>CM070727.1:15812476-16412476 GCA_036346275.1 Otatea glauca | reverse complement strand
GAGATTTCGGTGGTATATGACGAGATCTCACCGAGATATAGTGAGATTACTTAGTAATTCAAATTTTTTGAATATTTTTACTCCGATCGGCATTTCAAATCTGATCTCTGTTTAGTAAGCGAGATCTCGCGAGAAACCGACGACGAGAGCGAGTTGGCTAGCGACTCGCGCCCCGGCATTTGCTAGTGCCGCGCGCAGCAATCGAAGGCGCGATGGACACGAATGCGCTTTGGTCAGATCCGAAGTTGCAGAGATGATTGGAAGCTCAGTTACAAATGTTTGCTCAGGAAGGGGGGAAATAAACCCGAAGTTACAGAAGTAGAGCGTTGTGCAGGTCAGCAGGTGTGCAGCAATTGACGATGTCCAGCAGCTCCGAGTGATTGAAAATTTTAGTTGCAGAAGTCAACTGCATCGAGGACTCGCTGAAATTGAAGCAAGTTCCTGGCGAAAGAAAAGAAGATCAATGAAATTTAAGGAAATCAAGAAACTCGACAAACTTTGGAGGAATTCAGATGGAGGATTGCATTGGATCCCCCCCCCCCCCCCCCCTCTTTTCGATTGCACTAATTCTAAAAAATTGGACCCAAATCTCCCTATCCAAACAAACCCTTATTGTTCGTGTGTATCACTTAATGTTACTTTACCAACAACTAAATCCCACGGTCCAATTGCAAACGCTTCCTTGATAACACAGTCAAGGCACGGTTATCCAATCGAAAAATACGCCAAATAAGCATATCATTACTTACATTCCAAACAAAGCATCGCGACGAACTGGTCTGGCCAGCCAAACTGTTCCTCGAGGAAGCAAAGCTAACGCTACTAATCCAAGTTTGTTCAGTACTTCTTTCGATAATCACGTCCCATTCGGCCTGCCTACTCTGACCTCTTAACGTGGCAGCAAGCAACCTAAGCGTTGACATTGTACGACTGGCACCCAAGTGTCTTAAATAATGTCGTTGTTATTTCCTTTTTTTTATGAAAAGGTTTTGTTTGTTGCGCTGCTCGGTTGGTGATTGACTCTACATTCAAGTGTTGGATTTTAATCAACCTTTAACCTTTTCTTTTGCAAAATACACACTACTTCACGCATGCTAGAACCTTTTTTCTAGGAAATGTCTGCGAGATTTCACACAAGCGAAGTGAAGATCGGGTTTGCCAAATAGTTGCCAACTGTTGGTTAATGCGGCACTCGGGTTTGTCTGTTTAAAGGTGTAGTTGGTGACCTCTCGTGTCAACGAAGTGATTTTGATCGCTGATATGTCAAAATCTTGACGATGATACAAATAGCCAATGGCTGATTAAGATCCAGAGTATTCAGGACCAATGCTTCAATGAAAAAGGTTTGTCTCCATACCCTCAGAAAAGGCACAGACAACATCTAGGAATCACGCCAGCGATGGAGACCATGCAAAACGTCAAGCATGCGTCGAAGGAACCTGCACTGCAAGGAAAGGTAGACCATGCTCACAACCTTTGGTAGGAGACAAGCATGGCCTGAGTGTCCATCCGACGATTAAAAAAAGGGTAGATTCCATGTCCAGATCCGTCCTTGAACAGCACGGAACGAAGATCCCTCCAGTGATCAGGCAGGCCATGTAGAGACTAGAAATCCATCGATCCATGTAGAGCGATGGACAAATCACACAAGCTGTTGCTGTTCATCCCATCTTGTAAAAGAAAATATAAAGAAGGCAGCGTGCGACACGTGTGGCAGGAGAGCGCCACAAATTCGCCCGTGCGACATAGCCATTGTCATAGATCCAACGCAGAACGTACGCATGATAATGCGTCTCTAGCTACACCAGCATAGGCCCATGAACATGAAGCAAGGATCCAACGATGCAAGAGACTTGGATTAAGATCACACGAGCAGAAGGATGATTTTATTTACAGATGCAGACACAGGCGCCTTTCCACCTAAACAATAGCTGTCGACAGGACGCTGGCCAGCAAGAGTGCAAGTACGGAGAGAACAAAGACATACTCTGACTGGGAAGCAACACCCATGACCCAACCCAGCTTGTCCGGGACACGAGCGAACCGGCTACTTTTATACATTTTGCACAACGGCGTAGGCACAAAGTAGGAGTACTCGCAGCGCAGAACATTTCCGACGGATTTGTCCCACATCGCTAGCCTGCAACTCGCACGGATGCTTCATTATACTTTCACAGTGTTCCGAAACGAAGGACTAATCTCGCATGACACAAACCAGCGTCTAATGGTATTGAACCTAAGCAAGCAAGCAATCTACATACAAAAGATGGGGGAATCGCAGGATGGTTCAGAACTCGGTGGTGTTGCCGCACGACGAGACACTGAGCTCGCGCTGCCGGCGCCGGAATGACATGAGGCCATCGGACACGATGCTGCCGCCGCAGTCGTCGCCGTCGCCGCACTCGAGGCTGCTGCCGGTTAGGTCCGCGTCGTCGTCTAACTCGCCCCGCATGGCGCGGAGCGTTTTTCTCGCCATCTCGCGCCGGACGCCTCCGGGGGCGCCCTCCTCGGCCACGCGACGGAGCGCCCTATCCGCGCCGGCCGCGCGCCCGAGGCCGCGGAACCGGAGGCTGCCGCGGCTCATGGCGTACATCGCCGAGACGCACCACTCCTCCAGCTCCTCGTTGCGGGTGTCGTGGGAGAGGATGCCGGCCACGGCCGCCACGGCGTCTGCGTCCATCAGCGAGGCGCGGCCCTCCGTGCAGGAGCCCACGTTGCAGATGACCATGAGCGCCAGCCTGCGGATGGGGGTTGGCTCGGTGGCGCAGGACGCGACGGTGAGCAGAGCCTTGGGCGCTCCCGGAAACCGGGAGACCTTGGATTGGTTGACGGCGGCGAGGGACAGGTGGTAGAGCGCCATCCCAGCGTCGCGGCGCGCGCGGGGGGGATGGGCGGGGGAGGTGAGGATGTCGAGGAGGGGAGGCACGGCGCCGAGCACGCCGATGGCTGCGCGGTTGTCCTCGTTGAGCGCGAGGCCAAAGAGCGCGCCGGCTGCGTGCTCGCGGGCCTCCGGTGCGGAGGCGCCCGACCGGAGTACTTCGACGAGCGCCGGCACGGCGCCGGCGCGGACGATGCGCACCTTGTTCGCCGGCTCGAGGGAGAGGTTGACCAGCGCCGCGGTAGCGTCGGCCCGCGCGGAGGCGTGCCGTGGGAGCAGCAGCACGCGCCGGAGCGCGGCGAGCAACCGCGGCGTGCAGAGCGCGCGCCGACGCTCCGCGCTCTCCCGCGTGGCCTCACGCAGGGCGGCCACCGCCGCCGCAACCTCTGTCTCGTCGTCCGCGTCCATCACCTTGGCAACCACCTCGTCCTCCAATGGGTCAACAGCCACCTCCACCTCCTTCGCTACCCCCTTAACGGGCTTCACGCCCACCTCCTCCTCCGCGGCGGTGATCTCCGAGGGCGACGTGTACGAGGATGTTGACTCCGCGGACGCCGGCGACGAATACGACGAATTGGACGAGCTGGCCAACGCCGCCGGCCTAGTCCTGACAGACTTCGCCGCTGCCGCCGCTGCGGCGGCTGGAGGCATCGCGCGGAGCACCGCCTCCCGAGCAGCATCAGCGGACGGCGGCGACGGCACCGTGCGACCAGAGCGCGCGCACCAGGTGCCGATGGCCGCCTTGAGCGCCGAATTAGGTATCATCGCATCGGAACCGGACCCCACGCCGGGGGGCAAGAACGCTAGCTCCGCGCAGGCCTGGAGGCAGGCGCGCTCGTACGTCTGCCCGGACGGGAGGATCACCGGGTCGGCCATGAGCGCGCCCAAGATCGGGCACACGAACTCCGGCGGCACGGCCTCCTCCTCCTCCTTGCCGCCCCCCGACTCCGCCGCTGCCGCCGACCGCGCCGGCGAGTAGGGGACCGGCGACGACGGCGCGCTGCGTTGGAAGGGCAACTTCCAGCGCCGAGGACGCCCCGCACCCATGAAACGGAGTGGCTGCGAGGATATTTAGCGGTGCTGGAGGAGCGACGCTGCTTTTGCTGCGGCGGCCATTGGCTTCGGTTTGTTTTCTTTTGCTTTTGGGGGGGTTTCTGTGCTTTGTGCCTTGGCTAGGAGTGAGGTGTGCTCTAGGTTTTATGCGCCCGCCGGGAGAGAAGCGAGTGGGGGTTGAGGCCCTTCCTTGAGGGAGCCTTGGCCTGGAAGGGATCGCTCGCTCGCCGCGCGGTGTGCCGTGTGCGTGCGCTGGTTTTGTTGGGTTTCGGCTACGTTTCGGCGCGTGCGACGGCGGATGGAACGCGGTGCGTTCGTTGGTCGCGGTCGCATTGCTCTGGTTGGACTGGGCGTTTTTGGCCGGAATAGCGGAATAGATGGGTGGAATACTGGAAAGCGGTTAGGATGGCCGGCGGGTGCGACCTCGTACGTTGCGTGTTTAGTTGGCTACACGGGCCCACGGCTAGTAGGGAAGGGAGTGAGCTCAGAATTCAGATGAATCCGGTCCTTAGGGTCTCCTCGAGTCGACGACGATGAGATGTGATTTGCTCGTTGTTTGGCCAAGTAAAAACTTTGCAGGTAAATCATCGTACCATCTACCATGCATTTTGTACAGGTTCTATCGGTGAGGTGGTCGATGCAGGTCAAACCACTTCTAGGTAGGACAATCCCTTCCTATTTTTTATCTTAATACAACCAACGCGAACATATCAAAGTTCAAACAACGTACATTCTAGATGACGCTCGATTACTGGTAACTGAGCAATCCGTGAGGAATTCAGGTGCAATCTGTCTATGAGTGTTTCTAAGGATTCTGTAAACGAATTTGGAAGTCTTTTACATGACTTTAACACAATTGTGTATGTTGTTTGGGTCAAAAAAAAATTTCACACAGACGGCTACTTCAACATACATCCACTCAGGGTTTACATTACCGAATCAACGTCAGAAATCACCCACGTATCGGTAGCGATTTTCATCGAAAATCGATAGAAATCGAACGAACTTCAAAGTCAAACTTTTTGAACTCAGCGGTCAAATAGCGGCGAAATAATTCGAAAAACGACTGATTTTTACCGATTTTCAACCGGTTTGCGTCGAAAATCGTCACACTCAAAGGAAATTAGAAAGAAAAAAAACTCAAGGAAAGTTGGAAACAAATTGCAGAAAATACTGGAAAATTTGTAAAAACACGGTAAAGGCCCAAAAATCAGGAAAAATATTAGAAATATATAAAAAAAATGAAAAAAAAGGTCTGTCATGATCTTTCCTACATTTTAAGATAACACCAAGTTGTAAAGTACACATTTTGCAATAATAGCACAACTATGAAATAATTTCGGCATGACCTTTGCTATATTTTAGACAATCTCAAGTTGTAAAGTAGGCATTTAGCAATAATATCTCAATAAATAACTTTTCATTTCAATATCATTCATAAACCAATCCAACAACTCCACAGCTCAATATCCATGGCATATGACATTTGAAATCAACATTCCTCATAGAAACTCAATGTCCATGGCATATGACATCTGTAAGAATTTTATAATTCACTGGAGTGTGATCATGATACAAAATTTTTATGCAAGCTTAATCATTTCCTGAGCACCCTTATCTAAAAGTTTTAAAAATTCTAACTCTTTTTTGGTTTCTCAATCAAATCTTTCTATTGATTATTATGCTTTTATCAGGACAGTAGCACTGTCACAATTTTTTTAAATTTCTCATGCTTGATTATCATATTAAAATTTTATGGAAACATTATCGATGCTTCAGAACCATCAAAAAAATTAAAAAAAATTCTGATGTGGTTTGAACCATTTTTCATTCGGTTGATATTTGTTAGTCAACCTTTAGTAGCATTGTCATAATTTTTTAAAATTTCTTAAGCTTGATCATCACCTAAAAAATTTATGAGAACATTATTGATGTGTCAGGACCGTCCACAAAAATTTTCAAAATGTTCTAACATGGTTTGCACCATTTTTCATTCAGTTGAAATTTTATCGGTCAGCCTTTTTATAGGACAGTAGCACTATCAGAATTTTTAAAAATTCCTTAGGCTTGATCATCATCTGAAATTTTTTATGGGAATATTAGTGATGTGTCAGGACCATCCAAAATTTTTTTAATATCGTTTCGACTATATTTCACTCGGTTGAATTTTCGCCTAGATTTCGGCATTTCTCTACGAAATTTTGGTAATTTCGGCCGAATTTCGGTTCAAAAATTCTGGATTTTGAATTTTGACCTGATTTCTTCTGAAGTTCTAAGATTTCGTCGAAATTTTGAATTTCGCCCATCTCTAAGATATGAATCGAAAACAAAATTTGAAATCCTGGTCACTTCATGCCCAGCAAAACTCATCCCTATCTCCTTACCGTTTATGCAAGCTCTTCGGTGAGCGTACATGCATCACCGTGCGATCGTTTTCAGTTGTCAGTAGCCACTAGCCAGTACTAACCTGCCCGCTTCGAAAAGATGAAAGGCTGAAGCAATCTGTTCGCGTCCTCTACGCCGCGGACAAACGTCTCGGTGTCCAATTGCCACCGTAAAAAAGAGAGATTTTACGCAAGAAACCGTAGGACAAGATCTAATTGACCGAATGTGTGAATCGGAGAGCCGAGTCAAAGCAGTTGCTGGCCCGTAGCTCCGTCTCTGCGTCAGGGAATCTGACACATGTGAGGAGTTGTTGTATTGTAAGTATTCTGCAATCAAGATACAGTCGCATACATGTTTTCGTAGACATGTCTGCTGTTTGATGTGAAGCAATTTGTTTGCATTTGTAGGGTGGGGCCGGGTTAGTTTTTGTTTCCTGCTGTTGTCTGTTGATGCGTTCATTTTAAGCAGTGCACTGTCATTGCCATCTCTGAATTCTCTTTTGGAGTTAGTCCACTCTGGTTCAGCGCGATAGGCTACAACGTGGCATATTGACAAGTCTGCCACTGCTGATGAGACCGAAGAATGTGGCATAAATATCGAAGTGCCGCACGTTAAGCGCGTGATTGAGTCTCACACATCATAATGAAAAAGGTGCTGGGTTTGGTTCAGTACTCTTCTTTTATAAAAGTTTACGAATATTAAATCAAATTAGTTAATATTAAGTGAAGTTAAATCTACACTAACCTATAAAAAATAAATCAAATTAGTTTATTTTTTAGGTTATGTATATTTGCTCCACATAGTCATTAATTATTTTTAAAATGATTCTTAAACCTTTTTAATAAGAGGTGTACCGAAGCATTACTTGGTAATACTAAGTAACTTATTAAAGCTCAGGCTTTATTAAATTTACCTTGAATGAGCTCAGCTAGTTATCCACGAAGCTGAGGGGGTTTAGCAGCTTAGCTCAAAATCAAATCTAAGCTTAAGGGTCTATTTATTTTTGCTTTTGATTCTCTAAAAACTGATTCTACATTGTGGTTGTAGAGAAGCTGATTCTCCAAAAACTGAAATGCAAAATCACATATGAAGTGAATTGTGGATTCTAGTGTATATGGGTGGACTGGATTGTGAGAATCGATTTCTAGAATCAGGCTGTTTGCTTTTTTATTCTACTTTTGGGATTAGAATCTAAAATCAAAAGCAAAATCAAACGGGCCTAAAACAACTTTCAACTACGGTTTTTGCAAGAGAAAGAAAATCACCTGAGGTAGCATGCAGCTATGCAAGTCTACCCTATGTACCTACCCACTATTGAAGCATGACTAGCTTTGGCTATTAGCTGACTAATTAGAAACACATAGCACATGCCTAAGTGGCCGTTTGGTGTTCGCACCTACCGATTACTGCAAAAGTAGATTCTCATTCGGATCCTTTTCCCGGCTAGCTCTTGTCTCTTGTTGTGAAAAGCATAGCGTTATTTATCATCCTCTAAAACTAATGGCACCATCTCGTATCAAAGTATCGTGTGCACTAGAAATATACACTAGCAGAGCGCTATTGCTATTGCCTATTAGCAGTTTAGCACCACTGAATGGCTCGGTCGATCCATCTCTTGCTACTTTTTAGGGTTTATTCCTTGGCCAGGTGGCAGCACATGTTCGCTTTACAAACAAAGGCTTCCTGGCTCCACATATTCTCCCCTTTTCTTTTGAGTACCCAATACCCGCATGTTCTGTTTGATACTCAGCTCAGACAAATCCATTACGGTATGAGACTGTATTCAATGCATAGTGCCTGATACAGAAACGGCTCTTTACCGGCAAGAGAATGAACCACATTCTTTTTTTTCTTTTCTTCTATAGAGCTCTTTTATAGTGGATTAAACTCAATATAAGCCGTCTATTCCTTTGAATCTGATGGTTAAAATCAATTTAGATCTAGTTATACTACCACCTGTAGTATTGGTAGTAAAATTCAGAGAGGGTTAAAAGAGTAAAAAATTCCGTCATACTATTTGTCCTCTACAGTAAAGCACATTCTGTGATCCTGATAAATGGCAGATGAATGGATAAGAAGCCTTGGAAGATCACGAGGTATTCGGTGAATCCAAAACTGTGAATGAATTAGGAAAAGTCTAAAACACCCCTGATGAATGGATAGAAAAAGTCTAAAATACCCTTGAGGAATGAATGGTTAGATTTAAATTCTACTACCACTACTTACTACCTATGTTATCCACCGTAAAATTTCTCTCTATATATATGTACCTTGGTACGCCGTCAACAACGGCATCGTAAGATCAAACAGATTATAGTTCTCCCTTGCATAACTAGACAGCTTTGAACGTGAGTTTACATTACATTCTCCCACCGCAAGAGGTCTCACTTTTGAGCTCTGAAGCATACCCATCGTCCGACGTTCTTGGCACAAACGCAAAGGACCTGTAGGTCGATCTACATCGACCGAACAGCATGGCATCGTGAGCAGAGATTCCCATCATGGCTTCTCGCAACACATGCATATAGGTGAAGGGGATCCCGTCAGATTCCGTCAAACTGGAGCTATCTTGCTGCCATGCTGGTGCTTCGCTCCAGCCTCCAGCTAGCTTTACACTACTGATCATCCTCAACACAAATCATTTCACGCATTGCCGTTCTGCAGCCGCAAGTGGTGATTATTGCATGTATTGGACTTGACTCCCAGATGAGGCACTAACCACTGAGCAGGAAAAAGGCGGCTGAAAAAGCAGACCAAAAGCAGGCAGAGCTTTAACAAGCCAGATGCACGCTGAATGATATGCCTGAAGTATCAGTTGTTCACACCAACATACTACTACATACTATCCTTTTTTCCCCTTTCATAATTTATATGGTGCATGTAACCGTAGTTAATTTATATGGTCACTACTAGCAGAAACAAGAATCTAACAAGATATAGATAACTAGTGACTTCTACAGAATCTTCAGTAGACAGCTGTGCATTTATCCGCGACTTGTTTTGTAAAGTGAAGATCGTGACATCTGCTTTAGATAGAAGGGGTAATCTTGCTGAAATTGACACACATGCTTTTCCTAACTCCACAATTCTAACCACAAAATAGAGCAGTTTATTGGGTTTACTTATTCGTTTGTGCATGAAAAAGCCGAGCACACTTTAATGATGAACCTCATAGTGGGTTCACATTGCTTGATCTTTCACGGATCCGAAAAGTGATGTTACATATACATGAGGGGAATATACGAGTTGGCCAAGCGTGCCTGCCAATTCGCGCACGGAACATCTTGCCAAAAATTTCTACCTTGTGCAAAAATAAAGAAAAGGACGTGTGCCTGATATACTACTGCACACTATCATCGGTCTATATTGATGCCTTTTTACAGTAAATTAAGCTTTTCAATGAATTGGTTGGTACATAGTACTCAAACATTTGTCTTCGAGAGTGTCAGAGGGATTTGGCTATGCAGTTACGATACCATTGTACACGGTGACAGATCCAGGATTATAATTTAGGTTGGGCGGAATGGACAATAGTATTATCAATAGCAAAACAAGACATACACAATCCACATTGCGATCACAGCAATAAGATCATATGACACCAGCTAAAACCCAAAACTACAATCCGCATGTAAACGTATAAAGACGGAGGTACGAGCAGTGCTTCAATGTTTTCTCTCTCAATACAAGTTGTAAAAATCTTAAAACAAATGAGAGGGTAAGTAATCACCATCTACCATTCATTCATACTTTAATATTTATGCAACTTTAAAAAAAAATCATCAAAACACATCTCAAGGTGTAGAAGATGGTACCTCGTTAATGAAGTTTACACAAAACTTTTCTACCAAGATACTAAATCGTCGAATCTACTAGTTTGATCAAAAGATGAAGTAACAATCTGTCAAAAATAGATGGATTAGCGAGTGCTAAGATTAATTGTCATAAATAAAAAAGGTAATAAATAGCATGATCTTTTTAATGACAGTCATTTTTTTTACCCATATCATTTGCATCCGATGGCTACTATATTTTACCCACCCCTCACCTCTAAAATTGCAAAAACACTAATATAAAAATTTCTAACCTAGGCAAAAAAAAAACCTAGGTGAACCCTACAAATAAAAAACAAATAGAACTAAAAATTGAAATAGAGTGATACTAAATTGCACATTGCTTAACACAACAATTTTAGGCTTAGTCTTATGCAATTTTAGGCGGCTGAAAGATAAGAAAATTTCAGGCAATTGATAATTAGTAAACCCGATAAAAATAGTTATTGAACATCGACAAACCGAAAGACATACCACTGAAGCACAAATTGCACAGGTAATTGGGCCCGAGCCGCTGCCACTCGACGCAATACTAAAATAGCCCTTCAAATCTAGCAAATCAAACAATCAACCAATTACAATCCATTCAATTTTCGACTAATTTCCTCAATTCATCATTCTTAGGGTCTTACCTTTGGATTTGGACTCCCTGTGTTGAGGTTGAGGAGGGGCCATCTGCTGTGTCTGTGCGCGCGCGGCGGCCCGCCTCTGTGGGTGCTCGTCTCGGCCGCCTCGCCCGACGCCGGCTGGCCAGCCCGTCCCAAGTGCCCGACCGCCCGCGCGCCGCTCCTCGCCTCCCGAGTCCCGCCAGTGCGCGGCGCGCTGCTTGCTAGTCGCCACTTTGCTTGCCACCCACGCATCCCTTCGTTACAACTATAGCTGATTACCGGATGGAGGCAAGAGGTTGTGCCCTGTGCGGGGACTAGGGCAGCTATCGAGGTTAACCAGTTATTATTGTCCTTCTTTCGAAATTAATATGATTTAATATGAAATTATTTTATTTATCATTTAAGTGATTATTTTAAATTCGAGCTACTGAGTCACTGTCGAATCGAACCTTATTAACAATTTTTTTTCATTTGAAATGGACTTATTTTAATTTAGAACTTACTGAATATTGTAATCAAAGCAATTTAATTTGATTCGAGCCCTAATGAGCTTTTTTGCCAGCCATATGGCGGAATAACCTTTTTGTTTGTTAAATATGTTGATTCATATATAGTCTTTTAGAATTTAGAAATGTGTGCTATATGAATCCTAATAGGAGTATGATTCCTATTTGCTTTGGAACGAGCTAGGAAGGCTATATAAATCTAGGGGTGGTCATGGAGAGCCCAAGCAACCAAGAAGCTACAAGCTAACTCATCCAAAGCAAGAGGTGCACGAGAGGATTGGAGGCTAGGTTATTCTTTAGCACTAGATCCTTGTATAGGGCAATGATCCAAATGCCCTAAAAGGTTCGAGAGGTTATAAGAGAACATTAATCTCTTATACTTTTTTGAAGTTGTGCTTAAAAAATTTGCGGCCAGCTTCGTCAAACCTTTTATGTCTCGTTGTGGTTGCTTCAACGTCGATATTTTAGTTCTCTCTATGAGATTTATCTTGTTCGTTCTTGAGACTGCGTATACTCATGCCGTATCTCACAAAACTATAATCCGATACAAGGGTTGTTGCGCATAAAAAGGGTTATAAGGTATAACATTGTTCCTCCTAAGTTCCGAATACTTGTGACTCGTGGCGTTTCAACTTGATTTGGCTTTGTATTAAGATATTTTGCTGGAGCAAAACCATTTCTTTTCGATCAAGGAAAGACGCAGCAGAGAGAGTATATTATTGAGCCGTGTGAAAGCGAGCACTCCCAGAGTTTAATCGGGGAGGAGCTAAGCTAAGCTGTCTAGGAGCAAGCAGGAAGTCTCTCCTGCTTTTCTGCTGCCTGCTTTGCGTTAGGCCCCAGGGAAGGAAGTGGAAATGGAATGCTTGGCAGCCACCGTACGTTCTCCCGCACATCTCAAACAAACGACATAAACCCTGGGCCTGGGACAACCTACTTTCCAGTTCGGTTTTTATCTATCATTTGCTAGTGGCTCGATTCGCTTTACAAAAAGCCCCTCGTTTTTCTAATTCAGTCGTTCGGAATGTGCTTTTTTGGGGCCGTCTGCGTTTCACGCGCGAGCACGGCAAAAATGTGGGGGAGCTCCACGATTTTGTGTTTCTGTATTCTCAGGATCGAACCCTGGATCTGTTATCGTACGTGCACAAATGCTTATGCAGTGGTAGTTCTGGATGCGGTTCTCGTGGGTCTGCAACTTAAGCGGTCACTGTGGGCACGGGTCATCCGATCGACGCAACGGATGGTTCGGATCAGCTAAAAAAATTGTTGCAGTAATTTGCTATAGTATCTGCTACGGTGAAAACTTGTCATAGTAATTTTGCTGCGATGTTTCCTCGGGGATCTGGCCGTCGCTTTTTGATCGATCGATTGGTCTGGCAGTGACCGTTTAACTTGCAGTCTCCACGGGGAAACGCATGCACACCGATGGCTGGCTGGAACAGTCCTGCCGCAGCAGTGCAGCATGCCTGTGCAGAACGTTAGTTCGTGCTAGGCCGTTCGAGCAGGATGGGTTCGGCACGCCGCACGCTACGTGCCACTTAAATCAGCTGAGCTTTACGGGCACGAGACTTTTTTATTATCTTTAAAAGATACTATTGATTTAGTATCAAGAGATATAAAAGAGGGATTAGCCGAGTGTCTCGGTGGCCGGTGGGGGAAGCCCGGGTTGGAAGCCGTGAATCGGACGCCGTCTTTTTCTCCTGCTCATTCAGTTGGCCATCGACCTCACGCGCTACATCGTATCTCTCTCTCAAGTTCCGGATTTTTCAACTGAAATGTAACGCCAGGACATGAGATTAAGTTGGGACGATCAAAAGCTCGATCAGCTCTGATGCATCGCAATGGTGAAGAAGGTTGACTGGTTAAAAGAAAAACAGTTGCTGGCTTGCTGCCGTATCCGAGTGAGTTAGGCAGGCCAGCTCTGCAGCCGGCATGGTACTGTTGGGAAACCTCATGGCCCATTGAAGACCCATGTTGATTCCTTAGCCGAAACCCTAGGCGACTACTATATAAGGAGGAGGGGGGTCTCCCCTATGTACAAGCAACCACAAAGCAATAAAGGATTCTGTCGTCGCTCTCCCTATATTTGTGTCTCTCTCTGTTCTCCAATTTTATATCTGTTCGGGAACCCCGGACTATTTGATAGCGAGGTTCCTTAACACGTTATCAGCACGAAGCTCTACCAGAGTCCAGAATTGAAAGGTGAGAATCGGTGATTGTATCTAATCGCTGTTGATCCTATGCATGCATCTACAGTACGTATCTGTTTTGTGTTTGCGTCACGTGGCACGAAACTCTGATCGCAACAATACATCGCGCATCTCGAAAAAAGGAATCATTGCGTATCGGCGATCGCGCGAAAAACGCGTCGGCCGGCGCCACGCCTCGAATGGCGCGCCCGGCCGCCGACGACGGCCAGAGCCAACGTCGCCATGGCCGGCGCCGACTTCTGTAGTCGGTAATGAATTTATGGGGTAGGAGTCCGATCTCAAACTCGAAGGTCACATAAGACAAGGGATTTAGACAGGTTCAGACTCTCGCGGAGGAGATAATACCCTAATCCTGTGTGCTGGGATTATGCAGGTTTCTTGGACCTAAGATTGCTCAAAGCGTTATGCGCTTTGGGCGATACGAGATGTTTTATGCTCTGTGGCTTGATCGCTCTATGCTTGGATCATCCCATCCCTATGTTGTTGCCCGCCCTCTCCCTTATATAGCGGGGGTGGAGCGGCTTACAGAGTCCTGATCGGTTTAGAGATTTTGATCGGTTACAAGATTCTAGTCAGTTAATAGGATAGAGTTTACATCTTTATCTACCCTATTAATGACTCGGATTACAACCGTATCTATCATATCTAAATATAAGTTCAACTTCCTTTAGGATATATCCCCTTGTGCACGGCAGTGGGGCCCGACGCGGAGTATCTTACAGGCCTCCTCTTGGGCTTGTCATGAGGGTACCGGGTTCTTATATTCCACACCGCTCTGCGCGCGCGCCGCCACAGCTCCACCCGGCCTCGCCGTCTTGCACTCAAAGTCCGGCCCGCCGTAGGCCTCATTGCCGGCTTGCGGCCGTCTCATTCCGCGCCCGACCCACCGCCTCGAACTCCGCGACACGAGCGCCAGCGGCCCTCCAGCAGCAGCAGCCGACACCGTCTGGCCTTCGGCGAAGAAGCGGCGCCGTGAGGCACCCGGCGATGGCGTTGCCCAAAGCATCCGGCCCGACCCACGCTGCCGCCGCCCGGCCGTCGCGCGCGCCGCGACGCTGCCCTCGGCCCGCCCCGCACCGACGCCACGCCGGCCGCCGCTCGCGCCGCCACCCGTCTACCGCGCCCCGCCGGGCCGCTCCGCGCCGCGCGTTGCCATCCGGACCTTCACCGGCGGCTTGAAGCCGCCTCCGCCCGCGCCACCGGTGGCCAGCTTCTGTCGCCTCGGAAGCCATCGGCGCGGGTGCGTGTGGAAGGAGGCGCGACGCATGGGAGGTGGCGCGGGCGTGTGGGGAAGAAGACGCATGGGAGGCGGCGCTGGCGCGTGGGGAATGCGGCGCGGGGTTGCGTGGGAAGGCGGCGCGGGCGCGCGTGGGAAACCCTAGCGCATGCATGGGCTGGGGCAAGGCCCATATAGCCGTTCGGCCGGAAAGAGAAAAAGGGAAAAGAGAAAAAAAATGAAAAGAAAAGAAGAGAAAAGGAAAAAGAAAAAAATATAGCAGAAAAATTTGAAAAATTGCCAGAAAATCCTTAAAATTATCTAACCCTGTTTTAATTTTTTTTCTAGCTTTTTTTAAGATACTGCAATGCATAGCAATTTATTTTTCTTCACTTTATGCTTTTTGCAACCAATTTTCTGTTAGATTACACGCAGTAATCTAATGTCGGAATTTTTGAAATCATGTAGATGTCCGGCATCGTGAATCATGAGTTTGAAGAACTGGCCCCGCACGGCCAGAACTACCTCACTTGGGCATCGAACGTGAAGATCGTTCTTGGGGGCAAGAAGCTCCGCGCGGCGATTATTTTAGGGTCCTCGCAGGACGCAAAACCTACCGCCGAGCAGAACGATCAAGCCATGCACTTTCTCAGGCACCATCTCTCAGCCATTTTGAAGAACGAATACATGGCTGAGGAGAGTACAGTTGAGCTTTGGACTGCACTTCAGAAGCGGTTCGAGAAGCTCAAGTACACCATCTTGCCCCAAGCACAGCAAGATTGGAGTGCACTGAGGTTTGTAGACTACGTAGCGATGGCGAGTACAATTACATCTTGCATGAAATTTGTACCAATCTTTCTCTATGTGGCAAGAAGATCACAGATGAGGAGAAGATTGAGAAAACTTTCTCTACCTTTCACCCAAATGCTATCCAGAGTGCACGCAGCTATCGTCAGGACGCATACAAGGAGTATAGCGAACTGATTGATGTAATGCAAGTTGCGGAATCGCAAGACGATGTTCTACGCAAGAACTATGTCTTGCAGCCACCTGGAAGGGGCACTGGCACAGAAGTCATTGCCAATAGCTATAAGGTGAGAAAGCCCATTAATAGAAATAAGGGCAAGCATGGTGGAAAAGAGAGGTCTCAGGCCAAGGGAAAGTCCAAAGCTCCAGTGAAGAAGGATGACAAAGAAAAGGCGCACGCCAAGCCGTATGGACAGCAGAATCAAACGTGCTTCAGGTGTGGCACTTGGGGACACTGGTCGAAGATATGTCAGGAATCCAAAGAAGTGATCAACGCATATCAGGCTAAGAGGAAGGCAAAAGAAAACGCCCCTGTAGAGGCGTACTTCGCCAAGATCGGTGATGATGATGCCATGGATGAAGATACCCTAGTTGTCTCATCCTCACAGAATAGCCTGGACATCGATGCTGCAGCCAATATTATGGCAAATGAAGAGAAAACTTCTGTCGATGACATAGAAGCAGAAATTAATGCATATTTTACAGATTCTGTTTAATGCATATTTTTTTTAGATTATGGTTGTTAGCATTTTCTTTTGAATAATGAATTGTAATCTCTAGAAGAGCATACTTCTCCCATGAATAAACATACAATTTATTCTTTATTCCAGTATTCTTCAAATTTGCAAGCAATATTTGGATTATTTTGCCTCTATCTGATTAGAATTATATTTCTTTGATCTAGAAATCGTGTAGCGCCCAAATGGAAGAGATATGCATTGTTGATAGTGGCACAACAAATACCATCTTAAGAGAGTCTAAATACTTCCAGTCGATCACGAAGAACACTGGAAAGATTACTACGATCGCAGGAAGCGACTCATATGTAATCGGCTCAGGAAGAGCCACTATTGTATTGCCTATGGGTACAACTTTGGTAATTGAAGAAGCCCTTTTGTACCCTAAATCAACGCGCACTCTCTTAAGCTTTAAAGACATCCGCGCCAATGGTTTTCACGTAGAAACCAATGAAGAAAATGGCAAAGAATACTTGTGCATTGTGAAGCACGCGGTATGTGGAAAAATGGTATTAGAAAAATGTCCCTCATATGAATCTGGGTTGTACTACACGAATATTCATGCACCCGAAGTGTATACTTCCTTGAAGACTGTTTTTAGAAGCTCTGAGTTATTTTCTTTATGGCATGGTAGATTAGGTCATCCTGGTCTTAGAATGATGAGGAATATAGTGAACAACTCACAAGGTCATGGCATTAATGTTAAAAATTTCCCGAATCATGAAGATTTTGTGTGCCCTGCATGTGCCACCGGGAAATTAATAACTAGACCCTCTATAACGAAAGTGCAAAGTGAAATTCCTGCATTCCTGGAACGCATCCAGGGGGATATTTGCGGCCCGATTCAGCCCATATCAGGGCCGTTTCGGTACGTTATGGTGCTCATCGATGCTTCCTCCAAATGGTCGCATGTATGCTTATTGTCAACAAGAAACCACGCTTTTGCAAAGCTGATCTCGCAGATCATAAGAATTAAGAATGTGTTCCCTGATCATCGCGTGAAGTCCATTAGAATGGACAATGCCGGAGAATTTACTTCAAAGGCATTTGATGATTATTGCACTGCAACAGGGATATCAGTTGAGCACTCCGTACCGCACGTCCATACGCAGAATGGACTAGCTGAAGCACTAATAAAAAGGATTAAGTTCATTGCTAGATCGCTGTTGCAGAGTTGTAACTTGTCCAACACTTGTTGAGGACACGCAGTCCTGCACGCAGCAGCTCTTATCAATTTTAGACCGTTGGCCTACAACATCCATTCTCCTATGCAACTTGTGCACGGGATCATCCCAAAGATCTCCCATCTTAGAAAATTTGGGTGTATGGTATATGTACCTATACCACCCCCTCAGCGGACTGCAATGGGCCCTCTCCGCAAATCTGGGATATACGTTGGTTATGAGAGTGCATCCATAATCAGGTATTTGGAACCCATGACTGGAGACTTGCATACAACCCGATTCGCTGATTGCATCTTTGACGAGGACCGTTTCCCGTCATTAGGGGGAGGAAATCAACCTTTGGATGAAAAATACCGGGAAATCATATGGCATTCCACAGGGATCCCCGCGCATGACCCCCGCACTAATGAAACAAATCAAGAAGTCCAAAAGATAATTGATCTGCGGAATTTAGCAAATGAACCGCCTGATCATTTTTGTGATCTGAAGGGCGTGGTTAAGTCGCATGTACCCGCAAGAAATGCACCAGAGAGGGTGAAAATACCAAAGAAAATAGAAGGTATCCCTCATCCTATTCAGAGGCCTCAAAGAAAAAGAACAGAAAATCTGGCTCCTCAAACCCAAAGTACCCGGAGACGTCTGGAGAAAACTGGGCGAGAGGACTTACCACAACCAATCACGAAAATACCCAAAGGAAAGAAGGGGTGCCAGTTGAAACCTGGCACTAGAAAGAAGCCAACGGGAAAGGCAATCCCAGACTTGAACCTTCCACTGCAAGAAGCCGCCGAAAATAATATGTGCGCACACATAGGCGATGAAAAGCTAAAGGAACTTGCTCCTGCGATAGGGAATAGCAGCGAAGAGCAAGTAGAAGTGCATGAAGCACCCCATGAAGAAATGGCCATAAACTTTGTAATAACAGGAGAATCCCTGAATAGAGCAACAGCCAACGTTGATGCATACTTTGCAAAGAAGATTGCCTCGATCATTGATCATGATCCCAAACCTGCATCTCTCGCAGAATGCAAGAAAAGGCTAGATTGGGAAGAATGGAAAAAGGCAATCACTGCAGAGTTAGTCTCTCTGAACAAGAGAGAGGTGTTTGGGCCCGTATGCCACACACCTCCCCATATAAACCCTATAGGTCACAAATGGGTCTTTGTTCGGAAGAGGAATGAGAACAACGAAGTTGTAAGGTACAAGGCAAGGCTTATAGCTCAAGGTTTCACTCAACGTCCTGGAGTTGATTATGAAGAAACCTATTCTCCAGTCATGGGAGGAATTACCTTTAGATATTTGATCTCAATAGCAGTCAACTTGAAGTTGAGAATGAAGCTAATGGATGTTGTCACAGCATATTTGTATGGAAACTTGGATTCGGAGATATACATGAAAGTACAGGAAGGAATTCCTATCTCGAACCAAGACAGAGCAAATAGAAACCTGTACAATGTGAAATTGGAGAAATCACTGTATGGGCTGAAACAGTCAGGAAGAATGTGGTACAATCGCTTGAGCGATTTTCTCTGCAAGAAAGGCTACACAAACAGCGAAGATTGTCCATGTGTGTTTATACAGCGATCCACGAATGGATTCTGTATAATCTCCGTCTATGTAGATGACTTGAACATCATTGGGACGGATGAAGAAATTGAAGAAGCATGCTCATACTTGAAGTCTGAGTTTGAAATGAAGGATTTGGGTAAAACCAAGTTTTGTTTAGGCTTGCAGCTTGAGCATGTCTAAGGAGAAATCTTGGTACATCAATCAACCTACACGCAGAAAGTGTTGAAAAGGTTTGGCTTTGAAAAGGCATATCCTGCAAAGACTCCAATGGTCGGAAGGTCACTTCAAGTAGACCTAGACCCATACAGACCTAGAGAAGAGGGGGAGGAAGTCCTGGGAGTAGAATTCCCATATCTGAGTGCAGTTGGAGCACTCATGTACCTTGCGAATAGCACTAGGCCGGACATTGCGTTCGCTGTGAATTTGCTAGCCCGGTACAGTGCAGAACCTACCAAAAGGCATTGAAAAGGGATCAAGGACATCTTTCATTACCTTCAAGGAAGCAAAAACCTCTATTTGTTTTCAGAAAAAACAATGAATTGAATTTGGTTGGCTACGCCGATGCTGGGTACTTATCAGACCCGCATACGGGTAAGTCCCAAACTGGCTATGTTTTTCTATGTGGAGGAACAACAATTTCTTGGAAGTCGTCTAAGCAGACTCTCGTCTCGACGTCGACAAACCACTCGAAAATCATCGATTTGTATGAAGCATCTCGTGAATGTGCATGGCTCCGAAGAATAGTTCACCACATCCAGAAGTCATGTGGCTTGAACATTGAGCAAACTCCCACGATCATCTATGAAGATAATGCAGCTTGTGTTGCCCAAGCACAGATGGGTTATGTGAAGAGCAATCTCACGAAGCATATCAACCCCAAGTTCTTCTATGCTCACGAATTGCGTAAGATGAACGAGATCAAGATATTGCATACTAAGTCATGTGAAAATCTCGCAGATTTGTTCACTAAATCACTCCCAGCATCTACCTTTGAAAGGTGCGTTAAAGGAATTGGAATGATGAGACTTAGAGAAGTGCAGATTTCAGGGGGAGATATTTCACATACTCCCACATAAATCTCGAACATGAATTATGAATACCCAACATGAATCTCGAAGATTAGCAATTGAAGTTTGGGTGAATTGTACTCTTTTTCCTTAGCAAGTTTTTCGTAAAGTTTTCTTGCATAAGGTTTTAATGAGGCAATTCGTGCAACACATAAGCGTATGTTATGTACTCTTTCTCCAAGTATTTTTCCCACTGGGTTTTTCTGGAGTTTTAATGAGGCATATGCATCTCGCGGCAAAGGGCCCAAGGGGGAGTGTTGGGAAACCTCATGGCCCATTGAAGGCCCATGTTGGTCCCTCAACCGAAACCCTAGGCGACTACTATATAAGAAGGAGGGGGTCCCCCTATGTACAAGCAACCACAAAGCAATAAAGAATTCTGTCGTCGCTCTCCCTATATCTGTGTATCTCTCTCTGTTCTCCAATTTTAAATCTGTTCGAGAACCCCGAACTATTCGATAGCGAGGTTTCTTAACAGGTACAACAGCTATAGATTGTACGAGTTCTCGTCCATTCTTCATTGTGGAGAGCGGTTAACTTGTCAGTTATGTATGTATCAACCATATTTCGCAATCTTAAATGCGGCTCTTATTCGATATAATGATTCATAAGCCGTACTTGGCAGAGTACAATTTTGTGGTCCAATCCATGACCATTCTCCTCTTCCAGGGCAATTCATGAAAGAAGCAATCCAGGGGCCTATAACAGTGTGTACATCCCAAGGTACAGACATGTCATTCACTTCACAAAAGATACAAGATACTGGTGTGAATTGTGATACACTACCAGACCGACATCAGGATCGGTGGTGAATTGATCGTCCGTACAGCTGATTTGTGTGTATATAGATTGACGTAGATGATGTATCATGTACCAGCTACGGTAGATTATGCTGTGCCCAAGCAGCCGGGTATCAATAAAGTTCTACGTTTTGATGTACTACATCTACTCCGTCCATTCCCTCAAGTTTCTGAATACATGTTATTCTAAATTTAATTTTTTATTTTTAAATATATGTCATTCTACAACTTTGATATGACTTTTTACTATTTTTCCTTTTATACCCCTCCCTTTAGCTATTTTCAATGTCATTTACTACTATGGACCAGAGTAAAACGCATCATTTAAAGAACAATAGGTGATCTAATAAAAAGAGTAATAGTCTTTTATACATGTGCATCATGCAATATACTATAATGATATCTATTTAGAAAAGGAGTAATTTTTTTGCAATAAGTGCGTTTTCAACGGCAATCCCAAGTATATACATTTCAACCCTGGTTCCATTGTGATCACTTTACATCGTTTTGCAGAGCAGGCAATCGTCGCAATTTTTCAAATTGGAAAGATCAACCCTTGGGAGAACTCAAAGTGCGGACTGCAGACTCATTTCCGTGTAAAATGCATCTCTCTTCGAACATACTGAGAATCAGTGTGGAAAAAAAATGGAGGCCAGTAATCATACATGTTACCCACAACAGCTAAAATACAAATGCTCATATGAGGTAAGAATTGCAGAAATTCTAGGTAAACCTGTGTGTTCAATACATTAAAAATATGAGAGAAAAAAATCATTAGCTCACAAACTTATCAGAAGAGATTTTGTGCCATCTTTGAGAGGTAACAAGCCATCCATTGAGCTAGCATTAAGACATCCCAAGAATTTAAGGGGTAGAGGTATCAAAGTTTAAGAGGTATTTGGTGGAGAGGTACTCGTACCTCCCAAGATGATAAAAACTCTTCTACTACGAACTAGACAGGCTTCCCATTCAACTTTGGGAAGGGGTCTTGTTTGCTGAGGACAAGAACTTTGCTTTTGTGAGCAAAGTATCCTTTTATGATATTTTTGTATATTAGGCATGCCATGATGCATTCCACCTGATAGCAAGGGGGAAAATTAGATTAAATATAACATAGTAAACCAAGATACTAATTAGGTAAAAAAATGCATTCTCAAAGCACCTCATCCACATCCATGTCGATTCCAAGCCATTTCAGAGCTTTTACCACAACTTCTAGCTTAATTTGATGTGCCTTAGCTGGTTCCTTCTGCCTCTGAATGATATGGCTGCAAAAGAATAGCAAAGCCAAAAGGATTTGGTTATAATGGAACGTAAAGCATGACAATGACACTTTCAAGTTTGCACTCACATTTTCTTCACTAATCTCTGGTAGACCTGGAGTTCAAGTTTCTCCAACACAAGGTAGACACCAGATTTTAAGAATCTTGCAAAACAAATAAGCTATTAGTGATGGTGAAATGATCGAAACTTTTTCAGCAGAGAAATATATGAACTTACTGGTCTTCATGCCTTTCTAGGGCTTGCCTGAGAAGCCTGAGATCTCCTCTCTTAAGCGAGGTCACAACATCTGCATACTGAAAAGTTAAATTACCACTTGTGCAAATCAAAATGAAAGTCAGCATGGATAAGGAACTATGACCTCATCATAAAGAAATTACAAACATCTTTATGAAAAAGAATGATCAATCCAAGGGAAAAGATATATTTCGCAAAAGTAATCAGTACAAAAAGATAAATCAAGTACTGAACCAGGTGTAACATCAGACTGAGCTTTTTTCACCAAAACAGAGCTTAAAAATAGAAATGGAAGTTACACCATGTCATGAAAAACAGCAGTAATTGCTAAACAAAAAATATTTAAGAATAATAGCAGTCACTAAGCAACATCAGCCTTTGGTGCCACTTTAAAAAGAATTTGGCCTCCTTATATTTTGGCTTGTTTTTCTCTAAGGTCCATTCATAGAATTGATCATGATTTAAAAACCCAACTGTTAATCATGACAACAATTCATATAACAGACATAGCCTTATCATCGATGAATGGTGACTAGGCAAACTATACTCATCATAACCTGTCACCAATCATGGTTCTCAGGAGAGGGTGGATAAGGTTCTGATAGAGTTAATCATGGTTCTCACAGGGTTCACAAATCTTAGATGTTAGTGTACTATAGATTTCCCAACCTTTTTTTAACCAATCCCATACAGATCTTAGGGTAAAAGATAAACTAAAACGTTGCCACCTATAGATAAACTCGTCAATTATCTTAAATAATAACTAAATTAAACATATAAAGCTCACATCTCTCACAAGATTACCTACTGTTAATGAAATGTAGTTGTACCAATAGAATATACAAAGGTGCTCAATATGCGGCTAAATTGCTCTTCTTTGTCATCTACAAATTAGAAATTTTCCCAATCCCACCCAAATGCCACACTATATCTTTCTTCTTGCAAAATACTACTCAACACATTGAAATGGCATCAGAGCCTACTGTTCTGGCCTAATCATTGACATGCTCAGTATTAAGTGTGAATTACATCAAAATGCAACAAAAGCAACAACTTATGTCATGTGAGTAATTTGCGAACAATCAAGATGCATATTTTTGTAATTAAAAAAAGGTGAATTGTCCAATACAACTACATATATTGCGTTCCATAATTTCCTTCAAATTAAACAAGAGTATGAGGATATATACCTCAAGCAGATTGTACCTCTCCAGGAGGGTCCTCCTTGGCAAAACACCAATTGAAAGCTTTACTGGGATGAGGAACTTCAAAATTTTCCTGGAAAATTGAACATAAATTAGAGTTCCAACTCATAAATCACAAGCTACAAAACTCCATGAAATACAAATACCTCAAATTTGATTCGCTTTGAGTATTACAATGCATCAAAGCATAATTTAGCTTCTGATCTGCCTGATTTAATTAAATGAAATCAAAACAAAAGTTTATATGAGCAAACTCCTTGTTTTGTAGGTCAAAGCCTCTTAGAATAGCAGAATATAAATAAATGAACATGCACACACATAAGCGTGCGCGTGCAGGGGGAGAGAGAGAGAGCTTACAACAAGAAAATTCTCATTAAACACCTCCAAGCGACCAGTATAATACATATAAGTGACCTGCACCAACATCATGCATAGTCAATATTTGATGGGATCATGGGATCAAAATACATGTCGATGTAACTGGTTATGCCTTCAATAGAAAAGCAAGTCCCCAAATTTTGCTATCTTACCTTGTCTTTCACTGGGAAATCTTCAAAATTGAAATTCCTCGCGGTTTCGATGCTTCTTATGACACTACGACAAAGGTGAACTGTACCAAGCTGCATAATTTGATAATCAATTATTAGCTGCTTTATCTTAAACTATATGCAATTGGTATGCTAATGCATACTGCACTTTACTGTTCCTTTTAGATACATTTAAGTGCTCTCCACATATTGCACGTATTATATTGTGTCAGGTTAATAAAATCACAGTATATAAATTACAGATTGAAGAGCAAAACTTTACAGTGAAAAACCTACCCTGAAGTAAATTTTAAACAGCTGGCAGGTAACATACAGTGCTCCAATGCGTTTAGGTCCTTTCACCTGTAAGGTTGGAGATTCACCAACAACCTAGAGTCAAAATCTTCAAAATATATCCATTTGAGACAATGCAAATCATTTTCCACGGTGATGGCGATAAAAAGCAAAAGAAACACCACAATTGAAAAAATAACAATTTCCACATTTTCTGTATCAACAGTCACATTGCAAGCACAATATTCTTGAATATACATGCAAAATAGCTATCAGAAAACAGTCCGTGATATGCATCTATATGATGGATCGATGACAGCTAGCCCACTAAAACTATAGAGCGGTTTCTATGCAAACACTGCATTTTAGGTTGTTGCCTGTAACATAATTGCATCGGCAACTGCTACGACACTCGATCAAGGCAAGGATTCTCCTCTCCTAGAGACATCAACTGTTCCAACCTAGCCTATTAACATTACAATTAAAAGTAGTAACAGTAGTAGTGGACTGGCAACTTTCATCAGCTCGAATCAAATTCTTGCTAGTTCTTCTAATTATCATTCAAGAATCAAGAAAGCACACCAAACAAAGTTTTCAGAATCTGATACCGCAAGTGCACCGAAAACCTTCATCAGGAAGGACCCAGCCGCCTGCAGCTTGTCAGGGTTCTTCCCGCTCATCACAAGCTCCCTATCTGCCTACACCAAGAAAATAAGAAAGCACACATGAGCCTCAAAACCCCAACTTTACACACCCAAACCACCATCCCCACTCACCTCCTCGGCGAGCAGCCTGATCTCGAGCGCCACCGTGTGCATCGCCTCCATCGCCCACGGCGTCTCCCAGTTCCGGAACTCCTGCAGGAACGCGCTGCAAACCAAAGCCAAATCAAATCTTCCAAAAACCCAAGAAAATCGAACCAAATTGGGAACAACGAGTGACGAGGAGGAGGCGGGGCGCACTTGGCAGTCTTCTCGAAAGAGGAGTAGGCGTCGGCGAAGCGGCGGAGGGAGTGGGAGTGGATGGCGCGGAGAAGCGGCGGGAGGAGGTCGGAGAGGTGAGCGAAGCGGTCGGCGGCGAGGCCCGGGAAGTCCGGTAAGGCGGCGAGCGCGTCGGAGAGCGGAGTGGAGGCGGGCGCGGAGGAGACGGTGAGGAGGGAGGCGAGAGCGGCGCCGTCGGACTGGGAGATGGCACCGGACACGCGGGAGAGGTAGTCGGCGATGCGGCGATGTGCTTCGCCCATGCTCAGGTACGCCGCCATCTCCGCCGCGGCGGCGAGGGTGTTGGGGTTTAGGATTCGGAGGTCGGCGGCGGCGGCGGACCAGACCGGAAGAAACCGGTATGGGTTCGATCCGACGGAGTAGTTCCGACTTCTGAAGGGTGGTGACGATCGCCAATCCTAAGCCGTCGAGTGAGAAACCGATGCTCGAGATTATGGTTCTGTTTTGGGTTAGCATTAGGCGGCTTAAACCATATGACCAGAGTTGACCAACTGTAACAAGACCTTCCAATTCTCAATTTTAATTTTGGTACTCTATTTCAGACTTTTGACTGTCTTTTAGAAAGTGGCAAGGTTACCGATGCCATCGATTTTGAATGAAATAACAAAAGATAACTGAACAAGACCCTATTTCATTTTTAAAAAAAGTACAAGGCTTGATACACACTCTTAACATACATGATACTCAAACTACTCATGCACATAAGTAGAAATTTATAGAGGCAACTAAAGGTCATCTGGCCATAAGCAATTGTAAGGTAACAGGCAGCGGAGCAGACATAGAAAACCTATCTTAAATTCTTTTTCATCTCCTCTAAACAACACATTGGTAGTATTAGTTATCTCCTTATGAAGTGAGACACTGCCCTTTATCAGATTCCATCCTAATTAAAAGATATTCATACGTGTGCCTAGCTTTCGAACCTCGTTGATCTTCAGTCCTTTACTTCCTGCTCAGCAAGGTGAAGCATGGGGGTACCCGGCTTAAATCCGGCGTCCCCAAAGCAAATTCCGCATCTGTCCAGGATTTAAGTTGCTCACATAATAGTACATTATACAAACTCACAAATTTTATTGAAACTCAAAAGTTCTTAGAATACCGAAAGGAGTCTAACAACTGTAAATTTACAAAAGGCCTCTGGCTGATAATTTACAAAGAAAAGAAAAGAAAACTAAAAGCCACTAGTATAGTGCCCTGTTTTCCGGTTTTCTTTTCCCAACACGTAATATATGGTCTTTTTCTTTTCTAGAACGTTTGTTTCCTTTTCTTTAATTCCAGGAAATATTTGTTTCCTTTTCCTTGAGATGATGCTGGAGGTGGGGGGAGATCTGTTGTGGGCCACAGGGATAAGTTAGACACATTAAACAATGGCCATCGGATGTGGGTGAGTAAAGCTGAGGAAAGATCTGAGAGGTTAATTTTGATGGAGGCAAGATTTTGGGGACGTTTCGCTGGATGCATGAAGGTTGGGCCATCTCTGGTGGGGTGCATTATTTGAGGTGGACGTAGAAAAGAATGCTTAGGTGCATTATAAAGGGGTATAGATACGCATGAGAGCGAAAAATACATAGAAAGTGTAATCTTCCTCTTCAAAGGAATGATAGAATTTCGTTTTGTAGGAAGCGTCGTCCAGAGAGGGTCAAACGGGCCGCCCGGCACGGCCTGGCCCGATTAAAAACAGCACAGCCCATTTAGGTACGACCCGTTTCGACCCGACTACTAAACGGGTCGTGCCGTGCCGGCCCACGTGCTGGGGAGGCGACCCAAGTACGGCCCGTGAGGCTAACGGGCCGAAACGGGTCGGATCAGTCTGTTAACCCGTTAGCGCCAAAAACAATTCAAAAAACTAGAAAAAGTATGAAAAATGCATAAAAGTATGAAAAAAATAGAAAAATGAGAGAAATTTAAAATAATTAGAAAAACTCGAAGGATGTAGAAAAACTTTTTAAATATATATATAAATTAAGAAAAAGCTAAAATATGAGATAAATTTTAAAATGAGACAAATAATTTGAATTAAATAATGAGTTTTATTGATGTATGGCTGCCTCGTTAAAACTTTGTCAAGTAAAAACTCAACATGAGAAAAGCTTAGCAAAAAAAAAGAGTACAGCCTATAGCTTAGTGATACAGAAAAAAAAAGTAAAGATTACAATTATTCTTCCTCATTATCTAGATAAAGATTTTCGAACGTCACCGTCAGCTCAGCATTTTCTACAGTATGTTGAGCTCGTTGATCAACTTGTTCCCAATCTTTCACAGTGAGAAGTATTTTCACAATCTCACTTGTCAGATTTGTTCTTCTCTCCTCGATTATTCTTTCGGATAGACTGAAAGCAGACTCCGAAGAAACCGTGGAGACAGGAGCTGTTAACACATCTCGTGCTAATATGAAAAGCACTGGATATGTTATCTTGTGCTCGTGCCACCACTGCAAAATGCTGAAGTCCTCCTCTTGTTGCTCTTGGTAGTTGACAGTGTCGCTGTTGAGATAGGCAGCTAGCTCCCCACTTGATGTGTCCGCACTTGTCGTTGATGTAGTCGAACTCTTTGAGGAAGAGCCACCTACACCCCATATCTTTCCCTACGCGATTTTCTTCTTACCTGTTGTGGGTGCTAGTGGAGATCGCTACATGCGAACTTCAGCAAACTTCTGATATCATAAACTTGAGATAAGTTAGCACGAACATTTGAAAAATAACTAGAATGATAAATACCTATCACATCACTTAGAAGTGAGAGAACATTAGATAATCCTCGAACTTTAGCTCTAGGATCTAAAATAAATACAAATGCATATAACATAGGAATTTGTTACCAATATTTCAAAATTTTAGTTTTCGTTGCATAAACAACTTCATGCAAGATATTATCATTTTCGTGGCTCTTTTAAGTAGGTAGCAATTTCTAAAATATGATGCACAATTAAAGGAAAGGTTGCGTAATAAACTCCAGATAAAGCAATAGTAGATCAAAAAAGTTCTAAAAATGACAGCAAGTATTTAGCAATATACCAATGTTGCTCTGTGAGTAGCGGTTGACCATCCCGTGTACGATAGTGCATGTTTATAAAAAAAATGTGCTCTCATATGGTATGAGATTCTTAAGCATCAAGTAAGTAGAGTTCCATCCAACAGGCATATCTAAACCAAACTTACGCGGACGCACATTCATTGTAATACAATAAGTCTTAAATGCTGCTACTCGTTGATTATAATAATTTAAGTAAGATATTGCAGTGCGAAAATGTTCAAGATACTGATCTAACCTCTTCAAACCAGATTTAACTATAAGATTAATAATATGGCAAGCACAACGCTGATGTAATAAGAAAGATTCAACATAGGAATTGAAAAGCGGAGTAAGAATGTTTATGGCAGAAGTATTTGCAGAAGCATTATCTGATGTTATTGCAAAAATCTTATCACTAAGACCAGAATCTTCCACAACTTTTACAATACAATCAGCAATATTTTCACTAGTGTGTGCTACATCAATTAATTTGAATCCTATAATTCTCTTTTCTAGTTACCAATCATCGTTTACATAATGAGCAACTACACTAAGGTAATCCTCTTTAGCTCTACCAATCCATATATTAGATGTCAAAGACACAGAAAAAGTACAGGTACTAAAATTTTCTTTTAGGTTATTACGACAATTATTATAATATTTAATCAAATCTCTAGTTGTTGTCTGTCTAGAAACTGCAGAAAATCTAAGATTATGAGTGGTCCTAATATAGCTTTCAAACGCAGCTGACTCACCAAAGTTTAAAAGAAGATCTTGAGAAGCGATTAAACGACAAAGAGATTCATGAGCTACCTCAGATTGTAGTCCCAGTTACGTATCGTACCGTCAGGGTTGTACTGCAGCTGCGTTTGTCTCAAAGCCATCCCGCTTTTTTTCTACAGCTCTCAGCATGCCTCTTCAAATGCCCCGTTCCACCTGAAGGTTTTGCAGCTAATTTATGATTACAAACAGCATACCTTCTCTGGACGTCGTCTGATGTCTCAAAAATCTGCTTGAAATCTTCCCAGACTCCCAGTGTACTGCGTCTTGTTCTTTTCGTCCCGGTGCTTACCGACGCAGTAGCACTTGTAGAGCCTGAGGATGGCACAGCTCCTGCAGCTTCTTGCACTTCATATGATGCAAGAAGCTCCTCGAGTGAAATCCCGAAATCAGAAGCTGGAACGACTGAAAATCCCTGTGCTCCATAAAGGAAACTACAAGAAATAATTACGCTATTAATACTAAAATATGATTTAAAATACTAACAAATGAAAAAATAAATCGCAATTATCACCTTGATTTCTTGAAAGAAGCCGAAAGCCTAATTTCGGATTTTTGGCAAAACTATTTTGAATTTTGCCAAATTACCACCAAGAGCAAACGAATTTCCATAAGAGAATGAATATAAGAGAATACAAGATTGTTGGTGTGGAAATGGAGGGGCAGCCACCTATTTAAAAAATTCAGAATTTTTTCGAATTTTGTCGGATTTTTTTTCGAATTTTTTAAGTCTCCAACGGTTATTTTTCAAATTAAATGGGCTAAACGAATCGTGCCATGTCGTGCTGAAGGATCGAGTTGGCCTAGAGGGGGGTGAATAGGCAATTTCAACAAGTTCTAACTATTTTAAACAACTAACTGATTTTAACAAAGAGCAACTTACTGCAAGGATAATACAGAATACAAACAACTAATGATAACAGCGAAAGCAATAAACGAAATGACACAGAAGAGACAAAGATTTATCCCGTGGTTCAGAGCCGCACTCCTAATCCACGTTGAAGCACTTCTTTCGAAGTTCTGCTTCTCCAAAGCTAGTCGCAGTAGCTCTGGCGATCACTCAGGTAACTCTTTCACTACTTGAGTGAGGTGAGTTCCAAACCTCTCACAAATACAGTTGCCTCCCACAAACACCTTTGGACAGGTCACACTGTTCACTTCCTCCAAGCTGTCTAGGATCACTAAGATCCAATAGTAATAAACTTTGCACAAGTCATGTCTCTTGGTTCACTTTGCAATTCACACAACTAGACACTGACTTGGAGCTAACACGTTTAGAGATGTATGAGAATTTTTGTGTGAAGATGAAGCACAGACTCCTTTTTGAGAATGAGAGCTATTTTTCAATACCAAAGTGTAAGGAGTTCATCTGTATATCGGAAGATGGCTTAGGAAATGCTTATATAGCCATTTGGAGTGAAAGTAGCCGTTACACCTGCTACACTAGCCGTTGGATGTGTCAGATGTCAGAAACAACAGAAATATATACGTACAATGGACTAAGTATCGGTGCCTAGCGATACTGGATATGTGTATGACGGACCAAATTTGAGAGTTCACGACGGACCAAAAATTTTGGTCCGTAGTACATGGGTCGTTCATAGAGGTTGGTCTGGCATATAACTGAGAGACATATATGAGCGACAGACTAAATTGTTTGGTCCGTTACACATGGACTTTAAAAGATAGGTCTGGCATAGAGACCTATGTACGTCGGACCAAATTTTTTTGGTCCGTCATACATGGACTTTTCAGAAGATTGGTCTGGCACAGAGACACATGTACGTCAGACCAAATTTTTAGTCCATCATACATGGCTTTTTCAGAAGATTGGTGCCAAGGACCTTTTCAATAAAGATAAATTTTTATCCAAGCTTTTTATTTTAGCAATGGACTGAGATATTTAAACACGAATGCTTGGTCTGTTTCCTGAGTAAAATTCTTTAGAAGATAGAGAATATTCATTTTAGGTTTCGATTAAAAGGACATCAAAGATTCAGTCCGGCCAAAAACTTATAAACTGAAAGGGTGCCGGACCAAATATTTGGTCTGCTGTAGATGGGAAACCGAAGATATTTTGGTCCGTAGTTCATAGGCAAACCTTTGGCTATCGGATGATTTTCGAAGAAGATTTTAATCAAGGATATGTGAATATGAAAACGAATATCTAATGATCAGATATTAAAAGGGAGTTTTGACGTAGAATAGTTTCAAGGTACGCAACGGACTGAAGAAAAAGGATAGACAAAGTTTGATCCGTTGTACTAAGAGATATGATTTCATAAGGATAAAGTCTAAGTGTCTTTTGCTTCGAGAGATCTAGTTTTGCCTTTGCCTAACAACCTATTTGCTTGTGCAAAGTCCCTCTTTTGAACAACCAAAAAGAAAACAGACATAGGCTATTTGACTTGAATTATCTCCCAAGTCATAAACTATAAACTGAATACCTTAATCTTGTTAGTCCAACTTGTTCCATCATAGATTCCAGCTTCTTTTCTTCAAAGCTTTGAGTATTACAAACTTAGTCATCAATACTAAAACCATAATAATACAGTAATAGAATTGAGGGGTGCCTAGATGCTATTACGTGCCCGGGCCGTGCCGTGCCGGGCCCACCTGTAAACGGGTCATGTCGTGCCGCTGTGCTGGCCCAAGCACAGCACAGGCAAGTGGGCCGTGTCGTGCTCGGGCCAGGCCAATAGTATCGTGCATCGAGCCAGCTCGTTTGGCCATCTCTAACATCGTCCTCCTTGTATCCCATCTCTTAATGATTAAAGAAGAGTAAGTACAATGTACTCAGCAAGCCACGAATGCAAAATTGTATAATGCATAGAGGGAGTTCAAACGGACTAAAGACTCTAGGCTAAATTAGTCATAGATATAATTTGATACGCAGAAAAGCAAATTTTGCATTTATAAAACAATTCTTAAGTAATATTATAAGATATGGAAATAAACTCCATAATCACCAAAAATACTATATATGTTGTTAAACTTAGCATAAGGGTCTAGTCCATGACGCTTCAGACGAGGCCACTATTCTTAAACAGATGTGTACACAATCTCAGGGTAATAGATATGCACACAAACCATCTACTAGCTCTCGGCGATTAATTTGCCAAATCATCATTTTTATATGAGTTGAGCTTAACTATGACTTTTGTGGTAGTTATATCACCTCTATTTTAACCTAGGTTTATCAAAGGGTTTTTGTATTCAAATCAAGCGGGTTTTACACAAGTATTATATTTCAATGTTTAACTAATATCATTTCGATGTTTAACTAATACCAATTAATTTGAAAACAATTAATATTCAAAATTGGTTTTTATGTATTCCTATATTTTACAAAAAAATAATTAATTCATGAATTCAACATGATCAAAGGAATCCGTGCGATGACGGGCGGTTTTGGGCCAATGGCCAACAGTTTCACCACCTAGAGATCTTAAGGAAGCTATGAGACCAATCGGTTCTAGCAGATCGTGAGCGGAGAGGGCTGGCGGCGGTGAACCTGGGTGGTCATTGGAGGTAGGCTATGGCAGTGGCGCTCCAACGATCTTCCAGCAAGGGAGACCGCATAGAAAGCTTCAGGGAGTCAAGGGGGCACAAATATGGCTTTGTTTTAGGTTAAGTGGTGTATAGTGACCTGGCACTGAGAGGAGGGTTGACGCGGCCATGGAAAGCCATCTCCGGCTCAACGCAGGCGAGGACAATGTGAGGAGGAGTGAGGGTTTCTGATCTTTGATGCATGGAGGAGTTATAGGTTCAATAAATTTTAAGGATTGGACATTGTTGTGCCCGAATTTAGATGATTTTTAGGAGTGCCGAATGGAGGCGGCGATGTTTGACCGTGACAGAGACGAAGACGGAGCAGCGGCGGCGAGATATTTGCCACCGGAGGCGTTGCTGGATGTGAGGCGAGGGTACTATGTTGTGTTTGCTATTTATATCCACACGAAGCCGGTATTTGGCCTGAGCGGCGTGCGGTAGGGATGAAGCGGTGGCGTTGAAGCAGCTCGGATTGCAATGCGTGGGGTATGGACTCAAGCTGGAGCTGGCAGGCGACGGGGGCATGGTGAGGAGAGAGCAGCGCGTGGCAGCGGCGAGGAGTTAGCGCAAGCTTCAGTGATAGCGGCGGCGTTCAGAGCGCGTGTGGCATAGCGTGGCGAGGCAGGCGTCAGTAGCGGGGGAGGCATAGGCGAGGACTCGCGAGGGTGACGTGGTGCGAGCGACGTCAGGGCATAGCCAATGCACGCGGCGGGGAGCCCAGAGGTGCTGCGGCGAGGCAGCTATGCTGTTTGAGTACCGCACGGCGCATGCGGTGTGTGCTCTGGCAAGGAAGAAGGGGCAGATGGCAAGGAAGAAGCATTTTGTCTTTGAACATTTGTTAAAATTTAGGCTGTTACATGAAGAAAGCATAACGCTATCAAAAACAAATTCATTTCTAGTTTGTCATAAGACCCAACACACAGATAACTCATATCCCAAAGTGTATAAGTTGATTAGGTGAACAAACAAAAGGTGAAAACACGATTGCACCCTAAAAGGTTATTGGAATTGATATCTCCCCAATAACTACACTAAGCAAGCATAAACGTCACATTGAGCAAAACTATATATGTTCACACCATGATCTTGATTTGGCCGTCCATCATGGAAATGAGATTGGGCCGGATGACAAACTCCCAAATGGAGATCGAACAAGATGACATCGCTCGATTAATAGAAAAGGTTATATTTTGATTCACTCACAAATATCTGGTGTACAAGATTTTAAAATTAAGGACATAGATGAGTGTAGAATTGGGACTATCAAATAAACTCTATGCATGAGCAACAGTCTATTTGATGAGTAAGCACAGCATGGACTTGATGCACAATGAACCAATTATTTAGGGTAAATTTTGAAAAGAGAAAAGAACGCTCAGTATCTTGGATTTTCCTATATATATATAGTGAGGTAGAGAAGTCTAACATAAAAAATATAAATGGTAGACTAATGATAAATGCAATTAAAGTATGAAATGGGAGTCATATAAGTCAACGCTAAACTAGTTTTCCCTATCTACTCAAAGAAAGAAAGAAAAAAACTTGCACACAAAACATTGATTCCACCTTTAACCTCACATATTCTCCAGCAAACAAGTCAACCAAATAAAAATTCACCAACCTTCTACTAGTGTGGTAAATTTCTCCAATATCACGTCACACAACCAAACAAGAGAAGAAAAAAGACATTCATTTGTACCCCTAAAAAAATGAAAAGAAAAGGAAAGAAAAGAAGACATTCATGGTTTCACAGTCACTGCCCATAATCAATTTATTAGCCGAAGAACATTCTAGGCTTTCTAGCTCGTCATCCCTGTGGCGTCAACAGAGAAGCAAACAACCAAATCCACCGTCCAAAAGGCGACGACGCCAAACTGGCCTGATCGGACGGCGGAGGGCGGCAGTACGCCACTTGGATTCAAACCTTTCACCTTCACTGCTCACCCGGCGAAATACCCAAACTGCCCATCCCTCCCCAGCCTCCTCCTCCCCTGTCGGAACGGAGCCCGTGGCCACTCCCCTCCCATCCTCCTAGGGTTTCGTCCCGATCCAACCCCACCTCCATGGCCAAGACCAAGCAGGGCAAGAAGGACGTCGACTCCTACACCATCAAGGGCACCAACAAGGTCGTCCGAGGTACGTTCGTTCGCTCGCTCGCTCATTCGCTCTTGATGGGTGGCCATTTGCGCCAAGATTTGATCTTTGACGGTGCTGGTTTCTTGGTGCGAAGTGGGGGACTGCGTGCTGATGCGGGCGTCGGACACGGATACGTCCCCGTACGTGGCGCGGGTGGAGCGGCTGGAGGCGGACGGGCGGGGCAGCGTGCGGGTGCGGGTGCGGTGGTACTACCGGCCGGAGGAGTCCAAGGGCGGCCGGCGGCAGTTCCACGGCGCCAAGGAGCTCTTCCTCTCCGACCACTTCGACACGCAGAGCGCTCACACCATCGAGGGGAAGTGCGTGGTCCACTCCTTCAAGAACTACACCAAGCTCGACAATGTCGGCCCGGAGGACTTCTTCTGCCGATTCGAGTACAAGGCCGCCACCGGCGCGTTCACCCCCGACCGCGTCGCCGTGTACGTAACGTGCTCTTTCATTTTTTTTTCCTTTTCAGACTTCAGTCATTGATTGATTTGTTCTGCGTGTGCTTGTGATGCGGCATTGTGGTTTTGATTGTCTTTCGGTGGCTTGATTTGGGGGTTTATGTGAAGGTACTGCAAGTGCGAGATGCCGTACAACCCGGATGACCTCATGGTGCAGTGCGAGGGATGCAAGGACTGGTAAGTCACGGAGAAAAATGCCACTTTCCTCTACGAATGCATGTGTCTGAGTGGTGTTTATGCGGTGGTCACATGGCCTGGAGGAAGCATTACAACTGAGGAGCTAACTTCCATTTACATGCTGCCATTGAGCTGTTTGCTGGCCATATATCTAATTTGCTGTGCAGAACGAATAAGTTTCTCTGGCCGACCTATCTCGAGGTATTTGTATCAATACCTATTCGGTAGATCCTTTTTTTTCTGTGCCAGGAACCAGATTTGAACTGGTGACACGAGGATTTTTCAGTCCTTTGCTCTACCAACTGAGCTATCCTGACCTTTTCTTGTGCATCATCCTAGTAGAGTATTTGTATCTATGTCAATTAAAGGGACTAACAAATCAATAAAGTATTCAAAATTCCAAATTTGGAAATGATTTTTTTTGGGGGGGGGGGGGGGGGTGTTAGTCCTATGCATTGCGCATGGCTTACGTAATAATACTTAAAAATAGAATTAATAATCGAAGTTCCTTGCCGATACTATATATAATAAAAAAGAAATCTATTCAATGAATAGCATAAGATCCATTGAGTTCTCTTCGCACTCCTTTGTGAAAGGGTAGAATGAGAAAGTTAATGAATCTTAAACCGATTGATAAAAAGAAAAAAAGAGGATAAATACTATAGTTAGAGTTAGGGAATAAAAGAGGGTTTGGGGATAGAGGGACTTGAACCCTCGCGACTTATAAAGTCGACGGATTTTCCTTTTACTAGAAATTTCATTGTTGTCAGTTTCTTTTTCATTGGAGGGCCAAATATAAATCATTGGCCAACATCTTTTTTATCAAGACTAAAGATCTCTGGTTCCTTAGAGCCTGATGCTCTGCTCCCTATTTTTTTCTTTGCCCCTTTTCAAAGATCTATAGTATACACCCATGTCACTTGCATGGTTTTCTGAAGATATATAATTCAAAGAAGGATTTAAAATCCGTAAGTCAAGGAAACGGCTGGTTTTCTGTTAATTTTGTAGCAGTTTCTTCTTTTTTTGTGTGACCTGAGCTCTTTTTTAGCGTGTATATTGTGTTTTTGCTTGGTTGTTTGAAAAATTGCTTTCATGACTGGATAGAGCTGGCTCTGGTGCCATTTCCCAGTGGGATACATGGGAAATAAAATATTGGATTAAACCCAGAACTGAAGGTTTGTTTAGTGTTTATAGAACTTGCATGCTTTTTTGACCTTTTTTTTAACTCCGAAGGTGTTTGATCTAGATAATATGAGTGTCTACTGGAACTTTTGGACATCATATCCCTGTCAGCTATCTCTAGCTTCAATATTCCACACCGAGAGTTTGAAAAACAGTATTTTTCACAAGCTCAAGATTATTATCAGTGCATAACATATGCTTATGTTCAATACTAAATGAATGGGCAATATCTGTGGGTAAAGCATTGCCATCTTTTCCATTTATCCTCTGTAGCACCGACACGTCGGTTTGTTGCCATATTGGTGTCCGATACGGATACGACACTGACACGCCACTCGACGCGTATCGGTCACGTATTGGACAATTAGATAGCCAAAATAAATAATTTTAATGTTCGACACGGCTTTGACTCTTCGTCGACACGTATCTGATACATATGATGATATAACCTGGCCCAGCTCAGCAACCAAAAGGGTAACCCTAGCCACCCGAGAGGAGCAAAACACGACATCAAGGCTTCATTGTGGAACCATGTTGACGTTCTAGATGATTGTAGTCCGTCTAGAGGAAATATGAAATAGAGATGCAAGTATTGCAAGTCAAAAGTGCACTTGCTGAAAATTACCGATGGTGATTGAAAGATATATCCAAAGGTGACGTTACCTATTCTTGTTCAGCTTACAAGTGAAATTGCAAAGGCTAAGGTACATATTCCTAGTTTACGCTTTACATTATTTCATTTTGATAAGCACGTGGCAAAATAGAGAATAATACATATGTATATTATTATTATTATTTAAATGTATATAGCCATGTCGCCGTGTCGGCATTTTTTTTAAAAAAATGACGAATTATGTGTCGGTGTCATGTCATAGCGTGTCGACGTATCCATATCCGTGCATCCTAGGATTTATCTGTAGCAAGAAGCCCCTAACCTACAGAGGATGATGTCAAGGAACATACTGCTACACGCTAACTGTATAGCATTTAATACTACATAAAAACACAAAGTAAACTTATTATACTTTTTCGTAAAGGATGTCATCTTGGACATTTTACTTTCTTATATATTGTTGTTTCAGTTATATTATGCACTGTTATGGTGTTTGTCCTTTTCTTCTACGTTCGTGCTGAAAGGATGCCTGTTTAGAATGGATGATTCCTTCGTTTCCCTTGAGAGTGTTTGCTGATTGCTGCGACTAGTTTTTCTATTGCAATTCCGACCTTATTTCACCACCCAGCCTCAGTGTCTCTAGCACTTTAATTCCTACTTCCTAGTGACACCAATAGGATATGGACACATGGCCTACTTCATTTCTGTTATGCTTAAAAGATATTTAGCACTGTAATGTTCTTTTGTGAATGCTATATAGTATTGTGCTGCACTGTTTCCATTATTTGTAAGCTGCTATTCTTCTCTTTATTTTCATGTTCATTGAATATCTACCTTGTAACTTGTGCAGGTTTCATCCATCCTGTATGGGAATGACCATCGAGCAGGCCAAAAAGTTAGATCATTTCCTGTGCTCAGATTGTTTTAAAGAAAATGGCACAAAGAGACCTTCAAATTCATACCCAGCTTCACCAAATTCTGATTCGAAGGTGGTGATTTTTATTTCTTTCTCTAGACTGGGACTGTTTATTAATGTTCTGCTTGCAGATAACTTATCTTTTCCAACTTTAAAGCTGTTAGAGATTTGATTTCTTAGGAGTTGCATTTCCAAAAACTGGTGGTTCTTACCTTTGTTCCTCAACAATTCATGGTCAATTCTAAGTGGACTAAAGAAATGCTCATCTCTGTTAAACTTTGCTGTCAAGAACTCCATGAATCTATGCATGCATTTGGAATGTGCTACATTATCATGTGTCTTAGTTTGACTAGAACTCGTTCGTGAGTCTTTGATGTAACATCCAGTTTGTCCTTTGATGTGATTTTTACGCTTGTTTCGAAGCTGCACTTTGTTGTGCATCTTACTTTCGGTTTTCATGGATCCTTGTTTTCACAAAGAAGATTATTTATGTTGCCTTTGCAGAACATTAGTTATTTTCTTGCCTATCATCTTACATATACTGTTTTGGTCATTGATCTTTGGTTGGCAAAGCAAGTTTAGACCTTAAGTGATTTTCCGGTCTTCTCTTTGGATAAACTCGGTATAGCCCTGACAAGTGAAACATATGGAAACTGCGGCAATTTCACGACCTGCTAGATGCCCTAAAGCTGTTATCGTATGAGCCATCAGGCTAATCAGCATAGGGTTTTGCCATCCATTAGCATTTTCACTGTGTTTCTCGCAGTGAATATGACACTAAAAACATCTAGCTTCTTTTCAACAGAATCTTTCCACATAACCTATGTTATTTTGACTCACAAACTGTAGGTTGAGCCAAAAAGGAGGAAGAGGTAACTGCTGTGACAAGAACCATCCGAGGTGAGGAGATGCACTGTTTATGCATGGCGTCAGCTCTTCATTGCTGGTGCGAATTAAAATGTGGAGGTGTACAATGCAAGAGAAGAGCTAGGCTGTCTGTAGGACTCCAAATTGTGTTTTTAACTTTGTCATTGTGCTGTATTTTGGGAACGTCTCCAGCGGTTTAGATCGCAGTGTGAGTGTGTGACATGCTGATTTCTCGGCCGCTCGCCATCGTGATCCGGTGCTTGAGGTGGGGAAGGAAGTCAGGAACCCTTAATTAGAGTGTTTAAGTTGTTGACTTCTGTCAATGTAGCCCTTGTGTGGTGTGTCAGCGTGCGTTAACCTGTTCCCCGCTGCAGGAAACGTTCCCCGTGTGAATGATGATGATGCATGGTAGCTTGACTGTTGTAGTTCCATAATTTCGCAGAGCTTTATGAACTGGTTATCTGGGACTGCTGCGTGTGTTCATGTATTTATGCTGTTGCAATCCTGCATTGTTGCTATTATTTGGTTTCATCACTGGATTACTTGGTTACATGATTTATATGATTGATTTTCTGATAGGAAAGAAATTACCACGTCCATGAGCACATAATACTGTGGCTTACTGAATAGAATTACTGGAAGGGCAAGGCCTGTTATCAATGGAAGAAGCATAAAAAAAATTGGTTAAAGAGTTCTGCTTACATTGTACAACATTTGTGCTAGAGCCAGCCGTGCGGTAATTCTCGTATTAGTATATTAAGGCGAAAGTAAACAATCTTAATTATGAAAAACGTGCACACACGCACGCAAAGAAGCTGCCTTAGTATTACACGCACGCACATCGATGTTCGAGCATCAAGTAGCTTGATTAGCTGGTGTGTTTTTTTCTTTTTTCTGAACAGCTTGATGATATACTGTCCCTTCTTCTAACTTAGCTTTACCAACAGAGACTAATTTCTGTACAATTAATTACCAGCACATATATATACTGTTATAGGCAAAGAACTCCACGTCCAGCTTCAGCTCAGTACACGTATAATTAACCTGCTCACGTAGTGGTAAGTCGTAACCATGCATGCACGTCGTTAAAGGCACGAGTAATGCGTACGTACGTGTGTTCATAAACAGATCCCATGCGTGCATAGGGGCATGAAGACACGAAACGTTGGTAGACCTGGGCATCCTGCCCTACTAGATCGGGCACGACGGGCCGTAGGTCTATACTGTACTGTGTTGTTACGGTCCAGCTAATTCGTCGTGTCTTACCATGTCGTACTGACCCGACTCGCTTCCGGCGAACTCAGACACGGCTCATTGGCATGTCGTGTCATCTTTATGCCGTGTCGATTCAGACCGATCCATTTACACTATTGTGAGAGAAAATAAACAAGAGAAGTACCGGGCAAAGATTGTGGACATAAATATTAGGAGAAAAAAACTAAAATTTATTTATTCTATGCAGAAGACATGTCGAGATAGTGATTGATTTGTACTCGTGAATTCTATTGCGATTTGCTTAGCGTTTCGGAAGACGAACTAGACGCCTTTTTAGCTTCTTCCACACGCTTGAAACGTTCGAAACTTGTTGTATTGTTTAGACAGTTCTTCTTACTTTACTTCTGCTGCCAAACTTTTCATAATATTTATCAAAAACTATAATAAAAAAACTCATGTTAAAACCATGCCGTGCCCGTCAACCCTGTAGCCTGCTGTGCCGACTCAAGCACAATCCTTCGAGATGTGCCGTGATATGATATCCATTGTGCTTGGCCGGGACTATAAAACGATTCCGCTGTATATATTCGGGAGCCGGGACATGTAGCCGGAGGATCCTGCGTGTCGGATTTGTCCGGTGCTTCGGGCGTGAAGGTGGCGGTAACACCTAACACAGTGTTTCTTCGCTAGCTCGTCCTTGTTTGGCCGGGCTTCGATGCTGGTTTTCTTGGAAGCCTGATTAGCTATCGATACTGGTTTTCTTGGAAGCCTGATTAGCTACTATGGTCTGTACGTACGTCCAGATCTCTACTAGACTGCGACGACATGGAACAAAGAACGATGGCCCAAATCTTGCAGGCTATATGTACTGGTAGCGCCTGTACTTTTGATCGATGCGCGCGTGTGCATTCGCTGAACTAATCCGACCTAGCATGCATGCACGCATGTTGAGGTTTTCACAATGCATGGGGCTGACTTCTTCCTGTTCCCTATGTGACGCATAGCTGAAATTAATTATTTATCATCGGTGTCCATTCGGTCATGACCCATGCATACTCCTTTTCAGGTTAGCACAGGAATCAGTCGAATTCAAACGTTCTTGGAGAGTCAAAACATCCTACTTGTCAAATATTCATGAGCCGCTATCGACGGTAAAAGAGGATCTGAGACAACTTTCTTAATTAAGCTTGCCTTTCTTTCTGTAGCAAATTAGCAACACACTTCCCTCTCCGGCCGGTCCCAATCAGCATCCCATGGTCGAGGGTAGTTTTCAGGTTTATATATAAAAGTATGGTTTGACCAATCAGAAGTGAGGTGCGGCTCAACAAAACTGTTGCCACGTTCAGGCTAAATCAGAAAAGCAGAACAGCACCAAATCATGTACCAAATGACAAATCTAACACATGATAACATACAAAAGCACACATATAATAGACTAATTACAAGCCAAACCAACAAAGAATCGTATAACAATTACAAAACAACATATGGCACACGGCGTGAAACTCAAACCAACCATAAAGGCCTCCAAAGAATCAAAAGCAGCGGTGGCAGCTGTCTTAATCCGTTAATCGTCACCTGCCGAAGACATGGCAAGCGTTCGCCTGGAGATTTCCATGTGTAGTTGCTTCACGAGGTTGATCCAGGCACCTACACTTTGCCCATCAATAGTCACCCAATCAACTATTGTGGCTGCTGGTTGTTCGTACCATTCATCAACCTGGTAGTTACACGGCATCAGTGAGTAAAACGAAGTTAGATGGAGAAGAGCACAGAGGCAATGCGACCGGAGGTGCTGTGATGAACAAACAAATCAAAAAACTGCTGCGCTACCACTGCAGAACTATTTGAGCTCACTTAGTCAATTGTTCATGTGGGTGTTAGGTTGCAACCAGGAGTTTTTTACCACACAATGTGAAGTTTGGACAAGGGGAATAAGAATCTTTTCTCTAATTTAGAGGGAGTTCCACTACCAACACAATGTAATCAACTCAATTCATTAGAACAGCTTCCGTTGAGTCTGCATGTATTCTTTTCCTTTGGGTTCTAGTTCAAGAACCACTTGTTTTCTCAAAACATGGATTTGGCTCAGGACTGCCCTTTATTAATTCCAGGGTTTCTCTGAATTTGGAAGTTACCACTTAGCGGGTTTTCATACCAAGTCTTAATACAGTCAAGTCTGTAGCGTCTACCAATTTCACCATATCTCCATTTCCCTTTACTTTGATTGAGAACTGGATTCATTGTGTAATTTCATAGATCTCTTAGTTTTTTTTAATCATTGAATTCATTACTCGACGTAGTCTAGCAATTCGTCTCTATTTGAGAGACCCTGCTTATTGCAATTCAGAATTGAATTGATTCTGTTGTTGATGTATGTGCAATTCAATCCAAAGCAATATATCCCCCCAAAAAAAGCAGTGGAGTGGAGCGTTCCTCCCAGAAAAAACCAGGGTGGGGAGCCTATGGAGAGAAGTTTCTGCTAAGCTGCTAGTGCTACCACTTCTCTCAATCACAAATCACAATGAGACTGCCTTGCTGAAATATCATTGGAGTTTAGCCCTCCCTTATGTCTCCTTAATTGATTGGTAATGGAGCCAGAAAGTTGTAAGCATTTACTTACCAAGCCCCTAACACGTCGGCAATCCTCAAAACACCTTTGAGCCTCTTGAACCGCATTTCTCAGTTCTGGCAACCACCGTTCTGACACAACCTTTTCTTGTTCACCAGCTAATTTAAGACAATAATTGGCCACCCTACATAAAGAAAGGACACACCCGTAAGCATTTTTGAAACGTGCAGTAAGCTAGATTCACATTCATTTGACGAAATAGAAGAAAAATATTGTGGACCAACAAAAATGCGGAACTACTTGCGAATAAAGCAAAGCATTCAAAATTGTTCAGCGCAGACATCAGCTCAGGAAGATCAGATTCACCTGGGTATCAGCATACTAAAAATCATCATGTGGACTTGACCAGACCAAGAGACCATGTATTGACACCATAATGCAAACTTGCAAATTGAGCACTTGAATTCAAGGTTTGATTATATCTTTGGTTCACAAATCCTATAGTACGCAGTTCAATTAACAAATGCTACAAATGCTATTTTATGCAAAATGTGGTGTGTAAAACGTATTTACAATCTAGAAGACTCTGTATTAGTAACACTACCTGTCTGTCAAGGAAACATGTACGCTCATTACTTTCCAAATACAAAAAGCATGCTGTCTATACTCCAAACTTAAAGGCAACCTAAAATGAAGTTCAGCATGGCATAATATAACTTGCACCTAATTTGAGTATTATATCAGATAGAGAGCCCCAGCATTCTGTTGTTTCTATGAGGAACAGGACTACCAGGAACAAGCAAACAGAGGACTGAGCATCAAACAAATATTCACCGCAACAGCCCTTGAAGCTGTATATTGACAAACAGTGCAATACACGAGATATTTCCTTTGTATCAGTATGCTTTCTGACTGGATTCAGTAAATTACTACCGCCAAGCAAGAAGAACATGACATACCTTTCATATTCTTGTTGAGCACGATGTGCACGGTTTAGCAAAACACGGTCATTCTCAACAAGATTTCTCCGTGTGTGCGCCAAATTAATAGCTTTTGATAAATCCTCTAATATGCTAGCTTCGGAACCACAAGGTTTTAGGCAGAACTCCAGAGAATTTAAAACTGATGCCAAGCCAGAATCTGTGCCTTCTGTACCTGGTGAAACTGTAACCAAGACACCAGAAACATGTGAGTATACTCTCTACAATATAAGAGAAAATTGCCAAAACAGTTCATAAAGCAAGTAAAAAACAATGCACATATGACAGGTGGAAGCACTCTATGTCTCTATCTTTTGCTGCAAACCAGTGAGTCCAAAAATAGGTAGAATGTACCAGTAAACAAGAAAACATTGAAGTTTAAAACATTGTCCTGACTGGTTCCTTGTTTACTCGCGGAGAATAAATGACATTAACATCATACTAAAATATCCATTATGTCCAGGATGGTTACTTTAGTTGTACATGACGGCATATTGACGATACTAGTATCTTCAGACCTTTGGTAATAAACAACAAATGCTGTACCGGTCCTACTGGATAATTACAGGGGCCTAAATTGCTCTTTTTAACAGGGATTTTTCACCCCTGCTTGACCCAGGCTTCAAACCCGGGCCAAGCGCTGGAGACTCCAGATGTCCACACCACCAGAAACACATCCTGACTTAATATGATTTATAACATAAATGATCATCATATGTAAACTATTTGTTGACAAAAAAACTATGATAACACCAACAACATTGAACATACCACAACAACATCGAACATACCAGAATTACACTGAAGAGCAGTAGAGATGCGGCATATAGATGGCACTGCAGATGGATCTCTGGCACCAGACCTTGCAGTTAACATAGCAGCATGCTTTTCTGCAGCTGCAAGTGCTTCTGATCCTGTAGCACCATTAGAACCCAAAGCCTCCAGAAGTGCCTAGAGGGAAACAGCAGAAGAAAAATAAGAGAATGAACAGTTATAGTGGATCAGATACTCCAAATGCAATGGAAGGAATGGAGCTAATCAAAGAAAACTACATTGTACATCCAATCTGTCAAAGCAACATATAATGACCATATCTCGTAGCTTCCATGCTACTAGCCTGCATTCTAAGATATTAAATATTACATACAACTTTTAGTTACCAAAAAAAACTTTTTTTCCTCCCCGAACATTATTTCAATCCCCACTCCCACTTGAAGGATGATTAGAGAATGGTGGGAAAAGTGTATGTGAAGTGCATAAAATTATATACATATGTACCATAGTCACTCTCTAAATATATACATACAACTGTAATCCATACCACACTGGCTTACAGTAAGGGAGACCTACAGGTTATACAGAAAATTTGATCTGTATTAGCCAAGAAAATAAAAAGAAAATATGATTTGTAAAAGTGCAGTGGACATGTTTAACAGTACCAGCAACATAGTAATAAGACAATACCTGGAGAACTGCAAGTTATCTACCATATTTCTAGTGGCTCAGGCTCAACCAATTTGTTCAGGTAAAGAAGATATAAATGGTAATTAATACAGGAACAAAGCAAACATACAGGATTTTGGAAAGAAGTTACCATTAACTCAAACATACTTAATGTTACCAACCTGGGGAGTTGCCGGCAACCTACACAAACTATTATCCAAGCTCTGACCAAACATGGATAATTCTCGCTCAATGAGGTCCCTCGAGTTAGTTGACATGTCTACCACAGCATTGCATGCAGGGATGATTGTCCTTGATGCATATCCTCTAGCAGATAATGGTTGTTGCTCCCAAAATGCTGATGCATCCTGTATACATCAACATTTGATGTCATCTTTAAAAAAGTCCACATGTTTACTGTATTTAATGATGAATATAAACATAGGGAGTAGGATCCAGCCTCATGACTCATGAGTCTCCACTCCCCACCACAGTTATTCCTGTTACCTCCTACTACCTTCATAAAGCTGTCAGCCACTACAACCCATAAATCAGATGGGAAATTTCTTAGTTGAAATGGGTAACAATTACTTCAGCTCATCACACTGCCCTATAAGATGCTAAACATGCGAGCAAGAAAAAATACCAGCAATTGCCTTCTATTTTTACATTCATGTCCATACCAAACAAATTCTAGAGTTGGTAGGTAAAAGCACAAGGTTCCAGACAAACCATATTGGCCCGCAGAAGAGCACTGTAAATGCATTCCAGTTCTGATCTACGAGCATCAAATTCTTCAATTTTCTTCCATTTCTTCTTCAAGGAATCTTCCGCTTCTTTCCACTCAGCACATAACTTGTAAAGACGTTGTACCTCAGATGTTAATGTACTCAAGCTTGCCTTTAATCCCGCAACTTCTCTTTCCTTCGCCCAAACGTCCAGCTAAAATGAGGTAGCCAATGCTATCAGGAAAAGCTTATGGTTTATCCAACACTTTTTTTTTGTTTTCCAATATATTATAGTTTTAAAATATAATGCATAACTAATGAGCTTACAAGCAGCAAGCACATGCAGCTTTCAAAACAGAAGTTCCACCACAATTTCACAGAAAGGCGACAATGTCTAAATACGTTATAAGCACCATCAGAATGTCATAATCACATATAGCTGAATGCATCAGCTCAAGCCATAAGCACATGCTACTCCTAAAAAAGGTGTCTCATGATAGTGGTGCAGAGTAACATGCTTAACTGAGCTTCTTAATAATACGAAATTGGAATACCAAATTATATATCTCAGACAACTTGTGTACATGTTACTTTTTTTTCTTCTGTTGAGAACAGATGTTACTATTGTGGCTTATTAGAATATTTCTTTGCAAGGGGCATCCTAAATCAACTTCATTATAACATGATGATATTGCGAAGAAGTACCTCTAAGTGCCTGCTGTTGGTCACATTCTGTGAGGTGTTCCCAGTAGGCAGCTTCTTACTTCCTGTCGTATCAACCGTGCCATGAAGGCGTTGCAAGAGCTTCTGACTAAGAGCTTTAGCTTCTGCAGCTTTATTTAAAGCATCTTCTGTGGCTAAGAACTGTTGGACATGCTCTTTCTGTAAGGCAAAATGTGATAAAGAAGTTAACTTCAGTGTCATGTGCCTTATATGAGGTTCTAAGCACAAGGCACAAAGTGAAACTTTAGTTTAGTCAGTGGAGAAAAAGAGATTGATGAAATCATGAAACTTTGTTTTTTATTAACCAGAAAAAGAAGAAGAAAAAGGATGAATGGGATTGTGTCCAGAAAAAGTAAATAAATCACCCAACAACAGCCCTAAAAGCTAACTTGACATTTCTGATTTCTTCATACAAATAGATGAAGTAATGGAGTACAGAACATGCAGTAGTTGCCATTTTTTTGAAACCAAGGGCAGGAGCTCTGCCATTCATTTCAAGGAGAAGAAATGCACCAGCCCTGATGGGGCTACACCAAAGACACTAACACCGGCCCCAGGAGGGGCAACACCAACACCGGGAAGGAGTCCCAAACCTGGAACTCTGACCAGAGCAACAACAACACCCACAAAGCAAGCACCTTGTGGAGCAACAACCCCAACACACAGAAAAGACTAGGGCTAGCTATCTGTGAGGCAAGGCAAAAAACTAGAGAACCGCAACTCTTGCAAGGGCTTGAGATGCAGCTATCAACACCAGGGCCTCACCACAACAGCAGCCACACCACGGCTCACCAAAGTGAACCCACCATGGCACACGACACCATTGGCTGCGCCAGCACCAACAACACAACACCGAACAGCAACCACCAACAAGACAAGCTATAATTCACAAAAAGACATATCTAACAGAAATTGTACCAGCTTATTCGTTTCCCTGTAGTGGATAAACAATAATGCTAGTGCTAATAGAACCATCAGACTGCCTCTTAAGGGAGTACCTGTCTTTCTAGTAGCTGGTCATATGTTCCTCGGGTTGACAGCTCTGATCCAGTCTTTCCATTGCCATACACCTGATATGGCAAGGGTGAGCTTGCATCGGTTGAAGCTGCATCAATGACCTGCTCATTGTCATATTTATACCTAGGAACAAGAGTTTGTATATATGGTTAACATCTAACCCGAAGAAATATAAGCAACTGACTTAGTAAGATTTAATAAGTCAGAGCACATATCAATTATCAACTAACAAAAATCAATAGAAATTTAGAGAAGGGGTTTCTCATTTATAATGCAATATAGTATTTCCCTTCCAAAATGTAAAGGATACACCTACTTATTTGTTTGCAAGTTAGAACCAGACCCACTCTTGTATATACAAACTTCCAACTATAGGATCACATTCCTGAAAAAATAGCTAGACCACACAAGAACGATCCAGAAGTAATGAAAGACTATTTGTCCACACTCCACAGAATCATCACTATGAGGGAAGAAAAATCTAAAGTCTTTACACGTGAAATAGAATAGGCTAAACGAAAACAAAACAAGGGCAGTAGTACCTCAAGAGTTCTGCATCAGCACGTATGTCAATCTTGTCCGTTTCTTTATGGATGAGTGTTTTCATTCGTGATGTGTATGTAATGATCGATTGCAGTAGCAAGGAAGGATTTTTTAGGGAATCCAATGCCACGGATTTAACATCTGCTGGTATTTCACCATCCAAATCAATTCCCAGCTTTGCTGCATCTAACTGGCAACTTGAATTAATGCCACTCCCTTCAAATGCTGGGAACGAACTCCGGATCATCTCAATCATGTCAGAAGCAAGAGTTTCACATGCCTTTCGAATACTCCTTTCGCGTGAGGTCTCTACAAGGACAAGATCTTCTGACAACCTGTTACTTTTAACAGCTGAGTAAAGGTCCTCTCTCTCACTCTGCAATTGCATATCCTCGACGGCACCTGCAGATCCAGCCACACCTATACTTGACCTTCGCACATCTCTTGCTTGGTTAACAAACTGATGTAGACGGCGCTGGTATTCAGCAAATATTTTGCACGCTTCATCACATTGCTGTTCGTATGCCTCAAGCATAACTTGCTTGTGCCTAAAATTAAAAAACAATAATGGATTCTTCTTAGTTATTATTTTATTCTTGGTCAGACCAAAATACCTTTATGCATTTCCGTTGTTGCATAAACAAAGTTGCGAAACATTGATTGAAAACATCAAGGTAATGGAACAGGAAGTGATTTTACATGAAAAACATCAAACTTTTGTAATCTTTTTAGTAGATAAATGAAATTGCTGAGCATGAAGACAAATATAGATGTAGCTATCATTTATATTGCAAACATATCAATCTAATTCTAATCACAAAGCAATTACTAAAAAAAAATTAAGATGTCAACTGCTTCTACATTCCAAAATCGAAATGTCAATTGTTTCTAAATGCTAACATTACGATAGGGTCGATAGGCCTAATGATTATACCAACATCTCATGAAATACATACATCAATGGATTACCAAAATTAAAATTTAGTAAAGCAGCACGCGCCAGGAACAAGGGAAGAAACAAAGAAGTAGCCACATTGTAATCATACATGAGTATACGTAGCAGTGTAGCATTAAGGGTAGCTCCCCTTTTGGCAGAATTTTCCAATCTTATCATTTGAATAGAGTAAAGTTTGGCCAACTGAACTTGCAACCAACCAATCAGGTATAACTTTTCAAGCATTTCTGTCAGCAGGTTTAGTGTAATGCAAGGCTTAGCCCATAAGCCCAACATTTTTCCAGTCTATGTCATCAGATTTACTAAGATGCAATACTAAATACCTAACTGTAGCATTTAAGCCAGCAAACAGATTTTGCCATTAGATTTTTGGCATACGCAAGACTTTCAGAAATTGATGGAAATATAAAGACATTGGCAGTTTACAACAACAACCAAGCCTTTTGTCCCAAACAAGTTGAGGTAGGCTATGAATGAAACCCAATCGAAGTCGATTAAACCCCTAAACCTTCGATCTTAGGTCATGGTTCCAGTACGTCGATCGCTTGCTTCCATGCACTCCTATCCAACGCCAACTCTTTAGATACATTCCAATCCCTCAAGTCTCCTTTAACTGCTTCTTCCCATGCTAGTCTCAGTCGACCTCTGCCTCTTCTTATGTTTTCAAGGCGACTTAAAATTTCATTATGCACCGATGCCTTAGGAGGCATCCATTGGAGATGCCCAAACCATCTCAAATGATGTTGGACAAGCTTTTCTTCAATTGGTGCTATCCCTAACTTATCACGTATATCATCATTGCGGATTCGATCCCACCTTGTGTTGTAGGAGTGCCTTTCTGGCTATCCCCTTCTTGGGCCATCAGGACTAGCATAAGCCCATGAAGTAGGGAAGTCAATCTTTTGGGTTGTTAAGTACCCATAGTGGGCCTTAGGGTTAGCCTATGAGTAGAATAGTATGCATATATGTGAATGTACCATTTTACCCTCAGTGTTTTGTAATTATTAGGGGGGTAGGATGGGAAACAGCCATCCCCCCATCTCTACATAAGGAGCTCCAAGGGGCATGTGAGAAGGGAGCTCTCGTTTTTTTGGACTCACTAGCTCTCAAAGTGGTTTGTGTGTTCTCTAGCTCCTTGTGCATATCCCCAAAGATGAAAGGGTATATAATACCCACTATTTGGTCCGATGCCAATTGCCACAACACACCTTATATGACCATAGATCCATCGCAGCATTTGCATCTCTGCTACACTTATCTTTTGTATATGTTGCCTTTTTGTCGCCCAATATTCCGCTCCATACAACATCACATATCTGATCGCCGTTCCATAGAACTTACCTTTTAATTTTTTAGGGACTTTTCTATCACATAGGACACCATATGCTTAGCACCATGTCACCCCCTTACTCGTATCCCATGGCTCACATCTTCATCAATCTCACCGTCACTTTGTAGCATCGATCCCAAATATCGAAAAGTTTCCTTCATGGGCACTACTTTTCTGTCCAGACAAACATCTCCACTATATGCCATAACACCGCTGAAAACACCTCATATACTCAATTTTAGTCCCACTAATTCTAAAGCCCTTCGATTCTAAAGTCTTCATCCACAACTCCAGCTTCCTATCAACACCTACCCTACTCTCATCAATTAACATCACATCATCAGCGAAAATCATACACCAAAGAATCTCTCCTTGTATGTCCCGCGTGACTTTGTAAAGATATTGGCATTTTACTAATGAAATAATCTTTGTGGTTGCAGTCAACTGCACCAACTCTCTGTAGTGGTGTTTTTCTAAGTCCCAATCTTTTGGGTGGCATAAATCTGAGATACCTTTGGATACAGCAATGCTTCTTCCCATTAAATTCCAATTAAGAGTAGCATTTTTAAGCAATAGACTATCAGTAGATTTACCAGTGTGCAGTACTTAATACTTAGGCCTCAATTTTCATGCATCTCTATCAGGAGGAGTAATAGTCAGTTAGTCCTAGATTTTCAGGCGTTTCTATCAGTAGATTTAGCAAGCTGCAAAGATGAAGAGCAAAATGCAGCATCAATTTAATCGCCATACTCTCTCCAACAAAAACATGTAATCACACCATGGATAGCTAGTCAGCCGCTTGTACAGCCTAATTGGCTAATTCTACTGGAATTCAGGTACCTGGCGTTGGAGCGCTCGCCCAGGACGCGCTTGCGCTCGGCCTCCTCGCGCGCGACCTCGGCAATGCGGGCGCGCAGCTCCTTGCGCTGCCTCCGCACGACCCCCCGCAGCCGCTCGGCCTCCTCGGCGGCGAGGTCGCGCTCCTCGCCTCGGCCTCCTGGCCGCCGCGTCGCCCCGCCGGCGCCGGCGCCCCTCCCGCGCCCGCCTGGCGGCGACGCCGTGGACGACGATGTTCCGGCGCGCGGTGGAGACGGTTCGCTCTGAGCGGACGCGGCGGAGCAGGAAGGACCAGACGGGGAGCATGTTGCCGCGGCAGATCTTGCGGAGCTGCTCCGAGGGGGGCGGCGGGGAGGGGTAGCCCATCTCGTCCTGCAGCCACTCGATGATGGCATCCGGCGAGACGCCGCCGGGGCCGCTGCCGCCAGAGACGGACGAGGCGGGCATCGCCGGGCGGCGGGTGGTGGGGAAACCCTAGGCGCTCGATCTGACCGAGGGATGGGGGGGTGGGTAGCGGAGGGAGGGAGTGGAAGTGGCTTTTCGAAACATTTTTTCGGGGTTTCGTTTGGATCTCTTGGACAGGACGACGTAACGGAACGTCGTGACGGCGTCGGCGCAGGCCGGCTGTTTGGTAGTCGCGGACTCGCGGCAGACTACCGCCGTCACGGCCGGTTGGAATTCTGGGGAGACCACGAAGCCAGAGGGTGGTCCAGTAAAACCAGTGCAGTGACTAACGAGATCATGGGATCCTCCTACCTTCGTTTTTTTAAATCTCGATTTCCGCATATCTCTGGGCCTGTTTGGGAAGGCGTCTTGACTTTGCGCTAAAAGCTCTCCCAAACAAGTATGGTTGCAGAAAGAGTTGCAAAGCTAAGCCACGCAGCAAGACTCAAAAGCTGCGGTGCGAGGAGGAGCTTTTCACCGTGGCCGCTTGAACTCCTCCTAACTCGCTCGCTCCGCCTTCCCAACCTTTGACACCCCGCCTCGCCGCCTCCACATCACCTCCCCACTCGGATGCTGATGTACTTCACTATGTTGCTACCTTCCATTTCGGTTAGTTCTTAAAAGCTACAGCTGCAGCAGGCAGTTTGCCAAACAATATAACAAGAAAAGTCACATTGCTACTACAAATGCTTCTGATTTCAACAAACCAAAAACGACTTTTTCAAATTTACCACACTCCCCAAATGCAGACCCTCTATCTCTAGAGCGGTGCTTCAATACTTTCCCTTCTAATACAAGTTACACAAATCTTGAAGCAAGTGAAGGGGTAAGTAATCTCTATCTACCTTTTATTCATGCTTTAATATTTGTGCAACTGTAAAAAAGAAAAGCATTGAAGCACCTCTCCTATCTCTATCTTTACTTCTCTACTAATTCTAATTAGGAGTTGGTGGCGATCGTCCATTCTTCTCCAGAGGATCTGACATGCACGGCTAGGATAAAAGGAGATTTAACTTGTTCCACTCTTTCCGCCGTCGCCTCTCTCTCCAGTCTCCATGCATCGAGTTGTTTAAACCCTAAACCATCTCTCATCTCCTCTCTCCTAGGTTTTAGGGTTTTGCGGCCGCAACTGCCTCACTGGGGACAAGACGCGATGCAGCCGCTGTTGAACGGGCAGCACGCCCCAACGCTATAGGTCCCTAGGGCACCACCTTAGCAGCAGCAAGTCCCTCGTCGCAGTATTACCAGGCGTCGCCGTAATACTACCAGGCACCGCCGTAGTACTACCAGTCGGGTCCCCCACACGCTCCTCCGCCGACGATGTGGGGCTAGCCACAACAGCAGCTTCCTTCGCAATACGCACCCCGCGCTGCAACAGTACGCGCCTCCACCACAGCACGAGGCGTAGGTGGTGGGCGGGCCCACGCCCGTAGGCGAGGAGATCAGGTCCTTGTGAATCGAAGATATCCACTGGTTATATTGTTTGTTAGTGTCCTTTTGAACACGTATCTAGGTGCTATATTCGTGGAGAATGGTGAGTAAATTCTTGGTGTCAAGGCTACATAGGGTGATACTGTAGAGAACAATATTAATGTTGTGAACCAGTAGTTGAGCTATCAACACAGAACGACATTAAGACATAAATGTTTTTTTAATCTTAGATTCCACATGCTTCATGTTATGCCTGCCAAAAAAATTGATGTTCATGATATAGTTTAGGGTCATGTTTGATGAAATGTTCATTGTACGGTTTGAAAATTACATTATTTCATATGAAAAAAATCATGCATTTTAAATGAGATTTTTATATAACCTTGTCTAGAATTCATTGTGTTTGTACATAAGCAATATTTATGAGCATCTAAAATTTACAAAGTATTTTGTAATGTGAGGGGCTTCAGATTATGAAATTAAAGATAATTTTAAGCTCGAGTTTGTAAATATGTGTTTAAAATTTGTATACTTCGATGAATTGATTTAAACATTCAACCATTGCATATTCAGAGTGAACAGTATCATTCAGATAGGTTAATGCTCTTTGCAAATAATTTTTTATCGCAAATTAAGTTTTCGTTGCAATGCATGGGCACATGACTAGTTGAAAGTGCATCTAGGCACTTATGTTATTTTGGTGATTAATGACAAACGCATATAATGACAATCTATGTAATTAAGTAAATGCTTAGCTTAGTGCTTAACAAATGACAAACCTCTAATATGATTATATTGGTATGAGACTAACTTGTTATTGCCTAGTTGAGTATCAGTCTCATCTATTTAGAGGAAAATCAAGTGGGATGGTTAAGCAAAGATAAGGTATGCAATTTTGGTATCTATTCTATATTTGTTATTGCATTCCTTTCGTGCAAATGCATAGTGAACTCCAAGTAGCATGTTGATTATATATATGCACATTGGTTCATGTCATATTTATTTGTGCATATATATTCATTTGAGTTCATTATGTGCTTTGTTTTTAGTATGCATGTATTAACTAGAGTTAAACTTCGTATTGCTATAGATTGACTTGGTGCATGCATGTTTTAGTTGTATACCTTCTCATGCAATTCTCTTAGTGAAGTTTAATCTAGCGTTGGATCACATATTTACTCTTATTCCAAACATTATTTGCACATGTACAATTCGTGTATATTCTATCATGTGCTTCATTTAAGTAAAGATTGTGATCCTTGCCATGATTTAATTGATTCATCATATTGGCAATTATCTCTCTAGTGCATATAGATCAATTACATATTCATCATGATGTACTTAGTAGAGAACATTTCTTATGTAAGTGTTTCCATTTATGTTGTGCTTCTTTATATGAAACACTTGTTGTAATCAACTGCTCACAAATATCAACTTGTTCATATCTATTGAGCTTTTGGGACTAATGTCTTTCATGAGTAGTTTGGAAAGAATTAGGTCCCGTATGTGTATGATGACCAAGGTATCTTGGAGGATGATCGTTAAGCCAAGGTCAACAAGACGGCGGTGTCACCAAGAGTTGAGGACTAAGTCAAGGTCGACTTGGCGCAGAGATCGTCAGAGAGGATGATCAAGTCAAGGTTGATAGGACGAGAGTCTCATGAGGTGAATCGAGTCGAGTTGGACAAGGCGAAGATGTCATCAATTATATGGTGAAAGTCTTCATGCATCGACATTAAGAAAGAAGACGGCAAGTGACTATTTCTAGACTTATATTATCTTTGATTTAATTTGAGTCTAAGGATTGCCGTACTATTAAGAGGATGCGATGTCAATGACTTTTAGATGTGTCAAGTGCTCAAGTGATCCATCCTTGTGAAACTTAGAAAGAGAGTGGTGTTGGTGGTGCTTAGAAAGTGAGGGTTGTAGGTCTCTTTTGGATTCTTTGTGAAATCTGTGTTTATCCTTTGAGTTTTGGGTAGTGAGACCTTGTTAGTTGTGTAGCCCTCGTTCTTAGCTTTCGGTAGAGTCCAAAATCACCAAATCGAGTCCGAGTCAAAAGTTATGCTCGTTTTAGTGGTTTTGCTCGGTAATCCGAGTATCCGGACATTTGGTCCGGACATTCGGGTTGACACCCTCGATGATCGCTCTCGGATAGTCCGAGTATCCGGTTTTTTTCGAGTCTCGGGTTGTGTCTGGTAGTCCCCAACGGCTAGTTTTTTTGGGATCTCTATTTAAAGCCCCCTTCTTCCTCACTTCAAAGAGGCTGTGATCCCACTGATTAGAGGTGATATACCCTTGTTCTTGAGCCCCCAAAACACCTCTTTACCCTTAGATCTAAGTGATCCCCTTGGTGAGAAGGGTTAGGAAGAGTTTGAGGTGTGAGGTGCTAGGTTGAGTGAGTTTTGAGTTGTTTGAGCACTTGATTTCATCTCCAAGCTTGTTCTTCGTGAGCATTTGTTACTCTTGGAGGTTGAGGACTCCTAGACGGCTAGGAGGTCGCCTACGAGCCACCGGAGCTTTGTGTGGTTGGCCGTGGGAAGTTTGTGAAGGCCGATTCCGCCTCCGTAAGGGAAGGAATCAAAGGAGTAAAGACCGGCGAGTGCATTTGTGCAACACCGGGAGGAAGAGGGTTGAAAGTGACCCTGGCTCAAGTGTGACCGAGCCGCCTCAACGGAGACGTAGGATCCCCTCAAGGATCCGAACTTCGGGTGAAAAATCATCGTCTCCAAGTTTGCTTCTTACTCTTGCTTTAGTATTTGTTTTTGAATCTTGAAATTGCCCGATCTACTCTCTTGTTGTGTTTGGCTCTAGATCTACATCATCCCTGTGCACTGATAGCATTTAGATTTTTTGTATTCAAGTAGATTGTTGAAAAATTGCAGGGATTTAAAATCTCATTTCGAAGTCTTAAATCCGGAGTATCCGGACTTCTAAACCCGGATAGTCCGAACATTTCGGAGTATCCGGAGATAAGTCCCGGACACTCCGGTCTGAGTCCCTCGGATCCAATCCGGAGTATCCGGACTCCTGAACCCGGACAGTCCGGACATTTCGGAGTATCCGGATAAAAATCCCGGACACTCCGGACTTAGACCCTCGGGAGATTTTATTTAGCTGCAAATTTTTCATTCCGCTGCATTTAGTTACAAAGTTTTTAATTCACCTATTCACCCTCCCTCTAGGCGACATCTCCTGTCCTTTCACTAGTGTATTTGTAAATTTGACTCTCTCCTCCACTACGGAAGGCGTGACAGGTGACATATATATTCCGCCGCGTCGCCGCGTCCAGAGAGCGCAAAAGGTGGCTAGCTCCCTAGGAGCTCGGCCGACCGCGGGAGCAGCGTGGTCCACCGCGGTAAGTGGCTTCCACACTATCCTTGTGCGCTCACCCACCCTATCACAGTGCCGACCAGCTTCCACGTTTCTCAGGCACAACAGGGAATAGGTGAAGGCTGTCACGCCTTCCGTAATGAGAGAGAGCTAAATTTGCAAATATATGCACGGCAAGGTTAGATTTGAAAAAAAAAAGATTCAGAGACTAGATAAGTGTTTTTCTAGGTGACTCGTGACCTGTCAAGTGTAAATCCACTTTATGTAGTACCTATTCTTGATCACGCCTACATCAGTAATCGAGTTAAAAGAACGCCCAAATCAATCGGGATCATTGCCTGAATCTACTTCGTTTATTTGATCAAAGTATCAAACTACGGGAAGTCAACAATGGCAGCGATTAAAGTCACTAGGATATTCCACCCTGATGATAATCTAATGACTGAAAGGAGTATAGTGTGATAGCATGTAGAATTGTAGAGTGATCGTGTAAGGAACAAAGGGGATCAACCATCTTCTTTCGGTAAAGGCCCACATTTCAAGGAAGCTCATCTCCACCCCCGTTTCATATTCATTTTACAATCTGTGTGATATTTAGGTGAGATTTGATTTATTGGGATTTAATTTCATTTTTTCAAGAGAAATCTTAAAGAAGCTTGTGAGAAGACCCGATCAGTTGTGAAGGCAAGGAGCTCGCCTAACCGGAGTGGTGAAGAGCTACCACGAGTGATCGAGGAAGGCTCAAGTGGTTGGAGCCGGGTTGAAGTGATTCAAGTCACCTCAACGTGGAGTAGGGGAGACCGGCAAGTCTCCGAGATTACAGGATAAAATTCTTGTCTCTCATTCTCTTGTGATTTACTTTTGTCATTTTTGTGTTAAGTTACATTTCGAGAGAATTGAGTAGATTTCTTGTGCTTAGAATTACTTATAGCTCTAATTGAACTACTAAAGTAGTTTAGTGTTTCCTAAAGATTATAATTGTAGTTCACCTATAAAAGAGAATCAAGTTATTTTAGGTATCCAAATTTGTTTGGGTCCTTTGAGGTTAGTAACCAAGGCTTTGAGCACCTAAATAACATTCTTTCTATGGCCAAGTATAGGAGTGCCAACAAACTTAGCAATAATTTTATCAAAACTATCTTTCTTAAGAACATAGCATGAATCATAAACATTATTCTTGGGTGCCTTGCCTAAGGGATAATCATTTACTAAATGTCCTACATCATAACATTTATAACAAAGCTTCTCTTTTGATTTAACAAATCGGGGAGCTTTGTTACTAATTTTCTTACCCTTTTTAGGTAAATACCCAAGGCCTTCTATGTTGTAAGAACATTTTTGACTATTTAGAATTTTATTTAGAGTGTCCTTATCCTTGAAGCATCTATCTAAGTTTTTGCTAAGCTTATCTACTTGCTCTTTAAGCTCATTGTTTTCTACCATTAAATTTGCATGGCAAAAATTTAAACTAACACATGAAGTTGAAGGCACCTCAAGCAAATCATCCCACGGAGTAGATATGCTGGCTTTTGATATACAACATGAATCAATTTCTATACTAGGCATATCATTCAAAATATTACAACTAATTCCAACATCATTTTGAGACATTGTATGACCCTTAGCAAGGAGAGTCTCATGAGCTTCCTTTAGCTCCTCATAAGAGCCTTTGAGGGAGTGATACTCTTTTCTCAAAACCTTATATTTAGACTTTTCTTTGTCAAGATATTCATGCAAATCCTCAAGCATATCCATTAGCTCATCATAGGAGGGTTCATCATCATCATTTGATTTTACCTTAAAATCTCTTTTAGCCATGAGACACAAAGGAGTGACAAATGGTGAGGAAGCTTCCTTGATAGCAATACCAGCGAGACCCTTCTTCTTTGAAGATGTATCATCTTCGGAAGAGTCGGAGTCCGAATATTCTTTTTCGGAATCCCACTCTCCAATGTGAGCTTCGCCTTTTCCATCCTTATTAAGCTTCTTGAAGAGTTTCTTCTTTCCATGAAAGAACTTCTTTTTCTTAGGTGACTTGTTTTTGTCGTCCTTCTTCTTGGGACATTGAGAAGCAATGTGATTCTTTTCATTACACTCATAGCACCGGATATTTGTATATCGATTGATGCTTGTGTATTGTCCCTTCTTGAATTTTTGAGGAGCACTTGTGCTTGAGCGTCTCTTCATAAATCTCCTCATTCTTCTTACAATGAGAGCCATTTCCTCCTCAGTGTCTTCATCATCATTGGAGTCATTAAGCGCCTCATCGCTTGACTCTGCCTTCGCCTTGAAGGCGATATTCTTCTTTTTCGAGGAGCTTTGTTCCAAGAGTTCTTCCTTGTCCTTCTTGTAAAGTTCATTGGTTATGAGGTTTCCAAGGAGTCCCGTTGGCGTCATCCTTGGCAACTCCGATGAGTTGAGAAACAACGTCACTAAGGTCTCAGATTTTTTCGGAAGAGCCCTAAGCATCTTACGAACAATATCAAAATCGGTTAGTGATGCTCCAAGGCCCTTGAGCTCGTTTACTATGTTGTTCAACCGTGAATACACCTAATTGATGTTTTCATGGGGCAACATAATAAAACTCTCATATTTGATCCGAAGCATATGCAATTTGGTTTCTTTGACCGAGGACGTCCCCTCATGACCGAGAGGTTTGTCCAAATCTCATGAGCGGTTTCAAGGTTGCTCACTCGATTGAACTCATACGCATTCAAAGCACCAAAAAGAGCATTCATAGCTTGAGCATTGAGATGAGTGTTTCGCCCCTCTTGATCTATTGTGAGTGTGGGATTGACCCCCGGAGTGAAACCCTCAACTACAATTCTCCATATACTTGAGCTCATGACCTTAAGATAAACGGTCATGCAAAATTTTCAATAAGCATAATCCGTGCCATCGAAAAATGACGCCTTACCTATTGACACCCCATCGCTAGCTATCCTTACTCTCTAGGCGGTGAAGCCCCAAAAGAGAGTTCAGACTCTGATACCACTTGTAGGATCAAGATAACCGACTAGAGGGGGGTGAATAGGAGGTTTCTAAATTTTGACTTCTAATTTGCAATTAATTAAAATATTAAGCTATAGAAGCAATAATTACAAATTCACAATTATAATCTTTAGGAAACACTAAACTACTTTAGTAGTTCAATTAGAGCTATAAGTAATCCTAAGCATAAGAAATCTACTCAATTCTCTCGAAATGTAACTTAGCACAAAAATGACAAAAGTAAATCACAAGAGAATGAGAGACAAGAATTTTATCCCGTGATCTCGGAGACTTACCGGTCTCCCCTACTCCACGTTGAGGTGACTTGAATCACTTCAAGCCGGCTCCAACCACTTGAGCCTTCCTCAATCACTCGTGGTAGCTCTTCACCACTCCGGTTAGGCGAGCTCCTTGCCTTCACAACCGATCGGATCTTCTCACAAACTTCTTTGAGAAGATCACCGATCCCACATGCTTTCAAGCCGTCTAGGAGGCGGCAACCTCCAAGAGTAAAAGGTGACGACGTTTGCTCGAGGTCGAATTGAGTGCTAGAGGCTCAACACTAAATGCACCACTCAATTTTGCTCTTAACTCTCTTAAAATATGAATTAAATGCACACAAGAGTATTTGAGACTTGCTAGAGCTCAAAATATCATCAATGAGGGTCAAGAAGACTCTACAATGCAGGTGGGGGTATTTATGACCCCCACCAACTAAATATGGCCGTTGGCCAAAACCTCTGAGAGGCCATCATATCGCCCACAGGCGATGACCGCCTCTCGAAGTAACGATCAGCGTGTATTTATTGCACCGTCAGTGACCGTTGGTCTCTGGTCGGTATGATCGGAGAGTGTCCGATCATACCGCTCACCGGTATGACCAGAGGGCCTCCGGTCGTACCGCTCACACAGATGTGGTTTGCACCCCGTTCTATAAAAAACACACCGCCCAATTGGCCGGTCATACCGAACCGGCCCCACAGAGCTTGAGCGAGAGTTTTTATGCCTTTTGATTTTTCTTTAAACACATGCTTTTGCAATAATTTTATGCATTTCATAATGAGCCTCTAAGCACTTTCATTCACATCGAAAATGCGACATGACCCCTCTTAATAGTACGGCGATTAAACTAGCAATCCGATCTTTTCTCCAACTCCGAGATCAGCAAAAGACTATGAAAATTTCTTAGGTTTTATACCTTGGTTGTCTCGTCATCGATGCTAGCCTTTCTTGTTATTCATACTTTTCATACTTCTATGTTCGTCGAATGTCGGATCAACCTATTTTCAAAATACTCAAAATGAGAATGTTAGTCCTTTAAACGCAATTGTCATTAATTACCAAAACCAAAATAAATTAAGGATCTAGATGCTTTCAAACCCCTATGGCCCTATTCGTCATATTTCTTCCGTATGAAAAGGAATCCTTGGGATACTTGCAGGTAACATAAACATACTAAATTCCTAACATGCCCGCATCACGACCGGCGTGCAGGGTTCACAAAACCAAAACCGTAAAAAACTGTAAAAACCGAAACTGTGAAAACCGCTCGAAAAACCGCTTAAAACGTCAAAAACTGAAGGGATAATAAATAAAAAAATTGGAAAAAAAATAAAAAACCATTCGGTTTTCAACGAAAAACCAGCCGACCAATTGAAATGTTCCTACAAAACGGTTTTTGAGCAGTTTTTCAATTGTTTTCGAGCGGTTTTTAACGTATAATTTTTTTCAATTTTTTTTAAATAGAACGGTTTATCGAGTGATTTTAGATCTCGAGTCGCAGTGATAGACTCGAAAACCGCGGTTTTTAAACGTCGGGTGAACCCTACCGCCGTGGGCTATGAGCTGGCCTCCACCGGAGAAATCCCCAAAGATCCTGATCCCAAACCATTGCCAAAATGAGCCGGCCCTTCCTGGCGGAGGAAAAGCGAAAGCAATCTCGGCGCTTTCCTCCCCCCTGAAATCCAGCGCTCTTGGGGAAGGAAACGCCCGAGCAAGCCCACGCCGAAGGATCTCGACGAGCCGTGACACGTCTCTTGCCCTAACCCCGAATCCCCGATTCCCTTCTCCCCCAAATCTCTCTCCTCCCCTCCCGTCCACCTCGCAAACAAAGATCTCCGTCTCTGCGTGACGACTACCCCTGGAAATCCTCCCGTACGCAGGCAGATCCTCGACGCCTCCGAGGTACATTCCCACCTTTCCCTGTGCCCCAGTATCTCCGAATCTTTTCTTGAATTCCTGAACGCCGCCTGAGCTGAGCAATCTTTTAGAATATTTTTCTTTAATTCTTGGACGGTGTCTGTGCAGAGCAGGCGGCCGCAAGAACCTCAGAGTCCTAGATCAGGTGGGGAGAGAGAGAGAGAGGCTGGGAGGGATGGAGGAGGACGGCGGCGGCATCGGCAACGGCGTTGGCGGCGGCTTCGGGGAGGTGCTGTTCAACGGGGGAGTCTTGGGCATGGGCAACGGCGGGGGCGGCGGCGCGAACGGGAAGGCGGTGCAGGTGCTGCAGCGGAGCTTCGGCGAGGTGCAGGGGATCCTGGAGCAGAACCGGGTGCTGATCCAGGAGATCAGCCAGAACCACGAGGCCCGCGACGCCGACGGCCTCACCCGCAACGTCGCCCTCATCCGCGAGCTCAACACCAACATCGCCCGCGTCGTCGACCTCTACGCCGACCTCTCCTGCTCCTTCTCCCGCTCTGTCACCGCCAACGCCACCAAGAACTCCGCCGACCCCTCCGCCGCCGCCGCCATGACTGACCCCTCGGCCGCTGCCGCGGGGCACAAGAGGCAGCGCTCCTCCGAGTAGAAAATACATCAGCTCCCAACGGCCCCCATTGCTTTCTTTTCTTCCTTCCTTCCTTTTTTTTGTTTAGCTTTACATTTGTGCCCTGGCCATGGCCAGGGCTCCAGCAGGAGGTGCTAGTCTGCTAGATTCGAAACATTTTCGCTTTCTTGAGATGGGCATGGCCGGCACCTCCTTGTCAGAGATGAACCAAAGATGCAGGCGGTGTATGTGTGCGCTGGTGTCACTCAGGCCAGATCGGATGGAGTGATTGGTGGTGTCCTGTGACGTCGGTACCGGTTGCTACGGGCTTACAGCCTTACACAGCATCTGCTCATCATCAGGGATCAGGTACAACGATCTGATGATGATGACGATGACGATCAAATTGGATCCCGATGTAGGTTGCCCATGCATACAGAATCCAAACAAACAGATTCACAAACCATCTTTTTTTCCCCATTCTATTCTCTGATGAATTCAGGAATCGATAAGCGCTATACGCGCTATACAGATTTTCGTTAGCAACAGGAAGCATTACAGATCTCAATCAGGCCGAACACCTCGGTACGGCAATGCTGCGTCACCTACAGCTTCCACCCTCTGCAGCCTGGAGAGGCGTGAATGTAAAAAACGCAAACTAAAACTGCTTCCGTCCTGGCAAAAGTGTTCCCTAGTCTTGGGCTTCAGCAATGGCTGCAATTAACTCCTCCTTTACTTCATTCTCAATGCCTAGAATCTAGATACGGCAAATCATAGACTCGCCATGAATATTCAGTACTACCTCACAATCTCACATGGACCGACAGATGTTTGGACACTGCACTTAGCTGGACGATCTGAAATCGGTTCATGCGTGGGATGCAATAGTATCTTGTTCTTTTCCGTGCTCAGTCCGTAGCTTGAGCTCAGTGGAGATGCAATTTTTAGGAGGCAAGATCAAACTTTTTTGCGAGCAAGTCTATTGAGAAAAAAACGGAAGAGAAGGTCTCTCTACGTTGCTTCAGAGCTGAAGTTGCTTTGAAACCTGAAGAAGACTGTTCTCTGTCTGAAGGATGCACCGGTCGCCTCTGCGGTAAACGCTTGTAAGATCTCACATAGGGTGCCCATGATTTGGTCCAGGAAGCGTACATTGTTTAGCTCTCAGTTTGCAGAAACAGACGCAGTTCCTATGGTAACCAGAAGTACTCTGGTCGAGAACCGAGTCTAGCTCGGCTGGCAACAGCCCACCTAGGTTCGAATCTCAGATTAGTTGGGTGCTCATCCCTCTATTAACGATATGCTAGAGCTTTTAGCCATTTTTTTTTAAAGTACTCTTGTCAGGGGGAAAGGAAAAAAAGAAAGGCAAAACGTTCGCAACACAAGAATTGAGAAGAGAGGGAGCCAAGGAGAGAGGATGACAGCGGGACACAACAACTGCTCGGGCATTTCGTACTGCTCACAATTTCCAGTTGGTTCTTATACAAACGGTTTTCGTGGTTGTACTATTGTCTTCCCTTGAAAAATACTGCAAATTCGACTGTCACAGACAGGCAGTATATCAGGATCTAACTGTCGACACTGTTCATGTGCACTTGTCACTCGGTTTAACTAACTTTCCAACATGACATCAAAATAAGTTGAACAAACCTCTCTTCGAAGTTTCTGCTATTTACTCACTCGGTTCATAAATATATAACCTTTAGAAAACGTGCGGTCAAACTTCATTTAACTTTGACTACTACTCTATTTAAAACCATTTAGGTTGATCATACGAAAATAGTATCATTAGATCTGTATTGGAAGATATTTCTTTTAACTTTGACTACTACTCTATTTAAAACTATTTAGGTTGATCATACGAAAATAGTATCATTAGATCTGTAATGGAAAATATTTTCATAATATAATAATTTTATATTTAGTATTAACATATTCATATTAAAAAAACTTGTAGGGAAAGCTGCATATGGAAAATCGTATAGATATCCAAAACATGGTATATTCATGAAGAGGGGAGTATTAGTCAAACGATTTGCACTAAATTAGTTTTTCAACCTTCGGACCTGCGTAGAGGTTCGTCCTCCGGTGAAAATTTCCACACCAATCTTCTTCTTCTTTTTTTAAAAAATGACACCAATTAGATTTTCTTTAGAATACAAGATGAACGCACACAAATCACACACATCATACTTACGCACCACACGCATGTGCATGTCCTCTACACACGCTAAGTAATTAATTGAAGGCTCCACGACTTTCATAGTGCGGTTATATATTATCCTACTTAACAGGTACGCTTGTGTGTGCCGTTATTATTTTGTGCGCATCCTCATTGAAACTTCGGTCTCCTTGCAACTGAGCTGAGGCTCGGTCCTCAACACCAATTAGATTTTAGGACTAGCGCACGACCGCTCGCGCGAGCAACCACCATTTGGGAATATGACATGATGACTAAGTGTCTATTTGGTTTGCTTCCAATAGTTACTAATACTTGTCTTAACAAATTTTGGTATCATTGATTAAATTTGGCAAGCACTTTGTTTGCTACCAAATTTTGGTAAGATTTCCTTCTTCCATCGTTCTCTGGTTCATTTTCTAGCTAACCTTTGACCAAAATATTATTAACTAATTTAGTGACCAAATTTTAATAAAATTTAATGAGATTAATTTGTCATCAAACCAAATAGACAGATCTATCCCCGCCTATGACTCCATGCACCTCCTATTTTCCTTTCCAGGCTTTGTTCCTTTCATGGCTTTCCGTCATGCCCGTCGACGTGTCAGAGCAAGAAAAGTATTGGAGCACAGCAGGAAAGGATAGATGACATATTTGACTGTACTTGATTATCACTTATCATCTACAAAAAATTTAAACTACTATCTCTCTTTTGGTGAGTGTCCAATTTACATTCTGTTTAACCTTCGTAAAAACAACATCTATATTAAATATATTCCGCAGCAACTATACGTGCTCGCTAGTAACAACTCTAGGTGCCAGAAACTAGTAATGTTTATGAAAACAAAGGGCAATCGAACATATGTAGAACATTGTATTTCATTAATTTTATTGAATATACAAAATTACATGCTCCTGAAGGAGTTCAACCTTTTGTCTTCTGTGTCTAAACTTAAGGAGAAATTTGACTAGAGAGTATGTACGCTACTGATTCCGAGCACCTTTACATGGTTTATGGTTAATTACATATGTAGAACAAGCCTACGTAATACCTTAGTTTAAGTTGTGCTGTGATCGTCATCTTTATGTTGCTCATCCATATCATGTATGGTGTTGGTGTAGATGCAAATGGTAGGATGTAGATGCGGTATGGGTGGCTTCGTTTCGCTAATGCCAGTCACGGTACGCCATCGTCGTGTCGGTTAACGGGTATGATATGTCAATGAAGAGGATGACTTTTGCCTCATCAGTGCTCAGTCGTATGTATGCCTGACTTCATCGGTCCCGCACATGAGTGTTGTCTTTGTCTTGTCGGTGCCCGACAATAGAGTGTCCGATCCTATTCGTTTAGGACGTGTTGATGGATCAGCGACCTTGCCTTATCGGCTCTATGCCATAATTTTGTCTAACCTCGTCGATCATAGACGGATGGTAATGTAGATGGTCAAGTGACCTTTGTCTCTCCTTGACACTCGGCTATGGTGTCAATGCATAAAAATTATGCGGAATGCGCACCTCGGTCTTGTGGCTAGTGATTTGCATATGATGCATTAGACGAAGCTTGCTTTGAGGCATTAAATAATCATGCTTCCATGCTAGGGGCAAAATAATATGGTCTGATACTTTTTATTGCATTGATTCCTACGGAGTCGTAGTCAGTTTTCTACCAATCAGGAATTCAGAGCTAGTTCTATTGTATTGAGATTTTTTGTACTGTGCTAGTATGAATTCCATGGCTAGTTCCATCTCATTAGGAGCACAAGCACTATGATTGTTTTGATCTATAGTCAGTCTCACTTTAACGAGGAATCTGCGCTGCACTCATAAATAAATAAATAAATAAATAGTTAGTTAGTTACAATATCAACTGATTGTCCGACTGATCTACACCGGCACCCATGACCATGAGGACTTTCCTTCTCATCAGGTGAGATCAATCAATGAGGTTTGATGTAGGTGCTCACCGTCAAATACAAGCCTGGGGGGCCATCGCATGTTGTCGACAGAGAACGAGATGCACCGAGGATTGAAGGAGGCAAGGTTTTTTTTGGGGGGCCATTTTCCTCTTTACTCGACTTGCTCTCGCGTGTTGTTTCTTTTATGGTGTTGTGTGTTGCATCCGAGCATGAATTGCAAAGACGGTCGTGTGTGCGGGGTGAAGCGTGTCTGTTCATGGAAGGTTGAGGAGACCGATTAGATGGGTGAATAAGCGCTTTTAAACTTATTTGGCTAAAACTTGATTTCTATTACTCACTGCCATCTGCACCTTCCTTCTCTGGGTAGGCTTGCTGTGAGGTCCTTTAGAAAATGCTGCTGCAGATTCTTCCCCGTTGTTTCAAGAAGAGTTTTTGTTTCTTGCGACATGTTTTTTTTTTCAAATCTTATAGCAAGAGTTATTGTTTGCATTTTGATGTGTTTGATTTGTTGCATTGGAGCATTTTTTTTGCTGTAAATCAATAGGTTTTTTACACTCTCGTTAGATGTGACGTGTCTTCTCTGATTTATTTTTTAATGCAGGTGTCCCCCAAATTATTACAAAATATTGCAACAATTATCTTTCAATGTTACCACTATTTTTTTTCAAATATTGCAACATTGTAACAATACGAATTTGTTTGATTTTGATACTTGAACTAGTTTTAAACCATACCCTAGTTCTATACTTGTAGTTTCATCCAATTTTTAATAACAATTTTTATAGTTTCCTCATTTTTTAAGGACATTGCACTTCTTTTTGCATTTTATTGCACATATTAATTATATTTATTGCATATATTATTAAGCGATGTCATGCCGACGCATACAATCTTAGCACTAGTAAATTCTTTACTCAAAACAAAATCGAAAAGCAACACAGCATGTAAAGCATCACTTATCTTGCCCCCTGACATGTACCTTGTTTTTTTTTTTTTTTTTTTTGCAAATCTAGCTTTTACCGTAGAAGGAGCTCACTGCCACGTCGGGATAGTGTGGAAGCCACCCTGCTACGGTGGGCTATGCTGCTCCCACAGTCGGCTAAGCTCCCGGAGTGCTGATCACCTTCCATTCTCCTGGGCAGGGGCGGAGCTGGGCCTCGGGCCAGTGGGGCCTGGGCCCGAGGCCTAGCCCAAATAACATTGAGCAATATTGTTGAATTCGTATTTGGGCCCGAGGTGCTAGCCGGCCCAGCCTTGCGTGCGCCCAAGGCATAACAACGGCACAGGGCTAGGTCAGGAATTCACACACACCACGCACAAACGCCGCCGCTCTCCGTAGGCCGTAGTCCCTGCCTGATCCGGTGATCTGAGCTTGCGCGATCGCCGCCCCCATTGGTCGGCCGTCGCTCCCGACCCAGCCCGCCATTGCTCGGATGCTCGCAGCGCCTCCGCTGGTCGGTCTTCTTGCCCAATCCGACGATCCGAGCTCGCGTCGCCGCCCTCGCCCGCCCGCGGCTCATTCGCCGCTCGACCCGGCCTTGTCCATTGCTCGGATGCTCGCGCCTCGCTTGCCCGCTCTTCGCTTTCGCGGCTCGCTGCGATCCACACTCTGCATATCCAACCGATGGCCGACAGCGACGACGGCACGGCCGATCACGCCCCGCCGCAGCGAGTCCGGATGACCCGTTGCGCCGCCCAAATTTCCATGGCTCCACCGTCGGTCTAGTCCTCGCGCCGTGTGGCTTTTGTCGCAACCGCAAGTTCTAGCTTTGCTGCTCTGGTACTGGTAGTCTAGTGAATGCAGATTGAGACATTGAGTGATTGAGTGATTTGTAGTCCGTAGTCCGTGTCGCTCGCGTGAATCTGAAATATGAATGGTGATTAACTGATTACTGATTGAGACATTGAGTGATTGGTTAAACCGTGAAAGGCTGAACAAGCAACATGTTTTAGTTCTCAGTTCTCACTTTCATTGTTAGAATGTTAGGGATCATCTTGAGGATTCAGGTTGATACGGTTGAGTGTTAATGTGTTTTACATTCGTGTCTTTAATATTTTGATCATGTTATGCTATGATGCTGATGCTGTTATTCATGATTGCTAAGAATCAAATTGTAGTTCAACATTGATTTTCTAGTTGTGTGATGAATGTTTGTTCCATGGTTGCTTACTGCAAGTGGCGGAGTGGCCATCGGCTGCTACTTAGTCTCGAGGAAGAGTTCCAACTCCGCCACTTGCAGGTTGCAGATGGTAATTTAATATATTGATTTGATCATTTGAACAACTTATACATTTCGTGATTAATTGTTACCTTCGTAGTTTTGTGCGTCTAATTTACATGTGCAATTTCCCCTTTTACAGATTCAAGTTCTTGTTCTATTGTTGATGAAAATATGTAGTCTCGGATGCACCAAACCTTCCTTAATTAGGTATTAACTTTTCTACCGCTTCACTACGCTCTATTGTTTTGACATATTTTATCTATTTTATTGAAATGTTAAACATGGAATTCAAATTTATCTTTAATTGTGTATTTGTGTAGTGTTTTTGTTGTACCTCAGTGTGGGTAGTATTTGGCGTTAGTTATTGTTGTTTAGTTTTCGACCCGACCCTTGACAGAATCCTGGCTCCGCCACTGCTCCTGGGGTATGACAGGAGATAGATATCATCTATCATATCTTCGATGGTGAGAGAGGAGATCAAATTTATAAATATATCTGTGAAATACTATATTTATATAAAAAAAACGAGATTCAAATGGCTAGGTAAGCATAAGCGATGAACTCTGCAACATGGCCCCCGAAACCTGACTGGAGCCTAGTGGACCCCGTCCCGAGTGGGACCCTGACATGAACCCAACTAGATCCCCCAAATCCCAAAGCCACGCAAGCGTCTTCAAAACTCTCGCCGCGACCAACGACTCCACTCCACGGCACCTTCCCCAACCGCTCAAGTCTCCTCGGCGAGGTTAAAGAAAAATCGCAAATTGGTCGCCGCGCCCAGTCTCCCCGGCGGCGATGGCTGCGGCGGCGCGAAGGGGCCTCCTCATTCTCGCTCTTCTCGCGCTGGACTCGGGGCTGCCGCGGGGTGGGGCTGTGGGGCTGGGGCTGAAGGTGCCGTTCAGCCCCGGGGACGTGCTCCCGATCCTGCCGCGGCAGGTCGCGTGGCCCGTGATGAACACGCTCCATAGCGCCGTCGACCTCCTGCCCTCCTTCGTCGCCGCCGTGGCCCCCGGCGCCCCCTCCCCGGTCGCCTGGAGCGGCGCCTGCTTCGTCGAAAACGAGGCCGCGCTCGAGCTCACCCCCGGCGATCGCAACGGCACCGAGCTCGGCGGCGCCGTGCTCCGCCTCAAGGTCGGTCCCAGCTCTGCTTGCCCCTCAGAACCGAGATCGTGTTACGTTAGTTCTCGCCGGATGTTGCGAAATTAGGCGGGATTGCTTGGGCGTGTAGTTTCTACTTGGTTCCGTATAGGATTAGGTTGTGCTGGGATTGAATTACTTTACTGCACCCTGCCTGCTTGTTTATATATAAGAATTAGGAGCGATGGAACCTTGTCAATTGATGGGGGTTATGGGGGTGTAATGAAGCTTCTGTGTGGTTTGCTACCGTGTTTATATGTCTGGGTGGATGTGTTTGATTGTTGAGCATGCTATACATAATGCACCCTAACATTCCAACTATCTCAGAAGTGCGAACTAGTACATGCCTGCTGGGCAAATAGTAATATATGACTTTTGGTGTATATATTCAATATTCACATTGTCCTATCCTGTACTCGCCATTTTATAAGCAGAATCTCGAGGTTAACTTGATCTGCACTAGACGAGCTTGTGAACATTGGCAGTTTTAGGTGATCTGAGCTACGATGAGTTTTGTCTTAACACATATTTTTCCTGTTGTTATGCAGACTGCTTCAGCTCAGAGCTGGACATGCATGGATCTTTATGTGTTTGCAACACCATATAGGATAACATGGGATTACTATTTTGCGGCTCGGGAACACACTTTGGAGATCAAGTCATGGGAAGAAGAAGCAGAACTGGAATATGTGTGTTTCCTTTAGTTTGTTTCCCCTGACAATTCAGCACCCCTATCCAATTAAACTTAACAATTCAATTTCCATGTTTGTGATCAGGTGAAGCAGCACGGTATATCTGTTTTTCTCATGCCATCTGGGATGCTTGGAACCTTGTTATCTTTGATTGATGTCCTACCTTTGTTTTCAAACACTGGCTGGGGTCAAAATTCCAACTTGGCCTTTTTAGAGAAGCATATGGGAGCTACATTTGAGAAACGCTCTCAATCTTGGGTTGCTAATATTAGAAAGGAGGATATACAATCTGGTGACTTTTTGGCCCTATCAAAAATTCGAGGACGATGGGGTGGGTTTGAAACATTAGAGAAATGGGTGACTGGTGCATTTGCTGGGCATACTGCAGTTTGCTTGAAAGATGAGAAGGGTGATCTCTGGGTCGCAGAATCAGGCTTTGAAAATGAAAAGGTAATTAGTAGCTTGCTAGACCATGCATACAATCTTGGTTGTTTCATTTCATTTTCTCCATGTAATGTATGCTATCTATTGATAGCATTCTGTGCCTGTTGCCATTTCCTTTCTTATCTTTGCCTTAATCATGTTCAGCAATCGCATAGTTAGCTATGCTTATAATCCTTCTCACTTTCTGCGTATAGCATACTTTAGAGAGTAAATTGTAACGTGTTGTACTTCTCTGTAAACCCTTCCTGTTGGTTTAAATATTGTGTCGGGCCAACTTAATATTTGAAATTATGCTTTTGGTAGTCAATCTTTACTTGCTAGGTTAGTCTTACAGTGCATATACTACTTTGTTCTCATTCCAAGGATACTTTTTTTTTGTCCTTTTAGGCTATGAGCCACCTGATCACATTCTTTGGTATCTGATGATGCAAGGCAACATTCAATCCGGCAGAAAATTATCCTTTCCAAAAAACTTGCATATAAGTGTTTCATGTATTTTTAGTTGTGTACTCATATGCAAACATTTGCAGTTCTGATTTGTCTTGGCTATACTCAATTTCAATAACAGGGAGAAGAAATTATTGCTATAGTTCCTTGGGATGAATGGTGGGCAATGGCACTCAAGGATGAATCAAACCCTCAGATAGCCCTTCTGCCATTACATCCTGATATACGTGCTAGATTCAATGAAAGTGCTGCATGGGACTATGCTCGGAGCATGTTTGGAAAACCATATGGCTATCATAACATGATATTTAGCTGGATCGATACAATAGGAGACAATTATCCACCTCCTCTTGATGCTAATTTGGTAATTCTCTCTGGCCTTTGCAAAGCTTAGATTACATTTCTGTTTGTACCTCAACTATATTTCATATTTAGTCTCAGTATTATCAGTGTTTATACACATTTTTGGTGATGTTTTTGGTGCCTATGTGAGCACACTGTGTACATCATATATGGATTTTGTGCTAATGCAAACCAAACTATTACTTATGCACTAAACTATGTGGGGAACTGGGGAATAATCTTATTAGCTTACCTACTTGATGCACCCAAATGGATTCAATTCTCTAAATCTAAATAAAAATAACATACCCTTTCATGTTTTGGACTTACGTTCTTACTTAAATTAGAAAAGCTAGATGATACTATCTTGTTAAAATGTTAGGAAGCATACGTGGAAACCTGTATCAAGGTAGAGAAGTGTGAGAGAGAGCACATGTTCTCTTGAAGTTTGAAAAATGATGCTGAATTGGCAGTGTTCTGAACAAGTTAGATAGTGTATATGTTAATATCCTAAAACTATTGAGGGCTTTGAGCCTTTGAAACCCAAAATACTTAAATTGGTTGGTATGACCTGATTGTTCAGTGAAGACTAAATGGCCTCGTTTTAATTTAGTTTATGTATCACACTATTTTATTGTCGATAGTGTTTGAATTGCTCAATTTTGTTATTTATTGTTTTCAGGTAATGGCTGTTATGTCAATGTGGACTAGATTACAACCACTTTATGCTGCGAACATGTGGAATGAAGCCCTTAACAAGCGACTTGGGACTGAGGTTTGTTACTTGTAAACTACTTTGTATTGTGGCTCCTTTGTTGGGTAGTGGGGTACTACAAGTTTGTAGTGATTCAAGCTGACACAAGGTTAAAAGATGCTGTGACTTCTTTTTTTTTGGCACTCGAGTCCAATTCTGGTTGTATGTATGCTTCTACTGCAGCTAACCTTCAAATGTATTAACGGATTGGCCTTTTGTTGGTGCTCTGGAATGGAGGTTGATGAGTCTTAGTTGGGCTTTGAAATAAGTTGCTTGGCTCGATTGTTTTGCTCAAATAAGCTGTTTTCTTTTCTTTTCTAAAAGATGGGTAAATAGTGCTCCTGCTTTTGTCTGTCGGTCAGTTATGTTCAGTTATATCAAATCCATGGTATCTATGCTTTTTATGTAGGGTTTGGACCTTCAGGGTATCATTGTTGAGACCGAAAGACGTGGCATGTCTTTTGATCAGTTGCTCACCATCCCTGAACAAGATGAATGGGTGTACAGTGATGGTAAATCAACCACTTGTGTCTCCTTCATTCTTGCAATGTACAAGGATGCTGGAGTGTTTGCTCCTTTCACCAAGTCAATTCAGGTCACCGAGTTCACTGTGAGTCCCTACTGCCTTTACCTGTCATAGTTGCAAGCTTGCAATTGAAAATTTGTTATTCTTCAGTGTTCACTGTATTTGTAGGCAGGCTAATTCTTCAGTAATTGAGCTACATTTCTCTTCAAGCCCTTGTATCTCAGTAATTGAGCTACACTTCTCTTCAAGCCCTTTTATCCTTTCACACTAACATATACTAGGTAGAGACACGCACTACACTATGCCGGGCGAATTTTGATAGGAGTGCTCGGTCCAGGGCTAGACACAATTTTTTGGAAGAACGGGTCTTTTTTTGCAAAAGGGCTCGGTTTGGGTTCGGTTGCAATTTTCCAGAACTATGAGAGCCTCTTTGCAAAATGGGCTGGTTAGAAGCCAGTGGCGACTTTGTGGAACCACGGGGTTCTTTTTGCAAAAGACCGGTGAGAGGGCCTCGACACGATTTCGGGTTTCTTGGGGGGCTTTTTCGCAAACCCAGTGACATGGCCGGCCTCCCCGTGCGCGATTTCCTCCTGCTATAAGATACGGCGAATTTGCAGAACCATGGGTTCTTTTTGCAAAAGACCGGTGGGAGGGCCTCGACGTGATTTTGGGTTTCTCAGGGGCGGGGGCTTTTTCGCAAACCCGGCGACATGGCCGGCCTCCCCGCGTGCGATTTCCTCTCGCTATAAGATATAGTATATATGTTCATTCAATCTAAAAGTTCTAAACCAGTCTCAGAAGTAAAAATGCATGAACTATTGTACTTCTGGCTGATTGACGCCATGTACTAAAATTGCCTTCTGCCTCAGATACGGGACGCATATATGCTCAAGATTTTTGAAGACAACCAGGCCAGGCTTCCAAGCTGGTGCAATACGGAGGCAGACAAGCTTCCCTTCTGCCAGATCCTTGGGGAGTACAGGATGGAGCTGCCGGAGTACAACACGATAGAGCCATATACCAAAATGAACGAGAACTGCCCATCCTTACCCCCAACGTACAAGCGACCGTCACGCTGCTGATCACGAGACTACATACATAGGATGCTGCTGTTTCCGAAAGTAAATTGTTGTTTAATTTATGTAAATAACGACGCTGTATATAGGTGTTTGATAGATGGCCGTTTTCACAGGTAACCGAGGTAAGGTAAGCAAGGGCAGTACGCAGTTTCCTGCCTGTTAGCGGAGCAGTTCTGAACCCAGGCATCCAATATGAAGGGTAGGCGTGGCTAAGAATTTGCTCGCATAGATAGATAGAACTTTGGAATGAGAGCTTTGAAAAATTGGCTATTGATAGTTCTTGTCTTCGTGAAGTGTATGTGACGGAAATACATCATCTACATTACCTTAAATAATGCATGCTGCGCATTAGCTTCTCTTTCATCATATGATCGAAAATTTTACATTCAGGATCACTTTTGGAGGAGAGGCCGTGATTGTATCTTGAACTTGGTTACGGTTATAAGATATAATAGGACTCTTGAGATATGATTGGACTCTAACCGTTGGTGGGCGAATCCAAATCTATCTTTAATGTATTTTTATTATAAATATGACATCACATTGCACAAGATAATAAGGGTCTGATTGTTTTTGCCGTGAATTTTGGATCCTTGCTCCCAAAAGCTGAATAAAAAATAAACAGTTCAATTATAGGAATTGATTCTTATAATCCAACTCACCCAAATATACTAGAATCCACAATCCACTTCATATGTGCTTCTGTAGATTACGAGGAATACAAATACGAGAATGCCACTGAAAGTTCTAAGTAATTACCCATCAAATGCCATCCCAAAAATCTAAAATCTAAAATCAGCTTCTCAAAAGTCACAATCCAAAATCAGCTTTTGAAGAATCCAAAACAAAAACAAACAGGCTATCAATCTAATAAAAGAGAAGAGAGTTTTGTCTTTGTACTAGTAAGGTGCCCGTGCGTTGCAACGGAGTACTAAATGAGGATGATACGTATCAATAAAATGTGATTCTAAATTATATAAACAGACACTTAAATATAAAACAAAACATTTAGTCTCGCAAGGCTACAGAATAATTCAACAACAATGCCCTACAGCTATGTTGTCCTAAATCCTGAAGGCAATACATCAATGGTCCTTCTCAGAGAGCCAATGCATTTGCTGCAATAAACCGATAATCATATGTTTGATCATCCTATAACATGCTACATTGTGTACACTTCGGATGTGTAACTTTATGAGGGATTGAGTATATGAAAAATTAATAACTATGTTGTCAGAAGAATATGGAGAGGGGGATTTCATCTAGTTTTTCTCTTATCAGTTCATACCTTTTTTTTGCAAAGAAAATATTAGTTATTGATGGTATATCATGTTTATAGCAATTCATTATTCTACTAATTGACATTACATTGGTCTACTTATAAGGGAGCAATACTAACATCAAAGCATGTACAAAGAAGTAGGCAATTAAAATTGCAAATGTGAAATAGATTGTGATGTCAACTAAAGCCCCAGTACTAACATCAAAACATGTGAAATAGATTAAAAAAGTAAACTATAGGGGAAAACATAGATAACCTAACCATGAGCAGTAGACAATAGGACTCAACTTGCTGCTTGTCCTCACAAAGAGATGCAACCAAAGTCATGTTGGTAGTAGCCCCTCCGTGCGTTGACCTCCTTATCGTGAATTCCAACCAAGTTTCCTTGATCCACCGAATTCCTGCGGAGGCAGAAAGTAGGAAGAAAATCAAGCCAAGAGATTACTGTCAGCCATAGACACAGGGTTATCATACCACCTCACAAATGCAGTGCTCCATTTGGGGTATGGGCATCAGTTCAATCTACACCATGCAAAATTTGAACAATTCTATAGTTAGATCAATCAATTTGGCTCGCTTGGAAGCAATCTAAAGCCTAAATGATTGTACCTTATGATAAGGGAGGATTCTTGGAAGAGCATGTAGCAGTCGTGACTCCTCTTCATCTCAGGCCTCCAGGTGCGCGAAATCAGTGTTGCCATCGTGAGTTTGTGAACAGAGCAAGAAGAGGGAGCCGACGTGGAGGGTCATCGCCACCATACGGTTTACTTCAACCTCAACACGCCAACACGAATCAATTGATACAAAGGTAGCTGAGTAGCAGGTAAGAGTAGAAATGGCATAGAGGCAAACATTTCTTATAAGCTGAGAATTTACCTGAAAAGAAAATTTCATACAAAATCGTAGGAGCGACAGACTGACAGTGGTAACTATATTTTAAACCTTTCAAAGTGTTTTCAGGGTCTGTATATTCTGTGACAATTCTACGATGTTATAATATTTACCTTGCACACTATACCAAATCCAACTGTTGTGGTAAGAAAGCTGAAGTCAGTCTATGGTGGATTATGATACCTAATTGTACTTGATTAAAAAAATAGATAAATGGTAAAGACTAAAGTGTAAGCTCGTTCTAAATTAGTAAGATCCTGCTTGGACTTTGGATGAGTTTAAACTCTAAAGCTTGCATAAAGTTAAGTCCATCTGCATTGACAAATGTATGGCATTAAGCTAACCTTGGTTTATGGGCTTATCAAGCTTATCAAAACATCAAGCCCTAAAACAAGTAAAAACCATATAACATATAGATGTCTTGCAAATATTAAGGCCTACCAATGGATTTTTATGCAATCTGAACAGGTCCGCCAAAATTCTGCATGTACAGCAACTTACTTTTGAGTTGAATAGGGATATGAAGCTGCAGCATCTAAATTATCCCTTTTCACTCGAAACGAATCTAAATGATCGTCGAAATTGAAAAGATAGACCAACAAAATGATTAGCGGATCCTGAAGTACAAATAAAAGCTGGAAAGCCTAAGGTACTCATTGAAACACCTTTCCACTTTCTATATTGAGTCAGATTTGGAGGGAGACCAATATGTTCTTCAATCAAGTCTCCAAGCAAGTAAAGTCTAGTATATTTTAGTGCTTGAATCACTCTATAAGAGAAATTCCACTATCGAAGAAGATGTGATCATTTTGGTTGTTGGATGACTCACCAGAGTGTTGCTCAAATTCACACGCATTCAATATCTACAATTTATCCAAGATCACAAGATCAGGTTCCATTTTTCAGACAATTTACACGTACAGACATGAAAATTACAATCCATGCAGTATTGCAAAAAATAGAAAGCCCATGTTACTGTAGCAACACTCCGAGCAGCCACAAGAACATCCCTGTCCATTTATACATCCAGTCATCTCCACCTAACGATCACAAAATGAAACATATATGTTGTTCTTTAGATAAATCAAAACTAAAGGTTTTCAATCAGTATTTCATGCTGAATCTACAGTTCTACTACCTGAAGGAACTACACGCACCTCATTCTTCTTGTAGGTTATCCTGAAATCTTCAAGAAGCCCAATGGATAGCAATCCTCTGACATCCTTAAGGAAACTTTTTGGATGGTATTTCGTTTCTGTCACTTGCACTTTAACAGGAGTAGTGGTCGACAAACAACTATCCCTAGGTTGCACACCAGCTGCATTCCTTATCTCGTCCGCATCAGGCATTGCATGGTCAACATCGGCTGCATCATCAATCTCCTCTACAACAGGTCCTTCAACAGCGTGCATAGGATCCAACTCGACCGCTGAACTACTTGCCCTACTCAAAAGGAAGCATTAGGATTGGAACAATCCTTGCGAGGAGCTCTAGGCCATCAGGAAGGCCTCGGCGAAGCGATCGGCGGGCACTTACCTGAGCGCGTGGAAGAGCTCGTAGAGCGAGGTGCCGTTGGGGAGGAAGATGTGGGCATTCTGGTTCTTCGACACCACCCCCGCGTGCTTCTTGAACTGCAGCGCCGACGACACCTGTGCCGCCCACTGCCGAAAAAAAACCCAACCTATGATGCCGTCGACCAACACCTAATCTGCATGCAACAACAGAGGAGGAGGCCGAGGGCATGAAGAGGCGACGCGGTGTGGAGGCAGAGTGGCGTGGGGAGATGCGGGCGGCGATGGGGATTATGGAGCGGAGTAGGGAGCTTGAAGACGACGAGGTGGCACTGGAAAGGCAAAAGGCAGTGGGGGAAGCGGAGGGGTGTCGCGGGGAGGGCAACCGACTGGTATGGGCGACGCGGTTTTCAGATCTGGTGCAGACAAAGAGGCATCGTGAGCGTGGGGTAGGCAAAGGGGCAAGGTGCGAGGCAGTCGAGGAATAGGGGAGTTCGGGGAGGGGAAGGTACGGGACGTGGCGTGGAGGTGGTGGTCGTGGTATCGAGCAGTATGATGGATCCACTCAGTCGTTCGTGTTAGATCCAACAAATCGTATGCTCTGAAGGAGAACAGACGACCACCACCAACTCCAAATTAGAAGTAGTAGAGATAGAGATATCTATGTGTTCTTCATGATTGTTCTGGCTATTCGATTAGTGCATTGTGATTGTTCTACGGTGGTCGTCATCATTTTACAACAAGTTATCAGCATGAAGCTCCCCAAGACTGATCAAGATCATCTGTCTGCATCAATCTACATTGCATCGAATTTCGACTAGCATAAGTTCGAAGCAAGTAAGTTAATCGTATTTGAGTAGTCATTTAATCCTACAGATTAATTTTTCTAATTACCTAAATTAGTTGTTCTTAATCATTGATTAAAAACTAGATTAATCTAATTGCAAATTAGGGTTTCACGGTTACTGGTCGTGAAACCAATGAATTTTTTTTTGCATCACCGTCCGGCCGCGTTTGCCTGCGTCCCTGTGTCGAGCATTGTTGGGTGTGCCGCTACGCACGCGTCGTGCCCGTAGCACCGCCGTGCAGTCCGTGCCACACTACACTCATCGCTTCGCACCGCACCCGCTAGTGCATCGCCTGATGTGAGTTGCGTTTGGTGCCACACCGCGCCAACCGCGTCGCTCCATGCTAGAGTTCTCGCGCCGGTCGCCTGAAGCAGTCACTGCCATGGACCGTCGTGCCGTCCTCCGCTGATGCTCCTACCGAGTCGGTGCTGCATTGCTACCACGCTCCAATTGAGCAGGATTTGCGCCACCCACCACCGCGTGTCGGCGTTTCGAGCACCGGCAAGTAAATTTGTAAGTCTAAGGGGCCGCGTGTTCCCTCTCCCTGAATGGTTAGACTCGAAAGCCCAAGATGTATACTGGTTCGGGCCGAATGTCTCTACTCCAGTTCGTGTGGTGGTATTGTATTGCCTTCGGTGCAGATGGCTGCACAATGTTTACAAGCGAGAGTTGAAAGTCCTAGCGCGAGAATGCTGATTGCCTGTTCGTAAGGACTTGGCCAGAAGAGTCGGTCTCTCTCTGCCCCTCTCTGTCTGTCCCTCCCCCAGGGGCTCCTGCCTCCCTTCATATAGTAGGGAGGGGCAGGTTACATCAAAAATCGGGAGAGGGAAGGGTGAAGCGACCTATGCTAAGAGCTTCGGTCCTTCGCTCTAGTGACTGGTCATCGCCGCCTTGCCCATGCCGGTCGGTAGTCCGTTAGGCGGGACGGTTAAGTCGCTCCGTCGGAAATGGCGCACCGCCTTACGTGAGCTCGACGAGTCCGATGTCGCGATGTATAACGTTGGTACGGCCTCGGGAGGGAGCGTGCCTTCGTATTGTACGTGACTGGTTGATGGGATTGGAAGCTTGACTTTAGCAGCTATTTATGCCATCTTGGGAAAGAGCCACGTGCTCCCGTACAGTCACTTCGATTGTCCCCGTCCGCGGGGCACGCGGCCGTAAACTGGTGGAGGCTTTGACACGTGGCCCTTGGCGGAGGTTGCCTTAATTTGGTCGGAGTCGGAGGATCCCGACCCGCCGCGGGGGTCGGGAGCCTTACTTGGTCGGGGACGCTCGTCCTGATCGGTCGAGGAGGGGCGTCCTTTGTGGTCCCACGGGTCCTTTGGTCGGTAATGTGCTTGAGGCAGCCTGCTTGTTACCCTAGGCCGTTGGGGTACCCCTGGTATGAGTATTCGTCACCGCGTGCCCGCCATCGCGTGTCCTCGCGTCCGCCGATTCGGGGGAGGATAGGCTGTCGTGGCGCGTAGTGTTTTAACCCAAGCCGCCTAGCCCTCATGGGCCGTGGCTGCACCAAGCGCATGTCCCATAGGCCGGCGGCCCAGATCGATTTTGGACGGGAAAACAAAAAAAATATAAATGGCAATTTTGAGTTTTAACCCCTAGAATCTTAAATTGCAGAATAATATTACGGCTGTGGCAATTTTACATTATGGCCTAAAGTTTCCTATAATTTCGAAAAATAGTTAATAAATTCTAAAAATTTATACTAAATCTTAGAATATGATTTTTTAGGTATATGGGTTTCCATAAATTTGTTGAACTTTAGACTTAGCACATATTGGAAGCTCTATATTTATGGATTTATTTTTTTGGCATAATTCCATGTTTATTCATATTGAATTTATTTTCTATTTGACGAGGATTAACATCTATACTCTATTTTTGGGCCCGCAACTCATAAAGAGAAATCCCATAAAGTAGAACAAGGCTTATGTCCTACCAATTGCTTATGTCTCCAACCAGTTAGCTAAGAATCCTATACATTACTTCGTACTGGTTGTCCCTGACCTGTGAAATAGTCACCCCCAACCAGCAATACTGGTTGAGGACAAGCGGTTATACTTGCACACGCATTCGTACAAATAGTTTTCTTGATAGATATGAATAACTACCTGAAAGTTATCCTGGAAAAGACACCCTCAGGCGAAAAGACATCGTTTGGCGAGAAGGCACCTTTTGATCGTACAACGCTTTTTTGGAGCACAACTACCATCTCTCTATCGCGTATAAGTAGGGAGCCCATTTGTACTATCAGGGAATCAATGATCAGGCATTCGATTTCTAGATTCTTAGACAAACTTTGTAATATTTGTACTCTATTAAGCCGCTTGGCTAAAAAAGAAGCCATCCCCATTTTCTCTTTGGCAATCTTTAATTCCGCAGGCTTGCGACCGTTTTTATTCATAAGCTCGATCTAGAGACCCTAGGTCTTGAATATCGGCACTATTATTTTGATAATTTTAAAAATTGCTTGGTAGTTAGCAGAAAATTTTGAAAAATGCTAGGAAAATTCTGGAAATTTTTAGATAATTATCTATTCAATAAACTTTAATGATTCGATGATAGGCATGCAATATAACATTTTACAAGATGTAAAATTCAATCTTCTTACATATAGGATATGCCAGACATCACAAAGAGAGAATTTACTAAGCTCGCCCTGAATGGCAGCAATTACCTCACCTAGGCAATAGATGCCAAGATCAACTCGAAAGTTCGATCTCTTAGAGCTGCTATCACTTAGCCTGAAGTTGACGCCCTGTTTTTCCTGAAGCGGCCAAGTGTGCAGCACTGCACTTCTAGTGGCATCATCTCTATGCGGAGTTGAAGGACGAGTACTTGATTGAGGATCCACTAGCACTATAGAATTCCTTGAAGGAACGCTATGACCAGCAAAGATCCAACCTACTGCCCGAAGCACATCGCGAATGGACACTCCTACACTTCCAAATCGTGGCAGTATACAACTCCGCAATGCACAAGCTTGTCTCCAAACTACGTTTCTGTAACCAGAAAGTTATGGATGCTGAGATGATATACAAGACATTGTGCACCTTTCACCCTAATATGAGGATACTGTAGCAACAGTATCGTCATGCCAAATACTATTAAGTATTTTGAGCTTATCTACACTTTACTAGAAGTAGAGAAGCATGATGAACTCCTAATGAAGAATTGTCATATTTTTCCCAATAGGACACAGACAATGCCCAAAGTTCACGCTAATGCTCAACAAGCTAGCAATAGCCATGGTTGTAGAAAAGGCCAAAGGTATAAATGGGGGAAAATGGAAGAATGATGGAATATATAAAGGAAGAGGCAAGTCCCAGTAGAGAATTAAAGGGAAATGGCCAGGTAGTTTCTAGAAGCGAGACTCAGTAGACAAGGCTGCTTACCTTGTACAACACTACTTTAGGTATGGATGTATCATGGGGTGCTATATTTATACCCAAAATCCATCAAGAGTAGTTTCAAAATTGAGAGTCCGGTTATATCTCAACTAGGGGTGCAAACAGAGCGGATACGGACGGATTTCGCTCATCATGTATCCTATTGCAATTTTTTTCTTGGATACAGAGTTGGATACGGACAATGCTGGATTTGAATACAAATACGAATTACTTCGGTCACGAATACAGAGCGAATACAGGTCGTTCCGAATACAGTTAGTCTCGGTCACGAATAGTTAGTCAGATAATGCGTGAAAGCAGAAACCATACATGTCGCGCATATTAGGATCAATCAACCATACACAAAACTTAACCAGAAACTTCAAGACATGTAAGCGTTTCAAATTCAATAATAGCTGCCTTCCCTACATAAAAATAATATGCAGCCATGTACAATGTAAAGATCCAACAATACAATACTATAACATATAATAACAATGGAGGTGGCGAGAAGCCAACCTAACCTTTCTATCCACTCATTCCCTAGTCGTTCATCACTAATTGTGACCTGCACTTAAAACCTCCGTCACAAACTTATTGCCATCACAAGAGTAGACAACACATCAGAGGTTCACAATACATGCATTTTTCAGATAGATGTGCATCAGTGCTCAAGCCATCCCACAGGGATTGAGACCCGCACACCCAAGTACTCTCAAACAGTTGCTATCGTTGTTTGCCATTAGATCACAAAACACACACGCTGCCCGGGCGAGTTCAATCCCTTGAGACCAGTCAAGAGTTCAGCCGCATCAATATCCTACCATGTAAGGGAATACAGGGCTAGGAGCTTATCCACTGTCTGGATTTTTATTTGGGGGAGGCTTAGATCTGTGCAAATGGGCAAATCCTATCAAATCACAACCAAAATAGCTCTTACCTCCACGGGTCCGGTGAGGGGTGTAGTCTGCCGGAGGGCAACTCCGGTGACGAGGCAGCGCGGGACCGGTGAGGGGGCGCAGGATGAGCACACTGGCGAGATCTCAGTGGTGAGACCTTCTGAGCACACTGGCGAGATATTTTGAGAGTAAACCTTCAAAGAATACACTGGCACCTTTGACCTTCTAAGATCTCAGAGGCTAGCACCGCTTCGGCAGGATGAGCACACTGGTGAGACCTGTTCAAACCGCCGCTTTGGGACCTTTGAGCTTCGGGACTGAGAGCACCGGCGAGGAGTGGGGACTGACTGTGACGTGGAGGGGACCAGCGACAAAGAGCTCCCGACCGTCGGTGCTAGCCTCTCGAAGCGATGGCGGCTAGCTAGGACATGGAGACCATGCGAGCGAAACGCGAGAGAGAGGAGTCAGGAGAGAAGGGCGAGTGACCAGGTGGGCGACGGGATCACGAGACAGGAATACGAGACTGGGTCTGGTAGTGGGACTATGGGTCTTGCTGTCTTTGGCCTCTTGGCCAGTTGGCCTCTCGGGGGTATACGGATAGTATAAGGATAGCTCTGTTTTTATTTTCGGATATATCTGAATCCGACGGATACTTTTATCTCATATCTGTTTCTGTATCTGAAAAAAATTATCCGAATCCGATATTCGGAAAAAACCTCGGATATCTGAATTTACACTCCAAATTACTATCCGAATTTATTCGGACAGACGGTCGGTCGGGAACTATCCGCTCCGTTTGCACCCCTAATCTCAACAGGTGCAACCGCACCAAGCTAGGCACGCCCGACGAGTGATGACGTGTCATCGTGTGGCAAAGTACTCCAAATCAATGAACAGAGGGGTCTTGAGGGTGCGAGTTTGATTGGTGGGACCACGCTTGTGGCATACGATGAAAAGTGTGGTTTTGCGAAACGTTTTGCTGACATAGATGTGGTTTTGCGATACAAGTACTTCAAAGTATGGGTCTTATGACAGTTTTAGCAATGTGAGTGTAGTTTTGTGAAATTTACCCTTTATAAGTGCATGTACAAGTGGTACATGTCAGCTGTTTGTAAGCTTATGCATATAAGATTTTGGATGATGTGGAGGAAAGAGAAAGATGAAGTCTACTGTTTAATCTTATAGATGACTTTATATTGTGCTTAATATTATATAGATAATGTATTAATTGCATGAGAAACCATTATAGCCAACTATATAGATAATCTATTTTACAAATTGTCTTTATTCCTATCTATAAATTACTATCTATAAACAATCCACATATTTCAGCAAAACATTTCGCAATTTATTCCTACCGTAATTTTATAAATTATCTTTATTCCTATCTATTTTATAAATTGTTTATAGTATATTATAGTCAACGGCTGTCTATGACCTAGGTTAGGTCACCTTTGGCACAACTTTTAGACTGACTATTTAGGGCAAGTACAATAGCAAAGCTAACTACTGGCTAATAGTAAGCTAAAAGCCAGTTTGTACAATAACTGTCTCTAAAGGTTGCCTTTAGATGTTGTGCAATAACTATCTTTTCTCTCTTGTACATAAATGATCTACCTATGCTCCCGTGCAAAGCTGGCTACTAAATAAGAGTTAGCTCTCTTCTCTCTCCTCTTTTCTCACACCTCCATATAAACTAAAGCTGATGTGTATAGGCTAAGAGTCAACTGATGTGATTTTATTGTGCACGAGGAAAAACAGAAACCTGTATAAAACGATTTCTCAAAGCAGCTAAGTAGAAGCTGACTTTTGTATTAGTCCTAACTACGCTAAAGAGGCCTTACGCCGCCATTTGCCAGTGCGCTATGGGCCACGGCGCAAGAAGCGAAAGCTCTTCCTTAGACAAGTCAACCCAGCCAACGAGGCAACGACCTCAGAGGCAAAAGTAGACAACGACGCGCCCGAACAACTCAGTCAGAGCCAGAGGCGGACCTCCACTGACCCAACCCACCACGCACGATGCCGACGGACACCCCGCCGCGCGCGGCGGCGGCGCTGTCGGACGACGACCGCCTGCTCGTCGCCCACTGCGCCTCTCTCTCCTTCCCCTCAGCCGCCGCCGCCTCCTTCCAGGTGCACCACGCGTCCCACCCCTACCCCTGCGCCGCCTTCGCCTTCCCGCCCTCCTGGTCCGCCGCGGACTGGGCGCCCTCCTCCCCCGACGCCGCCCGCCCGCCGTTCGGGGACGCGGAGGTCGACCCCGCGCTCTTCCCGTCGCTCCGCAGCGTCGGGAGCGGCGTCCCCGCGCGCGCCAGCGCCGCGTTCCTCGCCGCCTTCCGCGCCCTGCTCGAGGCCTCACCGCTCCAGTCCGAGGTGAGAGAGGCTTCTTCTTGAATCGCTACTCTGATAGACATTTATGGCGAGATCTCGTTGTTAGCACACAAAAGATGGTATATATTCGATAATTTTGGCGCCTTTTCTGCTTTAGTAGCTTTGCCTATTGCGGTAAGAACTAAGAACACATCGTTTCTGCCTTTCTGGAAACCTTCCTCTTGGAAGAAAAGCTTTATTTCTTTTTTTGTAAAAGAATATACTTCAAATATTCCTTTTCTATCAATATTTTCTTGCTCTGATTCTTTGTAGGGGTTGAATTTATAAGTGTTTGATTGCACAGGAAGGGCTTGTTAAGGGTTGTTTTGTTGCTGTAATTCTATCGAAATATGTGGATCGATATGTATTGTTTTGAGATAATCAATGAGCTATGGGATGTGGACGCTGCTTTTGCATTGGCATCTGTGGATTGAAGCGTGCTGATTTCAGCTAACTGAAGAGCTTGTACATATGGATTGGAGTTTTTGGAGATCACTACAGTGCTCTGGGGTTTGGTTAGGGACTATGGGTAATTGGATCTTCTTTTCCTGCGGTCTGATCTGTATTTGCCGTAGTGACTGTTTCAATGAGTGTTTTTTTGGTCGATCTTCTTTGGCAAAGTTTTCATTTTCAAAGCGCTTCTCTGTTTCAGTTAGTTTGATTTTAGTTTATGAAACACAGTAAGGGTGGTGATGAGAGTCCGTGGTTAGTACAGTTTCAGATTGCTAGGAGCAATAGCTTGGTTGTTAACAGGGGCTACAAAGTAGTAGTTTGGCTTAGTGCCATTTGCGCTTCACAAAAAAGAAGTAAAATGTTCCAAGTGCTTTATTTGACAGAAAATTGTTGTGATCATCGTGAGTTCAGCAGTACTCTTGAGTTCCTCTCCACTCTGTTTTTCTTGTTGTTGTTATAGACCTTTCATAGTCTTAGCTTCATGTATATCAAGAGAGTTATAATTTTGACATGGTAAAGTTTGGTGTAACTACATTTTCACCAGAAGAAAAAAGGGATGATTTTTATGTTACTTTGTATTACAGGTATCTAGAGCTGTGTCTGAGGAGAAGCGTATCGTATTCACAGGCCATTCATCCGGGGGTTCAATAGCCACCCTTGCTGCCATATGGTTTCTTGAGACCTGCACCAGACGGGGAAGTGTTAATCAAGCTCACCCATTTTGTGTGACCTTTGGGGCTCCACTTGTTGGAGATAATATTTTCAACCATGCTGTTAGAAGGGAGGGCTGGTCACAGTGTATTTTGCATTTCGTCATGCCACTGGACATCATCCCACGCATATCACTGACCCCCCTTGCATCCTTTAGAGAAGAAATTCAAGCTGTTCTGGATTGGTTATCTCCTCACACTCCAAACTGCTCACCTGCTGGGAAATCGCTTGTCATACCTGAGTTTTATGAAACTTTGTTGAGAAGCACGCTATCTATTGCCAGCTATGAGGCCTGTTCTTTCATGGGATGCACTAGCTCGATCCTAGGAACATTGACTGCTTTCATTGAGCTCTCCCCTTACCGACCCTGTGGGACTTATCTTTTCTTGACAAATAGTGAACAACTGATTGTTCTTACAAATTCAGATGCTGTATTGCAGTTGCTATTTTACTTCCTTCAATTGGATCCCCAACAACAATTGCTTGATGCTGCTGCCAGAAGTTTAAGTGCTCACTGGCAATATGAATCAATTAAGCAATGCATGATGCAAGAGATAGTTTGTCTGGATTACCTAGGAGCAATTTCATCAGCCCTTCCTGGTAGACAGATGAATGGAACAGTGATTGGAGGCCTTGAACTGGTAAGCAACACTTTCCTTTCTTCAATAAACAACTGGGGCTTGTCTTTCGAAAAATTTGAATTTTCTAGTGAACTATTATGTGTAAAGGCAATCTTATTGTGGGAACCATTAATACTGCTTTTTTAGCATCTGATCATTCAGACATAATTTTGTAGACTAAATAGCAATGGACGAATCAGATTTATATTAGTAACTTTGTGCATGTCCGGTTACATAATCTTCAGTTACCACTTTCATATTCATAAAAGAATAAGAGTAAATTTCACAAAACTATAGGTTTCTTTATAAATTATCAGAAAATTACAGATTTTAGCTTCTATTTCACAAAACTACAGATTTTAGAAGAACTTAGTTTCACAAAACTACAGGTTTCTTGTACAAATTATCAGAAAACTACAGATTTTAGCTTCTATTTCACAAAACTACAGATTTTAGAAGAACTTATATCACAAACTACAGGTTTTAGAATCAACCGTTTCTTGTAACGGGTTTGGCAGTCTGGGCCCATAACGTTTCTTGTAACGTGAGTGTGATGGGAAATGAGGGCGTGTGAGACCGCCATGTGGGCTCACACTGTCAGACTCGTCATAAGAAACGGCTAATTTTAAAACCTGTAGTTTTGTTAAACAAGTTCTTCTAAAATCTGAAATTTTGTGATATAAGTTCTCCTAAAATCTATAGTTTTGTGAGATAGAAGCTAGAATCTGTAGTTTTCTGATAGTTTGTACAAGATTCCTGTAGTTTTGGTAAACAAATTCTTCTAAAATCTATAATTTTATGAAATAGAAGCTAAAATCTGTAGTTTTTTGATAGTTTGTACAAGAAACCTGTAGTTTTGTAAAATTTACTCAAAAAATAAACAGTGTTTTTCACTCAACTATTACTAAAGTAAATCTAGTAAGGTGAACTGTGAAGTCTGTCCTAAAAAAATGAGCTGTTTACTACAGAGCAAGGAAGCTATGCTGAGCCTCTCTGCAGCTGCACAATGGGAGAAGCAAAGAGAGAGAAACCAGGCAAAGATAGATGCAAACAGCAATAAAATGCAGGAAGCCATCAAGTCCCTGAACGACTACCAAAGGACATGTGAGCTCCATGGAGTGAGCTACTATGATTCTTTCAAACTTCAGCGCGAAGTGCATGACTTCAATGCAAATGTGCGAAGGTTGGAACTAGCCGGCCTTTGGGATGAGATAATTGAGATGCTGCGAAGGCGTGAACTACCTGACGGGTTTGAAGGGCGAGAAGAGTGGGTGAATCTGGGAACATTGTACCGCCAACTGGTCGAGCCCTTGGACATTGCAAACTACTACAGGCATTCCAAGAACGAGGACACCGGCTCTTACCTCTCAAAAGGGAGGCCGAGGCGTTACAAGTACACTCAGAAGTGGCACGAGCAGTTGCAGCGCATCCTCTTCGGTTCCAGCCTCCAGTCGTGCTTCTGGGCAATGGCTGAGGAGCTCCAGGCCGAGATGATCAACGGCAAAGCATTTGAGGATCTGAGAGACAGGGTGGCGAAGCTTGAGAGCGACGCGCATGGATGGTTCACTTCTGGAAATCTGGGTAAAGATGTGTTTCTCAGTAGCTCATCGTTTGTGATATGGTGGAAGACGCTCCCAGAGCAGCACAGGTCGGCATCATGCATTTCGAAACTTGTTCCTCGGTAAGAGAGTTCATTGCATGATGGTCAAGGATCCTCCCGAATCATCTGACTTCCACTGATGTGCTGTTCCTGATCTGCTAGGAGCTGCTGAAATTGTGTATTTTATGCGTGAAATCATTGTAATTAAGCTGTTCTGTATGCGTTGTTCTCCACAGTAAGCAGATCACGTAAAATGCTTCTAGTTGTCAGCTTGTTTGGTTGATGCAGCCAACGTGGAAACCATGTTCAACAAGTCTGTCAATTCAAATAGGAGTAAATTATGTTCTATGTATACAGCTTTTGTCAAATAAGACCGACTATAATACACACAATAGATTTGCATTGAGCTCTTTTCCTGAGCAAATCAAGTACAAGATAGTCGACGGAAGACAGTTGTTGGAGAAATGCATGCGCTCATTGCATTGCCGCGAGGGATGAAAATGGAATTTCGGACGTTCAGGAGAAAAACGGAAAAAGAAAGCTTTTTTTTTTTAAACGGAAAATGTTGGTATGGAAATGGAAACATAAATTTTTTTGTCGGAAACGGAAACGAGAGAGCTATTTTTGACGGAAACGAAAATTCCATATAAGTGAAATCGGAAATTCCGTCGGCAATTTGGCCCACTTGGACAAAAAGGAGAATGAAGAATTTACATTTATTTTCGAATTAAAATAATTTCAAAATTACAAATGGCTCTATAGAAAATATCAAATAGAGTTAAAAAATTCTCAAAAATACTTTGGAACATTTTGAACATAGAAAAATTATTTCTAGCATAATTTTGGTTTTATTTTTCATGAATAAATTAATTTTCTAAATCTAAAAATAGAAAAACAGCATTTATAAACTTCAGAAAATCCATGATAAATAGTAGAAAATCATAAATGAACATTAAACAATAATTTGCAAATTTTAGGGTGTTAAAACTTTATAGTTGGAGGAGCAAAAGATTGTCTATAATAATGATATAGAGGAGGACATGATGGTCTGATATGGGGAACACATAGTGAGCCTTCAGCTGACAAACTTGAAAAAAAACTTTCTAGTGATACCGGTGAACATAACATTGTTCTTGTGTCCGTCTTGGAGGTGGAATGAGTTACATTGTTTTTGCGGTCATGTATATTGTGATCATGTATTATGTCTCGTGGAATTTTCCACTTTCGTTTTCATATCCGCTCTGTTCCGTTCCGCATCTGTTTTCGTCACTATCCGTTTTCGGGGTTTCCGATTTCGTTTCCGTTACCAGTAAAAAATATGGAAACGGAAATGGAACGACCATTTACAGACCGTTTCCGTTCCGTTTTCACCCCTAATTACCGTGCAGTTGACATTCATGCACTGCACACACTAATACACTATCGACTGCCGAGTAATAGGCAGCCAGGGGCGGAACTGAGAGGGGTGCCGGGTATGCACCAGCACCCCCAGAATTTTTGAAAGCCCAACTAGTACCACTTGTCAAAGTCCATTAGCCCAAGTGATCATTAATCAGACAATACCCCTAATTTCCAAATCACTTAGCGGCTCAGCGTCTAGACTCAACCTTAAATCCCAAATCAAGGTGCGGGTGAGGAGCTGCGCGGGTGGCGACCAGCGGGAGGCGAGGTCCAGGAGTCGGGAGGTGGGAGGTGCGGCAGTCGTCAGAGGAGGCACCCGGCCAGGCCGCGCGACGACAGCTGGCGATGGCCGCCAGCCGAGCAGTGGCGCGCGACGGACGGCAGGCGCGCGCAAGAAGATCTGCGAGCTCATGGTACGGTAAGCGGCAGTGCATCGCCACTTAGGCTGTTGGGATCAAAAGCAACAAGATTAATATCCAAATTCCAACAGAGGCAGTGAGGCACAACATGCTGTGAGCTTGTGAGGTATAAAGAGGCTACAGAGCTTTTCCTAACTTGTAATTCATGAAATTTGTACATGTAAAAGAACTTAAGTATTTATGGGAAATGCAAATATGTTTAGGAAATTTACGATTTTGATTTAGGATTATGGGATGCGATGGTTGGAAATTTAAGTTGTGATTTCTTACTTGTGAATGTAGAGCAAGAGCCGCCAACATGAAGAGGAATAGAGACGTTCTTGCGGCGTCCATCTTCTCGGTGCAGAATGGAGGGGCTGATTTTTATCGGAATGCCAAGCTCCTGGTTCTATGTTTGATTTCCGGAGTGTTTAGGTCAGTTATAGCTTTGCTCAAATTGTGCTTATATCGTGCTTATTTCCAGAATGCCAAACTTGAAAATGTGTTGGCAATCAACAGTCTAGGAGTAGAACTAGGAAAATTTTGGACTTTGGCGAGCTTGAAACTTGAGATGTTTCTAATTTAGTGGTGGATAGAATTGGTAGGATCATAGGGAAATGCAAACCTAAATTTCTACTCTATACATTTTGAGTGTCGTGACAAATGAATGTACTAAAACAAGTTTGCACGCATAAAAAGAAGGAATTTTGCAAGACAATTTGTATAACACAGGTGGTGCGCTACGCGGCGCAGCAAGCTGCTCGGGCCATTGAGAGGAAGGCGTGGGCCGGGCGAGCGATGCGGCAGGCACGACGGACGGTGTTGATACTTAGTGTGGCACTACGACAAACCAGTAGAGGCACACCCATTCGAAATTTTCTAGTTCCGCCACTGCAGTCAGCATCCAGAACAGATACGGATAGGCTGTCGGGATCGGTCCGAGTGCCCCTAGCATGGCTACACCGTCGTGTAGCTGCCATCCTCCACATCAAAAATGTACAGGCAGTTGATGTCATCGCGGGTGTTCACTGTTGGAACAATTAGCACAAGATTTGAAAACTCACGCAACAAATCAGAGCAATGCTGCTGATTCAGAACTGAAACCTTCGCCTGATACAAAACAGCAAAGCAGCGACAATACACATCAAAGGAATTGAAAAAAAAGCAAAACTTCCGAGTTCAGAGAGAAGAAACACCCGATTGTTTTTTGCGATATGCAACAGCTCACATCCTTTTAGAATGTAGACGTGCTCGACGACTGTGTTTCAAGTGCAGTGACAAATTTGAGAAGGATCATCATTGCAAACCGGTGCCGAATGTTCAGGTGCATTCTATGGCAGTTGAAGAGTACCCAGAGTACATTAGTGAAGAGGTATTGTAGGTCTTAGAAGAAGAAGATAAAGTGTTTGAACAAGAGCAATATAGATTATCGGTACGTGCATTATCCGGCACAGAGGACTATGAAACAGTAAGTATACAAGCAATGGTGGGCATTCAGGTTATTTTGGTGCTAATAGATTCTAGGAGCTCTCACTGTTTTATTAACGCAGCTTTTCTAGAGCGTACTAAAATAAAATAGAACAGATTCCAGCAGTGCAAGTTTTTGTGGCAAACGGAAAAGCATTGTTATGTGATAGATATGTACCACAATTAGAGTGGTGGGTTCAAGGATACACATTATGTACTGATATGAGGGTGATTGCTTTAGGAGCATATGATGCGGTATTGGGTATGGATTGGCTTCAGTTATATAGTCCAATGATTTGCAATTGGAGCAAAGGACATTAGAATTTTTGGATAAGGGTTGTGCTGTCATGTCTCAAGGAGTTCATTTGAAGCAGATTGATCGGGTAGCTGAAACATCAGCAAAACAACTGTACAAATTGCGAAGTTCTAGTGGAATGTGGGCCATAGCAAGGGTGGAAGGAGTGTCAGTTGTGCCTAGAGAATCAATACCAAGGGAAATACAACAAGTGATTGATTAGTATGCTGAATTATTTGCAGAACCGTCACCTTTGCCACCATCATGCATATATGATCATGCGATTACCTTGATGCCTGGTTCGGTTCCAGTGAACAGTAGGACTTATCGTTATTCCCCTATGCAGAAAGACGAAATTGAGAAACAAGTAGCGGATATGTTGAATACAGGGCTGATACAACCAAGCACAAGTCTGTTCGCATCTCCGGTGTTATTGGTTCAAAAGAAGGATGGTAGCTGGAGATTTTGTGTTGATTATCGCAAACTGAATAGCATCACCATTAAGAATAAATTTCCAATGCCAATAGTTGATGAACTAGTTGATGAGCTAGCAGGTACTCAATACTTCTCGAAATTAGATCTGAAGTCAGGATATCATCAAATTAGGATGGTGGAGTCAGATATGGGGAAAACAACCTTTAAAACTCATCATGGACATTTTCAGTTTAGAGTGATGCCATTTGGGTTAACAAATGCACCGGCGACCTTTCAATGTCTTATGAATTCCATCTTATCTCCTGGGTTGCGCAAGTTTGTGTTGGTTTTTATGGACGATATATTGGTATACAGTCTGACACTGGAAGATCACAAGATGCATTTGGAAATGGTTTTGACTCTGTTGAAGCAAAATCAACTATTTGTGAAGAGGGCAAAATGTGACTTTGCACAAAGAAGTATTACTTACTTAGGCCATATAATCTCAGATAAAGGAGTTGCCACGGATCCAGCTAAGACGCAAGCAATGATCAATTGGTCTCAACCTCAGAATGTGACCGATTTGAGGGGATTTTTAGGGCACATTGGATATTATCGTAAATTTGTAAAAGGATATGGAATCATCTCTTGACCACTAACCAATTTGTTGAAAAAGATTCAGCAGCAACAGCAGCCTTCAAACATCTCAAGCAAGCAATGACTCAAACACCTGTATTGGCAATGCCTAACTTTCAGCAAACTTTTGTGGTCGAGACCGATGCTTGTGATGTAGGGATTGGGGCGGTCCTTATGCAAAATGGTCATCCTATTGCCTTTCTGAGTAAAGCATTGAGTCCTCAGCATCAGAGGGTAGCAATTTATGAAAAAGAGTTTCTGGCAGTGATTATGGCGGTTGATCGGTGGCGCCCATATCTGCAATGTGGGGAATTTCTCATCAATACAGATCACGGTAGTTTATGCTATTTAGGGGAGCAGCAATTAGTTTCAGAATTACAGAGAAAAGCGATGACCAAACTAATGAGACTTCAATTTCATATTCAGTTTAAGAAAGGGTCCATGAATAGGGCGACAGATGCATTATCAAGGGTTGAACATTTTATGGCGCTTCAAGCTGTGTCTGACGCTCAACCTTTGTGGATTCAAGAAGTACTGAATACATATGTAACAGATTCCAGAGCACATGAGCTTTTGGTAGCTCTGGCGATTCAGAGCCCGGATGCTCAAGGTTTTGAGTTAAGCTAGGGGTTGATCAAGCAGACGAGCGCATCTGGGTGGGAGAAAATTTAGCTTTGCAGACCAAAATCATTAATGCATTTCATGCAAGTGCTGTTGGAGGAAACTTGGGTATTTCAGTCAAGTACCAACGGGAGATTATTTGATTGGCCAGGCCTCAAAAGAGATGTGATCAATGTCATAAACCACTGCAACATTTGTCAGCAAGCTAAGCATGAGCATACATTGGTGCCAGGGTTGCTTCAACCGTTACCGGTTCCAAATGGGGCATGGCAGGACATCACGATGGATTTTGTGGAAGGTTTACCATGTTCAGAAGGTTGCAATACAATCATGGTGATTGTGGACAGGTTTTCAAAGTATGCACACTTTGTAGCCTTAAAACATCCTTTCACACCACCACAAGTAGCACGGTTATTCTTGGAGAATGTAGTTAAGCTTCATGGGATGCCGCAGTCAATTGTGTCAGACGGGGATAAAATATTTACTAGCTTATTTTGGAAGGAGTTGTTTACAACCATGGACATCAAACTGAAATTCAACACAACATATCATCTGCAAACGGATGGGCAAAGTGATCGTGTTAATCAATGCCTTGAGATGTATCTACGTTGTGTTGTTCATTCATCCCCTGTCAAATGGTGCAAATGGTTGGAAATGACTGAATTTTGGTACAATACTTACTATCATACATCTTTGGGATGTTCTCCATTTAAAGTATTGTATGGGACTGAGCCTCGGTATGGAGCAATGTTGCAGCCAGAAGTGGTTACAGCGCAGTCGGTTAAAGACCTCTTGGAAGAGAGAAATGCTCATGAGGCATTTCTTAAGCATCATTTGAAGGCGGCTCAAAACAGAATGAAGATGCAGGCAGACAAGAAAAGAGTGGATCGGCAATTTTAGCTGGGAGAACAAGTTTATCTAAAGCTTCAACTGTATGTGCAATCTTCAGTGGTCAATCGACCATTTCCTAAATTGGCATTCAAGTATTTCGGTCCTTATAGAGTGATTGAGAAGATCGGGCAAGCAGCATACAAATTGGAATTGCCGGCGGGGAGTCAAATACATCCAGTTTTCCACGTCCCATAGTTTAAATCATTTGTTCCAGATTTCACACCAATATTTCATAATCCTCCAAGTATTGTTGATCTTAACATGAAGTCGGTTGAGCTTGAACTCATTCTAGATCGACGCCTAGTAAAGAAAGGCAATTCGGCCATTACTCAAGCTTTGATTAAATGGACCAACATCCCGGTAGAGCTGTCTACGTGGGAAGATCTGAATGTGGTCCAGAAAAGTTTTTCGTCGGTGAGTGCTTTGGGTCAAGCAAGTTTTGCTGGAGGGGGTGATGTCAGGTCGGCTGCTCAGGTTGGGACGGAGCCGCGCGGGAAGGCAGGGAAAGGCGGGAGAGTTGTTGATGCTACGGAGGTTGAATGAAGGGTGTAGATTTAAATGATGTTAATAGGATGGTGGTTGATTGCTTTGTGATGGTGAATAGTGTTTTCGAAGATTACTGTAGCTGTAGAACGGTAAAGAGGGATTACAGGCTATAGTTATAGTTTGAAGTAGACAACGTTGGGGTCTCGGGTATAAAGTTGTGTGAGCAGACAAAATACAGACTGAATAGAAAAATGGATTGAATCCTCTTCCTCCCTTTCATGTTCTTCCTTCTCTCTCTCATCTTCCTCTTCCCAACCCTCGTTTATTCTCTCAGATTCGCTCCGCATCTGTTGGTCTCTGGTCCGGCTCCCAAGGGTCATCACAGCCCGGTCACCAACCTGTACGAAAATGCTCGCTCGCCTCTTCCATTTACACCTTTGCTCCTCCCCTGCGCCTCCATCCACGCGCGACCGATGGCGTGGTCCCTGTTGAGATCCATCCACGTATGGTTGTGGCGTCATAACCACCACGATCCTGAAGCCACCAGAGCTTGGAATTACTGCTGCCCTGCCGTCATAGTCCTGCTGCCATTCGAGCTCAGCTCCGCCGCTGCACTACCACCGCGATCCAAGTGGTAGATGTGCTGCGCCGGTGATGCCGAGGTGGTGGCAGCAACGGACGACGTGGAGGATGGGATGCTCTTGTGGCTGGAGTTGCAAAGCTGTAAGCTAGATGGGCTCCCGGGGCTGAAGCAGAGCACGGGGTTGTCGTCGCTGCTATTGTTCTTCGGCGATCACATCAAGAGCTTCTGTTTTTTTCTTGGTTTTTTTTGAAGGGAGAGCTTCTGATTTGGAAGCCAAATCAGAAGTGTTTTAGCAGCCCCGTCAATTCTACTGCCAACCTGCAGCACTTCCACGATTGCAATTGTGGATTGTGGCATGATTTGAAAATGAATTGGAGTTTTCTCAAATCAATTCTTCAATTCGTTATTTGTTTATAAAACCGGTAGAACTTGTCCTAACTTATAAAATCGGCACAACATCATATCCAAAGCTAGTTTTACACATGGTTTTGGGTGACTTGGTGTCAATCAGGATCCTCGCTGGTATACTAGTGTCCTGTTAGCAACATCCTCACATGTCTGTGACCCAAAGACTTTTGTCCTATTTAACTTCTTCACCTTCACTCTGGTTTTGGTGCCATGGCCATTGTCGAGAGGCGATAGGAGAGAGAAAGTACATGAGGATGAAGTTGAGGATGGATCTATCGACAAGGGTAGAGAAGACGAAGTCAAGCTCGTTGAGGCCGAAGCTAAGTAGGAGGCCATGTCGTCGAGCACGCATGCGCCAACACAACGAGCTCCTTCATGACACTCCAACTGAGCAGCGTGACCAGTAGAGAAGCTACCCGAAGGCGGTGGCACAGATCTGGTGGTCATATCAGTCCTTGCGCATGCACGACTGTTAGCACTAGAATTTGGCAAGGTGTAACCGATTGGTAAAGTTAAGTCAAAATTGGATATTTAGCCGATATCAGTTTAAATAAGGAATCTTATCTTTAAGAGATTGAGACTAATACAGTTCATTGTTTGCAACAGATCAAAGAAGGATATGACTGGCCTGCACGCTACAAAAGGGGATTTGAGGTGAGCCAAAAAACAACTAACAACAATCAATCAACTCGCATATACTTTTATTTACTTTTCGTCGACTAGGGGTAGTTTCTAGACCTGTAATCTTTCCTCTATAATTCATTCTTGATCAATAAAGTTGTGCATCACCGATTTTGATCATCTTTGATTTATGCCAGTTATCCCATGTTTGCTTTTTTTTATCTTGTTGCGCATTGCCTTTTTTGGGAAAAATCTACCTTTATCTATTGTCTAATCAGTCATAAAAAGTCATTTAGATTATCAAATCTATCATCTAATAATCTATAATAGCTGTTTAGATCTATTTAGATGATTTTACTACCAGATCAGTCGTGAACATTTATTTTCGATCAATCTTGCCAATTGTAGGATCAAATCGGCTGGCACGCCATGAACCTAAAACTTGAACTCGGTGTTCACGTGTGTTTGAGTTGATCAATCCTTCGTCATATTTTCGGCGCCAACAACGACATAACAACTCGCCAGTAGGGGAGGACTAGAAGCATGACCTCAAGGCAGAAGCGGCAAAGATATGGTGGCCGCACCTACCATCACGCATAGATGGCATAACAAGTTGCCAATAAGGAAGAGGAGTGGCGTGACCCAGGAGAGGAACAACGGTGTGACCTGAAGATGGAGACAACACATCTAGTGGCTGCATCGGCCCTTGTGCGTGAACGGCAAATGAGGTGATGAACATGATGGCAACGTGAGGATGACATCGCCGTCACCAAAGATGATGGATCTAGGCTTTATCCGCTAGATTCAGTCGCCCACCGTTCCACTACGCGGATGGGAGGAAGGATCGAGCTAAAGATGGCAAAGAAGGTGCCGACGATGACGGATCTAGTGACGAAGAAGCCACGATGATGAGCTACCAGGATCGAGCGCAGTGGTGATGAATATGATGATCCTCCTCGATGTTAGGTCAGTGGCGATAGGAATAGATGGATCTGAGCTGGACAATGAGGGAACTAGCATTGATGACGAGTGAGACCGAATCTAGTGAGGAGTGAAGCCGGTGGCGAAGGAGACAAGCTCCAGCATGTTGGTGAGAATGGGGATGGCTGTCACTTGATCCAATTGGATTGAGTTGAGGAGGCGGTGACTTGCTGCTTGCGCAAGATTGATGATGTTGATGCTATATGGCTAACATGTGGCAAGTCACATGAGTCAAAGTTGACCAAAGCCACCGGTACTAGTCGTAGGGGCTCATGTGTTTTGGTTTTGTAAGTTGGAGGATGAGTTTTACTTCGTTTTGTAAATGAGGGATGGAAATTAGATGAACTAAAGAGTTAGGGATCACAAATGGACTTTTTCTTTTGCTTTATTTTATTTTCTTTGATTCCTTTACCAATTTAGAGTGCTGAGGGCATTAGGATGGAGAATCTGGGTTTGCACTAATCAATATTGTTTTCTTTCTTCATTTTGTTGTTGGAGAATCATAGTTTAATAGGAAAGTTCATATAATACCCTATATTTGCTTAAAAGTCTATTTAGCACCCCAAACTATGAAACCAAATATTTGACATCCTGAACTTTGCGATTCAATTCAAATAACACCATAGCCCAATTTTGCTTGGTGGTATCATCTACGTGGCGCAATGAGTGGACGATTTTGCCACATAGGATGACACGTTAGCAAATTTAGGTGAATGACAGGTGGGGCCATAGGGGCTTCTCCCCTGAATCGAAACTGAGGAGGGAGCTACAAGGGACAGTAGCCATGGAAGTGTGGCTCGAAATCTCAATAGGGGATGAGCCCCTATGAGCCTCACCTGCCATTGATCTAACTTGCCCAGCGTGTCATTAGACGTGGCAAAACCACTCACCCATTGAGCCACATGGCAATACCACCTTGCGAAAAAAGATCATGGTGTTATTTGAACCGGATTGCAAAGTTTAGGTGGTCAAATATCTGGTTTAATAGTTTGAGATGCTGGATAAACTTTTTGAGCAAAGTTCAGGGTGTCATATGGACTTCTTCCTAGTTTAATATCCATCTTTTTCTTTGATTTCACAGGACGAGTAGTATCGACATTGATACTGGTAATCTTACCTTGTGTAGTGTGAGGTCATTCTATCCAACTTGATCACACAACCAACCAACTTCTCTGCTCAGCCAGGCTATTCAAATGTAGGGGTGTAAGCGGCGGCAGTTAGCCCGTGAGCCCACTTATCCTGCCTGCAAGAAAAATATCATGTGGCTATTGTGGCATATCACAACAATTAAGCAGCTAACACGAAATGACTCGCATAGCCCACGAAAGCTAGCGGATAGCCCACAAAGCCTCCACTCCTCCATCCTTTAGTCCTCACGGCTGCAGTGCTCCACCGTCGCCTCCACCCTAAGCAATGGGCCGAGCCACCGACGCCCCAATCCACATCCACATCCATCTCCCCAGCAGATCGACGGCATAGAAAAAATAGCATGAAAAAATAGTTTATGTCTTTTTGGGATTTTTAGTAGCGGGTTGTAGGTACCGTATCGGCTCTCATAATCATTGGCGGGCTGCTGCATAAGCCCACATAAACTTTGACGGCCTTTGTAGGCAAGTGGTGCAGTGCCGGCAAACTATCCCACCTTCATCTAGATTCAAATGTGGTTTTTTATAAAAAAAATAACACATGGAAAAAAAATTAAAAAAATAATAAACCAAAAAGAAAAATTACAGAAGTAGGCCACTGTCGCATTTCTGACTAGCGACAGAGTATAGTCGCTTGTCCAAATAGAGATTGAATTTATGTCGCCAATTGGAATGACAACAGGAAGTCGCTCGCCGTTTGAACTGGCCATAAATGCGCCAACTCAGAGCCATATCATTAATCGCTAGTTGGACCGGTGACATACGGTTTCTCTCACCAATTAAAATGGCGACTAGCGGTTCTCAGTCACCATTTCAACTGGCGATAGAAACTGCATTAAAAGCCACGTGGCCAGCCTCGCCTCGCCCGTGTGCCCCGAGCAAACCGCGAGCAACCAAACCGAGAGAAAGAAAAGGAAAGGGGAGAAGAAGAGGAAAAGAGAAGAGAAGAGAAGGTGAGGGGGAAAGGAGGGGAAGAAGAGGGAGGGGAGGAGGAGGAGGAGGAGGAGGAGGAGAAATTCAGTCTATATTTGAAGGTTCAAATTTTAATCTCCTATTTTGTACTTTCGAAACCTAGGTTAGAAAACCAAAGTAATTAGATGTGTAAGTATTTAGTTATGTAGACTAGTAATAATTGTGTAGATATTTGTAGATTAGTAATTTATTGGAAGATATGGGTAGATTAAAAATATTTTTGTATGTTCATTTAGATCATTATGATTTTCTGTAAATATTTGTCGATATTTAAGTATGTCATGTAGTAATAATTGTGTAATTATTTGTAGACTCGTAACTAGTTAGTACATATGGGTATATTAAAAATATTGTTCTAGATACATTTAGATCATTAACACTCTTTGTAAATATTTGTAGATATTTCAGTATGTCGAGTAGTAATAATTGTGTAGTTATTTGTAGATTAGTAATTTGTTGGTAGATATGGGTAGAGTAAGAAAATTGTAGGTACATTTAGATCATTTTCTGTAAATATTTACATATTGGTATTAATAGGAGAGCTAAATGTGCTGTAGGTATGGATGACCGAAACCATTTCAAAATATACTATGGAGAAGGAGTTCCACACATGGGGCCCAAGAGGTGAAACTAGGTCATTTTCCAAGTATGATAGGCAGTTTGTCGCGTGCAGGGGAGTGTCATTGGAGCACTGTTAGGAGATGGTTGTACAACATGTTCTCATTGGACCCTGATCTGAGTGATCTGAAGGTGCACGGTGTCGGATGTCGAGCAAGGGAATGCATGCAATTGGAGTTACTGGAATTGAAGGGGCCGAAGTCGTGGAGTTCTTATATAAGAGTGGCTAAGGAGAGAGAATGACATCTAGTGTTGTTGGCACATGCATTTCAGAGAGTTGCTTCCGGCCATACGATGATAGAGGAGGTTGTAGATGCTATTGCGAAAGAAGTTGGAGAGTCCAACCGCAGTCATACATCCTTATCGAGTTAAGATGTGGGTGAGAGGGAGGACACAGTGCAAGATGAACAAGGTGACGCTCCCTTACTGCAGATGAAAGAACCCATGTGTATTGCGGACGAAGGGGAACATATAAAAGGGTTGGTGAAAAGAATAGAGGCAGAGGACCAGGAGTACGAGGCTTTATCTGATGATAACATTTGCATTGTTAGTGAGGTTCGACGCGATGAGTATTACCCTGATGAGTGGGAGGACTACCAATTCGAGAATGTAGTAGTTAATGAAAGTGAAGGCGTTGAATGGGAGTATGGTGGGAACGAGATGTAGTTGGGAGCAATTTTCAAAAGTAAGTGAGAGGTGAAAAAGGTTGTGAAGTAATGGGTAGTGTCAATGCAGAGACCATTTAAGGTTGTTAAGTCATTACCACGAGTTTATGATGTCAGGTGCGAGATGGAGGGGTGCCTATGGCGTGTTCATGCGTACCAGCCTAAATGAGACATCGTTTGGAAGTGCTTCATAGTCATTTCGCATCTATGTGTGATGACAGAGTCTATGCAATCACATATAAACATCTCTTCTGGCTTTATTTCAAACGTAATGTATGGAGAGATCATTGACAACCTGAATCTCGAGTCCTATTCTATTATACTTGCAATAGAGTAGAGATTCTAGTATACCATAAACTATACGAAGGCCTAAAGAGTGAAGCAGAAAGCTCTCGAAGCTAGGTTCGGTACATACGAAGACTCATACCAGAACTTGTACGGTATGCTTCAAGCCATTCAAGGGAGGAATGTTACCAGTTGTGGATATTTTCGAGCATCCCTCGCAGCGCTTCCCAGGGAAGATAGTTCTGAAGAGAGCATTTTTCGCATTCGGTGCATGCATAACGCATTCAAACATTGCCGACCATTGCTTTGCATAGATGGTGCATTCTTAACTGGGAAGTACAAGGGGCAGATTTTGACTGCCATTGGAGTAGATGGCAACAATTAGGTTCTTCCCGTCGCGTTGGCTTTTGTGGAGAGTGAGAATACAGATAGCTAGCTTTGGTTTATGAGGAACGTGAAAGTCGAAATCGTCGGCAACCGACCTCGGGTTTGCGTAATACATGATTGTCACCCAGGGTTGTTGAAGGCAATTCTGCAGTTGCAGCAAGGTGAAGACGAGCCGACTCTATGGATAAATTTGCAGAGTAGGTGATGCAAGCGGCACATGGGGGCGAATTTTTACAAGCAATTTAGAAACAAGACTCTAACAAAGTTGTTCATGAGGTTGTGCGATCAGAATCAGCAACGCAAATTCGATTCACTATGGACGAAGCTAAACAAACTAACGAGGAAGCATACAACAGAGGCTACAAAGAACCCGACTCCTAGCGCGGAAGAGGCCCCCGTAGCGCTTCATGACTTACCTACGGACCCTCCGCAATTGGTTAGGAGGATTGTCAAGGCGACGAAGTGATTCTCCGAATGGATTAAAAATGAGCCAAAGGAGAAGTGGGCTTTGCTTTATGACACGGACGGTGCAAGGTACAGTGTCGTGACGACTAACCTGGCAGAGGTGTACAATTAGGTGATGAGGATTTGAGACCCCTTCCTCTCACTGCTATAGTTGAGGGAGTTCTTCGCGGGATTACGAAGTACTTCGTGAATCGTCATGCAAAGGCGTTGGTTGCCAAGAATAATCCTGACGTAAAATACTCAAATAATCAGTGCATACATGGAAGATAAAGCAAAAAAATGGGAGATTGAAGGAACTAGTTGGCCTAGGGGGGTGAATAGGCAACTTTTGCAAATTTTAACTTCTTAGAGACAATACACTATTCTCTATATGTGAATAGCACAGTACAATATATATGACAGAAGCAAAAAGCAAATACAGATAACAGCGAAAGCAATAAAGTGAAATAAAACACAAATGTGATAGAGATTTATCCCGTAGTTCAGAGCCGCATTCCTAATCCACGTCGAAGCATTTCTTTCGAAGTATTGCTTCTCCGAAGCTAGTCGCAGTAGCCCTGGTGATCACTCAGGTAACTCTTTCACTGCTCCAGTGAGGTGAGTTCCGAACCTCTCACAATCACAGTGCCCTTCCACAATCACCTTTGGACAGGTCGCACTGTTCACTTCCTCCAAGCTGTCTAGGATCACTAAGATCCAAGAGTAATAAACTTTGCACAAGTTCTGTCTCTTGGTTCACTCGCAAATCACACAACTAGACTTCAGCTTGGAGCTAAAACACTTAAAGATGTTGAGGATTTTTTGTTTGAAAGTGAAGCACAGACTCCTTTTGAGAATGAGAGCTATTTTCAATGCTAAAATGTCAAGGAGTTCATTCTATTTTGTGGTAGATGGCTCAGGTAATGCTTATATGGCCATTTAGAATGAATATAGCCGTTACACCTGCTACTGTAGCCGTTGGACGTGTCAGAGTGTCAGAAATATCAAAATATACGTTTACAACGGACTAAGCAACAGAACCTAGCGATACTGGTCATGTGTATGACGGACCAATTTAGGACATATACGACGGACCAAAAAATTTGGTCCGTTGTACATGGGAATTTCAGAGAGTTTGGTCCGGCAAAGGAATGAGTGAGTCACATGTATGCCGCAACAAATTATTTGGTCCGTCATACATGGGAATTTGCAAGATCAGTAGCTAAGGACCTTATTTGACAAGAAAATAAGTTTATCCCAAAGATTTGCTTTAGTGACAGACTGAAATTTAACACAGGAAGATTTGGCCCGTCAACAAAGAAAAATCCTTCGAATAAGAAAGTATGTCTATCTATGGATATAATAATTAGAATTCCAAGGTTTGGTCCGGCAAAAGGCTTATTATCTGAATGAGTGCCAGACTAAAAAATATTTGGTCCGCTGCAGATGGAAAACTGAGAAGTTTTTGGTCTGTCGAAAGAGCATGATTTTATATGTATACCGGACCAAATACTTTGGTCCGTCATACATAGAAAAACACTTGGTTGCAAGATGTCTTCAAGGAGTTTTCACCAAGGACTTAAGTATGTGAAAACAAGAGGTTTGGTCCGATAAGAAGATACCTTGATACGAATATAGATAAGGAAGATTTTCAATGCTGAACTAAAAGAGCTTTTGACTGAGAAAGGATTTTGGCCAAGTATGCAACAGACTTAAGAAATGGATAGCTGAATTTGAGTCCGTCGCATATTTAGACTATTGAAATCAAGGAGAATTTTGATTCAAAGAGCAATGACTAAGAGTCTTTTACTCCAAGCAATCTAATTTTATCTTTGCCTTATGATCCAATCCACTAGCTTGTGCAAAGTCCCCCTTTAGACAGCCAAACTGAAAATAATCCTAGCTATTTGACTTGAATCAACTCTCAAGTCATAAACTAGTAACATAACACCTTAATCTTGTTAGTCCAACTTGCTTCTCCATTGATTTTAGCACCAGCTCTTCAAAACTTAAGCATTATTAACTTAGTCATCAACACCAAAACTAAAATAAAACTTGATAATAAAAATTGAGGGGGCCTAGATGCTATCAAGATGCACAGAGCGTTCAAGATTGGGATGAGAGAGTTGCGTTTCGAGATATTGTATGTAGGGACAAAGGCGGTCGTGGGACGAACTGCGGTAGAGTTCTACAGGAGTGCACCCTTAGGAGGAGGAGTTGTTCCTGCACATGCAACAAGCCTCTTCTGTTACACAGGCCTTGTGCACACGTAATGGCTGCATGTTCCACCATTCGTATAGATCCGAGCATATTCATGGATCAATGTTTCATGAAAGAGGCGGTGACTGCAACTTGGAGAGGAGAAATGTGTAGTATCGGTTTGGTTGGTTTATTCATGGACCATCGCATGTGGGATCATGCAAGGTAGGTTCCGGACATTGATAGGTTTAAGGGAGTCGGATGCCGAACAAGACGTATCCGGAATGATATGGACGCTGCGGAATGTGGCCGTCGAGCGAAGAAATGCTCCATTTGCAACAAGACGGGGCACACTTTCAAGTATTGTCCAACGCTAAACTAGAACTAAAGTGTTGTGTAAACTCTGATATATGTCAGTCGTAATGTAATTTATTGGTATGTTTTTACCCTTTGGATATTATGGATGCATTTGAACATATTTGATATTCCTGAGTTGTAATATTTAGGTTGGACATTTGATTATGTGAATGTGTAAATGTATTTTTTTGTGATGAAATGGTGTGTGCATGTCATGTTTATATTTTCATGTTGTTTGCTAACTGTTTTTTTACTTGTATCATCAGTTCATCTATATGTGTTGTCTAGTTCTGTCGCCATTTCAAGTGACGACAGAGTTTTGTCGCCATTTCAATTAGCGACAGAAAGTTATCACCATTTCAATTGGCAACGTAACGCTGTCGCTAATAAAACTGGCGACCGAGATCCTACGTGGCGTTCACATCAGTAAATCGCCATTCTGAATGGTGATAGAACTCTGTCGCTAGTCAGAAAGGCGACAGTGGCCTACTTCTGTAATTTTTCTTTTTAGCTTATTTTTTTGTAATTGTTTATTTTTCGTATATTATTTTAAAAAAAATTTCCTCAAATGTGGGCAAGCAAACAACATCATGTCGCATCCCTAAAGCCAGGTTGAGTGAGCCAGGCCACCGTTATTCGGGCAACTGAACACCCCAAAACAATCTAGTAGCAATGTTACAACAAGGATTGAAATCTCGTTTCGCTCTAAATATCGTCCGTGGCCAGAGAATAAAATCTCGGTGATATTTAGAGATTTCAGATAAATTCCGGACGAACCGCAAAAACGGATTTTCAAATCCGAATTTTAAAACCGAAATTTCGGGCGGTTTTGCCGAGATCTCGGCAAAATTGCACCGAGCAAAAAATAGCTCAAACGATATCAATTTTTTTAAACTTTTTTTGGAGGTTCCTGCCACATCAGTGATGTTTCCATAAAAATTTTAGATGATTATCAAATCTTAGGAAGTTTTAAAAATTCAAACATTGCAACTGTCCTGATAAAATACTGACCGACAAGTTTGAACCGAATGAAAAATGAAACAAACCATGTTAGAAAATTTTGAAATGTTTTGTACATGGTTAATATGCACGAATAATATTCCCATAAAATTTTCAGATGATGATCAAGCTTCATAATTTTTCAAAAATTCTTACAATGCTGCTGTCCTGATAAAAGCCATAGCAGCAAAATTCAACCAAATGAAAAATGGTACAAACCACGTTATAAAATTTTGAAATTTTTTTTGGATGTTCCTGATGTATCGTTAATGTTTCTATAAAATTTTCAATAAATTTTAAAGCTTCAAAAAGTTCCAAAAATTCTGACAGTGCTACATTCTGATAAAAGCCTGATGATCAATACATAGATTTGCTTTAATAATAAAAAGGTTCAAACTTTTTCAGAAGGGTTATAAGGAAATTATTAAGATCTCATAAATTTTTTGAATCATTATCACACTCCAGTGAATTTATAAAATTCTTACAAGTGCACTGTACCATTTATGTTCTTTCTGCTTTTTATTTTTGAAATATAACAAATGAAGTTCAATGCATAAATAGATTTGATTGAGCAAACACAAAAAGTTTAAAATTTTTGAAAATTTTATATAATGGTAATGAGGAAATCATTAAGCTCTCATAAAACTTTTGGATCATGATCAAACTCGAGAAAATTTATAAAATTCTGATAAGGTTACTGTCCCAATTATGTTCATTCGGTTTTTAATTTTTTAAAGATAACAAATGAAGTTCAATTATTTTGAAAATTTTTATGTATGATCGTACACTTCTTAGGGTAGTACCATAAATTTGTAATATCTTGATAAAGCATGTACGATTTTATAAAAATCCAACAATGTTTATACAGTTTTTAAAAAATGTCTCAAAAATTCGATTTTTTTTAAAAAATTCATAGGAGGTGACTTTCTTAAGGATTATTGATCAATTTTCGGTCAAACCCGGTCAAAAAAATGGCAAAAATCGGTCAAAGACCTCGAGATCTCAGCGAGATATGACAAAAATTCGCCGATATTTCTGAGATTACTGTAGCAATTTAACTTTTCTCACTGCGACTGATGTTTCAAAACTCATCCATCTCGGATAGGCTCTCACGAAATTTCGCGAGGTTTTAATGGTTACAGCTTGAGAAGCGAACCAAAAATGGGCAATGATTCGTCAAACATGGCATCTTTCAAGCGTACCAAACAAAGGAAGATCTCGATGGCACGTCAGGGCCAGCCCAGGCCAATCTAGCACGCTGCTCCTCACAAGATTCGTTCGATCTTTCTACCGTCAGAGGCAAGTCACTCACATCACACCCTGCAGGCCTGCACCTCTCCGACCGACACGTCAGCTTCAGCCCCCCGCGCCGCTCCTTCTTCCCCGTCTTGTCGCGTCCCGTGCGGTACGACCGTACGACGAGATGATACGACGTGATGAGTGCCGCGGCAGAGCAGCGCAGGCTTCGGTATTTTTGCGAAACTGCACGCTTTTTTCATCTTTTAAGCCTTGTCTCAACCGAATTACAAATCTATTATATTTTTCGACTATGAAGCACCGACAGATCGTTAACTCACTTTCTTATCACGGTATGGGACCCATATCGTGGTTGGTACCTACGATGTTGGGTATCCTTGTACCTCATCAGTAGACCCTTCAAACGTGTTGCGATGATAGGAGGTGCTACAGTAGAATACGACAGGTGATACAATGCTTTTGCGTTCGGAATGAAATCTACGTTTGTAATTTCCATTCAAACAAAAACCAAACATGGAAAAAAAAAGTATAACAAAGCCTAACAATGCTAAGCTACGGTGAAAAATCGATAAGTAATTTACAAACAATACTTTAAAAGATTTAACTAATTGCTTTTTGACGCAACGGTGCACACCTACAATCGGCAAAGTTTGCATTGGATCCCTGTTCAAACCAGCGTGCATCGCAGGCTCGCAGCCAAAGGATTGAAATCTCATTTTCGCTCTAAATCTAGTCCATGGCCGTAGAACGAAATCTCGGCAAGATTTAAAAATTTTGGACAAATTCCGGACAAAATACAAAAACAAAAATTAAAATCCGAATTTTTTTCTACTGAGAAAACCGAAATTTTGGCCGGTTTTTGCCGAGATCTTGGCAAAATTGCATCGAGTGAAAATGGCTCAAACGACGACAAAAGATTTTGAAATTTTTTTTGTAGGTTCCTACACCTCAATTATGTTCCCATAAAAATTTCAGATTATTATCAAATCTGAAGAATTTTTAAAAATTTAAACATTACTATCGTCTTGATAAAACACTGACCGACAAGTTTGAACCGAATGAAAAATAAAACAAACCACGTTAGACAATTTTGAATTTTTTTGTGCATGGTTATTATACATCGCTAATATTTCCATAAAATTTTCAAATGATTATCAAGATTCATGAATCTTTAAAAATTCCGACACTGCTACTGTCTTGATAAAAGTCTTGCTGGCAAACTTTAACCAAATGAAAAATGGTACAAACCACATTAGAAAATTTTGAATTTTTTTGTGGATGATCATGATGTATCATTAATGTTTCTATAAAATTTTCATATGATGACCAATTTTCAAGAAGTTCCAAAAATTCTGATAGTGCCACATTCTGATAAAAGCCTGATGATCAATACATAGATTTGCTTTAGCAATAAAAAAGGTTTAAATTTTTTGAACATTTTGCAGAAGGGTTCTAAGAAAATTCTTAAGATCTCATAAAAATGTTGAATCATGATCAAACTCCAGTGAATTTATAAAATTCTTACAAGTGCACTGTACCATTTATGTTGCTTCCGTTTTTGATTTTTAAAATATAACAAATGAAATTCAATGCATACATAGATTTGATTGAGTAAACAAAAAAAGTTTAAATTTTTTGAAAACTTTAGAGAATGTTAATGAGGCAATTATTAAGCTCTCATAAAAATTTTGGATCATGACCACACTCGAGAAAATTTATAAAATTCTAATAAAGTTACTGTCCCAATTATGTTCGTGCTGTTTTTGATTTTTTAAAGATAAACAATGAGGTTCAATTATTTTGAAAATTTTTCTGTATGGTCCTACACTTCTTAGGATGGTACCATAAAATTTTCACATCACGATAAAACATGTATAATTTTATAAAAACCCGACAGTATTTCTACAGTTTTTTTAAAAATGTCTCAAAATTCCACAGGAGATAAATTTTCAAGAGTTATTGGATCAAATCCGGTAAAAAAAAAGTTAAAAATCTGTAAAAAAAAAACCAAGATCTCGGTAAATTTTTTAAGATACTGTAGCAATTTACTTTTTTTTACTCCGGCCAGCATTTCAAAATTCGTCCGTCCGAAAACCAAGATCTCGTGAGATCTCGCGAAATTTCGTCTAGATTTTAATCTTCTCGCAGCCAGTTCCCCGGTTTCTTTCGTGCGCGCGTTCCACGTGGTTTCCTCTCTTCCCTCGCGAGCGACCGCCATCGCGGCGCGGATACATATGTAGATGGATGGATAGGTAGATAGGAACCCAATCCCAAATCCCGCACGATCCCGGCGAGCCCACCATATCATCCGATCGATCTCTCTCCACCGGATCGCGGAAGCCTGTTGGGTAGTACCGATCTCCCGACCACCGAAAATCCGCGGCTTTGATCTCGATCGACGCCGCAGCCTCGGATTGATTCCCATCCTTTTCGCGTCTTCCCTGCTTGGGTTCGTGTGGTCTTCGCTGCTGTATCCCGTCGCCGGCAATGGCGGCGGTGGATTTCCGGATCCGGACGGTGGGCTGGTCGTACGGCATCGAGGAGGAGGAGGAGGAGGAGGAGGAGGAGGAGGAGGAGGGGAAGGGGGTGGACGCGGAGGAGGGGGCGGACGAGGAGTGGGGGGTCGTGTTGGAGAGGGCGAGGAGGAAGAGGAGGCGGCCGCGGGGGCTGCCGGGGTCCGCCGCGTCCAAGCGGAGGCGCGTGGCCACGGCCTCGCCCTCGCCGGCGTCGTCGGGGTCGCCGTCCACCTCCGGGGCGTCGGTCCCGTGGAAGGCCGTGCCGAGGATGCCGCGCAGCACCACAGTGACGCAGAAGGCGGAGGGCGGCGGGGGCGGCGCGGTTACACAGCGCGGCGGGAGGGGGAAGGGGCCTCGCGGTTTCCGCTCCGTGTTCCCGGAGGAGGACATGGTACCGCCGGCGGCGGAGGCGGATATGGCACCGATCACTGGCCGCGCCGGCGGCAAAAAGCAGGGCCACGGGAGGGGGGGAAGGTCGTGCCACCAGTGCAAGAGGGTGAGGCAGCTGCCGGAGGAGATGATCAAGTGCGTGCGGTGCGAAGAGAAGATCTACTGCGCCGCCTGCGTCAGGAACAAGTACTGCCTTGATCGCTGCCGCAGCTCGCCGTCTGGTTATTTGCAGGAAGATGATGGGAATTCTCAAGAAAGCTTGTGATTTTTCAGGTACCCGTCGATGTCGTTGGCCGATGTTAGAGCAGAGTGCCCGTTCTGCCGTAAAATCTGCAAATGTATGAGGTGCACTGGCAATGCCAAGCAGGGTGAACCCAAGGTGATGATCGGTGGCTTGTTGACTTGTTGAGATTTTGAATTTTACCGTAGTACATGATCAATTCAGCATGATATGAAGAAATTTCACTTTCTCAATTTCATATGGTCTCTTGTTTAAAAAGAATGTACTTTGTTGTGGCAAATTGGCCATGCTGTGACTTGTAGTGCATTGCTGTTAGACTGTGATGGGGGACTTTAGTAAGAGGCAGTGGGCGAAATTGTCTGGAGAGTTTGACATACTTACATGATTCGTCAAGTCTTACGAGTGTTTTTTTTTTTAAAAAAGACTCAAATTTTTATGTCATATGTACAACTTGTTTAACCTACAAGCCTTGTTCTAAATATGTATATTTTCTCCCCTTGTAGGGCTCAGTTCTGAGAAAATGTAAGAGCAGTAGATCAGTTACAAGGAAAGACATGGCTGATGCCCCAGTTGTAAAGTCATCAGGGGTTCATAATGCATCTGTTGTATCAGATAAGGTAGATACGTTAGATGTGAAAGCTGACGAGGTTGATGCTGAAACTAGAAGTAAATATGCCAGCTATCTGTTGCACTACCTGGTGCCATGTTTGACAGATCTGAACAAGGAGCAAATGGAAGAGAGAGTAATAGAGGCCGAAATTCAAGGTAAGCTAGATTATTCAGAAAATCTGGAACAATTTAACTAGTTGTGACTATCAACTGTTCCTTAGTACTTCCCGCCTTTTCCCCAAACAGGATTGGAATTGCCTGAAATGATTGTAGAGCAGGCTGTCTGCCGGAACGATGAGAGGGTGTTCTGGTACTTTGTGCTCCATTTGTCGAATATTGTTGCCTTTTTTTACTTTCTGTTTTCTTTTAAATCTTACAGCTATGATTTCTTTTCCATGTGAACCAGTGACAATTGCAGAACTTCAATCCTTGATCTGCACCGAAGCTGCCCGAACTGCTTCTATGAATTATGCATTGTATGCTGTAAGGAGCTTCGTGAAGGTCATCTAGAGGGCTCTTGTCAGGAGGTACAGGTGTCTTATCCTTATAGAGGAGTTGACTATATGCATGGTGGTGATCCATTGCCGGAGTTGAGAAATTACAAAGAATCAGACTTGTCTGGTTGCCAATCTAAGACTGCCAAGTGGGAAGCTAATACTGATGGGAGTATTCATTGCCCTCCAACTGAACTTGGTGGATGTGGTAATCATGTTCTTAAATTGAGACAGATGTTTCCAAAAGATTGGTTAAATAAGCTCGAAGTGAATGCATTAGAAACGAGTAAGAAGTTGGAACCTTCTCGTATTATCAATAGAGATACATGTGAATGCTCGTGTTCTACTAATCATGAAAGTTCAAGGCAAGCTGCCACCAGAGAGAATTCCACAGATAACTACATATACTGTCCAACATCAGATAACAGGAAGCCAGATGATCTCAAGCACTTCCAGAGGCACTGGTTGAAAGGAGAGCCTGTAATTGTTCAAGGGTTACTCAAGAAAATGTCACATTTGAGCTGGGAGCCACCAAACATGTGGTCTGAAGTAAATGGTGCTAGTGCTAGCGCTGAGATGAAAAATGTGAAGGCCATTGATTGCTTGTCTTGCTGTGAGGTTAGTGCAATACATTCCTACATCTACAAGTCTATGTTACACATATCATTCCTCGAATGCTGTAGACTGTAGTTTTTTATGAGACCAATTAGCAATCAAAGTTCTATTATTCTTGTGCAGTAGCTTATTCTGTAATATTGATGAGGTTTTTTTTTGTTAACTGGTAATTGTTAGACGGAAGGATGCACTATGTTTTTGTTTGTCTTACGCAAGCCTGACATGCCAAAGGCAAAAACTTTGTTCTAGATATGTAAGAATAAACCACTTTGTTGTTTATAAAAGATCTTCAGAATTGCTCCAAAGGATATTTGGCAACTGGTTGTGCTGCGTCCTTGCCAAATGTTGATACTTGCTATTAGCATTCTATACTTTCCCATTGGTTCAATAATTCAATGTAATTAGAACCCAGGATGTCATCAGTGTATTATTAACAGTAATAAGGTCCTGGTGATCATAACATGGAGGACCCCCAATGGTCACAGCCAATGACCAAGATAAAAGATCTCAATATACATTCACCATCACACTAAAAACTTAGATAGTCCCATGTGTTCTTCATTTGCTGGAAAGTTTTTTTTCTGTATTTAGCCGTAATTTTCTGTGCTTATGGCAAGAATATTTCATAAAGGTAGTTACTCATAGTTGTCTATCACTACTCTATCTGAATTGTGAAATCTAATGATAAAGTGCAAAGTTCTGAGGGAACATAGATTATACTTTGACCTTCTTCAGACAGCTTTGTTCTAGAGCGGCTAAGGAGGTTGTTTGGATCTTGCATGTGACCCCGATCAGCGGAGTTATTATATTTTCCATTTACCATGATCTAGAAGAAAAAAAATAATTTTTTCTGTTTGTGTAATCTAGGTCGAGATATGCACTCAGGATTTCTTCAACGGGTATTATGAAGGTCGAATGTATCCAAATCTCTGGCCTGAAATGCTTAAATTGAAGGACTGGCCTACATCAAATCATTTTGAAGAGCTTTTGCCTTCGCATGGAGTTAAATACATCAATTCGTTGCCTTTTCAACCATACACAAACTTGAAATCTGGCCTGCTGAATGTCTCTTCATTGCTTCCTGATGAGATCTTAAAGCTTGATATGGGCCCAAAATCATATATAGCTTATGGCTATGCACAAGAGCTTGGCAGAGGAGATTCTGTTACAAAGCTTCATTGTGATTTGTCTGATGCAGTAAGTAAATTATTTATACTGCTTTGGCAATTGAGAACAAGTCACACCATGACACCATCACACCAATACGATGATCTTATATTTATGTACTTAGTTCATGGAGAGTCCTTGACTGATTCCATTTCTCTGTTAAAGACTATAAAAGCAATGTTTTCTACATTTCCTTCTGTATACAAAATGAAAACAAACTTTATTTACCCGAGTACAATTTTCTCTCTCTCTCTTAACTTAGACCAGTGGATTTTATTAAACCAATAGTAACCTTGATGGATGCTATCTCATCTTTTCTCTTGTTTCAATTTAGTGCACTATTCTGCTTGCCACAGAGAATGGTTGGCATCTCACTGGCACTATGTTTTCTTTATTTCTCTTATGTTATTTCGGTTATTGTTAGGTCAATGTTTTGATGCATACTGCCAAAGTTGACCCTTCTGAGGAACAAGAAGATGTGATAAAAAACTTGAAAAGAAGACATACAACACAGGATGAGGAGGATTGTTTTGGGAATGTTGCAACCGATGGAAGTGATGCATGTCATAAAAGCTGGGAAGATGCAGATGATGTATCATCTCCTAAATATAGCGTGGATGATGAGGGAGGTGCTTTATGGGATATTTTCAGGAGGGAGGATGTTAAAAATCTGAAACTGTACCTTGAAAAACATTCTAAGGAATTTCGCCACATATACTGCTCACCAGTTCAAAAGGTTAGTACTCATCTTATTTGTGAACGACCTTGTACTTGTGGCCATCATAGTTAATCTCCGTCACCTTATCTTTTAATGCAGATATTTAACCCTGTACATGATGAAACCTTTTATCTAACCAAGGAACATAAAAGAAAGCTCAAAGAGGAGTATGGTGAGTTCTGTTTATCTGCTTATTTGATGTTGTGACAATTCTTTACAACAAATGGTTGCAGTGTTCGATCTATAGTTTACTTGAAATCCTGTTATGCTCGTTTAGGAATCGAGCCTTGGACATTTGTACAAAAACTTGGAGAGGCAGTTTTTATACCTGCTGGATGTCCTCATCAAGTACGAAATCTTAAGGTAAATTTCTCAGTATACTCTTGCAAATACTGCAATGTGGTACCTCCACTAGATATAGAACTGGGAGAAATAATAGTAAATTATTGATTGCTCATAATTGTTATCATTGCAGTCTTGCACCAAGATTGCTCTAGATTTTGTGTCACCAGAGAATGTTAAGCAGTGTCTTAGCTTAACCAAGGAATTCCGCATGCTTCCTAAGAACCACAGGGCGAAAGAGGATAAACTAGAGGTGAGTACGACTTTTTCAATGCACATCGTTTTGAACCATCCTATGCACATGTTTAACTGCAATACAAAGGATCGGACTTGTTCGCTCTTGCTAGAGCTTTTTCAGCTTATTAAGCCCACATGCCCCTTCCTATCAACATTCAATATTACGCATATGAGCTCCCACATGCTTGGTCCTAGTTTCAGCTTATCATCCCATATATTGTAGATAAAACAACATCAAAGAGGCCCTACTTCATACTTTCCTAATATAAAATGCACCCTATTCATTCTCTTGTATGGGTCGTTTATGCACAATTTTTGAACATTACTTTTGATCATGAAAACAGAAGCACATACACAATATTGAACAACTCACCAAGGAAATTAGCGCCGGTTTTATTTTTTATTCTATTTCATTAATTTTGCGCCTTTTTAGTTTCTCACACATTTTCCTTCTTTCCTGTTATTTATTTTCGTATTAACTCAATTTTATTCTTTTTATATCTTCGTTTTTTTTTCTTAACTCCACATAGAACATGCTTTGATGCCGTTGGACAAATATGATTGCCATCTTGCATATACTTGCTTGTCATCCCATTCGTTGTGCTTACGGCTATACACCACTGAAATTAGTGGAACTCAACAAATGTTAATTATTTGGTTGAATCGAATTAGCATATTTAACATATCAGAAGTACAAGACGAAACAGGTGGTGAATTGTTTTTTAAAATTTTGCATGTACATAGTAAGCTATTAATTTGACATCAAACTTTTGTGCCCGGTACGGCCTTTTCATCAGCTAGTATGACACTTGTATTCAAGGTTTATCCGCTGTTTTTTTTTGGGGGTGCGAAGACCTCTGTTTTGTTACCACTACAACGTGCGTCGTATGCTGGTCATTAATAGCCCCCCTTACTCCATCAGGGGAGGTACCTCTTAAAAATCCTCCACGATGAAACACACATCTTAAACAAACCTCTCTTTTTCACCATGTATTGCCTCCGCTTGTTGCCCAATGCATCTTTTCATCCTCCTCGCTGGTATCCTTCTCCGTTGATGGATCCCGAGCCCCCCCCCCCCCCCCCGGTTTTCGCCATTTATGGCAACTGCGTGCCGTCGAATGAGCACGCCGTCACTGACATGACAGCCGGCGATGCCCTCGCTGCTGTGTCCCACGCTTTTGCTGCGCACGACGTCGTCGTCGCGCTGTGCCACCACCGTCGTGATTCCAGCTGCTGTCGCAATCCTTGCTGCGCGGTTCCTCGGCAGTCGCCGTGCCATCGCTGGTGAGTGGTGGAGCAGTTGTTGCCACTGCGCCACCCTCGCCATTTGCCGTTGCCGCCCCACCGCATGAGGGCACATCGGTCTTCTATGGTTTGGAAAGATGTGCTAGATGAATCCTAATAGAATTAGGATTCCTACTTTTCTTTTAGAATATGATTTTTACTTATTTTAGAGGAGGACTATGCCTATTTGTTTTAGCTTTTGATTCTGTATTCTAGTCCAAAAGCATAATAAAAAAAAACAGCCCTATTTTAAAATCCGATACTCACAATCCAGCCCATCCATATACACTAGAATCCACAATCCACTTCATATGTGCTTTTGGATTCTAGTTTTTGGAGAATCACCTTCTCTACAACCACAATCCAGAATCAGCTTTTAGAGAATCTAAAGATAAAACAATCAGGCCCTAAGTAGGCTATATAAACTCATGGGTGGTCATGAAGAACCAAAACAACAAAGAAGTCACAAACTAACCCATCCAAAGTAAGAGGTATAGGAGTGTGGAGTATTAGAGACTGTTATTATTTAGCATTAAATTCTTATAAAGCATAGTAGGGATACAGGGGTCTTAAAAGGTTTGAGAGGTTGTGAGAGCAACAATTTCTATAATCTTTTGACGTTGTTCTTAAAGAATTTGTGATCGGCTTTGCCAAATATCCCTCGTTGTGGTTGCTTCAACGTTGTTATTTTGATTTTCTCTATGAGATTCATCTTCTTTGTTCCTGATATCGTACACGCTCGTGCCGTTTCTCAGAAAACTGATCGGATCTGCTGCACATAAGGGGGTATCAGAGTGTAACAAGTTGTATCATAGTCAAGGTTGGCTTTATCAAATTTATGAGGTTGATGAAGAGTCAGTGGCACAAAGTCAAGATTGATATCGACGATGTGGAATCAAGTGGAGGAATTTGACGGCGAAGGGAATTTTAGTGTGTGACGATGTGCGATGAAAGATGTCATTGCCTAGAAGAGTTAATCGTTGCTCTTAAAGGGGACAAATCGAAAAAGACGTTCGTCGAAGACCGGAAGGTGTTAGAGCAAAAGGCTGTCAGTACAATCTATCTATGTCTCTGATGAGGTAAAGTATTCAGTGATCAAGGAGAATTCTTCGAAAAAATTATGTAAGGATTTAGAATAATTATATATGACAAAGTCGCTAACAAACCATTATATGCTAAAGTGACAACTACATATGTTGCATGTGGAGGAATGTACACGGTTTGTTCACCATCGCAATGTCTAACAAGCTTATCACTCAGTTGACTAGTGTGAGAAAAAATTGAGGGGAACGACAAGGCCATCATACTCATATCTCTACCATCTCAGGAGCAATTGGTGATAAATATTCTCATTGGAAAAAATCGCTCTCAACTTTAACGAGGCAGTTACATATCTATTAGAGGCAGAGTCTTTGAAAAAGTTACCAGAATCTTCATCCTAAGTGATCAAGTATTAGCTACAGTAGGTGTTGTAAACAAAAGCAAGAGTTATAGTAAGAAGAAAGGCAAAAGCAAGGTGGAGGGTACAGAAGGCTAAGCTCGAACACTAACGTACATATTACGGTGATGTGTATGAGTCTCTATGGTGGAAGCATTCCTAAAGGTGGGAGAAAAAGAAAAAAAATGTGACTGACTTGGAGGAGTTATATGACTTCAATATATGAGTCAATGTGAAGATTATTAATTAGGGTGGCTAATTTGGAAATGTCTGATAGATGAATTCTACTAAGATTATAATTCCTACTTGCTTTGGAGGAAGACCGGCTATATAAACTCATGGGTGGTTTTGAAGAACCCAAATAAAAAAAAAAGTATAAATCAACTCATCCAAAGCAAGAGGAGAATTAAAAGTTAGGATATTTTTTAGCACTAGATTTTTATAAAGGGCAAAGATACGAGGGTCCTGAAAGGTTCGAGAGGTTAGGACGGAGCAATACTTATATTCTTTTGAGGCTGTGTTTAAAAAATTTGCGGCTGTCTTTGTTAAATTTTTCTCTTTTGCTGGTTACTTCAACGTCGTTATTTTTGTTCTCTATGAAATTCATCTTCTTTTTTCTTGAGACCGTATATGCTCGTGTCGTATCTCATAAAATTAATCTGATTCAAGGAGTTGTTGCGCATTTGATTCAAAGGAGTTGTTGCGCATAAGAAGAGTATAGGAGTGTAACAAAGAGAAAGGAGATACCTTGTCAGCGTCGGGCAAAAGAAAGGAGTTGTTGCGCGTAAGAAGAGTATAGGAGTGTAACAAAGAGAAAGGAGATACCTTGTCAGCGTCGGGCAAAAGAAACGTCGTGAAGCAGAGGGCAAGACGGCGAACGAAGATGGCAAGGGGGAAGTTCTTTAATTCCGCCTCAATGCAACAGCGCCCGCACCCGCCCTTTAATTCCGCCGTCACGACCACCATCACCATCAACAACTGAACAAAGCCATCACCGACCAAAGCAATGGAACTACAGATCTAAACAGAAAAACTAGGAAAAGAACAACTATCTAGCTATCCAATGGGGTGGGACCCTCTCCTGCTAGATGCTGCCGTGCTCGCCAGAGAGGAGATAGGGAGGGGGTCCGGATCTGAGGAAGGATGGGTTTTGTTAGAGGTGGTGTCAGGCGGAGAATGAGAGGGAGGAAGAGAGATGGTTGGCATTTAATGGAAGCAGTGAGTTCGATTCTTGGCTCCCTCAATTTTCCTATGTGTTGTGTTTGTGTGTGTTGAGTAAGTCGTGTGTGTCCCTTCTAATCAGTTCTCTCAACGAGTGGTGCTCGAAGGTAGACCTGGTCACTTTGGCATCGCACGTATAAGCATGGATCTGATCAGTACGGCACGAATAATAGGATCGTGTTGGATCTCGTGGTTAGGCACGATGAATGGCACGACATGTCTGTATGTGCCATGTTTGTATGTGCCATGTTTAGGGCATATTTGTTTTTGATTCTGGATTCTGGCCCCAAAAACAGAATAAAAACAAACAACACGATTCTAAAATTCGATTATCATAATCCAGCTCATCTATATACACTAGAATCCACAATCCACTTCATATGTGCTTTTGGAGAATCGGCTTCTCTACAACCACAATTCAGAATCAACTTTCAGAGAATCCAAAGCAAAAACAAACAGGCCCTTAGACCGGCACGATACAAAATAGGCTTAATGGGTCTGAAGCAGGCACATCACGGGGTAAGGTGCCTTGTCGTGACACTGGCATTCTGTGAGTTGACCTGTGGCTGGCGACGTTGCAGTCCTCGCATGCAGAAAAAGGGTAGACAACAGAGATGCCAAAAGGTCGAGAATGGAGATTGGAGATTACATACTCACTGACATTGAGCGTGCGTACTGAGCTGACGCTCCATCATGCTGCTCACTGAGTGCGCCCGCGACGTGCATGACCGTCTTTCTGCATGCCTTACCTGACCATCGATGTGACCACATCAAGCATATGCTGACCAAGAACACACGAACGATCTTGACATTGGAGAGTAGCTAGTTGTATGCATATTGTTACTGTATTTTTTTCCATATCAGGGTAACCCCACACTGGGGCTAAGTTTTTTAACAAGATAATAACTTTGTATCTGTACCCAATGTATAAACAAAATTTAGTTCTTTTCTCTAAATAATTGTGTGTACTGGATTAATAACTTTGTATTTGTACTCAATGAATAAATAAAATTTAGTTCTTTTTTCCCTAAATAATTGTGTGTGCTGAATCCTCGTTGACGGTAGACATCCTTGGTACCGTCCACGAAGGACATAAGGTAATAACGTCCACGACTCTACATGTCCAATAGAACAAGGTCTAAGCTAACACCTTAGGCCGTGCTTGGGTCTCACCAAAGACGAGTCGGACCGATACGGCATGGTGAAATGGGCAGACACGACATGCTGCGGCCTAAAACTTGTTGAACTTGTGCCGGCACAGCCCGGTCCAACTCTCACCTCTACTCAAAGGTGAAAACCCTAGTGCCAGGCGATGGGCAAGTGATCAAGGCGGTAATGGTGCGCAATGAATCGGTTAAGGAGGTCGGCCTACAATGGTGATCCGACGATGGGCTACCGAGCAGGAAGCTCTACTATGCTATCTCGGTTCGACGGTTGCTGTGCCACATCTTGGGCTTAGGCCACACATGCCATTTCAATTGGGGCCAAGGTGTCATCAGAGAACCCATCAAGCGTACAGCGTTCCCTCACAGTGTGTATTGTCGGGCAAGGGCCAAGGATAAAAATTTCGGCGAAATTTTGGATTTCGGATCCCACAAGATCTAAATTACAGTACTTTCATTTTTTCGGCAAAATTTCATGAAAAAAAATCCGGATTTTGCTTTTTTTATGACCGGATTTGACTTCAATTACATCAATAATACATAAGAAAGTGATCTTTGACGATAATTTATCGAAAAACTTATTTTTTTGGGATATTTTAAAATTTTGACAGAAATATTGTTGGAATTTTATAAAATTCTATAAGCTTGATTATGGTACTTTAGTAGTTTATGATCATACATTAAAAAAAGATTTAAAATAGTTTAACTTCATTTGTTATCTCTAAAAAAATCAAAAACAGAATGAACATAATTGGGACAGTAACCTTGTCAGAAATTTTATAAATTTTCTCGAGTGTGGTAATCTCCTAACAATTTTATAGAAACATTAACGATATATCAGGATCATCCACAAAAAGTTTCAAATTTTCTAACGTGGTTTGAACCATTTTTCATTTTGTTCAAGTTTGCCGGTAAGGCTTTTAACAGGACAATAACACTGTCGGAATTTTCAAAAATTCATAAAGCTTGATCATCATCTGAAAATTTTATGGGAACATTATTAATGCATCAGAATCATGAACAAAAAATTTCATATATTTATAACATGGTTTGTCCCATTTTTCATTCGCTTCAAAATTGCCGGTCAGCGTTTTATCAAAGACAGTACCAATGTTTGAATTTTTAAAAATTCCACAGACTTCATAATTATATGAAATTTTTATGGAAATATCACAAATGTGTTAGGACTCTCCGGAACAAATTTCAAAAATTTTCGTCATCGTTTGACTGACTTTTCATCCAGTGCAAAACCACCAAAATTTCGGGAAAATCGGCCGAAATTCGGATTTTTCCGGTTTAAAACGGACCGGATTTGAATTTTGGTTTTTAAATTTTGACCGAGATTTTGGCGAAATTTCTAATTTCGATTTCAGGCGAAATTTAATCTTAAAACGAAATTTGAATCCGGCAAGGGGCCAAGGGCACCCAGATCTTTCGGTGAATATCACTCCGATACAGGCCTTCCTGCCGTCCCAGCTGCAAGCTAGAGCAGGATTCCAAATCTCGCCGAATTTCGGCGAAATTTTGGATTTTGGACACGTCAAAATCTGAAGTACCGGTCAATTTTTTTTTTAAATTGCTACCGTGACCCGAAATTTCACGTTTTTGTTGCCAGTTTTGGCATTGTTAGGGCCGGATTTGACCGGATTTGGTCTAATAACCCTTAGGAAAGTCATCTTCAATGAAAATTTGTTGAACAACCGAATTTTTTAGCTATTTTAAAATTTTGGCAGAAACACTCTTAGATTTTTATAAAATTGTACAAGCTTGATAATAAGCTGAAAATTTTATGGTACTATATTTAGTAGTTTAGGATCACACATAAAAAATTTCAAAATAATTTAACTTCATTTGCTATCTTTAAAAAATCAAAAACAGAATGAACATAACTGGGACAGTTACCTTGTCAGAATTTTATAAATTTTCTTGAGTGTGATTATGATCTAAAATTTTTGTGAGAGATTAATAATTTCATTTTTTTAAAAAATCAAAGTTTTTGTTTGGTCAATCAAATCTATGTAAGCATTGAACTTCGTTTGTTATATTATATTTCAAAAATCAAAAAGAAAAGAACATAAATGGTACTGTTCCTTGTAAGAATTTTATAAATTCACTGGAGTGTGATCATGATTCAAAATTTTTATGAGATATTAAGCACTTCCTTATCACCATTCTATAAAATGTTTAAAAATGTTGAACTTTTTTTTATTACTAAAGCAAATCTATGTATTGATCAGCAGACTTTTATCAGGATGTAGCACTGTCTGAATTTTTAAACATATTTGAGAATGATCATCATCTAAAAATTTTAAATAAACATTTATGTTACATAAGGACCATCCACAAAAAATTTCAAAAGTTTTTAACGTGGTTTAGATAATTTTTCATTTTGTTCAAGTTTGCCAGTAAGCCTTTTAACAAGGCAGTAGTACTATTCTAATTTTTAAAAATTCATACAGTTTGATCATCATCTGAAAATTTTATGAGAGCATTAGAGATTACATCGTAACCATGCAAAAAAAATTCAAATGTTTATAACGTGGTTTGAACCATTTTGCATTCGGTTCAAAATTGCCGATCAGCGTTTTATCAGGACAGTAGCAATATTTGAATTTTTAAAAATTCCACATACTTCAGAATAATCTGAAATTTTTATGAAAATATCATCAATGTGTCAGGACTCTCCAAACAAATTTCAAAGTTTTTCAACATCGTTTGACCCCAAAAAAATTCCTTGCAAAAAAACCCGAAATTTCGAGTATTTTGCCCGAAATTTTGTTGGGGTTTTGCCGAATTTTGGGATTTTTCGTTGCTATATGGATCGGATTTGAATTTTCAAATTCAAATTTCGTTCGAAATTTCGTCGAAATCTTGCAATCCGGCTAGGGACGAAATTTATTCCGAAACCGAATTTTCAAACCTTGAGCTAGAGTGAGTGTGCTAGTGTTGCTGGTCGTGACGACGTTGAGCAGATGCCATGTACCAAAGTTTGGCATGTATGTTCGAGTGACTGCAAACGAGTTGTAGGTCTTGTTTGGAACTGCTTCAGCTTCGATTTTTTCCTCTAGAAGCTAGAAATTGTTCTAAATTGCTGGCTTCTTTATAGTCGAAAGCTAAAAGCCAACAGTCTATTTGTATTAGGAAAAACTGAAAGTCAAAAACTAATCGGGTAGCTTTCTATAGTTTTGATGGGTTAGTGTTCTGACTTTGTCATTAGAGTTGAAGAAAATTACCCTATCCTACCTAGTATAAAATCCCATACCTCACCCCTCACCCTTATTCCTGACCCACACTTACATACTTATTATCAAATACCAAACCTCTAATACTAAACCTCTTCAGCTCAACCGTTCAGTTGTGCAGCTATCAGCTATGCAACCCAAATACTTCTCAGAAAACCTACGGTCGCGTTGTCTCTCTGATTGTTTCTGCTACGTAGTCGAGCAACATGCCTACCCGTTTACGAAGAAGCTTCCACGTACAGGTCGCCATCGGTCCCTAAGAATCCAGAAACGGCTGCCGTCCGATGGCTACAGGAAAGTGACTAAGTCGCTTTGACTAATAAACCATGCCTGGATTGTTGGAGCGAATTGGATGACCTCGTCGTCCAGAGTAAATTTAGATTTCTTTAATTTTTTTTCTGTTTTCCTAGATAAGTATTTTCTTCAATGGGTTCTCTGTCGGAGTTTTTTCTCCGATGAACTCTCCGCTGGACTTCTTCTGCCCATGGTGAGTTTAGCTGCACGACAAATCATTCATATTGCTGTTGTAAGATCTGGAGTCTTCGGTGAGGAAGATAAAAGATGCACATTCGTTAACTCGAGGACTTAATGGTAAGTAGTTGTTTATCGAGATTTTCGATGTAAAAGTTGGGTACTCATGTTTATTAACATAAATACGAGGATTTCCATGTGTGGCCCACGTCCTCAAGCAACAAGTAGGTTATCTTGCCATGCAAGCACCTTTTCTTTGAGGTAAGGTTTGAAATCTCTTTTTCGTTTGACATCTCGAAGGTGACCGGAACGCAAAATTTCACTGAGATCTCAGAATTTTGGACAAAAACAATAATTCAAACCCGTTTTTTTTCACCGAGAAATCCAAGATTCCGGTCAGAATTGCCGAGATCTCGGCGGGATTTGCCGAGATCTCGGTGGATTTGCACCGAGTGAAAAATGGTTTAAACGACATCGAAAAATTTTGAATTTTTTTTGTGAATGGTCATGACACATCAGTAATGTTCCCATAAAAAATTTAGATGATTATCAAGTCTGAGGAATTTTTAAAAATTCAAGCATTGCTACTGTCCTGATAAAACGCTGACCGACAAATTTGAACTGGATAAAAAATTGAGCAAATGACGTTAGTAAATTTTGAAAAAAAATTGCATGGTTCTAACATATCACTAATGTTCTCATAAAATTTTCAGATGATGGTGAAGCTCGAGGAATTTTAAAAAATTCGGACAGTGGTGATGTCCGAATGGAAAATGCTTGAAACCACGTCTGCCCAAAAGATGTGTTGGCACCAAAAGATATGATGATGTCGGCCCAAACACACGATGAACACCGGGTTCAGAGCGTGTTAACCGATTTGATCCTGCAATCGGTAAGATGGATGAAAAAATATGCTCAAAACCGATCTAGTGTAATAATTAGCAAAGATCTAAATATTCAAAAAGCCGATTAAATTTGGGTAATGGTAAGTCTAAGCAGCCAATTAGGGCTGAATAGATGGTAGATAAAGGCAGACTTTCTCGAAGAAGGCGATGCGCAACAAGATCGGAGAAAATAAAATGTGATTGGCGTAATCGATAGAGATCAACAATCGGAGGTGCATAACTTTGTTGATCAAAATCGGATTATAAGAGTAAATCTAAGTTATAAGGCTATTCTTAGTTTATAAGAAAGTAAATAAAAAGTAATGTAAATTGTTTGATTTTGTTGTGTTGTTCTCGCACGTCCTTGATTATCTTTTATAGCAGATTGGCCGATCGTATCCTTCCTCGACACGTTGTCCACTATAATCAGTATTGGCCTTTTCTCGAACAGAATCTCCGAGTTTAAATCAATATCAGTCATGACTTGATTTTCTAACTTTTCCTTCCTTATCCGATATCGGCTAAAATATTCTTTTGTCCTGACAATTCAATCATGCCAAGTTTAAATTAATATCGGCCATGACTTGATTTTGTAACTTTTCCTTCCTTATCCGATATCGGTTAAAATATCCTTTTATTCTGACAATTAAATCATGCCTTGCCAAATCTTGGTGTTTTTGCAATTTTTTAAAAAATATCTTAAAAATTCGGTTTTTCAACAAATTTTCATGGAAGAACACGTTATTAAGGGTTATTGACTCAAATCCGGTCATCCAAATTCAAAACCCGAGCCAAAAAGGCCGAAATTACTGTAGCATTTCATTTTTTTTTTTGAAAAATTTCAATACTACCGACATTTTGAAAACCGTCTAGGTTCAGAAATCGAGATCTCACAAAATCCGACCAGATTTTTATCCTTGCTTCGAGGTGGTTACACTCTCTCTCAAACTCTGTCCATCAAGCATAGATACTTCCTAGTTCCATGATCATCGGTTCATCACAATCATTAATGTTTGTAAGATCGAGTCTTCGATGAGTATGATGAAGAATATTGCATCAACCGAGGGACCTGATGGTAACAAGTTGTCCACCAAGGGCCTTTAATATAAAAGTTGCTATTCATGTACATTAACATTGTGATATTTATATAAATATAAGGATTTTAAAAAAGAAGTAAGTGTGTGCCACATCGTCAAAACACCTACAAGTAGGTAATCTTACCTCTTAAATTCTCCAAAACTCTTAAGCAGGGATGAAAACAGATCGAAAACTCTACCATATTTGTTTTTATATTTTTTTCTCAGATGCGAATATGAATACGGATAACCTAGATATAAATATGAATACTATCAAATACATATATAGAGTTGATACGAATCGAAATGAATACGATCACAAATATTTTTCAAAACATGAAAACCCTTCAAATTGTACACACAAAATGAATAAAAAAAAGTAACTAGTTTATTTGATCCAAATATTCACGAAGAACATGTAATAACCTAAGATTTGTATTCTTTGTTGAATTATGTTTAATATAATAAATTATGTACTTACGAATTTTTATGCATTTTTAGCTACTTATTTCAAATATTTTTCTATTAAGGACAACAGTGTTTGAATTTTTGAGAAGATTAAAAAACCGATAAAATCTTGAAAACAATTTTGTTAAATGATAATGTCAAGTACTTTCCAAAAAAAATTGTAATTTTTTTGAGCTGGTTTGCCAATTTTAATAATTGAAACTTTATTTGTGGATTAATTAAATTAGAAAATGATTTTGAAATTTAGAAATCTTTTTGACCAAAAGTAACTTTGACCCAACCGGTGGGCATATTTAGATAATCTAAGCCATGAATATCTAAATTATCTGGAATTGTATTTGACGAATAGTGAGCTACCAAATTTGTATCCAACAGAAAAAAATCTATATTCGTTTCCTATCCGATACTATCCGACAAATATTTGAGCTGACAGATTCTATATCCGAAAATTGTCTGAATCGATTGAAAACTATTCGATGTGTTTTCATCCCCCTACTCGTGAGCTGTATCAAGCATTTATACCTAAGTTCTAGCATATTTATTCCAACGTGGTAATTTAAGTAAAATGGGAGCTACTCCCTTCGATCACAAATAGTTTTTATTTTGGATATTGACACGGTCTCTAAAACTCTACTTTGACAACTAATTTCTATTGTAATATATTTAAAAAATTCAATAAAATTATAATATTATAAAAGTACGTTGAGACGAATCTACACATGATTTTCACATATCCAATTTAAACATTTAAAAAGATCGATACCTAAATTTTTAAAATTTAACTGCACGTATTTCAGACCGATAAGTTTTTTTTTGAACCGGAGTAGTATGTATTAGAGTATATAAGTCAAAAGTTCTGATAACATTCTTTTCAACCTCCACCTAAGGCATCCCCTGTCCCTTACCGCACGTACTCCCTTTGCCCCCAAATATAGGACGTCGTGGGATTTGTATGGTCTTAAGTTATTATTGAAACTTTGACCATCAATATATCAATATATGAGTATAATTACTTGGGACACCATGGTGTCCGAGCTCTATGATCTAAAATGAGTATTTTTCCCATGTTGTATTCGTCCCTGCTACAGCCGGCAGCAAAAACAGCTAGCTAATGACGCTTACCGCATAATGACATCGCTGTCGTACGTCCGTACCTTCACCATCCTACTGTTGCTTTCTCGAGTGCCTTGGATAACTCGCTTTCCTCTTTTCTACTACCGAGGCGAAAGTCTCCGCCACGAAGAAGCCCACATCAAAACTCCTCCAAAGGATCCATGTGGGGCCCACTGACAGGATACTTGACTCTGCTCCAGTTTATCTCAGAAGTGCAAACAATGAAACTGCATAATTCTAGCACTTTTCATCTTTACCTTCACTATTCTGTTTTACATGCAAAGGATTTGCCTCGATAACTGTGAACTGTTACTAACAATCTTACCTCTTGTTGGATGCAGGTGAAGAAGATGATCATCTATGCTGTCGATCATGCCGTGAAGATTCTGAAAGAGAGTTGCCCCTCCCCCATTCCTGGCTGAGATTGTCTGGAAAGGATTTCTGCAAGAGTAGAAGAAAATAAGATGATGGCAATGATGTTCGGTGGAATGTACAGTGCTGCCAATAGATCTTTGGCAGAATAAACCTAGAAAAGGGTGGATTATGTAAATGATCTATTATATAGAGATATTTGAGGTCAATAAAGAAACGAAGGGATTCTTAAATGAAGGGTAGTTTGGACGTGAAAAAAATGAATTTTATCTTTCCTTTTGATTTACCAGTTATCAAAATATTTTCTTGTTTATTACTCTCATCGTAGTTTGAGCTTTAATTTTACAGATAGTATAGTGAATTTGGATAGATATCTGCAATTTCTTGGGAACTTATTCAATTTTAAGATATTCATGTAGATTATTTTCCAAAGTACTTCATATTTTTTTAATTAATTTTCATATGGAACTTCTGTAACTTGGTGACCAATTAAATTACACCTTGTAAAGTGGAATGCGGGATTACCGTGAGGTAGGTAGTGTATGTAATTAAATAAAGCTAAACTATGTTAAAAAAACTAAAGCGTCCATTTAGTTCTATATACACAAAGCTATAATGGCATCTACTTAGGACTAGGGTTGATCGCACCTTTATTATGTTTTGGGATTTAGTTCAAAGTTGAATTAGATCCTAAAACATTCCAATGAAATACCTTTAATCCAAACACCCTCTTAGGAGTAAGAGTGAAAACAGGTCGGATATCTTCCGCTTGATCTGGGATCGGATTTAACTATCCAGTTGGATCCGAATAGTTGAATCTAGATTCGGGATCGGATCCGGAGCATCCAACATCCAATATCCGGTAAAATACGGGACGAGATTCGGATATTCGGATTGGATATTCGAATTTTTCCTATTCAGATATCTGCAAGGTATAGCCTATTTTCATCACATTATTTTCATAGTAGTCCATTTATATTAACAATTAGTTGGTTCTATCCATCCTACTTGTCTACGACATATAACTTCTTACTATGGTCATGTACTCGTATAGTTTTAATTCAAAATATATTAATCTATATATGCATGCATTATCGTATATCTTTATATGTTTCCGATCCGTTACGTATCCGTATCCCGAATAACCCGGATCCGTATCTTTATCTCGAATAACCAGGATCCGCATTCGTATCCGATTCCGAATCCAAGAAAAAAAATATGAGTTAGAACACAGAAAGAGTAATATCCGATCGTATCCGATTTGTTTTCACCCCTACTTAGGAGTAACCTAGGTGTAGATATTTCGAAAAATCTCAATGGCTTTTCGTGATCGATATTTTTAGTAACATAAAGGACAAATCTCATGCAAACCTAGAAATTTTGTGTAGGCTCATGTGCCTGGTGTGGGCACATGTTTTCATACTAAAAGCACGTGTTGCTCTCACTAAAATGGGGACACTGTGCGGTGGAATTGAGCTAAATTCTCATTTTTTCGAGCTCTTTTCGAAATTAACACAGTTTGATTTAATATCATTTTATTTATAGTTTGGAGGTATTTTTAGAATCGAGCCAACAAGTTGAGCCGAGCCGAGCCGAGCCAGATCAAAATCCAATTTCATTCGAAATTGACTTATTTCAATGTTTAATCAATAAACGAGTGTAATTGAAACAATTTTGAACCGAGCCAACAAACCTTACCACCAAGCTTTATTTCCAGCCCCTGTGCCAATCCGTGGGTGGGAATAAACAAGTCACTCCCACAACTACACCATTGGCGACTCAATCTAGATTCGATATGCTCTCTTGTTAATTTTTTAGGAAGCTGTTTGATTTTCACGGTCTTTAAATTTGAACTTTAACCGTCGGTATCTTTTACGATAACACATCGTGTGCGCCAACCCAATTTTGTGCTACCCATACTCCCATTCTTCAAAAAACGGCCAAGATGTTTATGAAATATTCTGAAACGTTTTCTCAATATTGGCTGAAAACCAATCTACCATATCACGAAATTTCAAATATAACTTTGATCTACACGTTAAGAAACAAAAAACAACTATGCTGAAAAGTGAATCCGAAATAAAAAGGGAAACAATATAGTTACTATTCACTAAAATTTGTCATTTTTATTTCTCTTGATATACATCTTTTTTTTTGTTGAAATTTTGCAGAATGCTTGATTATGTCAATACTCTATCTACATAATTTTTAGTAAATTTCACAAAATTATAGGTTTCTTGTACAAACTGTCAATAAACTATAGGTTTTAGTATATATTTCAAAAAACTCTAGATTTTAGAAACATTTGTTTCACAAAACTACAGGCCGTAACATCTATTGTAATTTGTTATCACTCTGATATATGAGTCCTCTATGGTAGTCATACAACCCATTTGTCATGTTTGGTTTTGGTCAAGTTAAATTGTGTGACTGCCACGTCGGACCCATACATTAGAGCAATAACTAATTATGGTAGATAGTACAATATGTAGTTTTGTGAAACAAATATTCCTAAAATCTAGAGTTCTTTGAAATAGATGCTAGAACATGTAGTTATTTGATAGTTTGTAAAAAAAACATGTAGCTCTGCAAAATTTACTCTCTTTTTAAAAAAAAATCATGACCATCTAGAACATCTTTTTAGGGATGTGAGCATGAGAAGCACAAAATTGGCTTGAGCACACAATATGTTCTCTATCTTTTATGGTACTTTATTGGTAGCTACAAAATCATAACAATAAGAAAGTTCTTTCAAATACGATTTCAAATGCGAATCCAATTGTATTTCTTTTGTGTCCCATTTTCTATATATTTTTATACTATTGTTTGTCAAACCTTGCAAACTTTGAATCTTGAAATATACACTGGCACCTTATAAAGATCAATGGAGAGAGAGAGAGAGAGAAAGATTGCTATTTGTTTTAATATCATCATTATAGATCTTGTTTAATGTTATTTAGATCAGGAAAACACAATTTGAAGTATTTCAAAGAGAAAAAAGACATCTAGAAATTAGAGTTTTAGATTATAAACAAGAAAACAAGATATATGAAAACAGTTTCGGCAAACTTGAAGGAACGAGAAGAACAACATATTCCAAAACACAAATCGATCGAGGGAGAGCTGGCCTCTAACGATGTCAAGGTACACTACAATCCAACAAAATAAAACAAAGAAGAACAAATGGTTTCTGTTGAAAAGGAATAGGAGCCAACGGACGTACCTTGCAGATCGAACCAAATTGAAGTCCAGTTCCAGTCTTCCAGATCCCAAAACCCAAGAATAAGCAATCGGGTCTCCGAAGAGCTAAGGTTTTATATAGGCCTGTCTCCCACCTCGTTAGGAAAGATCTACATAACGCATCTCTCTTTAGAAGGAAGTACCCAAATTACCCCAAGTCAGTTTCAGATCACGCCATGTTTGAGATCTCCTGTGCTATCACGCAACGTTCGCCGTAAAATCTGCGCATGACGAGATCGGGGCCTTTTATGTGAGATCATTCTACAACGTCAGAGGAAATTGTCGAAAGCCGGAAAGAGAATGAGAATTTAGGGAGTAGGTGCTACAAAATCTTGTTTGTTTGGTAGATATTGGAATTTTGGTGAGATAAGGATTGGGAGTTTGAGGCATATCTACTATCATTTTAAATCTATACCCCCTTTATAATGCACTTAAGCATCCTTTTCTACGTCCACTCCAAATAATGCACCCCACTAGAGATGGCCCAACCTTCATGCACCCAGCGAAACGTCCCCAGAAACTTGCCTCCATCAAAATTAACCTCTCAGATCTTTCCTCAGCTTTACTCACCCACATCCGATGGCCATTGTTTAATGTGTCAACTCATCCCTGTGGCTCACAACAGATCTCCCCCCACCTCCAGCATCATCTCAAGGAAAAGGAAACAAATATCCTGGAATTAAGGAAAAGGAAACAAACGTTCTAAAAAAAGGAAAATACCATATAATACGTGCTGAAAAAAGGAAACCGAAAGACACGGCACTATACTAGTAAAGGATGGAAATTGGAAGGGAGCAATACATATAAGCCTTTCGTCGTCACTTATGTTAATCTATCTTAGAAGCTATAAAGGAGTCCCTCGTCATGTCTCATCCATCCGGCGAATCAGGGGATTAGGACTACAAAGAAAACTCCTATTCCTCGTCCCACTGCAAACTTCCCAATTGTTGCCAAATAGCCTGTCAGTGGTTGTTTGCTTAGAGGGAATTCGTGGGAGGGAATGGGAATTTAGATAGTTAAGGTTGTAAAGTTTCTTTTTTGGTTAGTGGACATGGGAGTCTAGTGGGATGGGGAGTTTTAGGGTTTATTTTGTTGAGAAACCCTGAAGCCCACCGAAGGCCCATGTGGTCCCTAATGCCAAAACCCTAGAGAGCGCTATAAAAGGAGGAGGGGGGTCCCCCCCATGTACACAGAATTCATTAGCAATAAAGAATTTCCGCTTTCGCTCTCCCTAAACACGTGTCTCTCTCTCTTTCTGTTCTCCACTTCAGATCTGTTCGGGAACCCCGGACTATTCGATAGCGAGGTTCCTTAACACGTTATCAGCACGAATTGCTCTACGGAGATCAGATTGAAAAGGTGAGAAAAGGTGGGATTAGCTTTTGAATCTAATCGTTCGTTTTCTATGCATGCATCTATCCTACGTGGCACGAAGCTACATGAAAAACGCTCGAAGCGTCTCGGCACGAAGCCGCAGTACATGAATTCACTATTCATACAAAAGAAAAAGAAAATCACAGAAGACGCGGTATGCGCGTTTGAAGCGCTATTCATCGTCGGCCGTCACGTAGACGCCGTCACTACTACTGTCTTTGTCGCGGCGCCACTCGACCTCTGAAGCGCCATTGCGCTGCCTCGGTCGCGCGTGTCAACCTCCGCGCGGCCACGACGCTAGGTTGTCGCCGCGTCGCACCGTCCGCCCCCAAACCACCGCACGGCCGGGTCACCCACCATCAGCGCATGAAGCGCCGCGCTTCGGCGTCGCGCGCGCGCGCCGCTTCACCGCCATCGCATCGTCGCCGTCGGCTGTGTGCGCCGCCGCGGCTTCGCGACCATTGCCGCCGGCCGCCATCGCCACAGACTGTCGCCAGTGTTTCCGCGCCGGCAAGCCGCGCCTCGGCCGCCAGCCACGCCTCGAACCGAACAAGCCTGCCGCGGCCTTGCCGTAGCCACGCCGGCCGCTCGCGCCGTCGCCCACCCGTCGCGGCGCCCTCGCCGCCACGGCCTCGGGTTCGCCGCGCAACCCCGACCTCGGCCTCTGCGCGGTCGCCTCGGCTCGATCGCCGCCAGCGCTGATTGCCTCCGACGGCGGCCGCCCATCGCCCGAATCATTGCTGCGCGCGCACGCCGCTGCGTCGCGCGTCGCCGCCGCCGCCATCGTCGGTCCGGCTCGGCCGCCACCTCGCCACGATGCACTCGAAGAGCCGCGTCGACGCCTCGGCCAGCGCGTCGTCACCTCGGCCGGCCACCACTCCTCGGCTTCTGCTTGCTGCCGTCGCATGTCGCCGGCGCCCGACTCCACATCACTGCAATCGCCACAAGACGGCGCCGGCCGACCGCCGTGTCGCTGCGCGTGGCTCGAATCGGTGGTGCCGCCGCACCTCGCCCGGTGAGCTCGTCGGCTGGCCGCCTCCGCCATCACCCCGCGCCGTCGAGCCTCGGCCTCGCCCGCGTGGCGTCGCCGCCGGCTCGGCCGCCGACCTCCGTCGCGCGCGCGCGCCGCGCGCCGGAGCTCCTTCTCCAAGACGGCCGCGCCGCCGCCTCCGCCTGCCGCCACGCCACACCCCGACCAAGTCGCCTCAATAGCTGCGCCTTGAAGCCTTATGCCTTGCGCTTTTCCAGTGTAAGCCAGAGCAGTAGCAGCGCTGGTGTTTTTTTTTTCTTTGGAGCATGTACATGCGGCGGCTAGGGGATGGAACCCTAGCCGCCGTGGTTTCCTTCGGCCAAGCAGGCCATCCGGGCCGTGCGGCCCAATAAGCCAAGAAGGCCACGCGCAAGAAGAGGCCCAGAGGCCAGGCGGGAAAAGAAGAGAAGAAAGAAAAAGTAAAGAAAGGAAAAAAAGAGAAAGATTGCAGAAAAAAAAATTGCAGAAAATTTTGAAAAATTGCCAGAAAATCAAGAAGATTTATTTGGCTCTGTTTTTAATTTTTCTTGCTCTATTTCTCTGTTTTATGAATTTTCTTTATGAATTTGAATCCGTTGCTTTATTTAATATATTGCAATGCATATGAATTTATTTTCGTACTTTATGCTTATTGCAACCATTTTCTATTAGATTACACGCAGAATCTAATGTCGAAATTTTGAAATCATGAAGATGTCTGGCATCGTGAATCGTGAGTTTGAAGAACTGGCCCCGCACGGTCAGAACTACCTCACTTGGGCATCGGACGTGAAGATCGTTCTTGGGGCAAGAAGCTCCGTCTTTGCGATTGGTCTAGGGTCCTTGCGGGACGCGAAACCTACCGTCGGCGAACGATCAAAGCCTTGCACGCAATTGGTACTAATCTCTCCTATGTGGCAAGAAGATCACTGATGAGGAAAAGATTGAGAAAACTCTCTCTACCTTCCACCTAAATGCTATCCAGAGTGCACGCAGCTATCGTCAGGACGCATACAAGGAGTATAGCGAACTGATTGATGTAATGCAAGTTGCGAAATCGCGAGACAACGTTCTACGCAAGAACTATGTCTCACAGCCACCTGGAAGGGGCACTGGCACAGAAGTTAATGCCAATAGCTATAAGGTGAGAAAGCTCATTCATAGAAAGAAGGGCGAGCAAGGTGAAAAAGAGAAGTTTTAGGCCAAGGGAAAGTCCAAAGCCCGCTAATGCATGAATCGCATTATTATTTTTAGATTATGGTTGTTAGCATTTTCTTTGAATAATGAATAGTAAGCTCTAGAAGAGCATACTTCTCTCACGAATATATATGCAATTTATTCTTTATTCCAGTATTCTTCAATTTTGCAAGTAATATTTGGATTGTTTTGCCTCTATTTGATTAGAATTATATTTCTTTTATCTAGAAATCGTAGCGCCCAAATGGAAGAGGTATGCATTGTTGATAGTGGCACAACAAATACCATCTTAAGAGAGTCTAAATATTTCAATCGATCACGAAGAACGCTGGAAAGATTACTACGATCGCAGAAGCGACTCATATGTAATCGGCTCGGAAAGAGCCACAATTATATTGCCTATGGGTACAACTTTGGTAATTGAAGAAGCCCTTTGTACCACTGAATCAACACGCACTCTCTTAAGCTTTAAAGACATCCGCGCCAATGGTTTTCACGTAGAAACCAATGAAGAAAATGGCAAAGAATACTTGTGCATTGTGAAGCACGCGGTATGTGGAAAAATGGTATTAGAAAAATGTCCCTCATATGAATCAGGTTGTACTACACGAATATTCATGCACCAAGTGTATACTTCCTTGAAGACTGCTTTTAGAAGCTCAATTATTTTCTTTATGGCATGGTAGATTAGGTCATCCCGGTCTTAGAATGATGAGGAATATAGTGAACAACTCACGTGGTCATGGCATTAATGTTAAAAATTTCCCGAATCATGAAGATTTTGTGTGCCTGCATGTGCCACCGGAAATTAATAACTAGACCCTCTGTCATGAAAGTGCAAAGTGAAATCCTGCATTCTGGAACGCATCCGGGGGATATTTGCGGTCCGATTCAGCCTGTCGGGCCGTTTCGATACTTTATGGTGCTCATCGATGCTTCCTCGAAATGGTCGCATGTATGCTTGTTGTCAACAAGAAACCATGCTTTTGCAAAGCTGATCTCGCAGATCATAAGAATTAAGAATGCTTTCCCTGATCATCGCATGAAGACCATTAGAATGGACAATGCCGGAGAATTTACTTCAAAGGCATTTGATGATTATTGCACAACAACAGGATAGCGATTGAGCACTCCGTCGCACGCGTTCATACGCGAGAACGGACTAGCGAAGCACTAATAAAGAGGATTAAGTTCATTGCCAGACCACTTTGCAGAGTTGTAACTTGCCCAACACTTGTTGGGGACACGCAGTCCTGCACGCAGCAGCTCTTATCAATTTTAGACCGTCGGCCTACAACATCCATTCTCCTATGCGGCTTGTGCACGGATCATCCCAAGATCTCCCATCTTAGAAAATTTGGGTGTATGGTATATGTACCTATACCACCCTCGTGGATCGCAATGGGCCCTCTCCGCAAGTCCGGGATATCGTTGGTTATGAGAGTGCATCCATAATCGTATTTAGAACCCATGATCGAGATTTGCATACAACCCGGTTCATTGATTGCATCTTTGACGAGGATCGCTTCCGTCATTAGGGGAGAAATCAACCTTTGGATGAAAAATGCCGGAAATCATATGGCATTCCACCGATCCCCACACATGACCCCGCATTAATGAAGCAAATCAAGAAGTCCGAAGATAATTGATTTGCGAATTTAGCAAATGAATCGCTGATCATTTTGTGATCCAAGGGCGTGGTTAAGTCGCATGTACCGCAAGGAATGCACCGAGAGGGTGGAAATACCAAAGAAAATAGAAGGTATCCTCAACCTGCTCGAGGCCTCAAAGAAAAAGAGCGGTAATCGGCTCCTCAAACCCAAAGTACCGAGACGTCGGAGAAAATCAAGAGAGAACTTACCACAACCAATCACGAAAATGCCCCAAGGAAAGAAGGGGAGCAGTTGAGACTGCACCGAAAGAAGCCAACAGAAAGGCAATTCCAGACTTGAATCTTCCACTGCAGAAGCCGCGGAAATAATGTGTGCGCACACATAGGCGATGAAAGCTAAAGGAACTTGCTCTGCGATAGGAAAAGCGCGAAGAGCAAGTAGAAGTGCATGAAGCACCCCATGAAGAAATGGCCATAAACTTTGTAATAACAGAGAATCCTGAATAGAGCAACGACCAACGTTGATGCATACTGCAAAGAAGATTGCCTCGATCATTGATCATGATCCGAGCCCGCATCTCTAGCGAGTGCAAGAAAAGGCTAGATTGGGAAGAATGGAAAAGGCAATCATCTGCAGAGTTAGTCTCTCCGAACAAGAGAGAGGTGTTTGGGCTCAGATGCCGCACACCTCCCCATATAAGCCCGTAGGTCACAAATGGGTCTTTGTTCGGAAGAGAAATGAAAACAACGGTTGTAAGGTACAAAACAAGGCTTGTAGCTCAAGGTTTCACTCAACGTCCCGGAGTTGATTATGAAGAAACCTATTCTCCGGTCATGGGAGGAATTACCTTTAGATATTTGATCTCAATGGCAGTCAACTTGAAGTTGAGAATGAAGTCGATGGATGTTGTCACAAAGATACCAGATGGAAACTTGGATTCGGAGATATACATGAAAGTACCTAAGGAATTCCTATCCCAACCAAGACGGAGCAAATAGAAATCATGCAGATGTGAAATTGGAGAAATCACCGTGTGGGTGAAGCGATCGGAAGAATGTGGTACAATCGCTGAGTGACTTTCTCTGCAAGAAAGGCTACACAAACAAATAAGATTGTCCATGTGTGTTTATCTGATGATCCCGAATGGATTCTATAATCTCCGTCTATGTAGATGACTTGAACATCATTGGGACGGATGAAGAAATTGAAGAGGCATGCTCATACTTGAAGTCCGAGTTTGAAATGAAGGATTTGGGTAAAACCAAATTTTGTTTAGGCTTGCGGCTTGAACATGTCCAAGGAGGAATCTTGGTACATCAATCAACCTACACGCAGAAAGTGTTGGAACGATTTGGATTTGAAAAAGCATATCCTGCGAAGACTCCAATGGTGGAAGGTCACTCCAAGCGGACCTAGATCCATACAGCACCTAGAGAAGAGGGGAGGAAGTCCCGGGAGCAGAATTCCCATATCCGAGTGCAATTGGAGCGCTCATGTACCTTGCGAATAGCACTAGACCGGACATTGCGTTCATTGTGAATTTGCTAGCTCGATGCAGATCTGAGAACCCACCAAAAGGCATTGGAAAGGGATCAAGGACATCTTCCGCTACCTCCAAGGAAGCAAAGACCTCGATGCTGTTTTGAAAGAAATAATGAATTGAATTTGGTTGGCTATGCCGATCTTGGGTATTTATCGGACCAGCATCTTGGCAAGTCCCAAACCGCTATGTTTTCCTATGTGGAGGAACAGCAATTTCTTGGAAGTCGTCTAAGCAGACTCTTGTCTCGACGTCGACAAACCACTCAGAAATCATCGCTTTGTATGAAGCATCGCGTGAATGTGCATGGCTCAGAAGAATGGTTCACCACATCCAGAAGTCATGTGGTTTGAACATTGAGCAAACTCCCACGATAATTTATGAAGATAATGCGGCTGTGTTGCCCAAGCACAAATGGGTTATGTGAAGAGCAATCTCACGAAGCATATCAACCCCAAGTTCTTCTATGCTCATGAATTGCATAAGATGAATGAGATTAAGATATTGCATACTAAGTCATGTGAAAATCTTGCGATTTGTTCACTAAATCACTCCCAAAGATCTACCTTTGAAAGGTGCGTGAAAGGAATTGGGATGATGAGACTTAGAGAAGTGCAGATTTCGGGGAGATATTTCACATACTCCCACATGAATCTCGAAGATGAATTATGAATACCCAACATGAATCTCAAGATTAGCATTTGAAGTTGGGAGAATCGTACTCTTTTTCCTTAGCAAGTTTTTCATGAAGTTTTCTTGCATAAGGTTTTAACGAGGCAATTCGTGCAACATAGTAGCGTATGCTATGTGCTCTTTCTCCAAGTATTTTTCCACTGGGTTTTTCTGGAGTTTTAATGAGGCATATGCATCTCGCGGCAAAGGGCCCAAGGGGGAGCGTTGAGAAACCCTGAAGCCCACCGAAGACCCATGTGGTCCCTAATGCCAAAACCCTAGAGAGCGCTATAAAAGGAGGAGGGGGTCCCCCCATGTACACAGAATTCATTAGCAATAAAGAATTTCCGCTTTCGCTCTCCCTAAACACGTGTCTCTCTCTCTTTCTGTTCTCCACTTCAGATCTGTTCGGGAACCCCGGACTATTCGATAGCGAGGTTCCTTAACATATTTGAGGGGGCTGGCTAGGCTGAAAAGCTATTTTTGGTTTATCATACAGTAAGCACTATAGTGACAGTGTGGTTTTTTTGTTATGTCGTTTGGCACACACACGCTCAGCTGCAATGCAACTTTTTTGGGGGGGAGGGAGTTGTGAAGGTGGCGCCCGAGCTGGAGGGAGTTGGGGAGGCGATCAAGTAGGGAGATGGCGGGCGAGGAGGGAGGCGAAGTGAGCGAGGAGGCAGAGCAAGCGAGGTAGGAGGCGGTTGAGCGAAGCCACAGCTGAAAAACTCCTCCTCAGCGGCTGAAGCTTTCTAGAGTGCTTTACTATGGCTTAACTTCCCATCTGTTACTGTTTTAAGGGGCTTTTGACCCAAAGCTGAAACACAGCCTTCAAACAGTCCTTTAGAAACCCTCCACCATTTTAAAGGTGGTAGGAATTAAGAGTGGGTTGCCCTCTTCTAAAAGCTGAATATATCTCAGCCCTTCATCACGACTTACGTTAGAATGCTTAACAAGTTACAAATTAGTTATAATTTCTCATCTCTTTTACCAAACCACTCTCATAGCTATCTCACCCCCAAACTCACTCCTCCAAATTTCCATTTCCCTTCCCAATTGTTGCCAAACAAGCCGTATCCCTCCATGAGTGCCAATTTTGATGCATATCTTTCTAAGTCCAAATCCCCTTTCCATTACACCTCATAGTATTCACGGCTCACAAAATATCTCACATGATTCAAATCCAGAAAAAAAAATAGTGATAGAATCTACACCTTTTAAGGATTGCAGCTCACAGGATTCACATATAAAACAAACACGATTCAAATACTGAAAATTATATTGGAAAATCAATATAAATAACTTTCCAATCTGCTCTAATCAACAGCTAGAAAATCGAGGTACCACACTGGTTGCACCATCCAAAGTTGATTTAGAGGCTAAGGCTAAAGTACATATTATATCCAATTTTATTTTATTTTAGATGCATATCATCCTATTTTTAAGTGTAATTCTACTGTATACACTGTACATGATGCAACGCAACTCATGCAAGGGAGAGCCAATAGCCCATCTAAAATCCATGCTCATCCCTCCTAGTCCTGGTAGGCTCATACCTACCAAAAACCCCATTGACACGTAGGCCTATTTATTAGAGTTTTTTTATATAGTTTAAAAGTTGAAAAATTAAAGTCTAAACAAATAAGTTACTTTTTAGAGCAGTGCTTCAATCCTTTACCTCGCAATACAAGTTGCACAAATTTTGAAGCAAACAAAGAGGCAAGTAATCACTATCTACCTTTTATTCATGTTTTAATATTTATACAACTGTCAGAAAAGAAAAGCATGGAAGCACGTCTCTACTTTTTAATTGGTCTTTTTCAAAAGCCACAAGACTCCATATAAAAAAGCCAAAAACACACCAGATAAATACTTCTTCTTTTTTTTGCTTATTAAGGGTTAGTTTTAGAATAATGTCACTACTAACTTTAAGATATAAACCAAAAACCTAAGCTAAAACAAACAAGGTCATAGTCCGCCGAAGAGATAGCATCCAGGGTTGCAGGGGCTCATCGGCAGCCTCGACTACGAGCCAACGTTATCTGAATATGCATGGCGTTGCTGAGCTCTATCCGCGAGACGATCGATGCTTGCAATGTCTACGGTATTCCCGATAAGTTTACCTCTGTGTGGCACACTGCCATGGGTGGCGTGGCCGGGATCGAAGCAGACGGCGGCAGATAGAAAGACTTGAGTTTCGGTCGCGCGGACGGCGGCTAAACGTGGAGACTTCAATTTGGTTGCGCGGTGAAGTAAGCCGGCGATCCAGCGAGACCTATCCGCGTCAATGCTTGAGCGGCGTCGGCGTCGTCGTCGTCGTTTGCAATAGGAGTCGAGGAATGGAGGAATACATGATGGGCTTGGACTGGCTTTTTGGATCCATTTCAACCCTAATAACTGCTTAGGACTCAGGAGTGACCACACTACCCTTCCTAAAAAACAGTTAGTGGAATAAACACCGTTTAGTCTCAGTCTATCCTTCGCTTCAAAATTCCCGGGTTTTAATGGAAGAGCACGGAAGTAGTCCTCAGCAAATTTCGAAGGAAAGATGTGTGTAAAGTATCTCTAAAAGATGGAGGGCATATATTTGCACCAAAATTCAGCAGGTATGTTCAAAATCGGCAAAGAAAGTCAATATGTAGTAACCAACGAATGATTTGGAAAGATTCGAAGATATTTGGTAACAGTAAAGATCTTTTTAAGGGAAAACTGTACGGATTGAGGCATCGAGGCCGATACGGATAAGTTATGTAACGTGTTGTAATAGGACACGATCGGCCGACGGGTATAAAAAAAAGGCAAGGGCGAGCCGCAAGGATAACAATCAAACACACCAATTTACATTACTTTTTCCTATCGATTAGGAGTAATTCTTGTAATTTAGTCTTTATAATTCGATCTTGATCAATAAAGTTGCGCATCGTCGATTGTTGATCTTCTTCAAATTACGTCCCAAGTTCGATTTATTCTGATTTTGTTGTGCATCGTCTTCTTCATAATCGATCTACCTTTATCCTCTGATTAGCCCTAATAGGCTAGTTAGACTTACCCTGTTATCTTGATTTAATCGGCTTTGAGCTGATTAAATTTAAACCGATTGATCTTAACGATTGACTTCTAGTGAATTTCATATTTTTATCTTGTCAATTACAGGTCAAATCGACTGTCACGCTCTGAACCAGATGTTCATCTAATGTGTTATTGTCAGAAACCCTATTTCAAGTTTTTGACATCAACACACTCTTGCTCTTTCTTTTTTAAAAAAAATAAAAAAATATTGCTTTGTAAAACCTAATGCAGGTCAAAGGCTGTTATGTTCCAAACAGGAGATAATGACCAAGTTAAAATCATTACATCATAACCCTTTAGCTTTCTTTTTTTACAAAGTACAGGCGGAGCAGCCGAAAAATAACGTAACGTACACAATGAACAGGGGAAGAAGTGTACTATACTATCATTGTAAACCATCTTTGTCGATTATATCACATGACAAATATGACACTTCGGTGTGAAGCAAAACTCCATTTTGGAAGTATTCTCCGTCTCACATATCCTTTGGCTGTTCCAGAGCGTCTCAGTAAGAAAACAATAGGTAGAATGAATAATACGTAAAATGAAACATGGCAGGTTATACCATTGAACTGAAGTACAGAAAAACACCATATCATAGCATAACATGTGAAACACCACACCAGCCAAGCACAAAACTAACCTCAAGATACTGGGAGAGGCTAGGTGAAGCATGGATATGCCCTGTACCAAAATACGACAGTGCATACTCTTCTATACTCTCTAACCTGAACATTGTGATAGTGTTAAGAGACCGTATTGTCCATGAAAGCCATCCAAAGGTATTCAGGTTGACATAAGTTTAATAAAAGCATACCTGTACAGATAATTGACCATGATACCTCCACTTTGTTGAATGCCATTCTCTGATTGGTCGGCCATCCAGTTTATTCTCTCAATCATCTGCCAGAAAACCAAGTGTTTTTATGCAAGGCCAGAGTCTTTTCAACTTTTCAATAGCTAATCCTTTCATGGATCAAACTATACGACTAAGCCCAAAGTTTATACACGTGAAATAGCATAATAGCTTATCTTAACTGATAAAAAGAGGAGTTTACCCCGTGCATTGGACGATCGTCCCCTCACGTACCGTCTGCACGTCGGTTTCATCCTTCACCTCACCCTCCCGTCGTGCTCCCCGTCAACACGATCCCCCACTAAAATCCGTCTTGATCGCCACGATCACCGTACTCAACCGTCGCCCCATCTCTAACCGTCCGCCGCCTCTCCTCACACCCGCCGCCTGTGCTTTCCCCTCCGTCATCTCTTTACGAGAAGCCGCCGCTACACGTCGGGGAGGTCGAGGCGGAGCCGTAGGGCGGTGGAGATCCTCCCAATTCGCCTAGCCCGTCGTGCATCTCTCTGGGCGAGGCAACTCGCAACACCCTATGCATCAAGGCGTCGACCCCGACACTAGGTCCTCCAACCGGCAATGGCGCCAGCATCGTCGCCTCTTGCCAGTACTCCACCTCCCGCTCCTTCGCTTGCATGATTTTTTGATGCCCCATCCAGGTCCGCCTCGAACCCTTGGACGTCGCTGCCAACTCCGCCTCCCATCGGTCATCGCCGCCAACTCCGCCAACTGCTGGTCATTGCTGTCGCTAGACTGCCATCTCTGCCTACCGATCATTCCTCTCACCACAGCCGCCGCACCCCTCCCCCACCACTCCGGTCCTGATGTCTTCCTTCTCTAACCCTAAGGTCACTCCTTTGATCTAGGTGGATGAAACCATGTATTTGCAATTGGTAGCATGGATATTCAATTTGTGTCTTTGGTACCGTGGGTTTTGTAATTGGTAGCATTTACATTGCACTCACAATCTGTTACTTCTACTCTGCAATTGGTGGTGGATGGGAAGTGGAGTGGGGGAGAGAGGGTGGCGGAGGAGGAGAAGGGTGTCTGAGCCGTGGTTGCTCACTTTGACTGCCCCACCGCATCCTCAGAGCCACTAATCCCAATTGCCACTTCTTCCGCCCCATCAGCACCATCTGAGGCATGTCAACACCATCAAGAATCCGATCTTCTGGCCCTTCATCTTCACTTGAGTAGGTGTTATTGTTCTTGTTGCTCAATACGTGTTTGATAGAATGCTTCAATAGCCTCAACCATATACTTGTTGCTCAGTTATGCATGGGATTGATGGGTTTCAGCATGAACAGTCTTTCTGATTCCTTTATTATTAGTGCAATTCGTATTGAGTTCCATGTCACTCCAATTTACTTGACTAGATTTTCTTCGTAACTTGCAAGGAAGTCAAAGATTGAAAGGTTAATCCGGGAGTAAAGACGGTGGAGGTAAGTAAGTGGCAGGATCTGGTTTTCCTATAATTATCAACGGGGCGAACGACAAACATTGGTTTCAATGGTCTTCAGTGCCTATTGCTCGAGGATTTCGAGGGAGAAGGTGAGATGAGGAAAACCTGCAGCCACATTGATCACCTTCTTGGCTTCTTGAAATTTTTTATGTTATCTTCGTGACAAATTGTCCCGTCAATCCCTGGTTTGGTTTTCTATTCTTAACGATTTCATTCAATTTTTCTCACTTTGATTGTGTTAGATAGAGTGAGGAGTTGAGGGATAGCTCAAATCTTGTTTTATTGCTAATTGTACCCTTCTCTAATCATCACTTGTTCAACCGGAGCAACCCAAGTTCACAAGGCCACTTTTAGTTTCTACTCTGTACTGCAAGGGTTTTGTGCCAGAGTTCATGAGAGATGGGGAATGATTCAAAGAAACAATAACAAGGTTAGTTCTTGATTCTACCAACTGTTTTAATGACCCTTTTGTTGTGTTTTTTCCTGGTATGTACTGGAAATATGGCATGCTAATGCAAAATCAAACAATTGGAGTGACTCCCAGTAGCTGTATCCGATGTAATCCTAAATCAACTGTAAATTCAACGTAGAAGGCTTTGATGACTAAATTATGAACTTTTACAGACATGTCATAACAGAAGATGATACTTCCAGAATTCCAGTAGTCCCTTTCACAAATTTTTTGGTAACTTAAGCCAATGCTCTTCTAAATTCTAAGGTTAAACTTGCTCTTTTATTTTCGTGTCATAGATGAACCGGTATGGTAGCAATAAGTAGTACTCTTAATGAGAATTTTAGTTTGTACCTCACAAAAAAAAGTTTGTAAAGAAAGAGTGAATTTTGTAGTAATTTGCTGATGAGTGAACCATGAAGGAATAGCTTTAATTCTAATGCACAGTACCCTTCCCATACCAAATCATTCCACCTGAAAGCATAGATGTACTTTCTTGTTTATTCCTTGTCACTTCATTTCTTTGCTATTTTCAGTTTCAAGTCTCTAAGCCGGAATTGTGGATTATGGTAATTGTACAACATGCTGCCATTTGGATTCTGCCCTGTATTTATTGGTTTATCATCTTTGGCAGTCTTATATGATATGTTCTCATGTTCTTCTGGTAATTTTCTGGAATTTTACCATGCTTAAAACTCATCTTTGGCACCTTATTGCTGTTCTAAGCTGGCTTAATTTCTCCTTGTGTTTGCTATGCTGGCACATATTCAGTTTACCTGCTTCCTCTTTGTATCTAACCATCAATGGGTCATTAGTCCAGGTTGAAGCTTGTTTGATGAAATTTTGACAATATGGCTAGAAATTTAAGAAAAAAATTTATGTCACCCTCTGGCTCAGCACTAGCTAACGAGAATGGAGAGCAAAAAGGATCAACGGGCTTCAATATCACCTTGCAGAGCTCTATTGCTTGATATGTAGGAAGGAGAATCTTGAAATCAGGCAAGCTGTCCTGGCAGACCTGGCATTTGTTGAATTGTGCCTTGAGAATCCCTTGAGGGCATTATTTATTGCAAAGTTACTACAACAGTTGCCAGACTGTTCCAGGATGTACGCGTTCCACAGCTGTGTATATGCTGCTGAAGCTTTGTATCTACTGAATATATCAGATGAAGCTGCTGAGCAGCTATCTGTTTACTTCACAGATGTGAACAACTTTGAGCCGCCCTTTGTTGTTGAGAACTGTGAGAAGGGCCTTATAGAGAAAGACAATCCTTTGTTAAAATAATTTTTTACTACTAGCAAACTTATTTTTAAGCAAGATTTCGTATGTGTTCAGATTTATCCTTTATCTTCTAATCATTGATGCAACGTCCACGCATGATTTTCAACTGTTGGACGGTGAGTTATTAAAAAAAATCAATTTCTTTGGTCTATATTTTTTTCACATTCATGCTTGACTATTGTATTTGTGTTGGATAAGAAATGACCTCAACTGCTAAATGTGTACTTTGTTTAATATGTTTATGAGAATTTTAATGCTCAATGTACGATTTAGGTTATATTAGATGATATATATCACTCTTTTAGGACCCCATTGCAACGCACGGGCACCTTACTAGTATAAGTAAAACATCATGTTAGAATATGTGTGGCTCTAGGACGTTTGAAATTTCAATTTCCAAGTAGAAACAGACCAAACAAAAAAAAGATTGGTTTCTAAACCCTGCAAAAGTACATCCCCTAATCGGCATCAACATTTTTTTTCAAGGAAATGGCAAGAGGGATGCCATAGTTGATTAAGTAGAGAGTTAAATCGAATGTTTAGACCAAGTTAAAAGAACAGGGGAAAACCAGGAGCTCCGAAAACCAGCCCAAGGAACTACACATGATCTCAACTAGTTGTGATAAACGCTTTGCACCGGCCATGATCCAAGCCTAGAGCATCGACATTTAGAACTGAATGTGATGATAGTAGACAACTTACTGCTCCATTTTGCAAGTGAAAATTTGCAACAGCGTCTAGAGCTTTTCCTCGCTTTTTCTCTCTGGCAAGATACCTATACATTATATGAAAAGACTTTGAGCTGTTGCAATTACATATAATGTCCTATCTACACAGACAATGATTAACATCTATGGTTGCTAGTCTTCTCAACATGTCTTTCTGAGAAGTGCATATATAGAGGAAATAATGATGTTGCATACCTTGCACACAAACGCATAAGAGGAGATTTCAGTGCAGCAGATAATTTGCCAGACTTCACCCACTGACTTGATTTCAATATATCTTGCAATAGTTCAATTCCTTGTTTTCCATCAACTTGTTCACTGCACCAATAGTAGCAGTACAGATGATCATAAATCATGAAGCAACCCTTCACTATCTTTTCTTTATTAAATAGCCAAAATATTCACAACAAACATGAAATAGAGTTAATGGGTTATAAAACAAGCATTCTTGTTTCCAAAATTAAAACATCCACTTTCTTTTAAAAAAAGTCTGTGAAAGAAAGTAAAACAAAGATCATGTAATAACTTCCAAATAGGATGCCCGGATACGCCGATACCGAAACGGATATGCGATACGCCATTTCCCCAAAAACACCGATATAGTGATACATGTTTGTATATATAATAAAAATAAAATAATAAAGAAACATACACGAGATATGGTATATCGTATACAAAATAGACATAAAAGAGACAATAACAAAGAAAATGAAGAAACAAATAGGCTAGAGTATCTCGAAGGTCCATCAACCCATAGCAAGCAGCTTAGGGCTTCTAGTCTACTACTGTCCCAAACATCTCCACAATTGTACGATTTTATTCCTACCAGTCGCAGCAATATGCCTTGCCCCCTAGCCGTTGTTGCCCTCACCAGCTTCTGGCTACTGCTAGCTGCCTGGGAGTATATCACACTATCAGTCAAGAGGGAAGAAGAGTACTAGTGGAATGACTCACCGTGCGTGAGGACCAGTGTGGCGCCGTCACGCCAGTAGGAAGAAGGGTGCCGTGCGCCACCGTCTACCGGAGAGGAATATTGGTGTGAGAGCCCGAGGAAGAGAGGAGTAGGGGCGGTGTAGGGGGTGAGATCGGAGCGAGAAGGGACTGCGGTATGGGAATAAACGATTACAGCGTCTCCTTCTGAGTTAATAGAGATATTACGGCTGAGAGGTATTAGGGAAATATCAGACAAGTACCAGAGAAGTATCGAGAATTTTTTTCTTTTTTTTAAAAAAAATAGGAAATTCACCGATAAAGGCAGGATACGTATCTGACCATATCGGATATGGATGAGTATCCAATACGGTATCCAATACCGATACGCTAGTTTTTTGAAGTATCTGAGTAACATAGACTTCCAAGACAAAAGAAAAGAAACAATTTTTTTTTAGAAAAAAGATAAAATATGAATAAATGTCGAAATTAGTTGAAGTTCAATTTGCCATATTTTCTTGAAATGGAACATACACAGCATCCTGCATCATCTTCTCTTCCTCCGGGAGAAGGATGGATTCTCTGAAAGTAGAACCGGCTCCTTCTAATGAATTGCCCTCTTGCAACTCTGTCTTTGCTAATTTTATTTGGGAGGCCAGCTTAGCACAAAGCCATTGCATGAAACCTGGGATTGGACTAAGTGTTGCAAAAATCTGCACGAAATACCAACAAAGAAGCATATGATATTTGATGAATCAGCAAACACTGCTAACACAAACTTAGTTAGCATCATGAATTATCTATTTACAATCAGTGCTACACCCAGAGCAGCATACAGTTCACTGCATTTCAAGTTATTTGGCATAGAATCACAGTAAGATTAAAGATAACAATGATCACATTTTCTAAAAGTGGTACCTGTACTGAAGGCATATCTCTTCTCAACATGTCAACCACACGCTTGAGAAGGAACTTTCCCAGATTAATACCTGATAAGCCTGGCTGATAATAGAAATAGTCCATCAGTTCATAGGCGTCACTTTGTCAATCGTGCTAAATTGCCTAGCGAAATACTTTCTTTACTGTTCATGATGATCCTTGGAAACTTTGTTTACCTGGGTCGACGATATTGAGTAGAACAGTGCACATCTGGTTTCATATTCAGGAGTTGGAGGATCATCCCACAAAACCTCCTGATATGATAAAAAAACATAAGGTGCAAAGGAGCAGAGCACTCATTTATTCAAATAAAACTGTAGCGAACTTTAATAACCTGTATAGATGTGGCCATATCTTTGAGGAGAGCAACTTCAATGAAAATCAGGGGCTCCCCTAGTGTTAATGAAGACAGTAAGAGCACTCAAACAAAAGCTAATTACAAAATCAAACATCATTCTGCAAACTGTGAATCACTATGTTTAACAATTAACTGTACAGAACTGTGAATCCTAAATTGACTTCATCCCTACGAAAAATTCAAATTCTTAGTACCAGATTTAGTTATGGATGATTAGTTAAACATTGCTATGATTCAGTAGCGGCATCACCTGTAATAGTCCAAAAGAGCAAGAAACCACAATCAGCAACAAAATAGTCTGACCAACCTGGTATTGCAGGATGGAAGTACCCGAAACAACGGCGGCCAACACCCAACCTTCTCTTCAAGTCTATGAGATTCCTGATTGGATGCACGGCCTACAAAACGAAAACAGAATCATCAGCCAAACCATCAGGGTGCACATTGAACAGTTCGATGGAGAGATGGCCACAAACTTCATATGCCACAATCTTCTCCAGCAAGGAGGCCGGATCATCCCAGGTTATCTGGTGGAGCGCCAGTGCTGCAGGGCTGAGCCAAGTCATGAGCTTCTCCTTCAGGTACGCATCCAGTGCGCGCAGTGCCGGAGCGTTCTCCTCCCTGCATTGCACATTTGCAATTGCCCCCGCAACCAACAAGGATACATCTAGATTAAAATCTCCTTATGTCTCTAGTAATTAACAACAACAAGCGTGGCAATGTCAATGTCAATCTCACCCCAGCAAGGCGAGGAGGTCGGCGCGGAGAACAGCGAGGAGCTTGAGCCCGCCGGGCTGCGCGTTCATGACCTCGAGGAAGCCGGAGTACTGGGGCCGCAGCGCGTCACGGAGCCCCCGCTCCATCCGGTACAGGACCGACGCGGCGCCGCCCTCCGTCCCCGGCTGCTGCTCCCCAGCCGACGCGGCGGCGGCGACGCTCATGTACTGGCTCATGAGGTCGCGGACGCGCGCGCGGGGCACGTCGTAGTCGGTGGCGAGGGAGCGGAGGATCTCGCGGCGGCCGCGCTGGTCGAGGGAGCGGTACCCGTCGGAGAAGCGATCGAGGGCGGCGGGGGACGGGGTGGCTGCGGAGACGGAGTCGTGAAGCCAGTGGCGGACGGAGGCGGCGCCGGGGTCGGGGTCGGGGTCGGGGCTGGCGGAGGGCGGCGGAGGAGCGGACGGTGGGGAGGAGGGCATGGGGTCGGGGTGCATCCGGGCGCGGAGGAGGACGGCGAGGGACCTCGGGGTGTGGTTTCTGGTCATGTGACACGGTCGGTGTTAGCCGGCGGCGGCGAGGGCTGGAAGACAGGACGGTCGCGTCGCCGTCGTGGCGGTTTGGACGGTACACGGTAGGGTGCCAACTCTGCGGTTGGGCTCAGCCGTTTAGACGTCAGCCGTAAGAATAATGATCTTTGCCTTTGAAGAGACGCCATCTCACATTCTCACTCAGAGATAGCCAAACTGGTCGGTCCGAGACACGACACCGGTCTGACTTTATTATGGTACGAATCAACCGTAAACCAGTCGTGTCAGCACAGCCCACTAGCCCGTGCCGTGTTTGGCTGGTACGGCACGGTCCGTTTAGCCCGTTTAGTTTAAAAAATATCTGTTTTATAGCCGTTGAAGGATTAAAAAATTTCGAAAAAAATCTACATACTTTGAGTTTTTCTAATTATTCTAAAATTTTCCTATTTTTCTGAAATTTTTCTGCATTTTTTTCATACTTTTCCTATTTTTCTGATTTTTTTGACGCTAATGGGCTACGGGCCGACCCGGCCCATTAGACCTGCGAAGGACCGGGCCGGTATAGCACGACCTGTGAGGTTAACGGGCCATACCTGAGCCAGCACCCCGACACGGTACAGCCCGTTTAGTAGCCGGACCGAAACGGACCGTACGTAAGTGGGTCGTGCCGTGCCGCCCGTTTGGCCCTCTTTGTCCTTCACCCCCTCTAAAATTACTAACAATCAATCACTGCAGTAGACTAGTATAGCATAAAGCTACTTCGTTCTAGTCAATACCATATCTCTGTGATCGAGTGAGTTTGGTTTACAGTACATTCTTGGCTTCACCACTACTGTATTATTTGCATCGCACATTTGCCCTCACACCATGATAGGAGGTAAATGAGGTTGTTAGGATAATTATTACATTTTTGGAGATGCTTCTATATATTACTGTTTAAAAGTTACACAAATATTAAATTATGTATGAAAAGTAAATGTCGATTACTATCCTTTGTTTACTTTAATATTTGTGTAATTTGTATTAAGAGATGATACATAGAAGCGTTACTCTTACGGTTTTTTATAGTTATTTTGTTTATTATGGGGTAATTTTTTGTTTTTTGTTAAGAGATTTTTAGGGGTGGAAAAGGAATCCGAGAAGAGGTGGGTGGAGATTGTGAAGATGAAGAACTGTATCATTCACCATCGCTATTTTATTTAACGGATTAGCCGAATGTGCATGCCGAATGTGCATGCTTTGCTATGGATAAAAATAATATTATCTAGTATATAAAGCTGTTGTCGCTGGACTTAACTTGCGTCATGCTTTCGGCTTCGTCACAGTGCACGGTCAGGCTTTGTCTCAGTGCACACCATCTCTGCTATCAAACTTGGCTTACACTACGCCCTTGGCTGCATCACATCTTTGTTGCATACCATGAATAGAGTGAAAGGAGTTTGTTGGGATAAGTATTACATTTTTTACTAGCTAATTTGTTTTGTTACGGGACATTTCTTTTGTTTTTTGTTAGGGATTTTTAGGGGTGGAAGAGGGATTTGATGAGAGGTGAGTGGAGATTGGGAATGTGAAAAATGTTTTATTCGCCGCCACTAGGTTTTTTTAAAAGGAGTAAAGAATAATGGTTATTTTTTTCATTACAAAGAAGACACATACCGCATGCGCGCGCACATATACAGCACTATCCGTGCATACGTGAGTACCTCCTACACATGACTAGAAATACGGAGGTTCGAAATATATCCACCGACCTCATAAAGTTTATATTGAGATACACTCGCATGTGCTTACCTGTAGGCATCAGGATTTAAATCCCTGTCGGGTAAATTCATACACTCACAACTACATCCTCCACCAGAAAATGGCTCCAAATTAATCACGATACTATATTGTATTCGGGTTTTGATAAACGTCATCCGGATGTTTTCTTAGCAAAAAAAACATCTAAATTTTGGAACATTGAATCTGCGGTGAGATCTGTAAGACGTGAAGGGAGGTGGGATTATGTTTTGATGGATGATTTGATACTTTGATTTAAAGGTCTAAAATTTGGACGTTTATAAGAAACAAAACATCTGGATGAAGGTTAGACACTCCAATTGTATTCACCGTGATTTAGTACAGAATTTTCGGTTTACTTGAACCCAAAAGGTGTTCAACAGGTAAGCGGTAACGTCTCGTCGTCTCGAATTGAAACCATTGATTTTCGATTGTACAGCTCATGAACATGCAACCCCCTGAATGACTAGCCAATACATGTATAACAGGGAAGCCGGAGCCTATACCGCCGTCTCTCTCCTTATCAAAATGCAATCGTACTGATCATTTTGCAACGGAGCTGAGACCTTTTGAGGCTCAGAGCACAGTTTCTTTTTTTAGATGGAAAGCAAGCTTTCATTAAGCAGGTACACTAACCAAATCGCTAATTACTCACATATTAACAAATTCTGGGAAAGCATCCAGCCAAACGCTCATGCTTAGCTAACGCATGCGCCACAGTATCACAGTTTCTAGAACTAGACTGCACCTTCCCAAATTCAAAGCACAGGATTTGGTTCGAGAGCTTGGCAATGCTCAAGTTCATCCCAGCTCTCAAAGGTCTCCAGTTGGAAACACGATACTATCTTTACAGATTAGTTTATAATAAAGATTGCGTGTGTGGTACAATAAAAGATCAGATATGTCACACATTAATTAGTGAATCCCGCTAGTTAGTTTGTAGCATCTGGTATCAAAGTTTTTATTGCTCACGGTGCCATCGATATTTTTTTTTTTGCTGCAAAGATCATCGGTGCAGGGCATCATCAACTCGGTTTTGAACTAGATGCATGTGAGGAAGATCCACTACAGGAGCCAAGCAAGAAGAGTTTGTTCTTTCGACGATGCCGCTTTGGGAATACCGATTGTGCTACGATGATCATATTGGATATGATCTTGGCTAACAGCCAGATCCTAAAAATATGGGCTAAGACTATCCTTGACTAAATCTCGCGCTCTGATCGGCAGCTCTCCAACGGAATTTTGGTTAGGTCCCGATAGCCAGCGTCATATTAAAAGGGTGAGATCGGCACTCAAGTTTTTCAAGTTTTAATCTTGAGTTTTGCCTCTACCCAAAAGACCTTTCCGATCAAAGGTTTTGGCGCAAGGTTATCGAAGATCCTCACCATCACTGTGATAATCATGGTGCTCCTGGTTGTCTTCATCGCGCACGTCAGTTTTTTCCTCTACACCGACGAACCTTAATGACTTCCTTCTCTCCGGGTGAGTTCTTCTAACGTTTATTTCCGCATTACTTTTGGTGATCATGTATTAGGCTAGTTCATAATATTCATGTTTAGTTAAACCTAATACTATCAGTTGGTATCAGAGCATCCTAGTCTTTTCATGATCCCTTTTTCAGCCCGGTTTAAGGCATATTCTTGTCGGTTTAGTATGGTTCTTAGGCTCGGTTAGCATTGAGAAGAAGGGGAAAGAGTAGATCCGAAATCTCAGTGTCCATCCCGAAACCCTTTGTCCCCACAAATCCCCAAAATCAAGCAAACCTCAAGATCTAAGAGGGGTTTTTTTTGGAGCTTACCTCATCGGGTAGTCGCCATCGCCGTCGGTCGCTCTGCTGGCCCGCTCAGTTCGCCGTCGCGGGTCTTGGTCTCGCCACGCTGCGCTCGGCCTCTAGCCCTTCTCGCCGCCACCACGCGCGGCATCGATCACCAGCGTGTCGCTGCCTGCGCGGAGCGCTTCGGACGCGCGTCGCGCGCCGTCGCTCGCCGCCCGCTTATCGCCTCTCGCTCGCTGCCGCCGCGCGCGCTTTTTCTCGGGAGGCGAGCGAAATGAGCTAGGGTTTCTCGCGCGCTTTTTGTTCGCTCGGCCGATCACGGCCGTTCGTTCGAGATCGGCGCGACGCTTGTTCGCGCGGCCGTCGCCTCGCAGACGGCGCCTCGCGTCCCGCGCGTGGTGGCTCCTCACGCCACGCGCGACCGTCGCCGCCCTCCGCGCCAGAGCCGCGCCTCTTGCGTTACATACTGGGCCGCCCTCTTCGGCGCATGGGCGCGCGCCGCGTGGTCGGGCCGACGCGGCAGCTCTTGGCCGTCTTGGCTTGATGGGTGCGCGACGCAAGTTTAGAGTCGGCCGCTGCGTGTAAGTGGGCCGTGTTTTCATGGCTGGGTTGTTTTTGGATGGGCTGAGTTTTAATTGTTTATTCTTTTGTCTCCTTTAATTCAGCAATTAAGTATTGTTTAAATATTCATTTCCTGGGCATTTATGTTATGGTTAATTTTATGATTAACTTTTGGGCATATTATTTAATGTGGTAATTATTGTAATGTGTTGATTATTTCTTAGCATTATCTCTAATTAAAATGGAACCAACGAGAAGTGTTGATTAGAGATTAATTGTTTAATGTTGAAATTGGGATAATGTCATGACCATATTCATATACTGACCAACGTTGTTTATGAACATGTGTCACCCATAAAATAATTTTAGTTCCTTTTCATTTCTACCCAACGGTGATGCGAATTTGAAATTTAATGTTTCCTGTCATTAGCATGTTATTAATCAGACCAACGTAGGGTTAATTTCATGCATGACATTTAATTTTCTTTTTTCTAATGTTTACAGATTAGATTTTATTTTGATTCAGCCATGAACAACACTAATGTTGCCGCTTATTTGAACGGCATTGAGCAGCTAACAGGGACAAACTTTCCTTCTTGGAAGAATAGTGTCGGCGTTTCGAGCACTGGCAAGTAAATTTGTAAGTCTAAGGGGCCGCGCGTTCCCACTCCCTGAATGGTTAGACTCGAGAGCCCAAGGTGTATACTGGTTCGGGTCGAATGTCCCTACTCCAGTTCGTGTGGTGGTGTTGTATTGCCTTAGGTGCAGACGGCTGCACAACGTTTTACAAATGAGGGAAAAGAGTTTGAGCACAGGAGTGTTCGCAAATGCCTAGCGAGAGGAGGAGATCTCTCAGGTGCCCCACTCCCAGAGGCCCCTGCCTCCCTTTATACAACTGGAGGGGGCAGGTTACATGGGAAGTTGGGAGAGGGCAGGAGAGAAAACCTACGCCGGAAGCATTAGTCTTTTCGCTTTGGTGATGGGTCGTGGCCCGGTTTGCCCACGCTGGGTCGGTAGCCACGTGGGCGGGCGGTCAGTCTTCTTGCGCCGGAATGGCGCACTGCTTCTGTGAACCTGACGATGGTTGACGTTGCAGTGCGTAACGTTGGTATTGCCTCGGGAGGGAGCGTGCCTTCGTATTGTACGTGACTGGTTGATGGGACTGAAAGCTTGACTTCAGCAGCCATTTATGCCATCTTGGGAAAGAGCCACATACTCCCGTACAATCACTTCGATTGTCCCCGTCCGTAGGGCACGTGGCCGTAGACTGGCGGAGGCTTTGACACGTGGCCCTTGGCGGAGGTTGCCTTGGTTTGGTCGGAGTCGGGGGATCCCGACCCGCTGCGGAGGTCGGGAGCCCCGCTGGTCGGTCGGGATCCCACCCACCTGCGAGGTCGGGAGCTCCGCAGGTCGGGATGCCTACCCGATCGGTCGGGAATGGGCGTCCTGTGTGGCTCCGCAGGTACTTTGGTCGGTAGCGGGCCTGGAGCGGCCTGTTATGCTTGAGCTATGCTTGAGGCAGCCTGCTCGTCACCCTGGGCCGTTGGGGTACCCCTGGTATGAGTATTCGTCAGATAGAATATTGATTGTCCTTGGAGTTATGGACTTGGATTATGCATTACGAGAGGACGCCCCCATATCTCCTTCCGCTGATGATGAGAGTTTCACTGAGAAAAAGAAACTCTATGACTTAACAGCGGAAAAGTGGGAGCGGTCTAACCGCATGTCCTTGATGATTATGAAGAGCACCATATCTGTAGGGATAAGGAGCAATCCACGAATCCGATAATGCTAAGCAAGATGCTTGGCCTTAGTTGAGGAGCAATTCAAGGGCTCTTCAAAAGTTTATGCCAGTACCTTAATCATGAAGATGCTCACCACTAAGTATGATGGCTCTAGTAGCGTACGTGAGCATATCATGATGATGACTGATATGGCTGCCAAACTTAAAGGCATGGACATGGCCATTTCTGATGGTTTCTTAGTCCATTTTATTATGACCTCCCTCCCTTCTGAGTACAATGCCTTCAAAATTAATTATAATACTCAGAAGGAGCAGTGGACCATGAGCGAGTTAATCACTATGTGTGTCCAAGAGGAGGAGAGGATTAAGGCTGAGAAGAAGGACCAAGTTTTCCATGTTGGTCATGGGAAAAGGAAATTCCAAGGGGATTTTAAGTCCAAAAAAAAGCTGCATTTTTCCCCTAAGGCTGAGTCAAGTAACTCAAAGCCAAAGGAGAAGGCCCCCGCTGCATCAAATTCAACTTCTAATGGGCCCATCTGTCGTTTCTGTAAGAACAGTGGGCATATTCAGAAAGATTGTGTGGGCTTCATGAAGTGGCTTGCCAAGAAGGGGATTCCTTACCGTGAAGACAATAAAAAAGGGGGAACGAAGCCTTAGAGTTGCTGATGGAAGGGAGGCTGAAGTTGAAGCCGTTGGCACACTATCATTAGCATTAGATAGTGGCTTCATCCTTCAATTAAATAATGTTGTTTATGTTCTCAATATGAGGAGGAACCTTATTTCTGTTTCTCTTTTAGATGATAATGGATACATTTGTACCTTTGGGGATAATAAATGTATTATAAGTTTTAATTCAAATAATATTGGTCTCGCGACTCGACGAGACAAACTCTATATGCTTTCTCTTCATTCATACCCTGTGTCAATGAATGTGTGTGATGCCACCAATAAGCGAAAGAGAAGTATAAATGATGAGACTTTATCGAAATTGTGGCACTGTCGTTTAGGCCACATTTCGAAGGGGAGAATAGAGCGTCTCATTAAGGAAGAGATACTCCATCCATTAGACTTCTCTGACTCAGATTATTGTATTGATTGTATTAAGGGAAAATATGTAAAACAAATTAAGAAAGAAGCCACACGAAGCAAAGGAATATTAGAATTAATCCACACTGATATATGTGGACCTTTTCCTATAACTTCAGTTGATGGGTACGACTCCTTTATCACGCCATCGATGACTTCTCCGTTATGGTTATATTTCCCCCATTCGTGATCGATCTGAATCACTTGATAAGTTTAAAATATTTAAAGCTGAAGTAGAAAATCAGTATAATTTAAAGATTAAGGTGGTGAGATCAAATCGTGGAGGAGAATATTATGGGAGACATGCTCCTTATGGACAAATTCCAGGTCCATTTGCTAAGTTTCTTTCAGAAAATGGCATAATAGCCCAATATTCAACACCTGGTGAACCTCAGCAAAATAGAGTAGCTGAAAGACGCAATTGCACCCTTATGGATATGGTGCGTAGCATGATGAGTTACTCCAGTTTACCAGTTGGTTTGTGGATGGAAGCATTAAAGACAGCCGCACATATACTTAATCGGGTTCCCAGTAAATCAGTACCTAAGACACCTTATGAATTATGGACTGGAAGGAAACCAAGCTTAAAATATTTACGTGTGTGGGGTTGTCCTGCTGAAGCTAAAATCTTTAATCCACATATTGGAAAATTAGATCCTAAAACAGTAAGTTGCCATTTTATTAGATATCCTGAAAGATCTAAGGGATATCGATTTTATTGTCTAGATCGTGTCACTAAGTTTGTGGAAACCCGACATGCTGTATTTTTAGAGAATGATGGAATCAGTGGGAGCTCAGAGGCTAGGAAAATAGATCTTGAGAAGATTCGGACTTATGTTCCATTACCGATAATCCAAGAGACTATTCTTCCTGTACCTCTTTCAGTTATACCTTCAGTTTTGAATCCTGGAGTTGAGCCTCCACCTGAGAATTCTGGGATTAATAATGCAGCATCTAATGATGAGCCTCCACAGCCCCCTGTGATAATTAATGAACCACTAAGAAGATCATAGCGGGAAAGAAGGTCTGCCATCCCAAATGACTATGTCGTATACATGAATGAAGATGTTAATGACATAGGGAAGGTCGATGATCCTACCTCATTTAAGGAGGCTATGATGGCTAAGGATTCACCCAAGTGGCTTGAGGCCATGCAGGATAAAATTAAGTCTATGAGCATTAATGACGTCTGGGATCTAGTAGAAATTCCTGATGGAGTCAAAACAGTAGGCTGTAGATGGGTCTACAAAACTAAGCATGACTCTAAAGGAAATGTCGAAAGATTCAAGGCAAGGCTTGTAGCAAAAGGGTTTACACAAAGAGAGGGGATTGATTATGTTGATACTTTCTCTCCCGTCTCAAAGAAAGATTCACTAAGAATTGTCATGGCGCTTGTTGCTCATTATGATTTAGAGCTACATCAGATGGATGTTAAAACCGCATTCCTTAATGGTGACTTGCATGAGAATGTTTACATGGCCCAACCGGAAGGTTTTGTCGTAGAAGGCAAGGAACATATGAGATGACGACTTAAGAAATCTATCTATGGATTAAAACAAGTATCTAGACAATGGTACCTTAAGTTCGATGAGACCATAAGAAACTTTGGTTTCAAAGAAAATGAAGTGGACAATTGCATATACATTAAGTCTAAGGGGAGCAAAATTACTATATTAGTGCTTTATGTGGATGATATCTTCTCAAGCTAGCAATGATAAGGATATCTTTGTATGAGACCAAAAGATTTCTTTCCGCTAATTTTGATACGAAGGATCTTGGTGATGCCTCTTATGTTTTGGGCATTGAGATTCACCGAGACAGGTCCAAAGGGATATTAGGTTTATCCCAAAAGACATACATTGACAGAGTGCTTAAGAGATTTAATATGCATAACTGCTCTGCCACGCCTGCTCCTATTGTTAAGGGCGATAAGTTTGGAACATTCCAATGTCCAAGGAATCAATTAGAATCTCATCAGATGAAGGGGATTCCTTACGCTTCAGCTGTCGGAAGCATTATGTATGCTCAAGTATGTACTCGCCCTGACTTAGCATTCGTAACCGGGATGCTTGGCAGATATCAATCTAATCCAGGATTGGACCACTGGAAAGCCGTTAAGAAAGTTTTGCGTTATTTGCAAGGCACTAAGCATTTCATGTTCACATATAAGAAGTCTGATGCCCTTGAGGTTGTGGGTTATTCAGACGCTGACTTTGCAGGTTGTGTTGATACTAAGAAATCCACATCAGGTTATATCTTCACACTTGTGGGAGGAGTTATTTCGTGGAAAAGCTCTAAACAATCACTTACTGCATCATCAACGATGCAGGCTGAGTTTGTGGCATGTTATGAGGCTACTGGGCAGGCTGTATGGCTTAAGAATTTTATCCCAGGATTAAGAGTGGTAGACAGCATATCTAAACCACTACCTTTATACTGCGATAATTTAACCACAGTTTTCTATTCAAGTAACAACAAGTCAAGTGGTGCTGCCAAACACATTGACATTAAGTATCATGTTGTGAAAGATAGAATCCAGGATCAGACTATTGATGTCAAGCATATAAGTACTAAGTCTATGCTTTCGGATCCACTAACTAAAGGCTTACCACCCAGTATCTTTCGAGAGCATGTTGCCGGTATAGGTTTATTGGAAAGCCTCTGATTCTAGAAATAAGGACCATAAGTATTGAAAGGACAGGGGATGTCGCCTAGAGGGGGGGGTGAATAGGCGAATTAAAAACTTTATAGCTAAATGCAGCGGAATAAAAATATTGCAGCTAAATAAAATCTCCCGAGTGTCCCGAACAATCCGGAGTGTCCGGGTTATTCAATCCGGATACTCCGGATAGTCCGATCCCGAGGGTCCTAACCCGAGTGTCCGGGTATTCAATCCGGATACTCGGATAGTCCGGACTGTCCGGTTATGGAGTCCTGATACTCGGATTGAGACTTCAATGGAGATTTTAAATCTTTGCAATTTTTCAACAATCTACTTGAATACAAAAGATCTAAATGCTATCAGGTACATGGGGATATTGTAGATCTAGAGCCAAACACAACAAAAGAGTAGATCGGGCAATTTCAAGATTCAAAATCAAATACCAAAACAAGAATAAGAAGCAAACTTGGAGACGATGATTTTTCACCCGAAGTTCGGATCCTTGAGGGGATCCTACGTCTCCGCTGAGGCGGCTCGGTCACACTTGAGCCGGGTCTCTTTCAACCCTCTTCCTCCGGTGTTGCACAAATGCACTCGCGGTCTTCACTCCTTTGATTCCTTCCCTTACGGAGGCGGAACTGCCTTCACAAACTTCCCACGGCCAACCACACAAAGCTCCGGTGGCTCGTAGGCGACCTCCTAGCCGTCTAGGAGTCCTCAACCTCCAAGAGTAACAAATGCTCACGAAGAACAAGCTTGGAGATGAAATCAAGTGCTCAACCAACTCAAAACTCACTCCCAAACTCTTCCCAACCCTTCTCACAAGGGGATCACTTAGATCTAAGGGTAAAAGCTCCTCAAAGCCCCCACACACCCCTCAAAATCTACACCAAAAGCCTCTTCAAAAGAGGAGGAAGGGCTATAAATAGATCTCCCAAAACTAGCCGTTGGGGCAGTCACGCACAACCCGGAGACTCCGGACTTCAATCCGGATACTCCGGATTGACTGAGAAAGGCTAACAGAGAGACCCAACCCGGAGAGTCCGGATAAATGTCCGGATACTCGGATTATCCGGATAGTCCGGACTAACTCCGGATAGTCCGAATCAAGACTGAGCAAACTCGACTAAAACGAGCATAACTTTTGACTCCGGACTCCGATTTCAGAGATTTTGGACTCTCCCGAAAGCTAAGAACGAGGGCTACACAACTAACAATGTCTCACTACCCAAAACTCAAAGGATAACCACAGATTTCACAAAGAAATCAAGAGAGACCTACAACCCTCACTTTTCGGCACTACCAACACCACTCTCTTTCTAAGATTCACAAGGATGGATCACTTGAGCACTTGACACATCTAAAAGTCATTCGACATCGCATCCCTCTTAATAGTACGGCAATCCTTAGACTCAAATTAAATCAAAGATAATATAAGTCTAGACATAGTCACTTGCCGTCTTCTTTCTTGATGTCGATGCATGAAGACCTTCACCATATAATTGATGACATCTTCGCCTTGTCCAACTCGACTCGATTCACCTCATGAGACTCTCGTCCTATCAACCTTGACTTGATCATCCTCTCTGACGATCTCCACGCCAAGTTGCTCTTGACTTAGTCCTCAGCTCTTGGTGACATCGCCGTCTTGTTGACCTCGGCTTAATGATCATCCTCCAAGATACCTTGGTCATCATACACAGACGGGACCTAATTCTTTCCAAACTACTCATGAAAGACATTAGTCCCAAAAGCTCAATAGATATGAACAAGTTGATATTTGTGAGCAGTTGATTACAACAAGTGTTTCATATAAAGAAGCACAATATAAATGGAAACACTTGACATAAGAAATGTTCTCTACTAAGTACATCATGATGAATATGTAATTGATCTATATGCACTAGTGAGATAATTGCCAATATGATGAATCAATTAAATCATGGCAAGGATCACAGACTTTACTTAAATGAAGCACATGATAGAATATACACGAATTGTACATGTGCAAATAATATTTGGAGTAGGAGTAAATATGTGATCCAACACTAGATAAACTTCACTAAGAGAATTGCATGAGAAGATATACAAATAAAACATGCATGCACCAAGTCAATCTATAGCAAAATGAAGTTTAACTCTAGTTAATACATGCATACTATAATGAACTCAAATGAATATATATGCACAAATAAATATGACATGAACCAATGTGCATATATAAAATCAACATGCTACTTGGAGTTCACTATGCATTTGCACGAAAGGAATGCAATAACAAATATAGAATAGATACCAAAATTGCATACCTTATCTTTGCTTAACCTTCCTATTTGATTTTCCTCTAAATAGATGAGACTGATACTCAACTAGGCAATAACAAGTTAGTCTCATAGCAATATAATCATATTAGAGGTTTGTCATTTGCTAAGCACTAAGTTAAGCATTTACTTAATTGCATAGATTGTCATTATGAGTGTTTGTCATTAATCACCAAAATAACATAAGTGCCTAGATGCACTTTCAATCTCCCCTTTTGGTGATTTATGACAAACCTATTATCAATTGCACCAAATGACAATATTAAGATATTTAGCATTAAAACAAGCATAAAGATACAATAAGAGATCATACTTACAAATCATCCCTTTTGTCAATCGATTAGGGACAATTGATAAATCCATAAATTCTCCCCTTTTGTCATTAATCCCAAAAGGTGCTTAAAAGATTCTTATTGTTTATTCAATAAAAGCTGTTCTCCCCCTTGATTGCACACTCAATAAAAAGATTAGGGAGAAAATAAAATAAAGATAAGGAGCTAGTAATAGGACAATAATATTAAGCTCCCCCTAAATCTAGGCAAGATATGATACCAATTATTTCCAAGATTTAGGTAATAGATTTTCTAGTTATACCAAATTAAAGAAGTCATGATTCTTAGGATATAAGTGATGCTTAAACATGACACACGAATATGATTTCACATATTCTTTAAACATCAAGATCATATAGCAAATTTATAATTTAAGCACATGCTTATGATCAAATCAAATTCTAACAATCAAGATCATATAAAGAAGATTACACAAGAAGGAATTGCTTATATGATCACAAGATGTATACAAGATCATGAATCAAGGTTGTATAAGTAAGATGCACTTTCATGATCAAGAATTTCATAAACTTATCAAGGGTATACCTCTTTGCAATGTGTCACCCATATGTACCTTTTAGTTCTTGATAATGCCGAATGCAAGTTAGATGACACTTCAAAACAATTTAGGATTAGAGGATACCTCTTGAAAGATACCAATTAATCATACCAATTGAAAAATACAACACCATTTAGAATACCACAATTTAGCATAATGGTGTGCATGACATTATTGAATATGGTCGAAAAGAAACACGTCCCTTTGTCGATTCTTGTCCACCGCATGTTCGAATTGGTCATGATCACCGCGCCGGTCTTAGATCCTCGTACTATGGAGCTCCTCTCCATTTCCTTCATCCCACCGTCGAAGATACCCTTTTCCAATACCTTGAACATCAATAGACAAGCACACGATTTCCGGAACAAATATCTTTTAATTTGACCCAAGTTAGTTTGATAATGTCTAAGTACAACATGCATGATATATATGATATACAAGACAATACTCTTTGCATGCAATTTAAAACAATTCAAGATATCAATTAAAGATTTTATTACATCACTTTATAATGAAAATATTTGAAACTCATTCAAATTTGATCTTGACATCCACTTGTAAGAGAGACAATGAGTAAAACACATTCAAACTCACTCTTGAGCTTACAAGGGAAATTTTCTCCTTTCCATAATAAACTCGAAGTTATGCAAGAGAGAAAACATTTTGAGGCTAAGTTATAATTAAATCCAATTTCCAGAATAACTTAGCCAAAAGATGCACTTTCATTGGAATGAAAACTTAAATAGATATGCTCCACTTTGAAGCTTGGAGCAATGAATAAGTTCACTTAGTTTTCATCTTGAAAGGCTTGCCAAGATGCCAATTTAAAACTCTTAAAATCTCAAAAAGATTCAAATAGCAGCACAAAGTCGATTATAACTTTTAAACTATTGCTCAAATACAAAAATCATCAACGCGAAGATCCGACTAAATCCTCTTCGAGGGCTATGAAGACCTAATATTGATTTGAGCAAAGGAGAAACCCCAAAATAGGATGAACAAGATATTGCAAGAAAGTATAGATAGCAATTTAAGAATTTGGGCGAAGCGAAGACAACCGGATACTCGGTGTTTTTGATCCGAGTGTCGGATAATCCGGATACTCGGATATATTACCGGATACTCGGGTTGTTCAACTTCATCCCTAAAACTGAACATTTTGAATTTGGATCAAATCTTGATCAAATGAAGTCCAATAGCCATAAGATTTTGCAGAAATGATCCATAAACATCCAAGAGACTTTTTCCAAAAGGATTTTCTCAAATATCACCCTCCAATCAAAAATTAGATCAAAATGGGCATTGGAGGTTTAGTTTTGACACTAAGTCAAATAAAGTCAACAATCTTGCAAATGAGTTCAAATAAATTTGAGAATTTTCAGATATGAACTGGTTTTATAACAAAGATTTTCAATAAATAAATTTCATTTTGAGAAATATGATGAAATATGCATATGAAACACATAAAACATTAAGATTTTCACCAAATCCTCAAAATGGAACCAAATGAGTTTTGAATGGTAATATGCACTTATATGGCTTCATATGATTTAGAGAGATGTTTATAAGCCTATTTGCATGATCAAATCCATTCAAATCGTAAAATCCAACTTAATACAAGAGTATGCTAAATAAGATCGAAAGAGAGAAAAAGGCATAACTATTTCAAATTAAGTTGAAATTATTTGAAATTAGGCATAAACATTATTTAGACTCCCAAGAAACTTTTCCAAAAAGAATTTTCCAAAAAAGGAGTCTCCAATCAAAAGATATGCCAAATTTTACTTTGAGGGTTTGAAAAGAAATTGAATTTTCGCCAAATGTTCAAAATGCATTCCGGATTGAAATTTATGGAGATTTGAACTTTCATAGCTTTGTATGAGTAAGAAATACTGTTTCAATCCAAGATATGCAAATAAATCCAATTCAAATAGCGAAATCCACAAAATACAACAACGGGTCATTTTGGGTGAAATGGATGATTTTGGCCAAATTCAAATGGCTATAACTTTTGAACGGTTGGTCGTTTGGAAAAACTTTGAACTAAAGAAATGCTTAAAATGACCAACCCTATGAGTTTTGTATTGACCACTTTTTCAAACTCCAAATAGATTTTGCTTTAGAAAAATTTGAAGTTAAATGCAAAAGCAAGATCACAAAGATCCTTTTTAGGCCAAAGTTTGACTTTTAGCTTCTAGCCAAGGGTTAGATACTTGAAAACATTTGAAATGCATTTGAAAACATTTTAGAAGACTATTTTCATAAGATTTTGCATTTCAAACAAATATTTTGCTTTTAACCCTTTTTGAAGCAAGTTAAATAGGAAATAGTTTTTCATAAAAAGCCTCAAAATACAAATCAATTTGGATTTCATGCAATTTCAATTTCCATGGCTTAGAATTGATTATCAAGATGGTTTCTAGCCAACATTTATAATGAAATCCAACTTGAATGCTAAGATTTGAGCAATATGCTTAAATAAGCTATTTTAGTTCAAACCAAAAGCTTTGAACAATTTTGATTTCAATATAGAATTTTCATTTTGAAAGCTTGTAAAACATTTGAAATACATAATGGAATACTTTTATAAAGCTCTTCACAAATTTGGGCCTTTTAAATATGAATTTTGACTTTTGACCTAAATGGTCCTTTTGAAATAGCTATTTGTAAAACAAAGCCAAATATTTCAACACAAGATTCAAATGAAGAATAAGATGAGATATAGAGATTTGAATTTTGTGTATGAGTCTAAGATACCATTTTGAACCAAGATACTACACAAGATCCGGTCCAAACGGAGAAACTCACTAAGTGCAATAATATGACAATTATGGGTCAAATATAGTTTTTCGGCGAGTTTCAAAATCAAATAACTTTCACTAGGTTGGTCTTTTGAAAGTCTTTTGAACACAAGAATTGTTAAGAATGACCAACTCTAGGATTTTCGTTTTGGAATTACTTTCAAATTCATTTTACATTTAATACTATGAAAATTATAAGTTTAAATCCAAAACAAGATACTACTATCTAGATTTTGATCATGAAACTCATTTTCTTTTCAAAATGAATTTTGTGAAGCCAAAACCTTTGAAAAACATTTCAAATATATTTGTATACATTTTGCAACTAGTTTTTCACAAGAATACTAATGGTATACAAAATTTTGACTTTTGGCAAAATGGCTTGATTTTGAAAATATATATTTGCACTTATATAAATATGGGCACATGTAGGGATGTGATATACATGGTTATGATTTAGCACTCCCCCTTAATGTGCCACTATCCCAAACTTACTCAAGATTGCAATCAAAACAACTAATAAGCATGAGCAAGCATATAATCAAGCAATCTAAATTGATTTTCATGAATAATGCAATATAACCTGCACAAGGCTATAAGCTATAAGAATCAATTTAAATACTTGTTACCCGAGATGTCATTGGTTTATGATTGAAGTGAATGTCTTCAAGCTTGGCTTCCTTTTTCATATGATGAAATCATCCTCTTGATTGAGCCAAAGCTTCCAATGCATCTCCAAGCACCTACAATTCTTTTAGGCACTTGTTGGTACCCAATTTTTGTTGGGTCTAACAATGTTAGTCACAATAGATTTTGGAACCCAAATGGTCCTAATTTGGATATTATTGAATTGACTAACATAATTAGAAATAGGTTTGCAATAATTATTCCTCCTAGGCAAATGATTGGCATTTTTATGAAAAGGCTTAGGAGAGCAATGATATTTTGCAAAACCATTTCTAGTTTGATCTCTTCTAAGCATATGATAATTGAAATTATGCATTGGCTTAGAGGATCTAGCAAATCTAGCAAATGGTTTGCTATTGTTATCTTTCCTAAGCACATGATCAACATGATTTTCTTGGTCTTAGGAAGTCTAGCATTTTGAGCAAACACATTTCTAGATTCATCTCTCCTAAGCAATTGAATATCATAATTTTGCAAATACTTGGGAGAATCGACAAACTTGGCAAACACATTGCCATTTTTGTCCTTCCTAAGCAAATAATGATCATTGACAATAATAGGCTTAGGATGATACCTTTGGGACAATCCTTACCGATGTGTCCCTTTTTCCGACAATTGTAGCAAGTAGGCTTTGAGCGTCTCTTCTTCTTCTTGACTTGCTCTTTGTCGGTTCGCCTCATTGTTGATGGTTGTGGCTTGATCTCCACTTTATTAGGGCACACGGAGGCTAAGTGTCCCTTTTGTTGCAAGCAAAGCACTTGATGATCTTCGAATGTCTTTCGTTGTGCCTTGCCTTGCTAGTCTCCTCTTGGAGATGTAGCCGAGTCCTCGCTTATCTTGAGGCGCCTTGGCTTGCTCAAGATCTCGTCGAGAACGGCTTTTCCTTGATGCACTTCCTCAAGTCATTTTCTAATCTAATGACTTTGGCCTTGAGCTCATTGTTTTCCTCTACAAGATTAGTCTCAACATGCATAGAGGAAGTGGAAACATTTGAATTTGAGCAACAAGGTAAATCATTGCAAGAGGTGGATATGTCAAATTTTGATGAAATATTAGGATTAACATTTAAGCAAGACATTTCATCAATTAAATCACATGAGATTCCTATATCCACCTTAGGCTTATGAATTTCTTTGGAAAGGAGGGATTCATGATTTTCTTGAAGTATATTATAATCATTTCGAAGTGATTCATGTTCAAGCTTCAAAATTTTATATTTCTTTTTCTCCTTTCCAAGACATTTATTGAGCTCCTCTAGCAAATTCATAAGTTCATCATAAGTGAGCTCATCATTATCATCGTCACTTACCTCATTCTTACCTTTCGCCATGAAGCAACGGATTTGTGATGGAAGAGCATCTTCATCGTCACTTGAGGCGGAGGTTGAGGTTGATGGAGATGTCGGTTCTTCATCACTTGAGCTTGAGGTGGAGCTTGATGTTTCATCTCCGACATCTCTTCCTTAATGCAATCCTCAATAGAAGTGGATGATTCAAATAGTTCTTGAAGCTTTATCCACATTTCATGAGCGCTCTTGAGATTGCATATTCTATCAAAAATTTCATCGCTCACAACACAAAATAAAACATTAGTAGCTTGAGCGTCGAGATGTAGGCATTTCCTTTCTCCTTCGGTTGGAGCAACTTCATTCAATGGAGAGGAAAAGCCGACATCTACGATCCACCATATTTGGGGCTCATGGATTTAAAATGAGAAGTCATAATTAATTTCCATGAAGCATAATTTGTGCCATCTAGCACAAGTGGATTATGTGAGTGTTCTAATCCTCTAGTCGACATCCTTTACTCTCTAGACGGTTAAGTCTAATAAAAAAGAGACCTTGCTCGATACCAATTGAAAGGACAGGGGATGTCGCCTAGAGGGGGGGTGAATAGGCGAATTAAAAACTTTATAGCTAAATGCAGTGGAATAAAAATATTGCAGCTAAATAAAATCTCCCGAGTGTCCCGAACAATCCGGAGTGTCCGGTTATTCAATCCGGATACTCCGGATAGTCCGATCCCGAGGGTCCTAACCCGGAGTGTCCGGGGTATTCAATCCGGATACTCCGGATAGTCCGGACTGTCCGGGTTATGGAGTCCGGATACTCCGGATTGGAGACTTCGAATGGAGATTTTAAATCTTTGCAATTTTTCAACAATCTACTTGAATACAAAAGATCTAAATGCTATCAGGTACATGGGGATATTGTAGATCTAGAGCCAAACACAACAAAAGAGTAGATCGGGCAATTTCAAGATTCAAAATCAAATACCAAAACAAGAATAAGAAGCAAACTTGAGACGATGATTTTTCACCCGGTTCGGATCCTTGAGGATCCTACGTCTCCGCTGAGGCGGCTCGGTCACACTTGAGCCGGGTCTCTTTCAACCCTCTTCCTCCGGTGTTGCACAAATGCACTCGCGGTCTTCACTCCTTTGATTCCTTCCTTACGGAGGCGGAACCGGCCTTCACAAACTTCCCACGGCCAACCACACAAAGCTCCGGTGGCTCGTGGCGACCTCCTAGCCGTCTAGGAGTCCTCAACCTCCAAGAGTAACAAATGCTCACGAAGAACAAGCTTGGAGATGAAATCAAGTGCTCAACCAACTCAAAACTCACTCCCAAACTCTTCCCAACCCTTCTCACAAGGGATCACTTAGATCTAAGGGTAAAAGCTCCTCAAAGCCCCCACACACCCCTCAAAAATCCACACCAAAAGCCTCTTCAAAAGAGGAGGAAGGGCTATAAATAGATCTCCCAAAACTAGCCGTTGAGGCAGTCACGCACAACCCGGAGACTCGGACTTCAATCCGGATACTCGGATTGATCGAGAAAGGCTAACAGAGAGACCCAACCCGGAGAGTCCGGATAAATATCCGGATACTCCGGATTATCCGGATAGTCCGGACTAACTCCGGATAGTCCGAATCAAGACTGAGCAAGCGATTCGAAACGAGCATAACTTTTGACTCGGACTCGATTTCAGAGATTTTGGACTCTCCCGAAAGCTAAGAACGAGGGCTACACAACTAACAATGTCTCACTACCCAAAACTCAAAGGATAACCACAGATTTCACAAAGAAATCAAGAGAGACCTACAACCCTCACTTTTCTAAGACTACCAACACCACTCTCTTTCTAAGATTCACAAGGATGGATCACTTGAGCACTTGACACATCTAAAAGTCATTCGACATCGCATCCCTCTTAATAGTACGGCAATCCTTAGACTCAAATTAAATCAAAGATAATATAAGTCTAGACATAGTCACTTGTCAGTCTTCTTTCTTGATGTCGATGCATGAAGACCTTCACCATATAATTGATGACATCTTCGCCTTGTCCAACTCGACTCGATTCACCTCATGAGACTCTCGTCCTATCAACCTTGACTTGATCATCCTCTCGACGATCTCCACGCCAAGTTGCTCTTGACTTAGTCCTCGGCTCTTGGTGACACCGCCGTCTTGTTGACCTCGGCTTAATGATCATCCTCCAAGATACCTTGGTCATCATACACGACGGGACCTAATTCTTTCCAAACTACTCATGAAAGACATTAGTCCCAAAAGCTCAATAGATATGAACAAGTTGATATTTGTGAGCAGTTGATTATAACAAGTGTTTCATATAAAGAAGCACAATATAAATGGAAACACTTGACATAAGAAATGTTCTCTACTAAGTACATCATGATGAATATGTAATTGATCTATATGCACTAGTGAGATAATTGCCAATATGATGAATCAATTAAATCATGGCAAGGATCACAGACTTTACTTAAATGAAGCACATGATAGAATATACACGAATTGTACATGTGCAAATAATATTTGGAGTAGGAGTAAATATGTGATCCAACACTAGATAAACTTCACTAAGAGAATTGCATGAGAAGATATACAAATAAAACATGCATGCACCAAGTCAATCTATAGCAAAATGAAGTTTAACTCTAGTTAATACATGCATACTATAATGAACTCAAATGAATATATATGCACAAATAAATATGACATGAACCAATGTGCATATATAAAATCAACATGCTACTTGGAGTTCACTATGCATTTGCACGAAAGGAATGCAATAACAAATATAGAATAGATACCAAAATTGCATACCTTATCTTTGCTTAACCTTCCTATTTGATTTTCCTCTAAATAGATGAGACTGATACTCAACTAGGCAATAACAAGTTAGTCTCATAGCAATATAATCATATTAGAGGTTTGTCATTTGCTAAGCACTAAGTTAAGCATTTACTTAATTGCATAGATTGTCATTATGAGTGTTTGTCATTAATCACCAAAATAACATAAGTGCCTAGATGCACTTTCAAGTATAAAACCAACTCCTATTAAGAATAAGTAATTATCCTATCGAGATAGAATGATGCGCTATAGATACTGGGGTTGTAGCGGTGCTTAAATAATCGTTGCAATACTTTATCTTGGTGTATTGTTCTGTTTAGTATGGACTTATGATGTTAACCTTACGATCAAGTGGGAGAATGTTGGATATGATCTTGGCTAACAACCAGATCCTAAAAATATGGGCTAAGACTATCCTTGACTAAATCTCGCGCTCTGATCGGCAGCTCTCCAACGGAATTTTGGTTAGGTCCCGATAGCCAGCGCCATATTAAGCTAGTTCATAATGTTCATGTTTAGTTAAACCTAATACTATCAGATCAATTAAGGGAGTTTCAGTAACGCCGCAAGCAAGACACTTGCGAACAGATTGGGATTGACGATGGCTCCATATCCGAAGTCTTATAAGTTGTCATGTTTATTTAGATCTATCCTAAACTCGCAACAAGTAAAGGTAAAGGACATGGATGAATGAAATGTTCATTTCCTACATAAAAAATACTCCCTCCTTCATATGTTATTTTTTAATCGACGTTCTTGACTTTTCAGTCTCTAATATACGACTTAGAGCGTTAACATTACATTAAAATGTAGCAATAAAATTATAATATTATAAAAGTATTTTTAACGAAAAATCTATCAACCTAGATTGTTTTAAACTTATCGATGGCTAAACAAGAAAATTTGATAGCATAAATTCTAGTCTATTGAGTAAAAAAGAACGGAGAGAGGAAACGAACATCGAATAATCAAGAGAAAACTATCAGAATGAACAAGCAAACACAAGATACATGCATATAATGTAACGGCCTGTTACTCTATTCACTTACTAGTGTTGCGGTAAAGATTGTTTGCTTTCTTCAATTTTTCTGAGACACCAAACTTTGATATAAAATACAACTAATTTTCACCCTCCTGACCTCCATATTGCCCGTTCACTATCCTTGTTCTTTTCTTTCACTAATTAATCAAATCTCTCTCTCTATCTCATATTAACACTTCAAAAAAATATCTTTTATGGAAGTAATTAAGTAGTATACGAGAAAGAAAAAAGAATTTCCCGCCCAAGCACCACCTTAATTTATCTACACTCCGCCGAGAGCCACGGCGCAGCCGACCCCCGCCGGCACCCCTCCGGCGAGCTCTCCGCCGTTGTGGCCAGGCGGTGCAGCCTCGCGAAGACGCCGACCATGGGCGCGGTGTTGTACGTGCAGGCTTCGGTCTCCATGTAGTTCCCGCGGTCGTCCCGGAACTCGTCCCGGCAGTTGGGCCCGCCGACGATGGCACCGGCGAGCACGTTGGGGTTGGCCCGCCCCCGGCCGAACCAGTCGTCGAACCCCTGCATGCACCCGATGAATCGGTTGTTCTCCTTGTGCGACACGATGGAGGCGCCGCGGTGGTGCACGCGCACCGGGAACCGCCGGCCGTAGCCGACCATGTAGCTCAGCCGCAGCGGGTTGCGGCCGAGTATGTAGTCGGCCTGCGACCGCGCCAGGGCCAGCAGCTCGGAAGGCGCCGCCGGCGGCCCGTTGGGGCAGCGGAGGAGGTGCCCGCCGACGCCGGCGAGGTAGCGGGAGTAGACCGTGAGTAGGAAGGCGGCGCTGGAGACGTACTGGAGGTTGTTCCACTGGCGGACGTAGAGCATCCCGCCGGGGCTCCGTTCGACGTTGCTGCCGTTGTTCCGGCCGAGGCACGCGCACAGGTAGTGCTCCGCCTTCGCCCGGTACTGCTCCAGCACCCCCCGGTGCTGCGCCGCCTGCGGGTCGCCGTCCAGCAGCAGCTGATCAAAACAGTAACAAAACATCAATGCCACAAATTAACCACTTACTTAGTAACAATCCGTACTAATTAAACACTGATCAAAATTAGGATAGTCTTATCCACACAAGAACGGCTAATCAATGTGCTGAGCCACACTGACGTCCCTTGAAAGCGCACCCTCAACGACCATTGCCTCTGAATCTCTGATCGATCTGACGCATCAAATTTCAGACAGGCTCGTACTGGCACAGAGTTTAAGGCAGACCAGAGTTAATTACAACAATTAGTGCGATGCTGCTGCTTAAACCTGGATGGGAGAAGAGATGATTAAACAAGCGCGCGATTGGGATCCAGCTCGCTGGGTCGATTCGACGAGCGAATCCATCTTTAATTCGGTCGCAGTGCTGTTGTCGGTGAGCGAGCCACATCGTGGACTCGACCTGGCCGGAGTCGCTTCCTGGGTACCTCTGACTCCGTGGGCACTGACTCACTGACCGGTGGGCCCGCGCGACTGCCGTATGGTATGGGTACGAGGGCGTCGGCCACGTTGCCCTCTGATTTTTAAAGCTGGCTATAGCCAGCTTTTGCCCGAGCAAGTGCTCGGAAAATGATTGGGGAGTTTGGAACAAGAAATAAAAGAGATTGTATTTTGATTCGCTTTTGTAGTAGGAGTAACTAGAAAAGCAAATCGAGAAAACGCGCGATTAACGCTCCACATACGAGTAAATCGAGAAAACTCGCGAAAAGGACCTAAAAAAGATTTTGTGTTTTCCGCAAAAGGGCTTAAACGTAATGCTAGAAAAGCGCAAGACCTAAATACGATGTATATTTTTTCAAAAAAAAAACACCTGAACGTTTTTTTTTCGAAAAGGGCCTATCGTAATTCTTTTTTTTTTTTGGTAAAAGGACCCGAGCGCAAGTCTAAAAACGTATAAAGGACCTAGACATAATATATATTCTTTTTTCGAAAAAAACACTTAACCGTATTTTTTTCGGAAAAAGGGACCTATATGTAATTTTTTTCGGCCGACTCGGCTCGAGCCACGAGTCAAGCTGGCTTGCTTCACGACTCAAATCAACGACGAGGCAGGAAATTTGCAGGGATTAGGAAAGATAGTATTCGTTTGATTTTCTTTAAAAAATTGGGCCCTAAGATTATTCATTTTTCTCAATTTAAGACTGACCCGCGCAATTGTACTGGAGATAATTTTGTTACTGAGGTTGCAATAATAGAGAGCTAGTGCTTAATTGTTAGCTTGATAGTAGTTGCTAGACTTAAATGACTACTCCCTCTATACTCAAATAGTTGTCCTTATGGATAGATGTCGTCGAACTTTCAAAATTTTGATTATCAATATTATTTTAAATATTTAAATTGGATACACGAAAATCATATATTTGTAGAGTTGTCTCGAAAACTACTTTTATAATATTATAATTTTATTAGATTTTATAAATATATTATAATAAAAATTAGTGACCAAATTTGTGTTTTGGAGATCGAATCGATGTCTAAATTAACAATTACTTGTATCAGAAATAGTATTTCCAAGCCTTTCTTTCCTTCTAGATTGAGGCTAACGAGAGAGCTAACTTTTCAAACTTTTTATAGCAATATCTCTACAGTATTTAGCTGTGCACGTAGAAATACGCCAGAAAATAATGCGTGCTGGGTATAAGTCAAGACTCAAGAAATAAATGCGAACGTCACCAAAGGTGACAGCTACAGTAGCCAGAGATACAGCTCACGCCAAGAAGCGAACACTTAATTGTGAACGAGATTTTTCTTCTCTATTTATCAATTATGGACGGGGGCTGACACAGCACTCCCTCCGTTTATGAATATACATCATTTTAAATTTCAGATTTTATTTCTAAATATATATTATTTTACACTTTTGAGATGACTTTTAACCGTTTTTCCTATGCATATCCCTACGATTCATTATTTTACAATATTATTTATTAATGTAAAATAGAGTAACACACACCATCTAAGAGTAGTATGTAAGCTAATGAATAGAGGCAATTTGGTCATCTCTATACGTACCTTAATTGAAGTGTAAAATCCTAAAACGTGATCTATTCAGGAACGGAGCGGAGGGAGTAGCATAGAGGAAAGCCTAGATCAGAAAGTATTATTTAGCCTAACTACCACTTTGATTGTGATATTTGCCGTGGACCATCGTGGAATTGTACTACCAAGTATCCATAGCTAATTGCTTGGAAATGAAGCAAGCATGCATGATCCTCAATTACTTGTAGGATATATCTACATCTCTTCCTTTCTTCACGGCATGTAACAACGAAAATTTCAGCTATGCGGCAGTCAGAATAAGCATATATAATATATCTGGCTAGCTGCCCAGAACGAAGAGATTTAAGAAACACAAAATCAATATATTTGGAGCATGTTGTTGGTCATGTCCAAATTAAATGTCAACATCTTCACAACTGGTTGCACATGTAGCTGCAGACGCCTTCAAAGCAAGTAGCATTTTCACAAAAAGAATTCTTCGAAATAAACTTTGGACCTCATGTGATGTTTCTTTTTTCAATGCCGATACTACACCTAAAAGTAACACACAATTTACCTAATTAATTCTTTCACAAAACCTGCTCCGAAAATCAAATTTTTGTAAGCAACACCGAATAAGAGATGAAGGGGCTAAGCTTATACTCCACTAAAAGCTCCATGTAATGTTTAATTGGCAGCTCTTTTAATTTGCTATTCTTGACCAAAACTATGCTACACAATCTCTCCACTAAAAATTTGTGATGGGCAGGCTGTGCACCTCATCTGGAAAAAGAAAAAAAGCAACAGTCGCTACTGCGCCGTGAAGACCAAGCTAAGGCCTGATCGATCAGAAAACAATGCTTCTGGACCTACGGTATTACCCACCCCTCACGACAGTGAGATAGAAAATAAGCCAGGTCAGCCGTCCTACTCATACATCTGTCACCACATGTAGAATTCTGAGACCTACGTCGGCCCTCGAGTCGGCCACAGCGACCTACGGCGAGTCCTTACACACACTGGTTCTTCTCGGGGCCCACGGTGACAGGTCACTTCATGCACTGGACATTTGCACCAAGTGTGCGCGCGCGCCTGGACTTGCGTAGACCGCTTGAGCGATCTCACACAGATTTGGGACATTTCTCCCACACGCTACACCGTCAAGCTCCCTACTCCAAAAATTTAACTTTCGTTGGTGCCAACGCCTAGCTGTGGATGGACGTGCGTTTGTCGGGGAGGAAACGTCGGTCTTTGTCAGAAAAGACCGGCGCGTTCCCTCTCAGTGGGTTCATCGCCCTGTGACCTATGTACACGTATCGATATAGTCGGTACCTAGCACTCATGGAGCCGAAAATTTTGGAAGCTTAAGGCAAATTACTATTTAATGGTTTAGGACGAAGGTTTATACGAGAAAACTTCGTTTTCATGTACACGTATCAATGTAGTCGGTAGAATTGATAGAGCCACGAATTTTTGGAAGCCTAGGCAAGTCTAAGATAAAAGACTGTATAAGACAGCTTTGTCGGGTAGTCGCTCACCCTTTCCGGTAGATTGATCCGCCGGTGGGCGGTTACGTGTAAAGAGGTTGCGAGTTCAAACTACCGAAGGTCTGCGTAGCTCAAAATTCTGAAAGCAAACTAACCCTAAAGCAGGGCAAGCCTGGACTGAAAAGCCCATGCTTAATTAGCATAGAACTGCAGCTTTCAGGAGGAAAGGCTCTGCCGAGATGCCCAGCCATGTGAGGCAGTACGCGGGACGCTCACTTCTCAAACCATCATCATTGCAATGAGCTACAGTACTAGCTAGGACTCGCTGAAAGGCATCTAACAAGTGCACAGTCGACGAACAGTGCCATCTTTTGCAGCTATCTGAAAATTCCAGTCCACCCTAACAGTCCGTGGATGACAGAGGGTGTTGATAAACATCACTCGGATGTTTTCTTAGCAAAAAAAATATTTAAATTTTGGAGCATTGGATCTACGGTGAGATCCGTAAGCGTGAAGGGAGGTGAGATTGTGTTTTGATATATGGTTTGATACTTTGATCTAAAGATCTAAAATTTAGATGTTTATAAGAAACAAAACATCCGAATGAAGACTAGACACTTAGCAACTAGGTCAAGTATATATACATAGTATCTCATGTTATGACACCTAATTTCTGTTCAAGGCATGATTATTGATCGTTTGCAGAGGTGTGGATCCTTTTCTTTTTAGATAATGAGAGGTGTGGATCCTACTTGGCTTCTTTTGGGAGCAAGGAAGTATATAAGCCATGTGGAGACATTAATTTCCCGTCGTTAAGCAAGAATCGAACTCGATTTCCCGCAGAATTTAAACGCGCGTGTGCGCGTATCTAACTGTTTGTCGCGGTAAAAATTGAAATTAAGGAGTTCTCGGGTGAAAGTGAAACTAACAAATGAAGCTACTACTCCCTTCTATCACAAATAGTTATCGTTTTAGATATTAACACAGTCTCAAAAATACAATTATGACTACTAATTTTTATTATAATATATTTATAAAACCTAATAAAATTATAATATTCTGCAAGTACTTTTCAAGACAAATTTATGTATATAATTTTTATGTATCCAATTCAAATATTTAAAAAGATATTAACAGTTAATGTAAGTATGCAGACGAATATTAGTAGCATTCGAGTGTGCTAATTATTTTTTGTACGTTGGGGGCATGCATGGCTGGGTCATAGGCTAGCTAGCTCTTGGTCGCACGGCTCACCAACCAGCACCAACAGTAATTTTCTAACCATCCATGGAGTGATGAAGTGCTGGGGGGACAGATTGATAAATAACCTCTATTATTTTTTAAACCAAAAGAAAAATCTCTGATTTGTAGGTACAAAAGGAGCTAAACAAATACTAAAGAGTAGAGAAGCATGTACTTTGTAGACATGTAAGGGAATCGTATCCTCTGCCGTTCAGTTCAAACCAGCGTAAACACTATCCAATCAGAAATCAATGCCTATCTACCGTTAGGTTAGATTAGATTGAAAAGCCAAGCTTAACATCGCAATAAATCCACTGTTGTCACGAAACAAGAACACCACAGCATATAGGTACCAATTAATCGTTTGAACTGATCACGGCAGAGGATACGAACCTTGAAAATAAATTAAACCCATACAGAAGAGGAGAGGATAAGAGGGTTGTGTAGGGTGTTGGGTTTACGTACCTTGGCGGCGAGGACCTGGAGGCCGGCGTACTTGACGTCCCAGCTGAACTCGGTCATGGCCCATCCGACGCCGCCGAAGCAGTCGGCCTTGTCGACGGCGTAGCGGAGGTACTCCTCCCTCCCCGTGGCCCGGTGCAGCCACAGCGCCGCCCACAGCAGCTCGTCCCGGTACCCGCTAACCGACGCGTAGTAGCTCCGCACCTCCTCGATGCTGCTGTCGTAGGTGCCCCTGTACCTGTCCCCGAACTTGAACAGCTACGCGTGCGTACGTACACACTGTTGAGTTAGAAACGAGTACGTACATACGTACATGTACGCGTGCTGATGATGGGTATAGCGCGTACGGCGTACCTGCTGCGCGTGGTGGAGGAGGAGGCGGGAGTAATGCGGGTTGGAGCGGCGGAAGACGATGGAGGCCGCGGCGAGCGCGGCGGCAGTCTCGCCGGCGAGGTCGGAGCCGGGGTTGTCCTTGTCGACGCGGTAGGCCTGCCGCGACGTCGTCATGTCTTCCGGCCGCTGCCAGCAGTAGTGGTCCGTGTCGCCGTCCCCCACCTGCGCAACGAATGCAGGGCCCACCGGTCAGTTGCTCACCAGACAGCCCGCCGTAATGGCCACATTCGCTGCCGTAAATTAATGAAGTGTCTCGGGCTCTGGCTTTTCTCGTCGTCTTGAAGTGAGCGCGCCATCGATCGATCAAGCACCGTGGCGGTAAAAATGGTGTGCGTGCGTGCACGGTGACGTAGGCATACGTGTGCGTGTGCTTTGCGTACCTCGGCCCAGTAGACGAAGGGCTCGGTGTGCGCCTTGACGAAATAGTCCGTGCCCCACTTGATGGCCTCGAGGGCGTGGTGCCACTCGCCGGCGGCGGCGATGTCGTCGCCAAACTCGATGGCGCCCCAGGAGAGCATGGTGACGGTGAAGGCCATGGGCAGGCCGAACTTGACGTGGTCGCCCGCGTCGTAGTACCCGCCCACCAGGTCCACCCCCTGCTGCAGCCCGTCGGTGAGCCCCGAGTGGCCACGCCACGTCACGCGCTGGTTGTACGGCAACCGCCCCGACCGCTGCGCCTCGAAGTAGAGCAGGCTCTTGGACAGCGCCTCACCGTAGTCCAGCTCCGCCTCCGCCGCATCGCGCCCGCGGCCGCCGACGGACACTACGAGGACTGCGGCAGCCAGGAGCACCAGCGCGGCGGAGCTACCAGCTGCCGGCCGGGCGAGGCCACGGCTCATGGCATGCACGCCCGCGCCCGCGAGCGCGGCGGTGGCGTCGTGTCGCGGTGGTCCAGCCGAGGTAGGAGGCGAAGTCTCGCTCCCCCCGTCCGGCTCACGCTTCCCAACGCCCGCGCTCGATTGCCGTTCTATTAGTAGGACTTAGTATCTGCTTCCTTTCTTTCTACTCCCCTCTTTTCCCTCTCTCTCCCTCTCTGTGATTCTGATCTAGGATGGCTGTCTGCGCTAAGCATGTGGCGATCGATTTGCCCGAGTAAGCAAGCCAGGTGCGCGAGCACTGCTCGGCGGGGCCCGCGCACGCACGTCTATACGGTGGGAGCGAGGCCCGACACGCACGCGAGGGCTGGGCTGCGCGGCCGCGCGGGGCGCGTGGTTACGTGTCCGTATTTCGCGGGTAGATTTTGGGACGGCGCCGCGCGCGCGGCCGGTGATCGTTGGTTCGGCGCGCGGAGGGAATGGAGGCGGGGTTTCCGGCGCGGAGACGGGTAGTTCAGTGGTTGGACGGACCTGACCGCCCCCTGCTCGATTTGTGGGTGGGCGACATTAATAGGGAGGAGGGTCGAGTGGTTCTGACCGGCCGCGCAGTGCAGGCAGCGAACGAAACGTGCCATGTTTTGAGCCTAGATGGCTAAACAGGTCGGTCCGAGACACACTATTGTTGGATCCGTCTGAGCACGACACAATCTAGTCGTAAATGGATCGTGCTGGCACAATCTACTCGTTCGTGCTGTGCTTGGGCCGGTACAACGGCATGGCGGGCCGACACGGCATGGCACGGTTAGACACGACATGGCCCGTTTAATTTGAAAAATAGTTGTTTTATAGTCGTTGGAGGTTTAAAAAATTCGAAAAAAAATCCCGATTTTTTTCCTATAAATAGGTGGCTGCCCCTCATTTCCACACCAGCAATCTTGCATTCTCTTCTATTCATTCTCATGAATTTTTTTTACTCTTGGTGGTAATTTGACAAAATTCAAAATAGTTTTGCCAAAAATCCGAAATTCGACTTCCGACTTCTGTCAAGAAATCAAGGTGATAATTGTGATTTATTTTTTTCATTTTTTCAGTATTTTAAATCATATTTTAGTATTAATAGTGTAATTATTTCTTGTGGTTTGCTTTATAGAGCACGAGGATTTTCCGTCGTTCTCAGTTACTGATTTCGGGATTTCACCCGAGGAGCTTCTTGCATCCTATGAAGCGCAAGAAGCTGCAGGAGCTATGCCATCCTCAGGCTCTACAAGTGCTACTGCGTCGGCAAGCACCGAGGCGAAAAGAACAAGACGCGGTACATCGAGAATCTGGGAAGATTTCGAGCAGATTTTTGAGACATCAGACGGTGTCCAGAGCAAGTATGTTGTTTGTAAATATTGTAAGCATAAATTAACTGCGAAATCTTCAGGTGGAATGGGGCACTTGAAGAGGCATGCTGAGAGCTGTAGAAAAAAGCTAGGATGGCTTTAAGACTGACGCAGCTGCAGTATAACCCTGACGGTACGGTACATAACTGGGACTACAATCCCGAGGTAGCTCGCGAATCTCTTTATCGTTTAATCTCTTCTCAAGATCTTCTTGTAAACTTTGATTAGTCAGCTGCGTTTGAAAATTATATTAGGATCGCTCATAATCCTAGGTTTTCTGCAGTTTCTAGACAGATAACAACTAGAGATTTGATTAAATATTATAATAACTGTCGCAATAACCTAAAAGAAAATTTTAATACCTGTACTTTTTATGTGTCTTTGACATCTGATATATAGAGTGGTAGAGCTAAAGAGAATTATCTTAGTATAGTTGCTCATTATGTAAACAATGAATGGCAACTAGAAAAAGGAATTATATGATTCAAATTAATTGATGTAGCACACACTAGTGAAAATATTGCTGATTGTATTGTAAAAGTTGTGGAAGATTTTGGTCTGAGTGATAAGATTTTTGCAATAACATTAGATAATGCTTCTGCAAATACTTCTGTCATGAACATTCTTACTCCGTTTTTCAATTCCTATGCTGAATCTTTCTTATTATATCAGCGTTGTGCTTGCCATATTATTAATTTTATAGTTAAATCTGGTTTGAAGAGGTTAGATCAATATCTTAACCTTTTCGCACTGCAATATCTTATTTAAATTATTCTAATCAACGAGTAGCAACATTTAAAACTTATTGTATTGCAATGAATGTGCGTCCGTGTAAGTTTGGTTTGAATATGCTTATTAGATAGAACTCTACTTACTTGATGTTTAAGAATCTCATACCATATGAGAGCACATTTTCTGTTTTTATTAACACGCACTGTCGTACACGGGATGGTCAACTGCTGCTCATAGAGCAACATTGGTATATTGCTAAATACTTACTGACATTTTTAAAACTTTTTTGAATCTACTGTAACTTTATCTAGAGTTTATTACGCAACCTCTCCTTTAATTGTGCATCATATTTTAGAAATTGCTATCCACTTAAAGAGCCACGAAAATGATAATATCTTGCGTGAAGTTGTTATGCTATGAAAACAAATTTTGAAATATTGGCACGAAATTCCTATGTTATATGCATTTGCATTTATTTTGGATCCTAGAGCTAAAGTTCGGGGATTCTCTAATGTTCTCTCACTTCTAAGTGATCGGTAGGTACTGATTATTCTAGTTATTTTTTAAATATCCGTGCTAACTTATCTTAAGTTTATGATAAGTATGATCGGAAATTTGCTGGAATTCACATACAACGATCTCCACCAGTACCCACATCAATAAAGCTCATTATTTAATTCAAATTATTTATCTAATTTTAGAATTTATCTCATATTTTAGCTTTTTCTTAATATATATATAAAAGTTTTTCTACATCCTTCGGGTTTTTCTAATTATTCTAAAGTTCTCCTATTTATTCATACTTCTCTATTTTTCTAATTTTTTTTAATTTTTTTAACGTTAACGGGCTAACAGGCCGACCCGACCCATTTTAGCCCGTCGGACCCATGCCAGCATGGCACGACCCGTTAGCCTCACGAACCGTACTTGGGCCGCCTTCCCGGCACGTGGACCGACACTGCCCGTTTAATGGCCGGGTCTAAACAAATCGTACCGTTTTTTAATCGGGTTAGGTTGTGACGGGCCACCCGTTTAGCCCTCTCTGTTTGAGCCCAAGCTCCGGTCCAGTCGGTCGGTCCACACACCACACCACGCACACTCCACGCTGGTGCCCGGCCGGCCACACCCAGCCCTCATCGGGCTTCAATCAATGGCGCAGCCGATCGAGGATGGAAGGAGGAGTTGGTCAGAAGGATGACATGCCTGGATCGGGCCGGGCGGCAGGCGTACGCACGTACACGTGTTGGATGGGCGCGGCCGCGGACAGATCGGATGAGCTGGGCCCGCGACGTGCGTGTTACGTGGTGATCGACTCTGTAGATGTGCAGCAATATCCGCTGGCTAGACGTGAGGTGACTGCCTGCGCATTGGCTTGCGGCTGAATAAGCTAGGTGCGCCGTTCAAACGCGGACGAGCAGAAGAGGACGAAACGGGTGATGGAACAGAAGCCATTATTGCGACCTCCAACAGCTATACGCATGTGTCAGCTTCCGGAAGTGAACTGGCAAGCAAAGCAAGTGACGTCGCGCGTAGACGTACGCGTTAATGGATATCGGTCGAGACGGTCTCGATCGCTGGGCACTCTTGCGATTTGAGATGCTACGTGCAAGATGATTCACCGGCGGCCGGTGAGCATGCAGAGTCTTAATCTAGATCCACTAACGCGACAGCTAATTTAAGCGCAATCACGATGCTGCATGCTTCCCGTAACTCGCCGCGCCGGCCGGTTACTGGGGCAAAAAAAAAAAAAAACGCTGGCGCTGCGTTCGGCGATCGTACGTGTCCTCGGCACGAAGAGCTTTCGGCGTTTTAGGTGCGGTGATCGTGGAGCTAGGCGGCTAGCTGGGGGCGCGCGGGCGAAAAGATAATCAGTTGAGTGGCAAGGTGCGTGTGTTTAGATTGTTCTCTTCTCCAGCTTCTCTGGATGGCATTGGCGGTTGGCTTGCACGTTCTTCTTCTACGTGCCGCGTCGTCGCGCTCCCCCTTTTGCCGCGCGACCGCGCGCGCTATCGAGCTAGTGCTGCATGGTGACCGGTCCTGAGCACGCTTCGGATTTGCCGGTTTAATGTGACACGCCGGCGAGGGATTAATCATTGCCGGTCGGTGTGACGAAGACAGTGCTAGCTAGCAAGCGAGATAGTGGTAACCACATGTATCTAATTAATTAGTTCCAGTAACTAACGTTGCTGAGATTTTTTTGTTTGAGAGCTGCAATTACTTTTCTCTTCTAATTGAGATAGTGTGGCCATCTAGATCATATCCTAGAAATATACTCCCTCCATCCAAGTTTATGAAGCGTATTTTTTTAATGGTCTTATCCATAAATATAAACCGTATTTCATATTTCAATGTAAAATTAATGTGATATCCCCTCTATACCCCTAATAAATATCGTCTTTACTTTATATTCTCTACATGTATGCATCATATATAGTACTTAGTGATAATAATTAAGGATAATCTTGTTATTTTCAATATCTTCTTGATCCATGTGCTAAGAAGAAATATATCTTATAAATCTAAACAGAGTGAGTATTCACAGGCTTGAACCCCATAAAATTGTAGTGGGAAATTTACACAAATAACCCACCTAACCACTGTAGGTGGGATTCAAACTCTGGTTATATATCTAGCTTAGCCAGACTAAGCGAGACAGAAGATGTGCCAGTTGTCAGGCTATACAACTAAGGATGATAATAAGCCAAAGTCTAGCACAGTCTATCCAAGTCTACTATTCTTTTTCATAGAACTATATCCAGATCCAAAAATAGTGTAGTCCAAGTCTGGTCTGGCCTTAATTTGGGACTTTACCTAGATAAACTGTTTGTTTGATGAGTTAATAGTTTACGATGCAATATTCAAATGATAAAACTAGGTCTATAATTACATATCTCACTTACTAGAAACAGAAGTTGAAAGTTAGAACTTTAAAGTATGTTGCTAAAGTATGTAAAACAAAAGGAAAAGCATTAGCGTTAAAGGCAACATCAATTGGTTTACTTGGCTGGTGGTAAGAGATTTAGTAGAAAAAACATAAGATCCAAGCTTAGCCCAATCTAACTTAGATCTGATCTAAATAGTTATAGATCCAAAATAAGTTCAATTTATTTGCAGTTTTAGACCAATCTAATTCAAAAACTTGAACCCTTATATACAACTATTACCCAGAGTTGCAATTACTTGCACAACAGTTTGCTAACACACATGTTAATAGGAACGATGACTGGCCTGCTGCTGGCAGGTATATATATAAGCATATACACTAATGATATATTAGCAGAGAGTGTTTCTATGCTTTTCCTTTTGACAGTTGCATAAATATTAAAGTATGAATGAATGGTAGATGGTGATTACTTACCTCTTTGTTTGCTTCAAAATTTATGTAACCTGTATTAAGAGAGAAAGTATTGAAGCACTGCTCTATATTAATTAGGTATTGCAGCCGTACAAATTACAAGCTAGCCGTTTGAACGGTGGGATACAAGGGATGAGAATGACATTGGAACTGCGGTGGGATAAATTTATTTCTCAATCTCTCCATCCAATGACTAAATTTGCCCCACCTAGCTAGTATCCAATCCCATTCCCACTCCTTAAATTTATTTCCCACCGTCTAAACAGCCGGTTTTTCTCGATAACCTTATTTATGGACTCAATGGTCAATCATTCCATGACTAAGATAGTACCATGTCTTCCGGTTTTCTTTTCCCATAATGTAATATATGGTCTTTTCCTTTTCTAGAACGTTTGTTTTCTTTTTCTTAATTCCAGGATATTTGTTTCCTTTTCCTTGAGATGATGCTGGAGGTAGGGGGAGATCTATTGTGGGCCATAGGGATGATTAGACACACTAAACAATAGCAATCGGATGTGGGTGAGTAAAGCTGAGGAAAGGTCTGAGAGGTTAATTTTGATGGAGGCAAGTTTCTGAAGACGTTTCGCTGGGTGCACGAAGGTTGAACCATCTCTAATGGGGTGCACTATTTGAAGTGGATGTAGAAAAGAATGCTTAGGTGCATTATAAGGAGGTATAGAATAAGACTGCATATCTATCAAACGTTTGCAGCAACATGAGAAAGCATGGAAGTAGACGAGTCGTGCTAGCCACCTCCTTCGTCTAACGAGACTGGCCGATGAATTCAAGCCCATGCTTTTTGAATACACAACGGAATCGATCGATCAACTTATCAACATGGCTCGACTCAGCCACCACCTGATCTAGCAGCTAGCTATATATCCTGTTATTAGACCACCGACACACTAGGGCCGGATTCCATGTACAAGCCAGATCAAAGCTTTGGGAGAGAAAAGAGAGGTCAGAGAAAAAGATGATGAGCTAGCTAGAAAAGAATATCTTTTAATTTACTGATCATGTTACGTTGCAGCCAGTGCTTTTGCCTAAAGCGTACGTGCGGGCGTGCTTATGGCATATGTTTCCGCGTTCCAGCTAACCTGATAAAGTTGCTAAGCACACTCATGGGAAATCACGGGAAATCTGTCTAATTTAGAATGTACTAGCCGGGTAACGCGCTACGCTGCGTCGTGCGAAATTTCGACGCGTGATGCTGCGACGTGCGAAATTTAAAAATTTTTGTCGTGCGATGCTGCGCCGTGCGAAATCCTGTTTTTTCTTTAAAAAAATTTGTCGCTAGGACCATTCGGCAAATTTGTGAATTGCTATAAACCTTTGGCGTTTCTTTAAAAAAATTTGTCGCTAAGACCCGTCGGCAAATCTGTGAACTGCTATAAACCTTCGGCGTTTCTTAAAAAAAATTATCGCTAGGACCCGTCAGCAAATATATGAATTGCTATAAACCTTTGGTGAATTTATGTTTTTTGGGAGAAAACTGCGGACGTATTTTTTGTTTTTTTATTTCGGTTGTCGTGTTTTTATTTTTTAAAATGGGTCGCTAGGACCGGCTGGCGAATCTGTGAATTGCTATAAACCTTCGGGGAATCTATGTTTTTTGTTTCTAGAAAACCACAGACGTATTTTTTTTGGGTCTATTTTGTTAAAAACCGTTGAGGGGAGCTGAACATAAACTGTAGAGGGACCTAAACATAATTTTGTTTTTTTCGGGGTCCGTTCTGCTAAAAAAACATCAAGAGGACCGGAATGTAAACAGCAGAGGGATATAAACGTAATTTTGATTTTTTTCGGATCTATTTTGTTAAAAAAAACGACCAAAGGACCTAAATATAATTTTGAATTTTTTAAAGGGTCTTTCCGTGAGGCGGGTGACGTGGATTCTTGCGTGTATATAATATAAGGAACTATGTTTCGGTCGTTATCCTGGATGAAGAGCTATTCATGCGGTGGGTTGTTTGAATTAGACCATCTAATATCTTAGATGGTGGGATTCAAGTTTAAGAATATACAAATTAATGGTCAAGATTAAATGCACATGATGAATTGTCAATATGTGTCTCGCTATATATTCTGAAATTCAAGCCTTAAGTTGTCATACTCTGTATCCATGCAAACTTATAAAAATCTACAATATTTTTTTCTTTTTTACTGAATAGGACTGTAAAACCCCTTTTAATGAAATGGATCGCCTTCACAATAGTGAGACATTATTTATACTGATCCTATATCCTGTTAACCCGAACTCCTTGTAAAGAAAAGACAGAAAATCACATACAATTAAAAACAATCAGTACATACAGTTTTAGAAACATCTACGAAAAAACAGTCAGTGATGATTAGTGGTCATCACAGACGGTTTAAGACCGTATGTGATAGTTACACATCACGAATCGTTATTTGCAAAAAAATTATCTATGATAGTTACATATCACAAATGGTTAGTACATAACCGTGCCCTCTGTACGGATACACAATACACATTGAAACATATATAAGACACACAATTTACAATTAAGATAAATACACACAATACACATTCAAATAGACATAAGACAAATACACAATCCACAATTGAAAATTATAGTTGAGATATATACACATAACATGCATTAAAACATAATAAAAGACTTAAAATTCACAATTAAAATACATCTATACGCACTTTACACAATTCAAATTTGAATAACACACGCAATCCTCTATACAACGTACGAAGTATCCGAGGCACCGAACTCACTCTCGGCTTGAATTACATCAGTTAGAAAGAAGGCAGGAAGCTCTTTGGATCCTTTGCAAAATCCTCAAAGAGAAAAGAAGTAGAGAATTTCTCTACTTGGTCGATACTAAATGTATGCAAGATGCTCGGGCCACAAGACTACTCCTAGTCCTTGGTCTTGCAACCACTAAATTTCTATTGCTAGTATTGTGCTCCTATCATATCTTTACTCTTAACTGAAGCAATGAGGTTCTAGGCTAATGGCAGTACTTGAGAGATGGTGGATGAGGGTGATGGCACAGTGCGAAGAAGATGGGGACGGCAATGGTTTAGTGTCGAGGGCAATGGAGCGGTGCGGAGAGGACGGGGACGACGATGGTGTGGTGATGAGGGCAATGACACAGGTGATGAGGGCGACAACAACACAAAGAGGACGACAACGGTGTAGAGAGGATGGGAACAGTGACGACGCGGTGCTGAGAGCGACGGATTGGTGTGGAGAGGACGTGGACAGCGCCGGCGTGGTCACGAGGGCGACAGCAACACAGAGAGGACGGTGACTGTGTAGAGAGGACGTGGATGATGACTACGCGGTGACGAGGGCAACGTCGCAAGTGATGAGGGCGCCATCAATGCAGAGAGGACAACGACGGTGTAGAGAGGACGGGGATAGTGACGACACGGTGTTGAGGGCGACGGAGCGGTGTGGAGAGGATGGGGATAGTGATGACATGGTGATGAGGGCGATGGTGTAGGTGCAGAGAGGAAACCCTAGATTTGGATGGAGAGATGCTAAATGTGAGTATCTAAATCGACTAAACGGGAAGTTAAATAGACATAGCGGTATGCTTGTCATTACAGATGGTTATATAACACCAACCATCTGCACTATTTGATCATCACCCACGATTGTGATAAAGGAATATCACAAATGATTATTTAGGTAATAACCGTATGTGATATGCAATTTTTGTACATATTTCTATTTTATGGCAAGCCTCAAGAATCATGCTAGACATAAGGATCGGATCTCTATGTCAGCTTTTCTCGGCGCTTCTCTTGCTCTATGAAGGCGGTCTTGCGAGGCCAAATGAAAAACATGATCTTTATATTGAAAGAAGGCAGACATATACTTCTCATTGTTTTCCAGGATGCTCCTAATCAGTTTCATTATTCACCACATTGGCTCTAGGAGTCCTTATAACAATTCAAGCAAAGATTGCCCACTAAGGGGCCTTAGCCCAATCGTTGCATGACAACCTCGACATAGTTCTTGCCATTGATTGCTCATGGAGCTGAGTCAACTACTATCGGACCAGTTGCTCTAATGTTGAGTAGAATAAAATCCCCGTAATTAGTTTCTATTAATTATATGCAACAAAAGGACATTGCCTAGGATTCCATCACTAGTAAAGGAATGCAAAGAACAGAAACCAATGAGAGCAAAGAAGAAGGCAGATTAGAAGGCTAATGATGGGTGAAGAAGGCAAAAGAACCAAAGCTTAATTATATGAACCGTTGTGGTAGAAGTTGAAGAGTACATACTGCAATAAAGACGGTTCCCTAAATACAACCGTTGGTGATAAATTTACTTACAAAGATGGTTGTGAGAACAAATCATCAATGTCACATCACAGACGGCTCTAGGGATGCAGTTGTCCATGATAAGTTAACCCATCACAGACGGCTATGAAACAAAAACTATCTGTGTTTTATCATAGATGGTTAAAATGTCCGATCTGTTTATGAAAATGATCTCGACTCAATTATCACAGATGATTTCTTAGAACTAACCATCTGTGATGACCTTTTGTATAGCAATGAGAAAACCTAAATCCTATAGCTAGTATTTATGTCTCGAAAGTGAAAGTGGTATTGTCGCTGTAGTATTGTATTTTATCATATTCTTTTCATCAAATGAAGGGTTCCAGGTGTGGTATTCCAAATTTATTATATTAAAATATACATTAAAATTTGTTTTCCCAAAAAGACGTGCTATACACACACATATATAATATAGTATAATTAACTGGGACACCATAGTGCCTAGCCACTATGATCTAAAATGGATATTTTCCATATGTTTCGAGTGCCAAAAAGTTTGATTTTTTTGGATATTGAGTTTAACTAGTTTAAGTTTACTGACTAGTTCAAACTAAAACTCAAACTAAAGTTACCTCTTTCATAGTAGTTTGATTGTAGGTATGTGTTGATTATATATATATATATATATATATATATATATATATATGAAGCATATAATCTAAATTCGTTTAAAATCTTTGAATTCAAAGTTATGTATTTTATTAGAATTGTTATAGATAGGTATATACCTTAAAACTTAATTTTATATAGTAGCATTTGTTGGAGCATGCAAATAACATTACAAGAATCCGTGGAAAGCTACAAAAGATGGATGGAGGGACACTTCAAATGGGCCAGTTAATTTGGGTTGCAAGTTGGATCCATAATTGAAAGGGGTAGGAAGTAGGAGTCTAACGTTCCCGAAAAATTTTAAAATGGGAAAAATGAAATTGAATAAAAGTTTATTTGGAATCAAGATTTTAATCTAAAATATCAACTTTTCCTCATTTCTTTTGAATTTTATCCTTAAAAAAAGAACAAATGAAATATTAAAAGATTTTTCATCCAAAATAAATAAACTATGAAAATGAGTTTTAAATATAGTTTTATTTTAAATTTCTATCTATTCTGAAATTTTTATTGAATTTTGGATCATAAGAAAATCTTTTAACTTAATTGTTTCTTTTTCTCTGCATTACAAAACTCAAAATCACTTAAGAGATAAGATTTATAATTTTTTTTATAAATCCCAAATCATCTCAAGGTCATCTCTAAAAACTTTCAAAGTCATGTGAACACATTTAATGTTGGAAAGCAATCAAAGACATAATTAAATTAAAAGCAATATTACCAATGTCAGAATTTTTATAAATTAAATATAAAATATATTGATTTGAAATTTTTGAAGGAACAATTAATATCCAAAATTAACCTCTAAAAAAGTTTCGAAAATAATAAAGTTGAATTATAAATTTAATAAAATCAAAACCAGAACTAGTTTAAAGACAATAGCAGTAATGTCAGAATTTTATAAAAATAAATATACCCGATAATCTCGTGAATTGTTTTTGGTAATTCCCAATAATCAGTTGTATTTCACAGAAAAAGTTTTAAACGAATTAAAGCTTATTTGATATCGAATAAAAATAAAAAACAGAAAAACTAGAAATTGAACACAGTGTTTTGTTAGAATTAATAAAAATTATTTACATAATATTTCGACCTGTAAATTTTACAGTGTAATCAGAAGTATTCAAGGATCATTGAGAAAAATTATAAAAATTATACAGCAAGATATGACCCTCATTTAAAACTCGTCATCATCACCTCACAATGAATAAATGAAGCCGTGTCAACTCTTATCAATAGAACAGTGCAATGACCCTGTAGAAGGCCCCACCTGGCAGTGGCTGCTCTTCCCTGCCTTCCTCCTCTCTTGCTCTACTCGGCTGCTCAGATGCTGCCACGGCAGAAGATTTGTGTTGATTTTCTCTGCCACGGCAAGCAATGGCACAGCGCCAACTCGCCTCACCTCTGCCACGACACTGCCGCGGCAGTCTTTTCCCACAAATTTCGCTGCCACGGCAATCATATCCCGCAAATTTTGCTGCCACCGCGAAAAAAAAAAAATTCGAGCCACCTGGCTTCTTCCCGGGCGCAACCAGGCCACCGTTCACACCAGCCGATCCATTCCGTGGTGACGCCTTTATAAGCCGGCCAGACACTCTAGTCTGTGCACCATTGCCCCTAATGCTTTCTTCCTCAAGACAAACTCCAATTCAGTGCCCAGCCACCGTTTTTTTCTCTGCCCCAGCCGCAATCACCATTACCGGCCAACTTCTTGTTCAAGCCTTCACTTTCAAATTACATGCACTGAGAGCTTCACCAATCGTCACTGATCAAGTCCCCTAGATTAATTTTGCTGTTCCTTTGCTGAGGTGACTCGCTGCCATGCTCCACCGTGCCCCGCCACTGCTCGTCACCGTTCAATCAACACTGCCCATTTCCAACGCCGGCGATCGCCCAGAAAGCACCTCAGTGAGCTGCTAAACATTTTCCCCCACTCAATTTTCTCCGAAATGCTCCCTAGCTTCTGTTCGCCAGAGACCAGCCACTTAATTAATTAACAAATCGATGAGAACAGATCCGGATTGCCTGCATCTACATCAGTAGGTACTGTTCCTTGTGCACATTGTATACAGGTGACAAACCTGTTGGAACAGAAACTCAAACATTTTGGGGCAATTATCTCTTTTATTACTTCTTATTCTTTTCTCTTACAAAACTCAGATCTACCCCTGTATTTATATTCAAAACTATAGCCCTCATAAACGGAATAGGATTCTACTTCCTTATCCTAGTTCAACTCCTCATCCTAAACTTTCTTAATACAAACTTTCTAAACTAAAACTTTCCTAGCTATTACAAGATTACTTCTAATATTTTTCCCTAATCTTGTAATACCTTTGATCACACCGATCTTCTCTCTCATCTCCAAGAATTTGTTCAGCTTGTTCCGTGTGTGCGTGAACTCCTTTGCGCTGTCTTGCCTGTGTACATGAAACAACGTCATCCTCTCCCGAGTCGCCTACACTTGCACCCACCTGGTGCCTTTGCGTCCTTCTGACGCCTGTGCTGCACCCACCTAGTGCCTCTGCGTCCTCCTGACACCTGTGCTATGGTATTGCGGAAAAAACACAACGAGAAACAAAATACGCCGAGCATTGAATTATTGTTGTTTTCAGGAGCCTTTACTTCTTGCATCGCCCTCACGATGATTTGCTTTCTTCTCTGGCCGAACGTCGCTTCCATCTTTCTTTGCTGCACCGCACACCAGATAGCTCCTACAGCCGCACGGGGTCTGACGCTTTCTTGCACCGCTTCCTGCTACCTCTTGTTGCACGCATCACGTGTCTCTGCATACACGTCTTCTATGTTCTTCTCGGTTGCTTCGGTTCCCTAATTTGATGAAACCCTAGAGGAATCACGTCCCTTCCAATAGCCTGATGTTGTGCTTCACGATGGCGCGGTTCCTGATCTGTCTTCACGCGCTGACTCCTGCTGATTTTTTCGTGCGCCGCGCTTCCGTCCCGCCTCCCGCGTGACCTTGCCTAGGCCCCGCTGTTTTACTTGCGTCGCACTGCTTCCGGATCGAAATCAATCTGCTGCTGCATGTCGACGAGACCGGCTCGGATTTCTGGTGCAACGAAGAGCCTCGCCTCGCAATTATGCTTGGCCTCGATGATCTGCGGTGCCATGGCTTGCGCACGCAGATCGATCTCAACCTGCTGTAGCTCCTCAACACCGCTAAACAACGATAGCTTGCCTTCTCGGACACCGTGTTCTCTTCATTAGAATGCGCACAGTTGGACTGGAAGCCCAGCACCTCCTCTCTGGTGTACGCCTCTCGCTCCTTGTTTCTTTGCTTTGCGGCGCTTGGAACTCCCTGTGCTTTTTATTGCTCGGCAACAGCAAGGAACGATTCCCGCCTCGAAGCTTTGTTTATTTTTCTTAGCGCTTGTACACACCGATTGATCCTCGTCGACATTGCCTCGGCCTCAAAGCGTCGCTGCTCGCCTGGTTTCTCAGGTGCCGCTGGGGCTCTTATGCCGCGCCACCGCTTCATGTTGCATCTCCGCGTTGGCTGCCCCCACGTATCTGGAACACCGAGCCCTCTGATGCTTGCGCCGCTCAAACACAAGGCCGCTCGAGGTCACCCGTGGACACGCTCTGATTTCTTCCTTCTTTTCCTACGGTGTCGCCGTCGTGCTTCTTTTTTTTTCTCGTGCGGTCGTTCCAGCCACACGTCTCCGCCCGGTTGGCCACCCCCGGAGTCTCCTCCTCCCAGGGGAGGCAGCTTGATAAAAAATCTTAAACTCTGATACCAATTGTTGGAACAGAATGCTAAAACTTTGGGATAATTTTCTCTTTTATTACTTCTCGCTCTGTTCTCTTACAAAACTCAGGTCTACCCCAGTATTTATACCCAAAACTACAGCCCTCATAAACGGAATAAGATTATACTTCCTTGTCCTAATTGAACTCCTCATCCTAAACTTTCTTAATACAAACTTTTCAAACTAAAATTTTCCTATTACGAGATTACTTTTAACATACCGACGTAACAGAATAGCCACCAGAGAGAGAGAGAGGACAAGAACGACACATGTCCGGCGCCGCCCGACTGAACCGAGCGGTGTGCCGCCATGCCGCCGCCGCCTGCTGCATCCATTCATGCATAGATCGAACGCCTGGCCATTGCCACTTCGAGGCAGCACTGTACTCCAATCCATGATTCCATGCCTCCTCTCCTTCCTCTCTCGTCCAGGTAAACATGAAGTCGACGTGGGTTGAGCTATGGGACAGTACAAGTGTACTGATGTAGATGCCCTACAGAGGGAGGGGCAGCGAGGCATTCAAGCTTAGCCATGATTGACGATTTATTGGTCGTTTAATTGGTGACGGTGAGCACAGGCAGCTGCCTTGCAGAGGAGTTCTTCAGGGACAGGCGTCGTGGACTCGTGGTTGCCTGGCCCGTCTACGGGGCCTACGCAGTTTTGACGAAGCCTACTGAAATAATGCTTTATCTAGCCTGTACTTTTTTTTCAAATCTAATCTTCTCGCATATGCATTTATAAATTTAACAACTTTCCCTTACCACGAAAGACGTGGTAAACGACACTGGTTCCTGTCCGCACCAGGGGAGCGAGGAAGACCACTGTCTCCCGAGGAGTTCTTCCGACCACGGAAGCAAAGTATGGCCCACAGCTGCAGGGCTTTTTTCGTGCTACCCGGGCTCGGAACGATGCCTCCCTCGCCCGTTCACCTGCCTACGAGTGCGCCCGCTCACCTGCCCGCTCTCGCACTCCCTCACTCGCCTGTGCGCTCCCACGCTCGCCAACAGTAATGTGGTACTAATCAGCTTCCGCGTTTCTCATTTGTCGGTCTTTCATGGTAGAGGATGAGACTAAATTTATAAATGCATATGCAAAGGATAAATTTTTTCAAAAAGAGACACGTAAAGCTAGATAAGCGTCGATTTCAAGCCTAAATGGAGTACTATATAAATGGGCCAAGCTGCCTCCCTATCGTGTGTACGTACAGGTACGCATCGCATGCAACTAAAAGTTCGTAGTTCCTCCCTCTCAAACAAAAGTTCGTAGTAGTGTACTGAGAGCTAGTTTCCATGCAGATGCAGGTTTTCATGCAGAGTCCGCTGATCAGATCAAAACGCGCCCGTCCCGAGCTAGCCCTCTCCAAATTAACCGGTACATGTTTGATATGTATGGCTTAATTTGTAGCTCCAATACGCTACCTCTATACGTACTTCACCGTACCATATGTATCGTTTTAAGATTAGTGCAATTTAGTTTTTAGCGAAGAATACTGTGTACGGATTGATTTCTAATTATGCTAGAGTAAATTTCACAAAATTATAATTTTTTATACAAACTATCAGAAAACTATAGATTTTAACTTCTATTTTACAGAACTATAAGTTTTAAAATCGACCATTTGTTATAACGGGTCTGACATTGTATGCCCATATGGTAGTCTCACGCGCGCGTTCTGCCAGATCTGTTACAAGAAACGGTTATTTCTAAAACCTGTAATATTTTTAAACAAGTTCTCATAAAATTTGTAGTTTTGTAAAATATGAACTAAAATTTATAGTTTTATGATTATCTATTAAAAAACCTAATAGTTTTGTGAAATTTACTAGTTATGCTAGGTTCGGTATGTATGTATATATATGCATGTCAGTGTCACTTACGCTATAATACGGCTCAAACCACGCGCACGCTCGCATTGGCCGGCGCGCGTCCCTTTGCCGCAGGCATCAAAACCACTTGAGAAATGAACAAAAACCAATCAAGATTCCGCCAAATCCGACTCTCGAATAGTCGCATCATGTCGCCGGTGCTCCATCGGTCGATCGCAACCGGCGCCGCTAGGAGAAAATGACGTTAATTTGCATTAACAAGTCCATCACATGCATGGCAACAATATGTACGTAGCCCGTCTTTCCCATTAATCAAGCCTGATCTCATCTTTTCTTTGTTAATTTTGTTCTTACTCCCCCTGCATGGGATTAATTATCCGTTGTACAGATTAAGCACTATTAAGTAACGAGTACCCACTTGCATGCTGCTAGATAAAAAAGGTGATCGCGATGCCTCATGCAAGAACGCATGCATCCATAATTGTAGTTAGGGGGTTTGGTGACACGTCACTTCCTTCGAGAGCCTGGAATTATGCGTTGGGAGGTTGCTATCGCTCAAACTTGGAGAGCCTAGCCATGAGTCCACGACTGACCGATCGACCAAACCGACAAACGCTAGGCAAATGTCTAGGGAAACCGACGCTCCATTCCGACGTAGCTAGCTGGTATATCGTTTTAGCGTTATTACAACCTTTCGATAGTTGTAATAGAACCAGCTAGCGAGGTACCGAGCGTAGCTCAGGTTGGCGGAGGCGCCGGTGTGTGCCCAGTCTGCCGGCGTTCGACTCTATTGACACGCAAACTCATCAAAAATTACACTCGTCAAAAATTAAGTCGGATGTATATATATATATATATATATATGCGTACATATTCGGTAGAATAATATGTTTTCACGTTTTAGAAGCCCTGAGTTTTCAAATTAATTTCTTAGTGTGTACAGTAAACAAGCACGTATATATGTGTGATGCGTGATATATGTGGGCTGTGTACGTACGTCCTTCTTGTGCCCTTAAAAAAATAGAACTAGCTAGCAGCCTTTTGATGGTTATATACGTCTGCTATTTCTTGTTTTCTTTTGAAAGAAAGCAGTAGAGAAGATACCTACGACATATATATATAATATAAAAAAGAACGGATCATGTACAAGGTTTAGAATGAAAAAAGAACGCAGCCCAAGCTAAGGAAAGAGATCAGATAAAGAGTCTAGCTAATCAAATAAGCTTTGTTTGTGTTGCTCTTTTACGCGATCGATGTACATATAGAGAGAGCTCATTCTTAAAAAAAACCCTTTTCCAGTTTGATATGCTCGAAGCCATACTCTTAAAAATCCCATCATTTCTTTGTTTCTAGATTCCCCAAACTGCAATAATAATAATTTCTATATAGAAGATATAGTTAAAGTTGTTATTGGAACGTTCTACCTTTTATTGGCCCAAAATACTCCAATAATATTCCAGCATGTGGCACTGAAGGAGCAATTGTAGAAAAGATGATTTGATATCTCCACTTGTGTTGATCTTGACATAGGACACAATAGTGACTATCCTCTAAATAGTATTATTTTCTAAGTAACATATCTTTAGTGTTCAATCTATCCAAAAATAATAACCATACGAACACTCTGAGTTTCATCGATCACATATTTACTTTGCCGAATCCACTTAAAAGGTTTTGGTGCAACCATTGTATGAAACGAGTACTGATAAAAATTTTGTTACATGTATATGTCTTTATTCCAAATGTAGATCCAAGCATCCGAGCAATTGTTTATTGGCAAGAATCTTTAGATGTCATCAGTTAACAAGCTATACTCTTGAAAGGCATCATTAGAAAGAGGCAAATTGAAGTTATGTCTTATTTTTGGGTTATTGATAAACTATGAAATTGAGCTGTCTTTCTTTTTGGCAAAAGAATATAGGGTTGGAAATCTAAGGCAATAGATATTGTGATTCCAAATGTTTGTCCAAAATAATGCTGATATCCCTGCTCCCACAGTGACCATAGCAATAGTTCTGAAGGAATTGCTATATTTTATAATGTCTCTCCACCAAAATGAACCTTTAATTCTTGAGCAATGAGGGATTTCATCCCTATAATAAGTTGACAAAATCAGATTTACCCATGGTAGGTGATGACTGTTATAAAATTTATGGAGATTTTTCAATAAAAGTGCCTTATTCTGAGTTTGTAGTTTAATAACACCAAGACCCCCTTTGTTTTTTGACCAGCACACCTGCTCCCATACAGCTAGATTATTCCCCTTTTTGTTGAGATCATAACAACGCCATAGATAGTGTCTTCTTGCTCTATCAATATTGTCGATCACTGTCATGGAATTCTCAATGAGCACATGTAATAGGTGGGAAGGGCTGACAAAACGGAGTTAAACATTTGTAATCGTCCACCATAAGATAAATAAGAGGCACAACTTGATAATCTTCGTTTAACTATGTCTATTAAAGGTGAAAAAATCAATTATTGTAGGTCTTGTAGTGCCCATAGGAAAACCCAAATAAGTAAAAGGTATGGTTCCAATTTGACATCCAAATGTTTGTGCTAAAACCGATATTCTGTCTTCATGAACATTGATTGAAACCAAAAAAGATTTATTATAATTTACCTTTTGACCCGAAGAGGTATAGAAGGAACTTAGAATTGCCTCCAAGCATATGAGCTGCCTAGCATTTGCCTCCATAATTATTAGTGTGTCATCAGCATACTGAATGATGGGGAAGTCATTATCCAAGGAAGAAGAGATCGGCATAGTAAAAATTCCGCGTTGGTATGCCTTGTTTATTATTGATTGCAAAAGATCAGCTGCCAATACAAATAGGAGGGGTGATAGTTGATCACCTTGGCGAACTCTTTTCTTGCATTGAAATTGTTTTCCGGAGACTCCATTTAGTAAAACTTTTGATGTGCCAGAGTTGAGTAAAATTAATATTGATCCAATTGATTCATCTTTCAGAAAAACTCATATTTTGCATTACTTCAATAATGATAGCATGTTCAATATCAAATACCTTTCTAAAATCTAACTTTAGGATTATAATTTTCTTCATGGATTATATATGTCTTGTTGTTATATGTGTCCTGGCAGCAGTGTCAAGATTGGATAGCTCTCAACGGAAAAGAATCAGACAGCTCTGGCCTCTGAGCAAAGACGACGTATCCTTTCACCGATCGAATGATGACCACATACCAGCCGGGCTAGCTAGCTTAGCTGCCTGGTACGGTTATGCATGTGCAGCGACAGCGAGCTACAAAGAAGTCTTACTTTTGTAGTTCTGTGCAGTATGGTGTTTAATTTCATTTAATGGAACTCGTGCATGCCACGTAGATTACAGAGAACGCGATCAGTTGTCAGATTTAGCGAGAGGAGAGCAGGGTTTACAATTTCGTTTCGAAGTCTTCGCAAGAAATCGTTCAAAAACCGTGAAAAATCGAACGGTTTGCAAATTCAAAAAATTTAAATTTTGGTTAAATCTATGCTCGAAATCGCGGTTTTTGACAAAAAAAAACAGCTCGGTTTACCGCGGTTTTTCGCGAAAAATCAGTCGACCAATTGAACATTCTTGAAAAACGGCAAAAAAACTGCGGTTTTCCAACGGTTTTCGAGTGGTTTTCAACACATAAATTTTTTGAATTTTTTCTTTATTTTTTTTTAAAAATTTTACCGGTAAACCACTCGATTTCTGTTTTCGAACCGGAACGATACCGTTGAAAAACGAGCGATTTATCACGATTTTATTAACCATAGAGGAGAGGGATATGCATGCGCTCCTATATTAGAGAGACAACTGTAAACAACTGTGGAACTCGAGAATTAGGGACAATGTGAGCAAATGTGTAAAGCGCACGTTGACACGATAAGTAGAGGAATTAAATCATTAGAAGCACTGCAGACGTGTTAGGTTACTTGTACCAAATAATATATATAAAAGATGGTTTAGAGAAAAAGTTATTCATGTGTTTGGTTGTTTGAATGGAATCATTTTATCCTAGATGATGAGTACAAATTTAAAAAATATTCTTTATAGATATCGAACCATTCCTAACAAAAAACAATGAAACTAAATAGTACAAGACTATCCCATCTTATTCAACATTATTCTATCAACCAAACACACCTTACCAGATCTCAGGTGTTTATTGACGGCCAAAAGCCGTCAGGAAAAATTCCTGACGGCTACCCGTCAGCCAAATACCCACAAGTAGAATGATGCGGAAATTCTATTTGACTGACGGTTATCCGTAAGAAAAAAAATATTCTCGACAGATATCCCTGTCGGCTGGCTGTCATGAAAATTCCTCGGCGTTAGGTTTGTGAAACGAATTTTCCTGATAATATCCCGTCAGGCTTCCTCGTCTACATGACTCTTTGCATTTGTAAACACGTCGCCGCATAGCCCTATGTATTCCTACCTACGTACCGCCTAACTGCAAATGCAAGTCGCATGCGAGTACATACAACGAGATCGAGTTGATTACACGATCAAAATGGTCTAAAATGATACCATGCACATTCTTAGGGGACAAAAATAAAGTCGATACAAAGTTCGTCGTGCGTATTCTCAATTGGACTTCCAGTTTCGACGCCGGTTTAACTGTCAGAAGAAACAACGTCGTTGCTTGTCTGTCCATGTCAGGGCAGTTGGCTGAAAGAAGCCGTCAACTGCGTGCTCGCTCGCAAGGGATCGCTGAAGGAGAGGAGGCAGGTCGTGTAGCAGAAAGGATGCCCTAATTGTGCCCTCTGTCCCTCTATGTACTATCCTGATGATCAAATTAAACTATCAAATGACGTAGTCGTAATCGTGAGATCGATCGACGATCGAGATATATGATACGGCGCGCGGTTCTCATCAGACTTCATTCTAACAACTTGGGAATAGGCGCGATTTATTAGGGTTTGTAAGAATCATATTCACTACTACAGAATGGTACAACACTATCACTTCATCTGAATCGGTTTTCAACTTTTCAGGAAAAAAATCAATTGTGATAGATGATTCAGCGAGGGTGTTAATAATTGGCGGGAAATCATCACAATCGGTTCTCATGATAGAACCGATTGTGATGTAGCATTAGAATCGATTGTGATGTGTCTTGCTAGGTTATATATACCTTCGGGTTGAACTCTACTCTGTTGTTGTTCTAGAGGCAAAAAAATCGTCGTTGCTTCAAAAAACACAACATACTTTGGTTGAAACTAATACATGGGTGAGAAATTATGAAATCCTCAAGGATGGGTATTAAGAGGGTAAAGTTGAAGCCCTAACTTGAGGAGATTTCTCCTCAAGTTTTCCTCATTTGTGATTTTCTTTAAAATGTGAGTATTCTTTCAAATCCCTTCAATTTTGTACTAGATAATTCGATATGTTGCAAAGAGAATTTAGCTTGCACTGGAACTATGTGTATCCTATCAGATTTCACACTCTTTATTTGACAAACACACATCCATTTATCTGCTTTTTAATACTCTCGTATTAATTTAGAATTATTGTTGCTATAACATGATGAATGTTAGAATTTAGGTTGCTTAACCTACGTCTCTTGTTCGAGTGTGCTTATTTATAAATATGCTAAAATGATATATTTATAAAACAACACTCTTGAATTGTTCGTGTTTTTTTGGACAGTTCAAGGATATGTGGTTCGGGCAAATTCCTAATTAAGCTGTTGTACAACTGCAGAGAAAATTAATTTCGGCAGTATCTCCCTGATGTTCACCGGATACACACCTTCTTACTTGTTGTCGAGATGTGTATTTCGAGAACAGCGGGGATATGCTACTGAAATTTTCTCTGGAGTTGTTCAATAGCTTAGGAACTTACCCGAACCGTATAATCTCGAATGAGATTATAACATAACTTAATTAGAGATTTGAAGTCATCGTTGATACTTTGTTGGTCAATAGATAGACGTTTCTTTAGTATCATTCAATTCCTCAACTTTGTTAATGTTTCCATCCTTATTTTGTTTCATTGAAGTCAAAAGAATTACAAGCTTACGGCATTAATCATTTTTGATGTTTTAAATGTATGTCTCCTAATTAGGGAATTGAAAGCTCTTAACTAGGGAAGAATGTATCGGGAGTAAAATTATAAATCTTGGAACATGTCCTCTATTTTACAAAGGTAAGTAAATGATGTCTCAATATTTGAAATAGCTAGCTAGCCGTCGTTCCAGTTTTGTGTTAATTTAGTGTGCGCAGTTTAATTGCAGATGGACCGTGATGAAAGGATGTATCAGAAAAGCTGTGTGAGTGCTGAATTTCAGAGGGGTGTTAAGGAGTTCAAAAAAATTACAAAAGAAGATATGGTGAAGAGGGGTGTAAACTACATGTATTGTCCTTGCTTTAATTGCACCAATCTCAGGAGATTTAACAACTCAGCACAAATTGAAGACCACCTGATTTGATGTGGCTTCGTGAGGAATTACACGTGTTGGATCTATTATGGGGAGACAGGTACTACCCGTCCAGTATACAACGAAGATATGTTGAAACCCAATCATGAGTTGCAGTGTGATATGTTTGAGGAGGACAATTTAGTGTAAATATTGCGGGATGTGGAGAGAAATTACACGGAAAGAGAGTTTGAAAAGTTTAAAAGCTTGATGGAAGACGATGCCAAACCGTTGTTCTCAGGTTGCAAAGCGAAATACACCAAATTAGATCCTTGCATTGTTCGAACTGAAGGCAAAACACCGTTGGACAGATACAAGTTTAAATGCACTTTTAGTTCTTCTATCGGATATTCTATATGAATGGAAATAGAAATGATACATGCATGTCCGAATGATTGCATCTTAAACCGTAATGTGCATAAGAAATTGTATGTTTGTCCAGTTTGTGGTATACCCCAATACAAACAAAATGAGAAGCATAATGACAAGAAGCATAATAGTCGAGGCGACGACGGTGAAGAGGTCAATAAATGGGCACCGGCTAAGGTATTGTGGTACTTGCCCATCATTCCCCATTTGGAGCGGTTGTTTGCAAATCGCAAAGAAGCAAAATTGTTGTGTTGGCATTATGAATCTCGAAAGGAAGATGACAAGCTGAAACACCCCGCTGATTCGGATCAATGGAAAAACATTGATTGGAAACATAAGGAGTTTGGTACTGAGATGAGAAATATAAGATTTGGATTGAGTACCGATTGAATGAATCCGTTTGGTAATATAAGCAGTCATCACAGCACTTAGCAAGTTCATCTGTGTATTTACAATCTCCCTCCTTAGTTGGGCATGAAGCTGAAGTATATCATGATGTCGTCGCTAATCTCAGGACTCAAACATCCGAGAAATGATATTGATGTGTACCTAGCACTTTTTATTAAGGATTTGGTAAAATTATGGAACGAGGGGGTCCTGGTGTGGGATGCATATGACAGAGATAACTTCACCTTACGGGCTACGATATTTTGCACCATAAATAATTTTCTGGCCCTCGGTAATTTGGTGGGTTACAGTTCGAAGGGAGTCAAAGCGTATCCTATTTGTGAAGACGAGACCGAGGGCTTATGTCTGCCGAATTCCAAGAAAACTATGTATATGGGTCACCGTAGGTTTCTACCTCGAAGTTATCGATACCGTAGGATGGATGACAAATTCGATGGGAAGAGGGAAGTTCATTCGGCTCAACAGCTTGAGTGAATCGCATCTATATTCATACATGGAGGATATCAATGTTTAGTATGGAAAGAGCCATAAATCTGTTTGTCCCAGGACCATTTAGAAGAAGAGGTCGATATTTTGGGACTTACTATACTGGAAGGAGTTAGATGTTCGGTATTGTTTTGATATCATGCACGTTGAGTACAATGTTTGCGATAATTTGGTTGGTATCCGGCTGAACGTACCCGGGAAGATCAAGGATGGTGTTAATGCTCGCCGCGACATGATGGCCTATATGGGAATCAGGTCTAAGCTTGTAGTGATAGAGGAGGATGGAAAATATCCATACATCCCCGCTGTATGCTACACCTTGCCCAAGAAGAAGAAAGAAGACCTCTGCAATTGTCGCAAAGGTATTAAAGTTCTATCGGGCTACTCCGCAAACATTAAGAAGCTTGTGTCTATAGATGATTTTAAATTACTTGGTATGATGTCCCACGACTATCATGTTTTGATGACCCAAATGCTCCCTGTTGCAAACAGAAATATTCTATCAGGGGATGTCAGGTTAGCAATCACGAAGCTATATTATTTCTTCAATACAATTTCTTGCAAGGTTATTGATCTCGATGTACTATACACCTTACAGAGTGAGGTGGTGTAGACTCTATATTAGCTTGAAATGCATTCCCCCCGTCATTTTTTTGACGTCATGGTCCACCTTGTTGTTCAGCTTGTTAGAGAGATTAAGATATGTTGACCTGCATTGCTATGTTACATGTATCCATTTGAGATGTATATGGGTATATTAAAGTCATACATGAGGAATCAGTTGAAGCCTGAGGGTAGTATTGTTGGAGGTTATGAGACTGAAGAGGTTATTGAATTCTGCATGGACTATCTAGGTGAAAGACAAGCAAGTGGTGTTCCTGTATCTCGTCATGGGGGCAGATTTGGTGGCAAAAGAACAATTGGATACAAATTAAAGAGTCCACGGTTTGATATGTATTATAAAACATATTTAACAGTCTTGCAGCACAGTGTAGAAGTTCATCCATACATCGAGCAGTACAAGTTGATATTACAGGAAGAGAATCCACATATGGATGAGCTTTCCATCACGCGAGAACACAACGATCAATTTCTCACATGGTTCAAAGAAAAGGTGAAGGTCTCCGTTAGTGAGGATGTCAAATGGTCGGCTGACGGACCAAGATTTAATATACAGATATGGCAGAAGTACGATATTATTGGCTACACCTTTTACACTGAAAGTCAAGATGCAAAGAGTACCGTTCAAAACAGTGGTGTAAGCATATATGCTTTGTCCGATGATCACTCGAAAAGAGGTTCCTCAACCGCAGTGAACTACTACGGGATGATCGAACAAGTTTAGGAGCTTGATTACGTAATATATAACAGAGGTACGATATTATTGGCTACACCTTTTACACTGAAAGTCAAGATGCAAAGAGTACCGTTCAAAACAGTGGTGTAAGCATATATGCTTTGTCCGATGATCACTCGAAAAGAGGTTCCTCAACCGCAGTGAACTACTACAGGATGATCGAACAAGTTTAGGAGCTTGATTACGTAATATACCATGTTCTATTGTTCCGATGTAAGTGGGTGGGACTTCCACATGTAGTGAAGGTCGACAAGAGAGGTTTTACTCTTGTGGATCTCAATAGACTCGCCTACAAAGATGAACCGTTTGTCCTTGCGAACAAGCAACTCAAGTCTTCTACGTGCGTGATCTGGCCAATCCGAGGTTTCACGTCATCCTTCATGACAAAAGGCGGATTGTTGGAGTTGAAAATATCACAGATGAAGAAGAGTACAACCAATTCGATGAAATACCTTCCTTTGCAGATGGGGTATGTCTTAGCGATGATGATAACACACATGAAACAAATTACATGTGTGTAGATCATTAAGAATGATTGTATAGTAAATAAAGGGACTACGTCAATATAAATAATGCTATGTGTTTGAAATATTTGTATTGTACATAACTTCTCTTTCCCTTTACATTGTTTTAGCCAAAAGTAGAACTTTTGATGAGCATCATTTACATGCAATGATATTTTTTGTCGGGAACTTTAGTTTTACTTCTGAATTCAAATTAACTTATTTGGTTACCATGCATGACTTTTTAATATAATGTTACCTTGCTTTGCATTAGTAAGAAAAACAAGAATTTAAAGAATGCTAAGGTCATGAGTATATGGGTCCGCATATATCTATATCCCTCCAAAGAAATTTACTGAAACCCCTATACATCATCACAATTTGTTCCTAGTTGGAACCGATTGTGATGTGTCAACATCACAATCGGTTCCAACTAGGAACAGATTGTGATGCTTGCATTCTCCACTAAAATGTAGCTTCTTTTCCATTTAACCATTCTTGTGCCCTCGAGCTCATCACCCGAGCTAGCCCCTGTCAGCCTCGCTCCCCTGTGGGCCCATAGGCCCCCGTTGGCCTCCACGCCCCAAGCCTCCCCCGCCACCCCCTATGCTCTGAGCTTCCCCCGTCATCCCTTAGCCCCCAAACTCCCCCTATCGGCCCCCACGCCCCTGAGCTCCCCCTGACCCTTGCACCCCTGGCGCGGCGCCCCCTCCACTCTCCACCCCTTGTGTGGCCTCCTCCTCGAGCCACCTCCTCCTCAAGCTCGGCCCTGCTGCCTCCACTTGGCCTCCTCCCCAAGCTCAGCCCCGCCGCCTCCAAGTGAGTTCTTTAGGATTCCTGTTCTATTGGAATCAAATACATTTGAATTGCTTCATATTTGATTCTTGCATGTTGGTGTAAGAAAATGCGTTGAGGATTAAAGATTCTTAAGATCCTGTTTGTAGCCGTGCTTCTGCTTAATAGATTTGGTGATAAGTGATAACTGACTTGCTCTTGCTAAGACTCATTGACCTACTAACAATTGTATGTAATCTTTAGCTTGGAGTTGCTTCTGTTGGATGTTTTTTTGACAAATTAATGAGCTTCTGCTTATCGGATCTTTTGAGTTCTCTGATTTTCATTTGTTCAGTATAAGTTCATAATGTGAACATGCATCTTGCGATGAAATAATGGCAAAAGATTATGTTGCTATATGGCAAACCTTATGTAGCTTTTTTTATTAAGTTTATCAGATTTTCATTTCAATGCTTTGGTTGTGGATTACTACTATGTGATGTATTCTATCTGGTAAGAGCTTGCCAGTCAGATATCAGTTGTGAGGATATAGTTGATAATTGAAGTTCAATGCTACTCTAAATTTGTCAATTTTTGTTTCTCTACTGCATATGCTGTTCGAATTGTTTCCTGCAATGACAAAACGAGTAGCACTAAAAAATCAAAACTAGCATTCCATCTATCTATTCAGTCTTGTCATTCCTTGCAGCTGCTGTAACCTATAGCATGTTAAAGCTGACACTTTGTAATATTATACTTACTGTGGTTTCTTGATATTAAATGAAATATTAACAATAATCTGTATGCATTTGCTAATATCATGTATGGAAGTACCACAACCTTCCAGTAGATATGCATGAATTCCATATGGAGAACCATTTCAAAATAGACCACGAGCCATTCTTTCCCCATGTAATTGCAAGCCGATTTGCTGTTTGCCCTCCCAATATGCTCTTTGCTGCTAAATGTTCTGTGTTTGGTTTGTAGTCCCACCTTGCCCAAATAGGGGCTATCTAAATACGGGCATGCCTACCAAAATTAGTGCATTGTTTGGCACATTACCAAAATTTCGGCATGCGACCAACATTTGGCCAATCTAGTTCTTTTTTGTGCCAAACTGGAGCTACCAAATTTATGGTCCTAATTTTTATATTCAAAATTTTGGCAATTTAATGGTGCCTATGTGCATAAACCAAACAAACATGCCAACAGAGGCTGTTGAGCATATGAAAAGTATTATCTTCCTCAAGTTTGAAGAGTTTTGATGGCAAGATTAGAGAATTAGAGTTCACTAAATTTCTAAATTTGAATCGTTAGCACATTTGTGCAAGTGTTATTAGCACCTTTTTTGTTCAAGTCAGCTAATGCACATAAATACGTATCAAATCCTTATTGAAATGTGCTGACCATGTAGCTGCTAAATACAATGTGACCTTAACCTCTGCTAATTCTTTAGGCAGTATTTTACAATTTGTAACTGATATCCAAATAGTTTAACCGATCATTTTTTAAAATAACTGTGGTCTCTTGTCCATGCTGTTAAATATGACAGTTAGAGAAGTAGGAAGCATACTAACATAGAAATGCAAAGTGCACAGCCAGTTCAATTTATTTTTTAAATAAGTTTGAAGTAGAACCTTAGTCTGTTTTTTTATTTAATACCCTAGAATACAAGTCATCAAACTTTTTAGTGTTTGACCACTAAAATGTTTCAAACTATCTAGATTGGCGACATGAAAGCTATGTCATTAGGGCAAGACAAACCAATGTGCTTTGGTTGATATATAACTTGCTATTATGGTCATGTACTCATTTGTGTTGGTTCAACATATGTACTCATTATGGTCATGTCTTTATTGTTGTTGTAATATGATCAATATCCTTACAATGGTTTTTATTTTACATGTCATTATTGTTGTTATAATATGATAAATATTAGAGTTTAGGTTGCGTAACCTAAGTCTCCCATTCGAGGGTGCTTGTTTATAAATATGCTGAAATAGCATATTTATAAGCAAGCAGTCTCGAATTGCCCATGTTTTTTTGGACAGTTCGAGGATATATGGTTCGGGCAAGTTCATAAGCTGTTGTACAACTCTAGAGAAAATTTCGGTAGCATCTCCTAGTGTTCTCCGGATACACAACCTCTTGACTTGTTGTCGAGATGTTTATTTGGAGAACAGCAGGGAGATACTACAAAAATTTTCTTTGGAGTTGTAGAGCAGCTTAGGAACTTGCCTGAACCACATATCCTCGAATGAGATTAGGACCTAACCTAATTAGAGATTTGGAGTCATCGTTGGTACGTACTTACTTGGTCAATAGATAGACATTTCTTTAAGATCATCCATTAATATGTTAATTTACTACAATATGCTAGTACAACTATATGCTATGAATTATCCATTAATCTGTTAATTTACTTGATTCACTGTCAAGTCGACATAATAGCTATGAATTGCTTTCTTTCATGTGAAATATATGACCATGTTAGATATATATTCAAAATGTCACAAAGAGATAGCACCGGCTCATCGTCAGACAGAATAGAAAGTGATGCTAAGGAGCCGAGTAAGGTAAGAAATGTTTAGGAGCCAAGTAAGGTGAGAAAGGGTCGAGGACTGAATAAAAGGGCCATAAGGAGAACGCCGCATGTTTTCCATTTTGATGCCACGGGGTTTGCACGGGTCCTCCCAAGTATAAGGGACGCTACCGATCTTTTATCGGCCAATTGGTGTGAGAGACAGTGCCGATCATGGTTAAGGACTGGAGGAAGAAAGTTAGTGCTAAACAGAAGAATCGGCTGTGGGACGAAGTTAAGGGGAAACAAATTATACCAGAGGAAGATGAAAGCAATGCGAGGTGGTATGCCTTGAAGAGAATTGGTGTGTCTTTGAGGCACTTCAGGGTTATCATGCATGATGAGTACGTACTGAAAGGCCATACTTCCTTCAAGAGATATCCGTTTGTGACTCCCGATGTTTGAGAGGAGTTCACAAGGATGAAGCGTACGCCTGAGGTGGAGGATCAGAGAGAAAATAACATCGCTATCCAAAGGCTGAACACACATGCGAATCACTTCGGTTCCACCGGATATGAAGGGAAGAAGCAAAGTGGGTGCGATTAGCTGATGAGTGTGCGAACTTCGGGAAGGCGATGACTTATTCCCACATACGTGAGGTGTGGGCACGCAACTGGGTATTAGTGAGGACGAAGAAAACCTCCGATGGTCAGCTTGTAGTTCCAAACCTCGCGATTGCGCTGATCGTCTCCACTATCGTAAGACATCTGATTTAGTACATTGCAGTTGACCCGTTCCGTTGTATTTTAGAACTAATTTATATTCGTTTCTTGCAGGAGGAGGTAAGCCAATAGAAAGAGCAGGAGACCTTTCAGAGCCAAGAATCGAAGGACATCCTATGTTCGGTGATCGGAAAGCCCGGCCATATGGGTTGGGTGCTTGCTGCAGGTGCGGGGCATACGAAGAGATTCTTCTTCCAAGAGGATGCTGCCAGTGCCATATCAAGATCATGGGAGGCACGTGTGGAGCACCTCAAGGACACACTGAGAGAGAATATGATGGCACGTGAGGAGCGCTTGAGGCCCGAGATGATGGCGATTATCTCCTAGAGTCAGAGTCAGATGGCCTCGCCTCTCGTAGAAAGATCTGTGCCCCGCCCTAGCAGCTGCGCTTTCAAAAATGATCAGGCTAGTCCCCAGCTAAAGGTAATAGTTGTTTCTGACTTAAAGGTGCAAGAGTAAGCTAAATAATGTTTCTAATTAAGTTGCACTTCTTGCAGGCACCTGCTAAGTACCAGATCGTCGTGACTGAAGACGGATTTCCTGTTGAGGCTGTACGCGAGGTTGCATTTCTATGCAAGGAGACTGACACGGTGCATGGTTACCCTTTGGGGAAGGGCTATATGAGGGTGCAGGTGGACTATGTCCACGAAGACTTCCTATCTCATGTGCTGGAGTTCCCCTCGAAAGAAGATATCACCACTCTCGAGATAGCACGGATGTCGTTCATTAAGTAGCCCATGATGGGTGTCGTATTACTCAAGGTAAAAATCCCCATGTCTTCTCGATCATTCCAGTATTGCATCACGTTACACATGCATGTGCTTTGTAGGTTCCTATCATACCTACACCTGCTCTTGCTCCTGCTCCCACCACCATGACGAGTCCTCCGTCCAAGTCGACTCCTACATAGAGTGTAGAGCAGGTGCGCAAAAGGACTAGCACAATAGGCAAAGAACCACAAGAGACCTCAGAGACTCCTACTGTTAAGAAGGCAAAGTTGACAGAGGCCACAATGCCCCCTCAAATACACAGAAAGCCCCTTGTCCCAACCTCATAAACTCCTTCTGTCCAAAAAGCAAAGTTGATAGAGGACACAGAGCACTCTTGTCAGGACCAGATTTCCAAATTCGAACCCTCTTGTGTATAATTTGTGCTAGTCCAGGAAAAGTTAGCGTACATAGTGAAAACAGTGATGACAACATATCCATATCACGAGTCAAATAATATTAACAAAGCAAAAAAGTATCAACCTTATGGCCAATTATTACAAATAAGCAATCTCATGGCTTGAGTGCAAAAAGAAACAGCGGAAATGAAATAACAGCAGTAGGATAAGCCCATCCATTTGCCCACAGGCAATTAACTGGGGTACGTGTCCTAGTAATCTGGATCACCTTCATCATAACCACAAGCAAAGAACTCGTAGTCGCCTTCAGCTTCTGCGCACTCCTCTGTGGAAGGTTGGGATGTTGCAAGGGTGAGCACAAAATGTACTCCGCAAGTCTTGGAAACATAATGCATGATAACTATATGCAAGACTAAACAATTGAAGGCATGATAACAATTAATTAGTCAGGTCGTACCCATATAGACATGTGATTGTATGGTAGTGCTTGGTCCATGATAACACATGCTTCGGTCCTTAATTGACTAGGGCAGAACATTCACTTTCAAGGTCTCGTGCATCTAGCACCCACCAAACATCCATCCGCCCCGGTCTAAACCATTTCCACTTTATTTTATTTAAATAACAGCAGCAATACCAATTGCTGCGACTTCACATTTAAGATTAAACAATGTTTGAAAAGATTCCCATAGTGGTTTAATACCGAAACGTTTAAGCTGGACTAAGCAATTCTACCATCCCAGACTACTCTACTGGTTATCACCAGATAAATTTAGCTAATATCATTTAGGGTGACAAAGGTTCACCATGATTAATGTCAATGAGGGTATAACAAATCTGGAATTTAACTAAACCTTAAATCACACTTAAAGTATATTGTGAAAAGTAAGTATGCATAATTTAAAACAACATAAGCTTTTCATAAAATTTGAGATCAACATGTTCAAGGAAGACTTTCCTTCATTGCCTCCTACGGAATCTACCTCTGACTGCTGATTCGCTTGAACTTCGACTGCGTCATCTACACTCGAAACAAGAACAAATAAATAAAACAAATTTAAAGAAAATTAAAAAATTGAAAAGAATGGTACTAGAAAATAGATCTTAAATTTAGATGAATTTAGAAACTTGAATAACTAGAATCGAAGCTCGAACGAAGGAGAACGGCCTTCTAGAAAGATTTAAATCACAGAAAAAAGAGAAACGGTACTGCAGTTGAGTTACTGTAGCATCATGCTACTATTCATGCACAACACAACAGAGAAGGAGGCTCTCTGTGATTAGCCCTGGCGCAATGAAAAAAATTGGTTGAGGCCAGGGGCGGCCGGGCCGGCCGGCCGGAGGGGAGGGGTGGTGCGGCTACCGGCGCCACCAGCAGTGGCCGGAGGAGGCGGTGGGGTAAGCCGGATGGCGGTGGTGGCCGAAAAAAGGGCGGCGAAGCGGAGCTCACCCATTTGCGGAATCTGGCAAAACGACGGCGAGCTAGTTTGTGGGAGTTGGCAAAAAGGGTTGCTCTCTGAATGAGGCACCCGATGGTCCCTTTTATAGGGCGGGAGTTGGACCGGAAGGGACTCATTTTTAGCGAGAATGGCGGTGGTCAGAATGAAGAACATTGAATTTTTTAGAACAAACCGTGGGGATTAATTTGGGGAAACGGCTATGAGAACATGGGGAATGAATAGAGGATTTGATTGCACACTTAATTGAGAAGAAACGATAGATAATCGTGTAGAAAATGAAGCTTTATTGAAAGCCCTAACGGAGGAGAGAGAGAGGGGTTTGCACTGGATATGGCTCAAGCTAGAAGAAACATATGACAGGTGGGTCCCCATTTTCGGATTTATTTAAGCTGAGAGAAGAACGCGTTTGGTAAAAATAGTAAAATGGCTCTAAAAATCTTGGAAAAATTCTCAAAAATACTTTGGAACCAAATAGTAATATTTTCGGAATTTTTAAGATTTTAAATTTTCTGCAGAAATTCATTTTGTAAAACTAAGAATTGCGAAAAGAGTTTTAATAAAATCTGTAAAATTCCAAATAAATTCAAAATAAATTCCAAATTGAATAGAATAAATAAAACAAATTAAAATGAATTTTTTTAGGATGCTACAAACCTACCCCCCTTAAAAGGAATCTCGACCCTGAGATTTGGACGCACTAGCGAAAAAGGTTGGGTACTCTGCTCTAAGATCTTCTTTATGTTCCCAAATTACCTCTCTTTCTGAATGATTGCTGCATTGAACCTTGCAAAACTTGATTGTCTTGTTTCTTGTTTGACGCTCTGCCTCATCCAAAATTCTGATCGAAAACTCTACGTTGGTGAGATCCTCTAGCAGCTCAACATCCTTAATCTGCATCTGTTCTTCTGGTACTCTGAGGCATTTTTTCAGCTGCGACACATGAAACACATTATGCACATTTGACAATTGTGGCGGCAGCTCTAACTGATAAGCCACTTCTCCACTTCTAGCTAGGATTGGGAACGGTCCAATGTATCTTAGTGCTAACTTTCCATGAACTTGGAATCGACGCATCCCTTTGAGCAGTGAGACTTTCAGGTATACATAGTCACCAAGAGCAAAGGTTAACTCTCTCCGATGGTTGTCAGCGTAACTTTTCTGTCTAGACTGCATTGTTCTCGATCTTTCTTGGATCATTTTTACTTGTTCTTCAGTCTTTTGTAAAAATATAAGGACCAAAGACTTGGCGATCTCCTGTTTCATTCCAACAGAGAGGTGTTTTGCACTTTCTTCTATACAAGGCTTCAAATGGTGACATCTGTAAACTTACTTGATAACTATTGTTATATGAGAATTCTGCATAGGGTAAAATTTGATCCCAACTTGTTGCATTGGACAATGCACAAGACCTTAACATATCTTCTAGAATCTGATTTACTCGCTCAGTCTGTCCATCAGTTTGAGGATGATAAGCCGTATGATCCTGAAAGCCATTGATATTTCTACTGTATGATTCTAGAAGTTGTGAGTATCGCACCATACAACATGAGACTATGACTGTTATATGATTTTGTATTATGTTTTTTAATAATTGACACGAGTTGCAGGATAATGAGGCAGTGAGCGGTGATGGGTCAACACCCAGTTGGGTTTGTTGACCCCGAGATGGTGTCTGCGACCATGAGTAGGCTTCAATCGGAGTTCTTTGCCAACTACATCAAGCAGACATTACAGGCTGAGTCGACAAAGGACTTCATTCTATTCCCGTATCACGAGGAGTAAGTACCACTTTACCCTTCAATTACTTGTACGCACTTAAACCGTATATGAACTTATTTTATTGCACTGCATACCATTTTATAATTAACCTTTGGGTTCTACTTGTGGTCGCTCCGAGTGAAAACAAAGTCTACACTTTTAACTCGATCGAGAAGAGGCTGATGGCCTACGTGATCATGCCTATTTTGCAGAAGTAAGTACATTACTCTAACCTAACACTTTCTGTATTTAAGTGAGTTCATTTTTTTACCTCAATGGCATCTCTCCAATGTATGTAGGGATTTCTTGTCTTACGTTGTTGAAGGAGGGTGACACGATGACAAACGAGGCGACAAGCTGGAGTAGAAGCGCTTCAAGGTACAAGTGTCTAGTATAGGATTTTTCAAACATGTATTCTTCATTTCTTAATTTGATTTTCTTTGTTCACAGTGTCATCAACAAGGGAGCGATGACCTGTGCGGCTTCTACATCATGCATCACATGCTGATCCTGGTCGGCAGCTCACACATTTTTCCTAAGGTATATGTACATGCATAATACACTTAGCCTTTTACATATAAATTCTACAACTTAAATTAGTGCACTCATTTCTATTTTGCAGAAGATCGATATCCCCCTCAAGAGCTTACAAAACAAAGATCTCAACAAATTACGAGACCACATATGCTAGTGGTACTGGGCAGAAGTTCTAGCGAAGGCCGGTAGGTTTAGTGACCCGACAGGATCCTACTAGTCCATATGTAACAATCTCTACTACTTCTAATTACGACTTGGTGGCAGCGGTCCGTTCTCCATACCCTTTCTTTCTTTCTATTCGCTCAGCCCGCCCCCACCCCCTTTCCTTCTATTTTCTCAGCCTTTCCTTCTGTTCGCTCAGCCCGCCCCCACCCGATCCAGATTCCTCCTATTCCCTCTATTTTATGGAAATATTACTGATCACATCTCCTTAAAATGGTAGGATTTTATTCATATCTCTTATAAATGAAAGAGTTTCCTCATCATATCCCGCTTGGATGGAATGACATACTCACCATATCCCATAACATGAAAATCCTATTTCATTGTATCTCATTCGGATGAAAATGCAGAGATTAAAAGGCAAGAATTGCATAATCAAATCACGTGCCAATCCCGGAGATCACAAGGCACCGTATCATAGAGACTGACCACTCACACGCCTGGCTGCCCTCTCCTTCACCTATAAAAGGTCACCTTCATCTCCATCATAGAGGACATTCGAAGAGATGCAGGAAGAGACAGAGGAGAGGAAGGCTCATACACACATAGGAGAAAGAGAGAAAGAAGCAATACAAAAGATTCAAGGGGGGCGCAAGAAACGATATGGAAGAAGGCTATGACCATGGCTCCTCTGTTTTTTTAAGACAGTTAAAGTTGTGATTAAATTATGAGGATAGAAAATAAAGTTTAAAGTTACAAGGTGCAGAAGACCGCAATCGAGACAAAAGGGGAGGAGAAAAAAAAGACCAAATTTTTTAAAGTTGTCGTTGTACTATCATGTTGAGGCTTTTTAAAATTATAATAGCATGAATGATTAACTGATAATTTGAAGCACTCTTAAGTAGCTAACAAGTTTGCTTCATACATGTCTTTCTCATCAACCAACTTGGCTGATGCTTTGAAAAACTTTTCTTAATAAGGTTGTGTTTGAGAATTTTCGTAGCAACGTACGGGCACTTAACTAGTATATTATATCATATGAATGTGATATGTATACTGACTTTTAAGTATGTTTGTGTTCTATATTGTGAACGAATGTGATATGTGTATTGTAAAGTATTTATGTTCTATATATATTGTGAATGTGATATGCATACTGTGTGTAATCTGTGCCGTTTTCGAGAGGATGTACAAAGAACAAACACCAGATGTGGGGGAACATCACAATCGATTCTAACTTGGAACCGATTGTGATGTAGTGCACATCACAATCGGTTCTAGCTCAGAACCGATTGTGATGATAATTTATCATCATCGAGAGAAAACCGACTGTGATAACGCCTCCTCATCATTGTCTAATGACTTTGTATTGCCACCAAAACCGTCTATGATGACGAAAAAGAACCGATTGTCCACCAAAACCGACTATGATGACGAAAAAAAAATTGATTGTGATATACATTCATGTAGTAGTGCATGGAATTGGTTTGGCCAAATTAAATTAAGCAGGTCCTGCTGCATGAAAGTAACACTTAGCAGCAGGGATGGATGAACAATTAATTAATCGAGCATTTCTTGTGTGGTTAACTTGTTAATGAGGAGTATTTAATCCTATCAGTGTAATACTTATTTTTCGGTTTGGGGTTCCATGGCTTTAAGTACTCTTCTAAATTTGAAGTTTTCGTCGTCTCCTAGATGTCAATGGAGTTCACTGTGACTGTGCGTGGCTGAACAACTAGACGAATCAGAAGCATCAAGTGATTCGACCAACCACTTGTAAACAAAAGAATAGACAAAAGAAAACGAGAGAAATGAGATAACCCATTCACGTTCAAGGAAGAGAAGTACCAGAAGATGCATCTCCATCGAGACTCAACCATCACTTAAGTTTCGCTTATTAGGATGGAATCATAAGAAGTACTTGAGAAATCAGATGATGACTGAGCTTACTGCCTTTCCATCACTTATGTTTTTCTTATTAGGATGGACAACCAGCTTACTAGATGTCCAGATGTTAACAATAGGTCATACCATTTTGGAAGTCTCATAGGTTTGATTAGTACTTACTACAGAGAAGTTGTAGCTTGTTGTTAGATTATTATGGGGTTGGCCCATAATTAATTTAATAGAAATTTCAAAAGGCCCATTAGAATACTAGGAGTCATGAAATTGGTTTAGTACCATATGGATAATTGAGAGAAGGTTTGACCAACTTAAATAGTTGAGTTGTATGTCTCTTAATTAGCAAGGTGAAAAAGGGTAAAGGCTGTGCCACACGCGCGCGCGCGTCGAGCCGAGGCGTGTGCGAGTCGAGACGAGACGAGTCGAGTCGAGTCGAGACGAGACGAGACGAGACGAGACGAGACGAGACGTGCACAGGCCAGGCCAGTCCAGTCCGGACGTGCTGGGCGGGGGCGGGGCGGTTTGTTTTGCCGTTTCAGTAGTCAATATGACCAGTAACCGCAGTGATCAATGTGACCAGTAACTGCCGTCAGTTACCTGTAACGGACGTGGTTGATGGCTGGCATAATGACCGTGGGTTACTGGTAACGGCTACATGAGCCACGGCTGTGTTTTTCATCACCTGCTTGACTCTTCCGCATACTCCACTGTTCTGCTGCTGTCCTTTGCATTCCCGCCTCTGTTTTTGCGCGCACAAGTAGCAGAGGGAGCAGGCCTCCTGAACCTCGCCCTTCTTGAGATCTTGCTCGAGATAGAAAGCCGATAAGGTTTTTGGGAGCGACCACGCGATCGCCGAAAGGTGTTCTGAAGCGATTCGCACTGCAACGCGCTCAGACCGCATCAATCTCTTCATCGCACTAACGCTTCACCGCAACAACCTGTGATCGCTTACTTGGCGTCATGGCGAACGAGAATGTTCTCTGCGCTTTGTGCCAACGGTGGCACCAGCTCAAGGGTATATTAACTTATACCGTGTTTTATACATGCTGATTTCTTGTTCATTAGTCTTTGCGTATGAGATAGATAATTTGTTATCTAGTACATTTGGCTTTGAACAAAAAATGCATCTTTGTTTAATCATGATTTACATAATTCTGTGGATTAAAATATTGAGAAAATTCCTAATATTTCCAACAATCCAAAAACCTTATCCTAGGAATTTTACAACCATCGGTTTCTTTGCACTTAAGCCAACTATATTTGATGGCGCAAATTACAAGCGCTAGCGCGCAAGATGATTTTGTGGTTGATCGCCATGAACGTGTATCACGCTGCGCAAGGCAAGCCACACCGAGGGTGGGCTCTCTCCGAGCAGAGAGTGCTTTCACACCAAGGATAACTTGTTTAGAGGCGCCGTGATTAGTGTTCTTGGAGAAAATCTTGTTGATGTGTACATGATTTTGCCAAGTGGTAAAGAAATGTGGGATGCACTTGAGGCAAAATTCGAGTCTCCGACGCGGCAAGAACTCTATGTCATGGAGCAGCTTCATGACTACAAGATGGTTGATGACCACTCAGTAGTAGAACAGCTCATGAGGTTCAAGCTTTTGCGAAGAACTTGAGAATTTTACATGTGCATTACTCGACAAGTTTGTATGGGATGCATCATTGCGAAGCCGCCACCTTCTTGGAGGGATTTTGCCACTACTCTAAAACACAAGAGACAAGAGTTCAGCGTTCTTTGGTCTCATTGGGTCTCTAAATGTTGAGGAGAAAGCGAGGGCAAAAGATATACGTGGGAAAGAAAGTTCTAGTGCCAATGTGGTACAAAAGAAAATCTTTCAATTCAACAAGAAGAATAAAATTAAGTCCAAAAGCCCGAGAACAAGAATAAGGCCGCTCAAACTACTAGCTTCAAGAAGAAGAAGAATAAAGGAAAGGGAAACCGCTTTGTTCAGAATGGTATCGATCATTGGGCAAAGGATTGCCCCGATCGCAAAGACAATAAGCGTAAAAGTCCGCTAACGTTGTTATTGGCAATCGAGGAGGAACATCCGGGTATGTTTCAATACCTACCGTTCTATCGCATGTCGCTCACTGATTGGTGGATTGACACGGGGGCCAATATACATGTTTGTGCTGACAGATCCTTATTCTCTTCTTACCAGATCACAGGGGCTACCTCCGTGTTGATGGGGAATGGGTCGCAGGCATTTGTACGTGGAGTCGCACGATTGACTTGAAGTTTACTTCGTGAAAAGTCGTGCGATCGAAGAACGTGCATCACGTGCCCGTGATAAATAAAAACCTTGTCAGCGGGTCTCTATTGTGTAGAGATGGTTTTAAGCTAGTTTTTGAATCCAATAAATGTGTTGTTTCTAAAATTAGAACTTTTATTGGAAAAGGCTATGAGAACGGAGGCTTGTTTCGCTTGTCTTTGACGGACATGAATAAAATTGTGAATCATGTTTGTAATCATGAGACTGATGTTTGGCATTCACGACTTTGTCATATTAATCTTGGTTGCATGATGCGGTTAGCCAGTATGAATTTAATCCCAAAATTTACCCAAGTCAAAGGTTCTAAGTGTCAAGTGTGTGTGCAATCTAAGCAACCTCGCAAGCCTCACAAGGCAGCTGAGGCGAGAAATTTGGCACCGTTAGAACTAGTTCATACCGATTTATGCGAGATGAACGGGGAGTTGACAAAGGGTGGTAAGAGGTATTTCATGACTTTGATTGATGATTCTACTAGATATTGCTATGTGTATTTATTAAAGTCAAAAGATGAGGCTTTTCACTATTTTAAGATCTATAAAGTCAAGTCGAGAACCAACTTGAGAGAAAAATCAAACGGGTTAGGTCGATCGTGGTGGAGAATACTTTTCTAATGAGTTTAATTTATTCTGTGAGGAACATGGAATAATCCATGAGAGGACGCCTCCTATTCGCCCCAATCAAATGGGGTTGCCGAAAGAAAGAACCGTACTCTAATCGAGATAGTTAACGCCATGTTAGAAACAATGGACTTTCCAAGGAATGGTGGGGTGAGGCTATATTGATCGCTTGTCATGTCCTAAACAGGTTCCTACAAAGAATAAAGAAATCACACCATTCGAGGAATGGGAGAGGAAAAGATTAAATTTCTCCTATTTACGTGCTTGGGGCATTTGGCTAAAGTAAATGTGCCTGTCCCAAAGAAGCGTAAACTTGGACCAAAACCGTTGATTGTATCTTTATTGGTTATGCTTTTCACAGCGTTGGATATAGATTCTTAATAGTGAAATCTGAGTACCGATATGAATGAAGGTACAATTTTTGAGTCCAATGATGCCACATTCTTTGAGGACTTATTTCCTATGAAAGAGACATTTAGCTCATCTGGCCAAGAATCTATCTTCTCTCCTAAACCTTCCACTCCTATACAAATTGAGCCTATTTTTGAGGAAGATCCAATAGATGAGGGCAATGAAGTAACTCGTAAGAGTAAGAGACTAAGGACTACAAAGTCTTTTGGTGATGACTTCATTGTATATCTAGTGGATGATACTCCAAGAACCATTGAGGAGGCTTATTCATCGCAGAGACGACTATTGGAAGGAAGCGGTCCAGAGAGATGAATTCCATCTTGAGCAATGGAACTTGGGAAATTGTTGAACGTCCATATGGGTGTAAACCAGAGGATGTAAGTGGGTGTTCAAGAAAAAGCCGAGGCCCGATGGTACGATTGAAAAGTACAAGGCAAGGCTTGTGGCCAAGGGTTATACCCAGAAAGAAGGCGATGACTTCTTTGATACTTACTCACCTGTTGCAAGATTGACCACTATTAGAGTACTACTGTCTTTGGCTGCCTCCTACGGTCTGATCATTCATCAGATGGATCTAAAGACGGCTTTCCTTAATGGAGAGTTGGAAGAGGAAATCTATATGGATCAGCCTGATGGATTTGTAGTAAAGGGTCATGAAGGAAAAGTGTGTAGGTTGTTGAAGTCTTTGTATGGCCTTAAGCAAGCTCCTAAGCGTTGTACGAAAAGTTCGACAGAACTTTAACATCTCACCGCTTTGTTGTGAATGAAGTCGACAAATGTGTGTATTACCGCTATGGTGGGGGTGAAGGAGTGATTATGTGTCCGTATGTTGATGACATACGATCTTTGGGACAAACCTTAATGTGATTAAGGAAGTCAAGGACTTCTTGTCCAAAACTTTGAAATGAAAGATTTGGGAGTAGCGGATGTCATCTTAAACATTAAATTGTTAAGAGAAGGTGACGGTGGGATTACTCTTGAGCAGTCCCATTATGTGGAAAAGGTGTTGAGTCGCTTTGGCTATAGCGATTGCAAACCCGCTCCAACGCCGTATGATCCAAGTGTGCTATTACGAAAGAACCAACGAATAGCAAAGGATCAATTGAGATATTCCCAAATCATTGGTTCATTGATGTATTTAGCTAGTGCAACAAGACTGATATCTTGTTTGTCGTGAGCAAACTAAGCCGTTTGTTTCAAACCCGGAGATAATCATTGGCATGCTCTTGAGAGAGTAATGCGCTATCTAAAAGGGACATCAAGTTATGGAATTCACTACACCGGTACCCTAGGTACTTGAGGGTTATAGTGATTCAAACCGGATATCTTATGCCGATGAAATAAAAGCCACAAGTGGATATGTGTTCACATTGGGTGGTGGAGTCGCTTCTCGAAGTCTTGCAAGCGCACCATCTTAACGAGGTCTACAATGGAAGCAGAACTCACAAGATTAGATACCGCCTGTGGAAGCCGATCGGTCGCGTGAACTTGTGAAGGACTTACCGGTGGTTGAGAAGCCGGTGCTCGCTATTCTTTTGAACTGTGACAATCGACGGTGATTGTCAAGGTAAATGATTCTAAGGATAACATGAAGTCATCAAGGCACGTTAAGAGGCGGTTGAAGTCTGTCAGAAAATGAGAAACTCCGAGTTATAGCGTTGGACTATGTCCGACGGCTAAAAACTTGGCGATCCTTTTACAAAGGGACTATCACGGAATGTGATAGATGAAGCATCGAGGAGATGGGCTTGAGACCCACATAAAGTCATGTCTTAGTGGTAACTCATCCTATTTGATCGGAGATCCCGTGAATTAGGATGTTGAGACAAGCTAGTGATGGCCGAGAGGAGAGTACTTCAGACTTGGCCCACTCCGCTTGAGATGCAATAACTCTCCTATTCTCAGTATGGCAGGTTGGTTATACCTTAATGTATTCCGAGTGGCTTTAATAAGCGAGATGTTGTCCTACGTAACATCTTATGAGGAATACACCTATATGAGTTCGACTACTAGTCACGCCTATGAGATTGGGGGTGATCTCTAGAGGCTCATGAAAGGCTAAGGAGTATGACTTATAAGCTCCAAACCGAGGGGATGCATTTAGCGACCTAGTATCGATAAGGACTTTGGTGAAACTTGTTCGCACAAAACTGTCAATTCAAGGCATAGTCCATTGTTCAGTTGTGGATGAGTGTAACCTTTGTTCTAGGTGGAAGTTCAACTTAACAGTCTCCATCGAAAAACCGTATATCAAACTACATTGAATCGAGAGTATTTCAAATGTGCCTTTGAAATTTGCTGGGGATTGTTAGATTATTATGGGGTTGGCCCATAATTAATTTAATAGAAATTCCAAAAGGCCTATTAGAATACTAGGAGTCATGAAATTGGTTTAGTACCATATGGATAATTGAGAGAAGGTTTGACCAACTTAAATAGTTGAGTTGTGTGTCTCTTAATTAGCAAGGTGGAAAAGGGTAAAGGTCAGTGCACACAGTGCGCCGAGCCTAGTCGAGGCGTGGCGTGGTGTGGCGTGTGCGAGTGCGAGTGCGAGTCGAGTCGAGTCGAGTCGAGTCGAGTCGAGTCGAGTCGAGACGAGACGAGACGAGACGCGTGGCGCTGCGCAATGCGCAGCCGAGCCGAGCCGATCCAGCCCATCCCATCCAATCCGGACGTGATGTGCTTTGGCGGGGCGGTTTGTTTTGCCGCTTGATGAGTCAATATGACCAAGAACCGCAGTGATCAATGTGACCAGATGCCGCCGTCGATTACATATTGGACGTGGTTGATGGTCGCATAATGACCGCTTGCCATCGTAACGGCTACATGAGTTGATGGTCGGTAACTCCTGCTCCTGCCCGTTGCATGTCGCGAGGCTATATAAGGAGAACCACGGCTGTGTTTTTCATCACCTGCTTGACTCTTCCGCATACTCCATTGTTCTGCTGCTGTCCTTTGCATTCCCGCCTCTGAAGGCCGATAAGGTTTTTGGGGAGCGACCACGCGACTGCTCGAAAGGTGTTCCTGGAAGCGCATCTGCACTGCATCAATCTCTTCACTGCACCAACGCTTCACTGCGACAACCCGTGATCGTCTACTTCACCGTCATGGCGAACGAGAATACCTCGCTGCGCTACTGTGCCAACGGTGGCACCGGCTCAAGGGTATATTAACTTATACCGTGTTTTATTCATGCTGATTTCTTGTTCATTAGTCTTTGCGTATGAGATAGATAATTTGTTATCTAGTACATTTGGCTTTGAACAAGAAATGCATCTTTGTTTAATCATGATTTACATAATTATGTGGATTAAAATATTGAGAAAATTCCTAATATTTCCAACACTTGTGAGGATTGCAACTCTTATTTGATTCACTTCAGCATAAATGTTTAATCTTTGCATGATCAAGGTAGACTTGGATGTAGAGGTACGGAGCTCTGATCCTTGGCGTGTAACGTCGTACTGTTTTGAGAACATGGTGCTAGTGCTACAACTGTGCTCTGGCTTGCGCGAGGTGAACTGAAACACCTTTTCTTTCGCTATTCAGTGTGCTTTGTTATTGTGTTATTCCCTGTATTTTGTTGCCATGGTTTTTGTATGAATATGAAATTTGCCCCTTTTTTAACTCTATTGCGATTCTGGGTATCAAATAGACAAACGAGGTAACATGGATAAAAGTTACTCATTGATATGCTTCATGATGTAAATGGCTCTGATTGGGAGGTGGATACTGGTCACAAGCCTAGCCATCTTTTGAGCATTGACAAGGAGCTAATTAAAACAATACAAAAATGCTCAGATCAATGCTCACCCTCATAGTCATATCCAACCTAGAGTTAGGACTCTGAAGCAGCAGCTAAGCTCCTACATCTTAGATATTCAGAAGTTTGGCTAGTGGCATTGGCTGGTATCATGAGAGGAACGAATGTTTAGTACGATATGAAATGTTGATGGCGACGTTATTCCGTGCTGGACTTAGTAGAAACTCTATTTTGCAATTTGCTATATCATGTTTTTTCTAATGGCGGAATCCCTGAAGAAAGGGTTAAGGAGCAAGTAAGTGTGTGCAGAAAAAACAACAACCATGTCATCTATTAAACTAAAACAGGCAGCAGATCCAGCAACCTTCATACCCTGTAGTAAGGTAATCTAGAGTATGTACTAAAACTAAAGCCAAACAAAAAAGAACTAGAAAGTAAAGAAGGGAATGATTAAAGGAGATAAAGCTAAAAAAAGATGTCCTAAGCCTGCCCTAGTGTGGGAGTATCAGCCTCCCTACACCTTGCTTCAATGGGCTTGTGGCTTTTTGCGTGCAGATCAGAACCATCCAAGCAGCTTATTACTGCGAACACCTGACATCGCCTTGTCATGACTCGAACAAACTATGCTTGCTTAGATTTTGACCTTGAGCTTCCACGTGGGTTAAAATTAAGAACCATAAGTTGGATAAATGTTATATTCTTATACATCTTCTTATGCGCAGTAGTCTCTGGATCGGATCAGAGTTTTGTGAGATACGGTACAAGCGTGTACGGTATCAAGGACGAAGAAGATGAATCTCGAAGAGAGAACCAAAATAACGATGTTGAAGCCAACCGCAAATTCTTTAAGCACAATCTCAAAAGAGTACAATGGATTGTTGTTCTCTTACAACCTCTCGAATCTTTTAGGACCCTCGGATTCTTGTCTTATACAAGAATTTAGTATTAAAGAATAACATAGTATCTAATTCTCTCGTACAACTTTTGCTTTGGATGAGTTAGTTTGTGGCTTCTTAGTTGCTTGGGTTCTCTGTGACCACCCAATATATGGGTTTATATAGCTCTATCTATCCTCCTCCAAAGCAAGCAGAAATCCTACTACGAAAGAAAGTAGGAATCTTAATCCTATTAGGATTTATCTAGACACCTATTGGGATTCGAATATGCAAATCCGGACCCTTTGTGTATATTTTACTAGTCCAAAATCACGCTAGTACACATAGTGACAACATAGATGTAATATCAAAATCATACAGCGAAAACATAATAAAAAACTATATTTATTGGATAAAGATAGTTGAATGATCTTAAGATCGGCTCCACATTTATCAGGCCTCACAAGGATTTAACTTAAGAAAACAGTAACAGAACAGAAAACTTCAGCGGATAACCAATCAACATTTCATAGCCATCTGACAAGATTTGACTCCTAGCAGCTCGTTTCTTCATGTAACTCTTCCAAAGTAGGTATAGACCTTTCTTCAACTGATGAATTTATTGTGGCAAGGGTGAGTACTTAAAACACTTAACAAGTTGTGCATAGAATGCAAGTCTATTATAACTACATGCAAGACTTAACCAAAGAATGGTTGATATAGCTATTTAGCAGTAAAGCAGTATTTTCATTTGAATACAATAAATAGATTAAAATAAAGAGTAAAACAATACAATAATAATAAATTTATTAAATATTTCTCATGATAAAATGGCACATAGCTTAAACCAATTTCATTACTTCCATTGGCATATGGCCTCCCTTCCCAAGTTTAGTTTTATAAAATCTAACCTTTCTGTGAAATTCTCGAGCATTGTCCACAACCGAAGATACAGCTATTCGAATAGGTTGTACACTCTGCAGAGATTATACACTTTACCCATAAGATATGATCAATCTCTTATTATCATGCAATTGACACGCTTCCTTAGGCGTACGACTAAGAAGATCATAACAAAAAAATTTGAAAACTCTATCCGAACATAGACACTTCCGATAAGTCTGGTCTCACCATTCCTCCTTCACATATAGCAGAAGAATAAGGTGGACTCATCGTTGAACTAAGAATAATCATTGTTCAAGATATGGAGACACTGCAACGCACATCTTCCCCAACCATGCCAACAGCTTGGTTATCCTCCTAACATAACGTGGTTTGTCCCGCCACATCTTCCTTCTTTCAACAGCTCGCATATTCACCTTTGCGTCTACTAGATTTTGCAACTGTCTTTGTAGTTTCGCACATAACTGCAGTTGAGATCTGAGTACCTACCATTGAAGGCATAGTTTCCTTCTCTTGATCAAGATTTTTTTAGACCTCCCATTGGCTACCCTTCCTTTAGGTTTACTCATCAATCGGTATCCTTTATTGCTCCATATGCTTTTCATGAATGCTTGTCCTTTCCAAGTAGCTCACATGACTCCCCCTCGAAATGATACCACAAAACCTTCGAGTTCAAGCAACCTCATAGATATTAGATTCTTCTTTAAGCCAAGAACATACCGAACTCCCGTTAATGTGCGATGTGCTCCATCATACATCTCCAATGTAACTATTCCCACCTTAGTTATTATACTTCTTGCAATCCGTTAAGTGAACAGTTCCATATGCTGGGCATAGAGATCCTTCGTCAAATATCTCCCTCGTCGAACATATATGGAAGCAACACCCTGAATCTAATATCTATATTTGAGAAGTACTTGATTGACTAGCGACAAGTGCATCTGAACCATCTTTTGCTATCATCATTGAGCATACACCCTTCATTTGCTTCAAACTCAAGTAGTCCTTTATCATATGACCTTCCTCGTCACATAGATAACATAAATGTGTACCCTTGCTTTTGCCCTTCTTCTTCCTATAACTCTTGACAAGAATATTCATCACTAATTTCTCACATGATGGTGGTAGAGATGATGCCAGTGTGACAACTATATCATTCTCCTCAATTTTCTTATCCACACTAGTCAGCTATGTGATAAGCTTGTTGAAGACTTTGAGATAGTTAGCAAATCATGTACCTTTCTCCATGTGCACTTTGAGATAGTTAGCAAATCATGTACCTTTCTCCATGTGCAACCTGTACAGTTGTCGCTTCAGCACCCATCGATTTGTCAGTAACTTTGCCATATACTTCTCCTATGTTCTTCTATAATTTCTTTGGCAAATTCTACTTGATCACTGAGTACTTTACCTCATCGAAGAGGCATAGACGGATTGTACTAACATCCTTTTGCTCTATCACCTTCCTGTCTTCAGTGGATGTCTTTTCTGGTTTATCACTTTCAAGAGTAGCGATTAACTCTTGCTGGACAAAGACATTCTCCACCACACATTATCATACGCTGAAATTTCCTCTATCGTTGAATTTCTCTACTTAATTTCACATCATCGATATTGATATGATTTTGTGCCACCTAACGCTTTACCGACTTTCTCATAAATCTGATTAATCTAGCCTTGGCTCTGATACCACTTGTTACACTGATAACCCTTCTTATGTGCAGCAGCTCCTAGATTGGATCAGAATTTTATAAGATAACGCACGAACATGCATGGTCTCAAGAACGAAGAAGATGAATCTCGTGGAGTGAACCGAAATATCGACGTTGAAGCAACTGTGACGAGAGAAATATTTGGCAAAGCCGATCGCAAATTCTTTAAGCACAACCTCAAAAGAATATAAAGGATAGTTGGTCTCTCACAACCTCTCAAGCCTTTTAGGACCCTCGGATCCTTACCATATACAAGAATCTAGTACTAAAGAATTACCTAGCCTCTAATCCTCTCGTGCACCTCTTACTTTAGATGAGTTGGTTTGTGGCTTTTTGGTTGCTTTGGTTCTCTATGACCACCCCATTAGTTTATATAGCCCCTTTGTCCTCCTCCAAAGCAAGTAGGGATCCTACTTTGAAAGAAAGTAGGAATCCTAATACTATTAGGATTCATCTAGCACATCTTTTCAAATCCTAAAAAGATTAGATGTGAGTCACCATAATTAAGAATAACAAACAAAAAATTCCATATATATACAAAACAATCGAAGTGCTTACTTAACTTTTAGTATGCTCTTTATACTTGTTTTTTTGTTGTATACACGGTTATGCTTATCTAATATTTCGGAGCAAGAATGTGTTTCCCTAGATAGTTAGATTTGTTGAGAATGAAGCAACGAATACTCGTGAGAATATGCTAGAATAGTTGGAAATTTCCATGAGCTAGATATTATGTTAGGAAGTTACTAGAATAAATTATTTAGGAATGCTTCATGGCAAATGTTAGAATTATCTAGAGTTTATATATTAATGAGGAGAATTGTAGAGAAGAGATATTTATAGTCAAGGATGTCAGAATTGTGATCCTGAATCGGACCGAAGGTTCTTGGATAGCAGTGCATATCACAGGAGTGATGTAGAATATAAGATCTTATCTGATTCTACCAAAGAAACATTTCTTTAAAAAAAATCTATGATGTATTTCAACACTACTACATTATTAAATTGATAATTTTAGAACTTATATTGGAAAAATGTGCTGCAAATTGTAAAGAACATGAAGAGATAAAAGGTAAAATTTTACTATTAAAAGGACATATACAAGTAATTGTTTATAATAAATAACTAAAATGAGTAAAATTGTGTAGGGTCATATGAAAAATTTGATCACGATCCTAAATTTTTTTTGGTAGAATTCTGTATTTAGGATCAGATCAGTCCAATCAATCTAGGGTCATATAATTGTAGGATTGTACAACTAGAATCGAGATTCTGACAAACTTGTTTATAGTATAGGGCTTGGATTGTGCCACATGGAAACAATCTAGCGGTGTAACATTATATATATAGGGGTGTCATGTACCCCTCACCATGAGCCGCCTCGTGAGCTATCAAGCCATCATATGCCACCATGCCATGAACAGAGTATGATGGCATGAGTAGAGAAGATAGGTAGACATAGGTATCTTGTGTATCAAGTTTGCAGTAGTGAATAAAGAGTTGAGCTCTTGTGCATAAGGGTGGTGTCCTTGGCAAGGATAAAAAAATCAGCTATAACTAGCTAGTTATAGGCCCAATGCAGTAAAAAAATATCGGTCCAAAAAAGTTCTAAATGTAAAATTTGAATTTTGAATTTAAATAGATGAATAGTATTTTGGCCAGTAACCAGTCAAATCGAACTGTAAACAGCCCGAAACCGGCCAAATTAAATTGTTGAGTTTAAATTGGATAATTGAAACCATCCAGTAGAAAACTGGTTACCACTGGGAACCGGTATTGTCCAGGGTCCGGTATTTTCTGGGTTTATGAATCCTTTCCCTAGTAAGTTGTGTACTTCAGAATACCTAGAGCTTTGGGTTGTGTTTTGGAAAAAGGTGGCTCGACTACCAAAATCACCCAACAACACATCTAAGATCTAAGAAAAAATTTGTTGCTCAACTAGAATTTATTTCCCTACATGGTTACGCTTATCTAAGATTTCTTAGCAGCATTATGCTTATGTCTTACAACATAACATAGGGTTTCAAATAGTTTAAATAAAAGGTATTTACAAGATTTCTTTAGTCGTTGCTAGTGAAACTATTAGCTATATTGTAAGATAAGGCTCAACAAACATATTTATGGATTTTGTGATGTTTAAAACCCAAGATTAAAATTATACTATACAAGATGAAGACTAACGTGATCAACCTACTTTGGATAGCTCGTCCATACACTTGAAGAAGACTAAAAACAACAAACAAATTCATACACTTAAAAGGTATTAGAAATGGAAACATGTAATCCAATTATTGAACTTACAAACTTAGCCCTCAAATCTTAATGGCCCCAGTCTAAGGACTTTTCTTTTTACGACATTATAAATTGCCATAAAATGTTTTCAAAGCATTTTAATATTATTAATCTGCAAAAGAATTTAAGGTATGCGGTCAAATTATTGAATATGGATCCACATGAATTGTAGGTAATTTCTGTTAAAATTGACCTATCATTAGCCAGATGTAGCATGCCTACTTTGTGTAAATACTCCTATTTGTGCTCCCACGACATCCATCAATTAGTTTCCACTTCTAGGTTGACCCCATAGATCATCTTCCTAACTAAATGTAAGGTCTTTTATTTCTTTCCTTGCTCCATTGTCTTCATAGAATAAGAGATCGGTGCCTAATGAGGAGGATCATCAAGATTCGCGATGCGTGACATATTCCTGCTCGGCACCAGCGTCATGCCAAGCTCAGCCTCTATCACTTTCTTCAATGAGTAACTAGCTTAAGGAGTACTTGCGAGTAGACCAAGATGGATGAGTATACAGAGCAAATAATCATATACAACAAGAAACTATCAGCATGTGGAAGCAAAACTACCGTATCCTTAATAAATTTGTCGATCTCCTTTCATCACATGTATGTTGTTCAGTAATCTCACACAAGAAATGAAGATAGTGACGACGACAAGATGGCAGCCACAAAAGACAACAAACATTAGTGCAATGAGCTTGCGAGCAAAGTCACCCTCAGGGTGAATTTGGGCAAGGGTGAATTTGTACATTTTACCATGACATGCTTCTCCTTTTTCCTCAATTTTGTTTTCTAAGTTATTCGCTGAATGAGAAGGATTGTTTCTTTTGGTGAGGAAGATAATCTAGTTAGGCCTACCTAGAAGAGGAAACGAATTGATGGACGCCATGTCCGTAGGAGCACAGATAGGAGCATTTAAGTGGAGTAGGCAAGCTGTATACATCTTTAGCCTGGAGTTTACATAAGAGGATTACACATTTTTTTATGTTTTGGTGGGATCTTGGTGATCATTCAACATATTCCAGTTGCTAGAAGTTTCTCAAATTCTATGCTAGACCAACTAAAATGGTTATATTGAGGTGACATTCTATGGGGAACTTACATCTTTTTTTGAACATGTTGATTTTGGCTGAAACATATCAACCTGCCGCACTTTGAACATTTGCTCATTGACAAATTACCCATTCAAAGCTCTGCTGCCATTTTACTCATCCATCCTTCCAAATTGTTTAGAAAAAAACTCTGCTCCCAGTTTTGTCAAGTGGGCCATTCCACAAAAACATGTGTACTTGTTTATCAATCAACGAGAATGTGAAGAAAAGCTTAACTCAATATAGTGTTTAGTCGTTTGAAGTAGAACATGTAGATGGGGAAATAATACGACCTGTTAGGAATGGAGTTGTATGTCTTAACCATATTTTCAGTAATACCCATTTATCCATCTCAAAATGTGCACAAAATGATGCTTCGTGAATTAGTCGATAAAATGCACAGTAACAAAGCACCTGTCTTATGCCCTTGTCATTTATCTGAGAGATTTCTAACATTTTGTGTCTTTTTTTTGTTTTACTTGGTAGTTCAAAACTTTAATGTGTCTATTGTAAATTGTGTTTGAGTCCAAGGTTTTACGTTCTATCTGCATCTGTATGTTTTAATTGAACAAATAGAAACAATTTTGGAGCCATCAGGCCCACAAGTTATGCTTGAATAACTATTTGATTGTCTAATCGACATTCTAGTCTTTTTTTTGTTCTAGTCCATTTATTTAATATATCTGTGATGTAGATTGCTTTCCATATTCGAATTTGTAACCGAAGATTTGCTAAGTGCAAGAATTTTCATGATTGGGATAAATAAAAAGAAGTAACCAAGAATGAACTAAACTTGTTGAATAGGAGAAAAGTCTTGAGGCCCATGGTCAAAACAACACTTGATGTTGTTCTTGTTGGACACAAGTGGGTGTTCATAAGAAAGAGGAATGGAAATAATGACATGGTGGGGGTACAAAACAAGATTAGTAGCACAAGGGTCCACACAAAGACATGGCGTCGATTTCGATTAACTTACTCTCCTATGATGGATGGTTCAACGTTCCGTTACTTGATATCAAATGGAAGTAAGAATGAACTTGAAAATGCAACTTATGGATGTTTTGACTATATATTTGTATGGATAACACTAAAAGTCCTATGTATGAGCGAAGATGAGAATCGCCACATGTATATTGTCAAATTACAAAGGCACTATATGGATTAAAACAATTAGGTCATATCTAGTACAACTGACTGAGTGAATTCCTTCTACATAATGGATATGTGAACAATGATGTTTGTTTGTGTATGTTCATAAAGAAGTCCACGAATGGATTTTGCATCATATTTGTGTATGTTGATAATTTGAACATAATTGGAACTACGGAAGATATCATGAAGATAGCTTATACTTAGAAACAGGATTCGAGATGAAGGATTCGGGTGAAACCAAATATTGTCTTGGCTTACAGATTGAACACCTGCCTGATGGTTGCACTAGACCACCTACACCAAGAAACTATTAGAGAGATTCTATCTTTGATAAATCTCATCCATTGGGTATGTCCATTACCATAAGGTCGTTGAAAGTGGAAAAATATCCATATACATCTAGACATGAAAATGAGGAAATATTAGGGTCCAAAACGTCATACTTAAGTGCTATTGGAGCTTTGTTATATCTTGCTAACTATACTAGGCCTAACGTTGCTTTTGCGATAAACTGTTTAGCAAGAAATAGTTCGTAGCCTACGAAGAGGCATTGGATGGGAATTAAAGTAATTCTTAGATACCTGAATGGTACAATTTATCTTGGACTCTGTTATCTTAGTAGTCTAAGACATAAAACTAAATGCGTACTTAGATGCATGCTATCTTTTTTATCCCTATAATGTCAAGTCACAAACTAGATATGTCTAAGTGAAAGCATAGTCATCCCCTGGGTATCTATAAAACAAACAATTCTTGCTACATCTAAGTCATTCAGAGATAATAGAAGATTGAATCATTGTATCCAATATTCATGTGATGTAGAGGTCGAGAAGACCCTCACATTCCTCTATGAGTATAATGTAGCTTGCGTTTCACACATGAAGAATAGCTATGTCAACACATATAAAAAAGCATATACTACTGAAGCTTTTCTACCCATATGGGCAACGAGAATGGGAATATAGAACTACAGAAAATCCAAACAAATAGGAATCTTACAGATTTATTTACCAAGGCCTTACAAGATCAAGTTTTGAGAAACACGTCTATGGTGCTAGCATGAGGAGATTTAGAGAGTTGTTGTCAACAAAGGGATATATATAATCTTCATGAACATTCATCATTGGGATGAAAAGATATTGTACTATTTTCCCCTTAGTTGATTTTTTTTATCCTGACGAGTTTTCTCAATTGAATGTTTTTAACGAGACAACATGTGCAATAGAAGAACATGAGCGATGTACTCTTTCTTTCTACCTATTTTTCCCACTGGGTTTTTGAAAGGTATTTTTAATGAGGCATGGGCACAATATTGGCAAAGTGTCCAAGGGAGTGTTATATATCAGCCCTTTTGCAAGAGCTCATTACCATGTGGATACTTTACCTAAATTAGGTGCATTAGAGAGGCAGATGTCCCATGAGGTCCATTAGTGTAGTTTAGTCCCATATTGCTTATTTAGTTGAGAAAGTATCACACCTCCCACTACATAAGGTGGGGTAGGAGCTATATACTGTACACCACAGCCTACAACCAAGATTAATAATGTTGAGTGGAAAGTTTGGGATTACATCTCATTCTCTTGTTCTAATTTTCATATTGTGAGTTTGAATACTTGATTGTCAACAACACGACCACCAATATACAACACTAATAACTTTGTGTTACTTTGAGAGTTGGTACAACCACCCAGCTCATCACGGTAATAACCTTCTAAGAATATGAAATAACCATCTAGTCCCTAAACATTGCAGAAAAGACAAAACAGATAGAATGAAATTACAGCGAAGGCATGCAACAAATGAGGATATGTTTGGTTTCACCGAGGAGGGACCTCCATGCTGTGGAATCCTAGATCTGGCCAGTGTGATTACAAAGTAATTTTTATTATTTAATCCCTTTTCAGTTTATTTTTATTACTAGCACCTTGTCAACTTTATTTCTAAATCTAACTCTTTTGGTCATGCACCACCCATGATGTGGCAAGACAACATTACCACACTACGGGGTAAGTCTAACTAAATGACACTTCTTGTGATGCCACTGGTGGTGGAGTGGTAGGATTTTGTGATGTGGTAGTGTTGTCTTGTCACGCCACACGCCATGGGGTAAGTCTAACTAAATGATACTTCTTGCCATGCCACTGGTGGTGGAGTGGCAGGACTTATGGTGTAGTAGTATTATCTTGTCACACCACATAGGTTCAAAATTGAAAATAAAGTTGCTATAGGGTTATTAGTAAAAAAGTTCGTTTAATTAAAAAGTTGGTGATTACACCAGCCTTCTTGGGTAGCCGGATTGAGCAAGGTTGAACTGCGTGCTTCTAGTGGGTACAAGCTAAAACTCTTCTTTTTATTTTTTAATCACAATTAAGCTGAAGTCGTTGACAAGCTAGTTCTAATTGGATCAAACACCTGATATCTTTCAAGTTTCGGCAACTACTGCAAGTGGCCAATTGACTTGTAGTACTTTGCAAACCCCATTGCACTTGTTGATTTTCTCCCTGCAAATAAAGAAATGACCAGACAAAATAAGTGGCGGACCACGTTTTGCCAGATGGGTGTCAGGAGATAACAAAATATTGTTCGATGGAAAAAAAAGTAATGGTCCGTAATAGCAAAAAAAATCAAAATGTATATTTGCGTAGGTGCAATCCCATGCGAACCCAGCCTTCACAGCGTGCTCCAAGACGACTAGGCCCTTCTTGCTATCACACACTTACTCCTTAAGACCTTGCTAACATGTCACTGCCCATTCCAGCCCACTTCTTGCCATCGAGGCCCCTTGTCGGCCCTGTCTCAAGAGAGAGAGAAAGAAGATAGGTTAGCCTTTGAGCCTTTGTGGTGGGGTCTTCATATGGGCCAATAGGCCAGTTCGTGGAAAGGGTCCATAGATTATTAGGCCATACTACTTGAGGCGAATTAGGGAGGAGGTGTGAGAGTGGGCTGAAAGCTTGAAACCAATTGTTGTTACGAATATGAAGTATTCAACCTAATTATTAGTATATATAATTATAATACACCTAGTAACTTTTGGATATTTTGTAAAAAAAATTGGGTGTTCACTTGGAACACTCTTGAACCATAGTAGGTCCGCCTTGTACAAAATTATGATAACATTTTGATTGACCCCATATGTATAAATTTGCAACTTCGTCACTGACTACTATAACATCTCAAACGAGCCCGTACAACACCACCTCACCTTCCACATTGACTCTCAATGGCTCCAAAATTAATCTAGAACGTCGCAGTCGAGAGTCGTCACCTTTGAAAGACCATGTGAAGGTCTACCCATATTCTGTGATGAATATTTGATTAAATTTGAGCTTGGTATGCTCTGGTTTGAGTTTGATTTGAATTGAATTTTTAAATTAAAGCAATTTGAATTGTGTCTGTCACAAGCGGCTCTACCAGCCTTGAGTAACGCCCTGCTGATTTGTGGTCGAACGATTCGAGTAGATTGGTAGTAGCTAAGTATCGAGTAGAAATGTTGCTAGATCGAGCACTCTACAGTCAGCTCAACTCGAGTCCTTAGTTTAACCAATTGTTACTCGATATCGATTTATCGACTTGGTGCTGCGATCGATTGAGTTGGACATGTGGTCGATAGACTTGGTATCGAGTTGAGGTCGATAAATTAGGTATCGAGTTTGACATGTGGTCGATCACTCGATGCGGTTGAAACGGTGGTCGAGTTTCTACTCGAGCGGGGATCCGACTCGATGGTGGCAACTCGATGAAGTCGATTCAGTGGTCAGTAGTGCCGACTTGTTGAGCGATGCAATTGGGTGATGATTGCATATCTTTGTTGGACATTGCTATGTGATGGGTTTTCCTTGTTTTTGATGCTTGCAGGACGACGGTGCTAAATCATGGTGAGGCAAAGGATGACCAGGACTAGGCGAGGTGCGTCAAAGGTCCAGACGGTCGAGGATCGCCAGGAGATGATTGGAGACGGAATCGCTGCGAATCTAGAAGACAAGGAATGATTGAGATACTAGCTAGGAGCTACTCGGATCAAGGAGGACCGTCGGATCGAGGTCTAGATGATAGAGTAGCAGGTCTAGTTAATATGGGTGTGTGTGGGAGTCATTCTTAGCCTTTGATGGTGATCCTTAGGGTAGAAGGAACTCATCCAAGGGTGGAGGATAACTCAATAGTAGTATAAATAGAGGGGGATGGATAGCCTTCCTTCTCTTGAAGGTTTTAGATGTTTTGGCTACTTTTAGATTTTTGCCCACTTTGTTGTGAGGCTTTGTAAACCTCCCTTCCAGGAATGCAAATTATTTTCTCTTATGCTTGAATTTACTTTACGCATTTAAATTCATCAATTAAATTCCACAATTTACATTCTTGCAATTTGCTTCTTGCACATTTGGATTTGCCTCCCCTCCTTTTAAATGCTTGTGGATCTGTGCTGAGGATGTATGATTGATGGATGAGTCTTTTTCAGACCATATCCCAATCATCTAAGCAAATCTTGTGTTCTTTCTTGCAAGAAACCGATCTTGTATGCTGAAGTGAATCATTCTTCCATATTGTGTTTGAGGGGTTTTTGGACTTGTGTTCTTGCTTGCTGTGATATGTGGGAGGTTATCCAAGATCATCTTGATCATCAAAACCCCACGAGTAAGTCCAAGATCAAGTTCTCATGTTTTGCTCAAACTTGGTGTGTTCTTCCTTTAAAGTGAAAAAGGTCAGAACTTTGACGTCAATCCTTGCGATTGAAGGTTAGAATAAGTTCTTGACATCCTTAGGATCATATCTACCAAGTTTCATGAGTTTTTGTCTAGCCGATCAAAAGATTCCTCAAATTAGCTTTTGAGTTTGTGCTGTTCTTGGCTGTGTTCTTCCTGTTGTTCTTGTGCCTGGTCATACCACCCTTCGTGCGGTCATACTGGATTCTGGTGCTACTAGATTCAACCCGGTCATAACAGACTTGCAAGAAAACTTCCTTCATTTCATTTGCTCCTTTTGATTGAATTATCTGTAGACTTGGTTGGATCATTCTAAGTGGGAAAATTTTATTTGGGATCATTCACCCCCCTCTGATCGTCATTTTGGTCCTTCACGGTACCACTATTGCTTCAGTCGTAACTTTGAGCACTTCCTCTACCACCCCTCCTTCCCTGTGGCCAGCGGAAAGCTCACCGCCTCATCATGCCACTGGCTCCCCCTTCCCCACCGGGCACCCTGTCCGACCTAATATTCTCTCGAGCCTCACCTCGCTGTCCCGCTCACCACCGTCGGGCCACTGCTGCCCTGGCCTCCCTTTACAACAGAGGGAGGGGCATGGTGAACCCGTCGGCGATGACGGCGACCCCCCTCGGCGCGAGTGAGAGAAAAAGAAGAGATAGATCGAGAGAGTATTAGATCTGGTAGCCCTTGACCCCATCATCGTGCTCCCTCCACAGCCAGATCTAGTTGCCCTCCACCTTGTTGTCGTGCTTTGGTCACCATCGGATCGTGGTCCTCCACCCCATCAACAGCAATGAGAGAGAAGAAAGATAGGGATGAAAATGGATCGAATGCAGACGGATAATGGCTCTGCCATAGTTGTTTTCATATTTTGCTCGGGTACAGATACTAATACAGATAACCCGAATACGAATATGAATAATATCGAATACGGATACGGAGCGAATACGAATCGGAACAAGTACAATCATGAATATTTATCGGAACATGAAAACCCTTTAAATTGTACAAACAAAATAAAAAAAGTAACTTGTTTATTTGCTCCAAACATTCATGAATAACATGAAATGGCCCAAGATTTTTTTTCTTTGTTGAATTGTGTTTATAATAATAAATTATGTATTTATGAGTTTTTATGCATTTTTAGATATTTATTTAAAATATTTTCCTATTAAGGACAGCAGTGTTTGAATTTTTGAGAAAATTTAAAAGCTGATAAACTTTTGAAAATAATTTTTTGAAATGCTAAATTGTGTTAGAAACTTTTCCAAAAATTCGTAATTTTTGGAGTTTGTTTACCAAATTTAATAATTGAAATTTGATTTATGGATTAATTAAATTAGAAAACAATTTCGAAATTCACAAACCTTTTAGACCTGTAACATCCCAAAAATTTGAGTTTTTGAATGTTGAATTTGAAAATGAACCATTTGTATTTTCCTAGATTAATCCAAGCTTAATTTGAATTTTTTCTATTATAGAAAATATTTAATTTGATTAATCTATTCATCAAACCAAAGATTTTTCTTAATTTTTCTGGATTTTTGCAGATTTTTCTGAATTTATTTGTATTTATTTGAATTTATTTTCTTTTATTTGAATTTATGGAATTTTCTTAATTCAGAAAAGCTTTTATTTTCCAAAAATCCCTTTGGGCCGAATCTCCCGTAGCCCATCTCTTTCTCCCTGACCCGGCCCTTTCTGCTCGGCCTATCAGCCCGCTCCGCCGGCTAGCTTCGCACGTTCGCCCGGTCCAGCTAGCCCGCGAGCCACTGTCGTCGAATGGGTGACGCGTGTGCTGCTTGGATCGCGCCGCCGCTGCCGCCACCTTCAAACCCTAACCGCATTCGCGTTCGCACCGTTTTTAGTGTCCGTGCCACGCATGCCTCCCCAAGCCTATTTAAGGCGCCGCCAACCCCCGCCCGAGGTTTCCCTCGTGCTGCCGCTCATTTTGCCCCATCTCTCGTCGCTTGAGAGCCCTCCGTTGGTGCGTGCAACCTCGCCGGAGTAGCACCGCTGCCCGAAGCCTCTCTTCCCCGTCGTGAGGCCGCGTCGGTGCACCACCACTGTCGTTTGTGCCAACGTGTTGCATGCGTCTCCCTCTTCCAGATCCGCAAGAAAAAGTGCCCGATCCGTCACCGTAGCGCCAAAGCCTGCGTCATCTTCTCCGCTGCCGGTGAGATGCGCCACCGCCCTTGCTGTCGTTCTTCGTCTATGAACCGTGGCCGTCCGATCGCCCGCGTGCGCTCTGGACCTTGCCACGCCTCCGCCGCCCACGTCCTTGCCTCTCCTCCGTCTGATCCCGCGCCGCCTGCGTTAGCGCTAGTCATCATCTATGCCACGTCAGCCCTAGTCGAGTACGGTGGACTTGGTCTACCGTGAACCCTGCTGATGTCAGCATTGCTCAATAAACCCGAATTTCCTTTAGAAAAATAATTCCAGAAATATTTGTTTTCTATTTTATCTAATTTAATTTTCTAGGAGCTCGTTCTCTCTCATACGAACTCCGATCGAGGCGATTCAAATTTCTGAATTTTTCTAAAATCAAGCTATACATCTCAGAGCCATTTATATTCAATTTTGAGCTTATTTGAGTCTCTGTTTGGTATTTATTTGGTTTCGTTGCTTTTTTCCGGTAGACACTAATTTCGAAGGAGAGAACGGAGAATTTCAAGATCAAGACTTAGCAATAGATCAGCAAGGCAAGTCATAACCTTTGATCATATTGAACCTATGTTTGGAAAAGTACTTTGGTTTATACAATTGTATGCTATTTGTGTATCAATGATTATTTCATGGGAATAGCTATATACCTAGTTGACATTATACCACCTTGATTATTGGAATGTCATGTATCTATTGTTAAACCTAGGTTGGGACATTATTAGTTGGACATGATTATATTACCAACACTGGGTTATCGTAGCTATGCTTAGACCTGCTTAGTTGTACGATGGGATTCATATCACATGTTGAATAACGTTAATCTTGACTTAATGAGATATTGAATCATGGCCGATAGCTACTGTTGTAAAATTTGTTATACCATAGCAGGGTTGCCATTGGTCTTGGTTGAATGAATTTGTTTTCCCTCGGGCAAGTGATCGTGCAGTAAAGGAGGTGCTTTCTAGCACATTGGGATGTGGATGTCTTGCCTGAGATAACTTAAGGACTTAATCTTGTGTGCCATTGAACTGGGCCTAACCGTACTACCACAAGTCTGGTATGAGACAGACCTAGCTGATTAATTTGCAATGTCTAGCCTTGAGTACTGCCAATTGGTGGTGTGGGTTCCGGAATGGACGGGTAGATTCGCATGGCGCAAGAGGGGGCCCTGAGGTGCGAAACCTTAGCGGGCAGTACCGAGTTTAGAAAGGGCATTGTAAAGGCTTTGTCATGATTTCTCTACCGACACACCAAAGGAAGTACGTTAATAACTTGGCAACAAGAGATGATCATGTCTTGTGGGTAAAGTTTTACAACCTCTGCAGAGTGTAAAACTATTCAAATAGCCGCTTCCACGGTCATGGACATGCCCGGGAATTTCACATGAGGTATAGAGTGTTTCATGAAATGTTGGATGGTAGAATTGTTGAGATGTGAATAGAGAGTTCACTGTTGTTTTGTTGTCTAAATTTACACTGTTGAACTTAGTGGTTTGATAATTGTTTTGGATGGTGTAGGGTGATGCCTCGCCATTCTGTTCATGTTGTCTACCATTGATTTACCAGTTATTTACTATCTTTTCATAAATATGCTTTCAATCTATTTACTGTACTTCAATTCAAGTTATTGCTTTCTGCAAAAAGAACCATATGACTATCCTTTGTCAAGCCTCCATGAATATATTGCATCATTTTCCTGCGGCTTGCTGAGTACTTTTTGTACTCACTGAAAGCATCTAGGCACCCATGGTGTTTTGGTTTTGATAATTAATGACAACTTTGTTACTTGATCTAATATTTTCCATGAGATTATTGGAAGTAGGTTAATCCCAAGATTGATGACCATGGAAATACCAAGGAAAGTGCAAAGGAAATATCAAATATGTCAAGATCGTGAAAAGGTAAATTTATAAGGTTCTTTTCTAGTCTTTTGTCGATCTTGGAGTTTGGAAGAAAGATTGGTTTGCTAGAATTAGGGCCGTACTATTAAGAGGGATCTTGACGCTTATCTTGATGTCATTTAGGGTTTAAAGGCTCAAAATGCATATTCAAATAGTTGCTTAATGATAAATAAGTTCCAATATTAAAAATCTTTTGAAACAAATCAAGTCTCTGGAAATCCTGTGCCACCCCCCATGGCAGCGCGGTGCTACCGGATGCGTGGTAGCACGGCTCAACAGGGCGGTGTGAAAATTCCAGAGAAGTTATTTTATGAGTTCTGGTAGTCCGGTGCTACCGCTTATGGTACCCCGGTGCTACCGAATTATCGGTAGCACCGGATATGAACCCGGTGTGGAAATTCCAGAGAAGGGCTTTTTGAGCGTTTTGTAGCTCGGTGCTACCGCCCATGGCAGCCGCTAGCGGTAGCACCGGACATTAGACCGGTGTAAAAATTACAGAGGGGTGTGTTTTTGGCTTATCTGCAGCCCGGTGCTACCGCCCATGGTAGTCCGGTGCTACCGGACCAGCGGTTGCACCAGCCCTCTGCCCGGTGCCTAAATTCCAAAGAGGTCTCTTTGTAAAGAAAGAAAATGAAGTGAAGCCCGGTGCTACCAGTCCTAGTTGGGCGGTAGCACCAGACCATTTTGTAATGGTCTCTGGCAAGTGCATTAAATGCACTGTTCTAGCCGTTGAAGTGGAGCCCGGTGCTACCGGTCCTACATGGGCGGTAGCACCGAAAAAACAGATTTTTGCCCATTTCGAGCTCCAACGGCTAGAAAGTTTGGTGGAGGCTATAAATACCTCCGAACCTGCATTCTAGAGCCATTTCTTGGTCCTCATTGATGATATTTGAGCTCTAGCAAGTGTTCTCCACTCTTGTGTGCATTCAATTTTCATTTGTGAGTGTGAGAAGCTAGGTTGAGTATTTGCATTTCATATTTGAGCCTTTAGACACCGATATTCGACCTCAAGCAAGCGTCAAGGTTTATTACTCTTGGAGGTTGCCGCCTCCTAGACGGCTTGGTGGCGATTGTGCACGGTGAGCTTCTCAACGGAGATTGTGAGAAGCCTCAGCAAGTTGTGTAGGCCGGAGTTCGCCTACCCGGAGCGGGGAAGAACTACCTTAGTGATCGAGGAAGGCTCAAGCGAGTGGAGCTGGCTTGACGTGGTTCAAGTCACCTCAACGTGGAGTAGGGGAGACCGACAAGTCTCCGAGACCACGCGTTAAATTTCTTGTCTCCTAATCATTTGTGATTGGTATTCCTCATTGTTGAATTTACTTCATTAATAGTATATTCTTGATAGTCCTTGTGATCTCTAGTGTATTTGCTACACTAATTTTAACATAGTTTCTTAAGTGTATGCTAAAGAAGTTTAGTGTGAATTTATTTTTGTATCTCTATTTCTCAGTGTTATTAGTAATTTCTAAATTGTGTCGAAAAATTTAGAAACCTTCTATTCACCCCCCCTCTAGTCAGTTATCCTTGATCCTACAAGTGGTATTAGAGCTTGGAATCTCTTTTGGGGCTTCACCGCCTAGAGAGTAAGGATGGCTAGCGATGGGGTGTCAATAGGCAAGGCGCCATTTTTCGACGGTACAAATTATGCTTATTGGAAAATTCGCATGACGGTTTATCTAAAGGCCATGAGTCCAAGCATATGGAGAATTGTAGTTGAAGGTTTCACTCCGGGGGTCAATCCCACGCTCACATTAGACCAAGAGGAGCGAAACACTAATCTTAATGCTCAAGCTATGAATGCTCTTTTTGGTGCTTTGAACGCGGATGAGTTCAATCGAGTGAGCAATCTTGAAACCGCTCATGAGATTTGGACAACCCTCTCGAAAATTCATGAGGGGACATCCTCGGTCAAAGAAGCCAAATTGCATATGCTTCGAATCAAATATGAGAGTTTCATTTTGTTGCCTCATGAGAACATCAATGAGATGTATTCACGATTGAACAACATAGTAAATGTGCTCAAAGGCCTTGGAGCATCACTAACTGATTTTGACATTGTTCGTAAGATGCTTAGGGCTCTTTCGGAAAAATATGAGACCTTGGTGACGTTGTTTCTCAACTCACCGGAGTTGCCAAGAATGACACCAACGGGACTCCTTGGAAATCTCATAACCAATGAGCTTTACAAGAAGGTGAAGGACCATGTGGAGGTCCATCCATGTTTGTGATGAGTATTTGACTTTATTTGAGCAAGGTGTGCTCAAGTTTGAGTTAGATTTGGATTGATTTTCAAAATAAAGCAATTTGAGTTGTCTCTGTCAGGAGTGGCAGTACCGGTCGTATGAACGCGGTAGTGATGAGTTGGATGGTTTATTGCACATCTTTGTGGGCATTGCTGTGTGAGGAGTTTCCTTGTCTTTGATGGTTGCAGGGCGACGGTGCTAGGTCATGGTGAGGCGAAGGATGACCGGGACTAGGCGAGGAGCGCCGAGGTCCAGACGGTTGGGAGATCGCCGGAAGATGATCGAAGACGGAGTCCGGGCAAGTCAAGAAGACAAGGAAATGAGTTGATGCTAGCTAGATACCGCGTGGATCAATGAGGGCCGTCGGATTGAGGTCTAGTTGATAGATTAGCGGGTCTAGGTAGTATGCTTTGAAAACCGTGCAAGAAAACCCGGTTTGTGTGTGGGTTTTGGGTTAGCCCTTGCATGGCTGTATGTGTGGGTTAATCCTAGCCCTTAGATGAGTGCTCTAGGGTTGAGGGACTCATCCAAGGGTGGTAGGTGGCCCAAGAGTAGTATAAATAGGGGTGGAGGGGTAGCCTCCTTCCCTTGAAGGTGTTGAGGTTTTTGATGCTCATTTGAGCTTTGCCCACATGAATGTGAGGCTTTGTAACCTCCCCTTCCAGAAATGAAATATTTCCTCAAATCATTTCTTTTCTTTGTGCATTTACATTACGCAATTTATATTATGCACTTAAATTCCGCACTTAAATTCCGCAATTAAATTCAGCACTTACATTCTTGCAATTTACATTTATGCAATTTGGATTTGCCTCCCCTCCTTCTAAATGCTGTTCTTCTAGGATGTCTTGAGGGTGTTCATTTGGTTTTGCATCGTTCTTACACCCTTGGAGACACTAGAGATCAAGTTTTTCATCAAATTGCAAATCTGTCCAGAACTTGTTCTTCACGCAGCAGTCAGTGTTTGATTTTTTATAAAAATATATAAAAATCATTTTTAAGTGATTATTTTTATAGAACGTGCAGAACTCATATATACATCTTTATAAAATTTATTGAGTCCACTGGTTGCACCGTTTGAGAGCTATGAAGTGAAAACCGAGCCTCAAATTTTTTGGTCGAAGTTTCTGACTGTCTGCATTGCTTGATTTTTAATTCTTATTCTACAAAGCATTCTATGGTGATTTTTGGTGGAGTGGTTCATGTATCCATTGCTCACAGGGACAAAAATTCTCAAAAATATTAGAGCAACATAAACTCACCAACCACCTGTTCCAACTGAGGACAATTTCTAAAAATCTGCTTTAACTTTTCTGAAAAGAGACTTTGGTGTTTTAGCTTTATCTCTTTTAGAAAAGAAGTCTTTTGAATTGATTCCTCTTTTGTTTGGACACTTGACAACCAGGATTGTGATTAAAAAACCCCTCACATGATTAATGGTTCTTATCCATGCAAGCTAGGGGTACACATAGTTGTCTAATTGTTCTGGATTTTTAGAGGGTGTGCGAATCTGAGAAGCACCAGTTTGAACGAAAATCTTTGGGTGCTTTAGATTTTTATTGCAAGAGTGTTTGGAGTACTTTGAGTGGGGAAAATTTTATTTGGGATCATTCACCCCCCCTCTGATCGCCATTTCGATCTTTCAGAAGGACAAGGAAGAGCTTTTGGAGCAAAGCTCTTCGAAGAAGAAGAATATCACCTTCAAGGCAAAGGCGGAGTCAAGCGATGAAATGCTAAATGACTCCGATGACGATGAAGACACCGAGGAGGAAATGGCCCTCCTTGTAAAAAGGATGAGAAAATTCATGAAGAGGCGCTCAAACACAAGTGGTCCTCAAAAATTCAAGAAAGGACAATACTCTAGCACCAACTGATATGCAAATATCCGATGCTATGAGTGTGATGAGAAGGGACATATTGCCTCAAAATGTCTAAAGAAAAGGGACAACAAAAACAAGTCCCCCTCGAAGAAGTTCTTTCATGGGAAGAAGAATCTCTTCAAGAAGTTGAATAAGGATGGGAAAGGCGAGGCTCACATTGAAGAGTGGAATTCCGAATAAGAATATTCGGACTCCGACTCTTCCGAGGATGAAACACCTTCAAGGAAGAAGGGTCTTGCCGGCATCGCCATAGAGGAGAATTCATCTCCTTTCATCACTCCTTTGTGTCTTATGGCAAAAGGAGATTTCAAGGTAAATACAAATGATGATGAACCCTCCTATGATGAATTAATGGATATGCTTGAGGATTTGAATGAGTATCTTGGAAAAGAAAAGTCTAAACATAAAGCCTTGAGAAAAGAATACCTTTCTCTCAAAGACTCTTATGAGGAGCTAATGGAAGCTCATGAGACTCTTCTTACTAAGAACCATTCAAAGTCTCAAAATGATATAGGGATTAGTTGCAAAATTATTGATGATGTATCTTGCTTAGAACTTGATTCATGTTGTATATCAAAAATTAGCATATCTACCTCTTGTGATGATTTATTTGATATGCCATCAATATCATGCTCTAGTTCTACTTCATGCCATGAAAACCTAGTAGTAGAAAATAATGAACTTAAGGAACAAGTAAACAAACTTAGCAAAAGTCTTGATAGATGTTTTAAGGGTAAAGACACTCTAAATAAAATCTTGAATGGTCAAAGATGCTCCTACAATAAAGAAGGACTAGGATATGTTCCTAAGAAGGGCAAAAAGATTAATAACAAAGCTCCTCGTTTCGTTAAATCAAATGGGAAGTTTTGTTATAAATGTCATGAGGTAGGTCATCTAGCAAATAATTGCCTCTTGGATAAAACAACTAAAAATAACATTTATGACTCTTGCTATGTGCTTAAGAAAGATAGTTTTGGTAAAATAATTGCTAAATTTGTTGGCTCTCCTATACTTGGCCGTAAAAAGAATGCCATTTGGGTGCCCAAAACCTTAGTTACTAACCTCCAAGGACCCAAACAAATTTGGGTACCTAAAAAGACTTGATTCTCTTTTGTAGGTGAACTACAAGACCGGCGGAAGGCATGGGTGTTGGATAGCGGATGCACTCAACATATGACCGGCGACCAAAAAATGTTCACCACCTTTGAAGTAGGGAATGGGCAAAATGACAAGATCACTTTTGGTGACAATAGCAAAGGAAAGGTATTGGGTTTGGGTAAAATCGCTATCTCAAATGACCTTTCTATTTCAAATGTTTCCTTAGTAGAAACTTTAAATTTTAATTTGTTATCGGTTGCTCAAATTTGCGATTTAGGTCTTATTTGCACATTTTCTAAGAATGGAGTAGTGATCTCTAAAGAAAATGATAATTCTTTAGCGTTCAAAGGTTTTAGATTTGGAAATTTGTATTTAGTTGATTTCACCTCAAATGAGTCATGTCTTCAAACTTGTTTAATTGCAAAAACATACTTAGGATGGTTATGGCATAGAAGACTAGCTCATGTTGGGATGATGCAACTCAAAAAGCTTTTTAAAAATGATCTAGTTGTGGGCCTGGAAGATGTAAAGTTTGAGAAAAATAGACTTTGTATGCTTGTCAAGCCGGCAAGCAAGTGGCTAGTTCTCATCCTTCAAAAAGTATCATGTCCACATCTAGACTATTAGAGCTCTTACATATGGATTTGTTTGGCCCAACAACCTATAAGAGCATTGGAGGAAATTCTTATTGTTTAGTCATTGTTGATGATTATTCTAGGTATACTTGGGTGTTCTTTTTATATGATAAATCCGAAACCTCTGGTATCTTTAAAAGCTTTGCAAAAAGGGCGGCCCAAAATGAATTTGATTATAAAATTAAAAAAATTCGTAGTGACAACGGTTCCGAGTTCAAAAATACAAAAATTGAAGATTATTGTGATGAACTTGGAATAAAGCACGAACTTTCCGCCACCTACACTTTGGAGCAAAATGGAGTTGTGGAACGGAAAAATCGAACATTAATTGAAATGGCAAGAACTATGCTTGATGAGTATGGCACTTCCGATAGTTTTTGGGCGGAAGCCATTAATACCGCTTGCCACGCAACAAATAGGCTCTATTTGCATCGTCTCTTGAAAAAGACCTCTTATGAGCTTCTTGTTGGAAGAAGACCAAATATTTCTTATTTTCGAGTTTTTGGTTGCAAATGCTATATCTTGAAAAAGGGTGTTCGACTTTCAAAATTCCAAAATCGTTGTGATGAAGGTTTCTTGCTTGGTTATTCCTCAAATAGTAAAGCATATCGTGTTTTTAACAAAAATAAAGGTTTTGTGGAAGAAACTTGCGATGTTGAGTTTGATGAAACTAATGGCTCTCAAGAAGAGTAAGAAAATTTGGATGATGTAGGTGAAGAAGGATTAAGAGAAGCAATGAAGAATATGACGCTTGGAGACATAAAACCAAAGGAGGATAAACAAGATCAACCTTCATCCACTAAAGTTGAACCTTCTACTTCTGCAACGCCAAATCAAGTTCAACCGATCGATGTGGATGAAAAGGAGAGTGATTAACAAACTCATACTCTACCTCAAAGAATTCATCACGGGCTCTCCAAAGATCATCCAATAGATCAAATATTGGGTGATGTTAGTAAGGGTGTTCAAACTCGATCTCGTGTCGCTTCTTTTTGCAAACATTACTCCTTCGTATCTTCTTTTGAACCTACTCACATAGATGAAGCTCTAGATGATCCGGATTGGGTAAATTCAATGCATGAAGAACTCAATAACTTTGCCCGGAATGATGTTTGGACTTTAGTGGAAAGACCCAAGGAACACAACGTAATAGGTACAAAATGGGTATTCCGAAACAAACAAGATGAAAATGATATTGTGGTAAGAAATAAGGCTCGGCTAGTGGCTCAAGGATTCACTTAAATCGAAGGTTTGGATTTTGGTGAAACTTTTGCACCCATGGCTAGATTAGAAGCTATTAGAATCTTACTTGCTTTTGCATCTTGTTTTGATATTAAATTATTTTAAATGGATGTAAAGAGTGCTTTTCTAAATGGAGAAATATCCGAATTGGTATTTGTTGAACAACCTCCCGGTTTTGAAAGCTCTAAATATCCAAACCATGTTTACAAACTCTCTAAGGCGCTATATGGTCTCAAACAAGCTCCTAGAGCATGGTATGAGCGGCTTAGAAATTTTCTTCTTTCTAAAGGGTTCAAAATTGGGAAGGTTGATACAACACTCTTTACAAAAATCATTGATGAGGAATTCTTTGTATGCCAAATCTATGTTGATGATATTATATTTGGTTCTACTAACGAAGATTTTTGCAAGGAATTTGGTGATATGATGTTTAGGGAGTTTGAGATGTCAATGATTGGAGAATTAAGCTTCTTTCTTGGACTTCAAATCAAGCAACTCAAAAATGGGACTTTTGTGAGTCAAACCAAATATGTAAAAGACTTGCTAAAGAGATTTGGCATGGAAGACTCGAAGCCTATCAAGACTCCAATGGCTTTCAACGGGCATCTTGATCTAAACGAGGGAGGTAAACCGGTAGACTCAAAACTTTATCGCTCTATGATTGGTAGTCTACTTTATCTCACCGCATCTAGGCCCGATATCATGTTTAGTGTATGCATGTGTGCTCGCTTTCAAGCTTTCCCTAAAGAATGTCATTTAGTAGCTGTTAAGAGAATTCTAAGATATTTAAAGCATTCCTCAAATATAGGGTTATGGTATCCTAAAGGTGCTAATTTTGATTTAATTGGATATTCGGACTCGGATTATGCGGGTTGCAAAGTGGATAGAAAAAACACATCCGAAAATTGCCAATTCCTAGGTAGATCTCTTATTTCTTGGTTCTCTAAGAAACAAAATTCCGTAGCCTTATCCACCGCCGAAGCCGAATACATATCCGCCGGTAGTTGTTGTGCTCAATTATTATGGATGAGGCAAACTTTAATGGACTATGGCATAGATTTTAAAAAGGTGCCTCTATTATGTGATAATGAAAGTGCCGTTAAAATTGCCAACAACCCGGTCCAACACTCAAGAAATAAACATATAGAAATTCGTCATCATTTCTTGAGAGATCATGTTAGCAAAGGAGATATTGTGATTAGTCACATTAGAAACGAAGATCAACTTGCAGATATTTTAACCAAGCCTTTAGATGAAGCTCGGTTCTGTAAATTGAGGAATGAATTAAATGTCATAGATATCTCAAATGTGGTTTGAGTATTTGGATATTGCTTAATCTTTATTGAATATTCTTTTGGATTTTATTTAATGCCTTTGTTAATTCTTTAAATATAGCACTCCTTGAGGGGGAGTTCTTTTTATGATTTATATGTTTTAAATCTCTAATAGTGCTACATGTTTCAAAAAAATTATATAAGTTTGAATCATAATTAAGCCACAAGTCTTGAAATTTTATATAAGATTTGGATGCAATTGTGTGTCTTATATAAAATATTGAAATCTTATTAGTTATATTGAATTATCTGGATATTTACCTTTGGTTTGGCTGTTTTCCCGGTAGCACCACTCATACAAGAGCGGCAGCACCGGAGACCAGTACTACCGGAGAATCCGCGGTAGCACCGGATTTGTCGTGTTTAGGGGGTTAAGTCCAGTGCGGTGCAACCGTCCTCTTTATTTTCTTCACACCGCACCAAAGCTTTTCTCTCTCTCTCCTCCTTAAGACTTGATTCCCCACTAAAATTCCTTCAAAACCCTCCGGAGAAATCAAGATTTCTCTCAATCCTCTTGTTCTTCACTTGATCCTCTATCAAAGGTACCTTTTCTTGTTCAAATTTTGTCGATTTTTCATGCCCTAGTCTTATCTTCATGTCTTTTTAGGGTTTCTGTGAAAAATAGCCAAATGTGAGGAAATTTGTTGAAACTTGTAGTTGAAATGAATTTGATGAGGGATGTACATGCTGTTAAATCACATTTCCTGAATCAAATCATTCAAAATCATGAATTCAAACAAATTCTATTTAAAACTGTATCTGGCAGGTGCTACCGGTCCCTGTTCGGTAGCACCGCCCCAGGTCCGGTGGTACCAGATTAGCATGGGTGGTAGCACCGGATTTCTAGTCAAACTACTCACAAATGGCTATCTTTTTCCACAAAATCCTAAGCTTCTAGGGCATATCCATTGATCTTACTCCTTGAAACTCTCTTTTGTATCCAGTAATCATGCCTAAGACCTGAGGCTCTGGCTCTTACATAAAAATGGCTACAAATAGAGGTCGAGCTCCACCTCCTCAAAATTCTGATAGTCAAGATGACATTCCGATAGCTTCAAGACGTCGTGAAGTCCGAAAGAAGAATAGGCAAGAAATTGGTGGTAGCTCCAAGAAATCCAAGGGAAAACAAACTGTGTCAGAAACTGAAGAAGCAAGTGACTCTATGGATATAGATAAGTCTCAGAGTGGAGAAGAGACCGAAGAAGAAAATCCTGATGATTTTGATCCTTCGGCTAATCTGAAGATAATCAAAGGTGACACATACTACTCCTTGAGAACTGCGAATCAATATTTGCTGCCTAGGAATGCCACTGAGGACAGATTCAGAACTTTGTTTCAGCAAAAAGTGTCTTATGAAATTTACAAAGAAAAGGACTTTGCTGATCATAAGTGGATAAATTGGGATCATATCAGAAAAATTCCATTGTTTGTGGGGGAGCCTGAGCTGTTCCATGGTGCTGGGTTGTCTGACTTTGTGAGCAAGAAATGCGACTACAATGAAGATTTGATCAGACAGTTCTATGCCACTTTGCATGTTTCAGAGTCATATGAGAGCATTACTTGGATGACAGATGCCGCAGTGCACACAGTCACCAAGGATGAAATTGAGGAAGCTTGAGGAATTCATCACAGTGGGTATCCCAGTATACACAGTGATAGAGTCATCCCTCTCGCCCGGATGTTTGATTTCTACGATCCATCAGCTTCAGTCAAGCGTCCAGGTAAAATGGCGCATCTTCTTCCATCTTCTAGTCTTATAAATAGAATTGTCAGAGTAACCATCCATCCCAAGAGCGGAAATTATGATGAAATCAGAGGATATGCCTGGAATATTATGAGTAAAATCATGAACAAACATAAGTTTGATGTGGTGGATTTCATGATCAGGGAAATGGCATCTTCTGCTTGTGATAAAGGTAAAAGGATCTATCTTGCTCCATACATAATGATGATTATTAAGAGAGTATCTGAATTTCAAGGGGAGTGTGGGGGTGTTCATAAGCCCTATAGACCCCGTGAGGCTGCTCCTCAATCTATCAGTCAGCAAGGTCAATCTTCATCTCAGCAGCCTCAGACTCAGGAGATCCCAGAGGCATCAGAGGTCCCTCCTTCTCAGCAAGCATCTCATGATCTATTTCTTAACAATCTGAAAAATGACCTCATGAGCAGCCTGGCAAGTATGAGATCCGATATGATGAGTGGATTTGCTAGGATAGATGAGGCTCAGGCTCAGACCAGACAGATGGTCAAGGAGGTCCGAGGACGACTGGACTCAGTTGATTCTTCTATCTCCGAGCTCCTTTCATCTCTTTCGATCGTCTATCAGCGCTCAGGATCTCGTGCTCCTCCATCTACTCTGCCTCCTCCTCCTGCTCCTCCAGCTTCTTGAGCTCTTTTTCTATCTTCTCTGTTTTTGGTATTTGATGCCAAAGGGGGAGAAGTAAAAGTGAAGATGCGGTGGAAAAGCGACGATTAGAAACTATAACCTGTGATGATGTATTCTGGTGTGTTTTGGGTTGATATGGATGTGGTTAAACATTTGTAATACTTATGGTTGTTTTGTTTAAATATTCTCATGATCTTGCTATTGCAATCTTAAATATATGTTTCATTATCTTTACTTGTTCATCCACGGATTCAATTCCTGAACAAAACTCTGTCAAAATTTTTGCATTTCTCTTAAGTATGCAACTATTCATTTTTCTATTAACATGCACATTTCTAGGGGGAGTTTTTGCTCTGTAATATCATGATTGAATAGTTTTGTATTTCAAGAAGCAAGAATCTAATGAACATTCAATCACTTGAAGCAAAATTGTTTTTTTACTCTTTACTTTATTCAAAAACAATTTCAATTCATTTGTCACTTTAAGGTTGTCATCAATTACCAAAAAGGGGGAGATTGAAAGTATCTAAGCACCCATGGTGTTTTGGTTTTGATAATTAATGACAACTTTGTTACTTGATCTAAGATTTTCCTTGAGATTATTGGAAGTAGGTTAATCCCAAGATTGATGACCATAGAAATACCAAGGAAAGTGCAAAGGGAAGATCAAATATGTCAAGATCGTGAAAAGGTAAATTTATAAGGTTCTTTTCTAGTCTTTTGTCGATCTTGGGGTTTGGAAGAAAGATCGGTTTGCTAGAATTAGGGCCGTACTATTAAGAGGGATCTTGACGCTTATCTTGATGTCATTTAGGGTTTAAAGGCTTAAAATGCATATTCAAATAGTTGCTTAATGATAAATAAGTTCCAATATTAAAAAACTTTTGAAACAAATCAAGTCTCTGGAAATCCGGTGCTACCGCCCATGGTAGCGCGGTGCTACCGGATGCGCGGTAGCACGGCTCAATAGGGCGGTGTGAAAATTCCAGAGAAGTTCTTTTCTGAGTTCTGGTAGTCCGGTGCTACCGGATTATCGGTAGCACCGGATATGAACCCGGTGTGGAAATTCCAGAGAAGGGCTTTTTGGGCGTTTTGTAGCTCGGTGCTACCGCCCATGGCAGCCGCTAGCGGTAGTACCGGACATTAGCCCGGTGTAAAAATTACAGAGGGGTGTGTTTTTGGCTTATCTGCAGCCCGGTGCTACCGCCTATGGTAGTCCGGTGCTACTGGACCAGCGGTTGCACCGGCCCTCAACCCGATGCCTAAATTCCAGAGAGGTCTCTTTGTAAAGAAAGAAAATGAAGTGAAGCCCGGTGCTACCGGTCCAAGTTGGGCGGTAGCACCAGACCATTCTGTAACGGTCTCTGGCAAGTGCATTAAATGCACTGTTCTAGCCGTTGAAGTGGAGCCCGGTGCTACCGGTCCTACATGGGCGGTAGCACCGAAAAAACAGATTTCTGTCCATTTCGAGCTCCAACGACTAGAAAGTTTGGTGGAGGCTATAAATACCTCACCACCTGCATTCTAGAGCCATTTCTTGGTTCTCATTGATGATATTTAAGTTCTAGCAAGTGTTCTCCACTCTTGTGTGCATTCAATTTTCATTTGTGAGTGTGAGAAGCTAGGTTGAGTATTTGCATTTCATATTTGAGCCTTTAGACACCGATATTCGACCTCAAGCAAGCGTCAAGGTTTATTACTCTTGGAGGTTGCCGCCTCCTAGACGGCTTGGTGGCGATTGTGCACGGTGAGCTTCTCAACGGAGATTGTGAGAAGCCTCGGCAAGTTGTGAAGGCCGGAGTTCGCCTACCCGGAGCGGGGAAGAACTACCTTAGTGATCGAGGAAGGCTCAAGCGAGTGGAGCCGGCTTGACGTGGTTCAAGTCACCTCAACGTGGAGTAGGGGAGACCGGCAAGTCTCCGAGACCACAGGTTAAATTTCTTGTCTCCTAATCATTTGTGATTGGTGTTCCTCATTGTTGAATTTACTTCATTAATAGCATATTCTTGATAGTCCTTGTGATCTCTAGTATATTTGCTACACTAATTTTAACATAGTTTCTTAAGTGTATGCTAAAGAAGTTTAGTGTGAATTTATTTTTGTATCTCTATTTCTCAGTGTTATTAGTAGTTTCTAAATTGTGTCGAAAAATTTAGAAACCTCCTATTCACCCCCCTCTAGTCGGTTATCCTTGATCCTACACTCTCGGCTATACGCCTTTGTTGATCAATTGCTGAGAAAGGATCAGCAAATGCTGAATACCATGAGGAGGAATATTATAAAGACTATGGATTTGGAAGGTGTTCCCCAGACGATTGCATGTGGCATGTCGAATGGCCCAAGTTATTTCTTTTTCGCTGCAACATTTTATTTGTTTCTTAAGCCCTTAAGGCATAGTGGCGTAAACATTTGACCATAAGGTCATTTGTTTTACTTAATAATAATTTTCCTCTTTCTTAGTTAATTTATTGTATAGAATAATATTTCATCTATGTTTTCACTGTGTGCACTAGCGTGATCCTGAACTAGTACGGTATACACAGAGGGTTTTAGATTTGCAAATTTGGGTTCCTACAGGACCAAAGAGAAGCCTTGGCCTAGCTCACGAGCATATTCGGATAATTTGGCCAATAAATATTCAGATTATCCGGATCCGTATCAGTATCCAACGGATAGTGAGTTACCAAATCAGTATCCATATTCGATAGAAAAATCCATATTCGTATCTGATCCGATACTGTCTGACAAATATTTGATCCGATAGAATCCGAATTTGAAAATTATCCGAATCGATCAGCAACTATCCGATCCGATTTCATCTCTAAAGTGAGAGGTCGAGAGAGCGAGTGAAGTGGAAGAGTGGGAGCGAGACTAGGGAATAGTATACCGTTGTACGGTTCCCTAATTTTTCTTTCAAAATGTAATTGCATTCTTTGCAGAGAATAGATCTTTCACTTTGCATCCAATGTCGCTCGAGGAGACGAAGTGAGGAAAGGAAACCAACGGACAAGCTGATAGTCTGATTGTGCATGCTCCGAGCAGGGTTCCAAAAACCATCGAAAACCGTGAAAACTGCCCGTACCGCTCTGGTACAAAAAATGGAACCCTCGGTTTACCGGTCATGTTCAAATTCAAATTCAAATTCATAAAATTAAGAAAATTTGAAAAAAATTATCCAAAAATTCCCTAAAATTAGTATTAATAGCTTTATGACCTCTGGCATGAATATTTTAAAAAATAAAGTTTGGAGACGTTTTTGAGCCATTCAATTATATTTAGTAGCAATATTTGTTGAATTATATTTAGTAGCAATATTTGTTGAAGTATACTTAGTACCAAATTTTTTCAATTATATTTAGTAGCAATATTTGTTGAAGTATATTTAATAGTAATGGATGATATCAAAAAATAATACTATTTGTTCAAGTAGCAATATTTGTATGCACAGAAATTATCTAGCTATAGTATATTTTAATATGTTAATGTTATTTAATATTGAAAAGCTTACTTCTCGTTGTATACATGTATGAACTACCAAAACTTTAGTATGGAAGTTGTACTTTGTACCACTAGTTATATTCTGTACTTATTTTGTGCAACGTGCAATTTAACACAAGCAATTTCTTGCAAATTATTTACACAGCAATTCCTGTAAGCTATTTAAATGTAAATGGTGTTGATAAGTGAATGGTATTAATATGTGAATTGTATTGGTATTTCATTATGTGAATGCCTATTTTTACACTTGTTGGATTGATATATGAGTTGTATTGAAATGAAAGATTGTTTGTTGACATATTATTGCTAAATGCTTATTTTACAATTTGCAATTGTCTAAAATATAGCGAAGGTTATGTCGAAATTTTTCTATATTTAGAAAAGATTATGCCGGAATTTTATCGTGTTTTTCCATACTTTTTATATATGTCTTACATTTTTCCTTTTTTTTTTTTGGCCTTTAATGGCTTTTTTTTACCAATTTTACAATATTTTTTTGCAATTGTTCCCCAATTTTTTTTTACATTTTTTCCATTTTTTCGACAGTCGTTAGTTTTCGCCAAAAACCACTCGAAATTTGAGTCTTTTCTAGCGGTTTTCGTCTATTTCGTTCGAAAATCGCTCGACGGTTTGATCAGATTTTAAATTCGTTTGACTTTCAAAATTATTCGGTTTTGAACAAATTTTAAACGTTTTTTCGTAAATTTTAATACACAAGATTAAAATCTGAGTTTGAAACAGTACTATTAACCATGGCTCCGAGTCACGATCAGGCTAGAAAATCACGCGCGGCCCAACATTTCCTAAGAAAAATCAGCCGTTCCGCGTCGCGCCTTCCCGTTCACCCGTTTCTCTGACTGGCCTACTCCACTGCGCGCGCTCGCCTCCCTTCCCAGATCGATCCCCGCGACCGCCACCTGCTCGACGAATTGCCTCTCCCCACGCCGGAGCGATGCAGCCGCCGCCGCGCCTCGCCACGCTGCTAGTCCTGTCCGCCTCCCCCTCGCTGCGGCCACGTATCGGGCCCTCCTCCCGCCGCGCTCGCGCGGCCGTGGTCGACGTGGCCGCGCTCCGGGCCCTGCCGCGGCGCCTCGAGCTCTGGCCCCCGCGCCTCGCCGCCTTCGAGAGCAGGCCGCCGCCGGAGAGGAACTCCGACGCGCAGAGCACCGGCTCAGGTCTGGGCGTCCGCCTGCTGTTTCTTGCTTGCTTGTGCTGGTGCTGATTGATGGATTGACACGGGCTCTCGTTGTTCTTGACAGGCTTGGATACAGGAGGAGGTGGTGGTGGAGATGGAGGCGGCGGTACTGATCTCGGGTGGGTGCGGGTGTTCCCGCACGTGTTCACGGCGTCCATGGCCAACTTCCTCTTCGGCTACCACATTGGGTGCGTATGCGTGCCCCTTTCAAGTCATGGACTATGCGTGGATTGGGTTGCAATTCCAGGGTTTAGCTATCTTTATTCAGCAGCGTTGCATTGGATGCGCCATGTGTGTGTTGGGTATGCGTCGGAATGGGAGTTTATATTTTAGAGAATACATATAGATCCTAACTTGTTTATGAAGCAGTTATTTTTTGCTTAGCATTCTAGATCACTTGTTATACAGTAGCTCGGTTGTCATATCATCACTGCGACACTGCATAACTTGGAATACAAGATGGCACAGCTGTTGTCTAAATGCATGTTGCTTCAAGAAGAATTTAAGTGGCATTTTTTAACTGCCATGTACTAGTTATGCTGCAGTACTAGCTGAACAATGTCAATTGACATGTGAACATTGGACTTGGAATGTACCCTGAATGATGTGTCTTTGACTGTTTGATGGGCTACACCATGCAATGTAATGTCCAGTTTTCTGTTACTGATATCTTTCGTAAAACATCCAAGTGAAGTCTCAATGCATGATATGGTTGCAGGGTCATGAATGGTCCAATAGAGGATATCGCACGAGACCTTGGTTTTCAAGGAAATCCATTTCTCCAAGGTCTTGTGGTCAGCATATTCATTGTTGGCGCATTTTTTGGAAGCTTAGGCTCGGCTGGGCTAGTTGATACTTTTGGTTGTAAAAGGACTCTTCAGATTGATAGTATTCCATTGATTCTCGGGGCTCTTTTGAGGTACTTAGTTTCACTGCTTTTATATTCCTAACTTTATGGAGTTTTTTTTCTTACCGGTTTAGTAACATAGTTGTATAGAAGTTAACATCAAATTCAGCTTTTCCTCTTAACAGCATGCCCATTTAATAAATTATCGTTTGTTACGTCTAAAACAATCATACAGTGCACAGGCAGACTCGCTGGATGAGGTGCTCTTGGGAAGGTTCCTTGTTGGCATTGGAATTGGTGTGAATACTGTGCTTGTTCCACTATATATCTCTGAGGTACAGTTTGGAAATTTGTTATTTCAGAATTGATCATCAACGTTATGCACTATCATTAGTCTATGCCCAATTCTCCTATCTTGATTTTTTTTCAATATCTCTATATTAATCTTCAGTCTTCACTCTTTTTACATGCTACGATCTAGGTTGCTCCAACAAAATACAGGGGTTCTTTGGGCACTCTCTGTCAAATTGGAACATGTTTAGGAATAATTGCTGCTCTTTCCTTGGGGATACCTTCTGAAAGTGATCCACATTGGTGAGGCATCTCTCGTTGGCATTTCTGCACTGTTAATGATGTAAGTCATCATTTGTTTACACTTATTGCAGTGCCATGATCACGGAACAAATTAACAACATATATTGATGAAAGCAGATGCATAACCTTTTTGTTCATATCTCTCTTGATCGTATATAAGAATAGAACAAAGACATGACAAGAAATTTTTGAAATAAATTGTAGACATATGAAGACTGTTGCACAGGTAGAAGAGCTCAATTTTATAGTGTTAACTACTAAGCCTTAAGGTTCTTCATATTAATTGCAGATTCTTGAACAAACGCTTCAATGTTGAACACTCTAACATTTTTGTTAAGCTTTGTGAACTAATTGCTAACCAGATGCATTTTATATGTAATAGATTAGTCACGTGTTTCTTAAGATTTTGTGTTTCTGTCCATAGGTGGCGAACAATGCTTTATGCCGCATGTGTACCTGGTGTTCTTATTGTTGTTGGAATGCAATTTGCCGTTGAGAGTCCTCGCTGGCTTGCCAAGGTGCCTTTAATACTTAGCTGAGAGTTTCATTGTGTCGATGAAGACCCTTCTCTGTATCAGTATACTCCATCATGTAGGTTGGAAGATTAGATGATGCTAGAAATGTTATAGAAAGTCTTTGGGGAGCTTCTGAAGTTGAGAAGTCCATGGAAGAGATCAAATCTGTTATTGCAAATGATGATTCACAGGCTAGCTGGTCAGAACTTCTGGTGGAACCCCACAATAGAGGTTGTTTCCTTTTCCATGATGTATTCTTTTGTTTTTATTTTCGGTTCATTTCTGCTGGTTAGAGTCATCCTGTCATGCTTGTGAACTACAATGAGAAGGTACATGTTTGGATGTGTGCATGTACATGCTGGCTCATGCATGTATGTGCATGTGCCTGCCCCTATGCACGACTGCATCTGCTGCACATAAGTTCTAAACTGCCGGTGCATGTAGGCATGTGGTCTGTCAAGTTCATGACATCTTCATACTTGATACCTGATGACTTTTTCTGGGCACTGGTTGCATGTTTTATTTTACGTTTTATGAGCCATTACTGAGACATGCTGTAGTAGTATTTAGAACATTTATTTTTTGCACTATCATTTCTATATGTTTCTGCAGTTTTTCCTGTTAGAGGTCTTCCCCCAAATATTATCTAATATTTTCTGTAGTTTTGCCAGCAGTCATTATTGCTTGGAAAATGTTCAGTCATTTGGGTGTTTTGCTGTAGAGGTTCTTAACAGATTAATCTAACAAACAAGCTGTCCTAAGTTTTGGTATCTCTTTTGTGCACATCCTTTAACACGAATATCGTTCTGTATCCACTTATCTTTTGTAAAGAAGAGGCAAAGTCCTTGGAGATATTTGTCACTTTTCTTTGTATTCACAAGTTTTGAGAAAGTATACATTGAGTTCAGGTGGGCTAGCCACTCACTGTTGGTTCCTCAAAAAAAAACTTTTATTTGCATTATTGTGCTTTTCTTCATAATACCAATAATATATTCTCTAATGTACATGCAGTTGCATTGATTGGAGGGTCCCTTTTCTTTCTGCAACAGTTTGCTGGAATAAATGGCGTTCTTTATTTTTCATCATTAACATTCCGTGATGTTGGTATTACCAGTAGTATTTTGGCGAGCTTATATGTTGGAATAACCAACTTTGGAGGTTAGTCAAACTCAGTTATTTATGTTCTGCTCTGTGGTAACTTATTCATAAACTCATGGACCATGTTGTTGGATTTTAGGGGCAATTGTTGCTTCAAATTTGATGGATAAGCAAGGACGAAAGAAACTTTTGATAGGGAGCTATATTGGAATGGTATGCAGCATTTCTTATATGATACTTTTCAGGAAGTCCTACTATAATCTTTTAGTTATTCAACTTATTTGCAAAACATTCTGCGTTTTTCTTTTGTTGGAGAGTTTATGGTGAGTATACTATTTCTTTCAATATAATTTTTTCCCCGGGCGAATTTCTGCCAACAGGTTGTCCTGACATTGTTGCAAACTTTTTTTAGAACTTGGTGGGGGGGGGGATCCCCATCAGTTTTCATTGAACCAAAAATAAGCGTTTACACAAATAGGGGAGGCAAAGAGCCCCAGAATACATCAAACCGGGGAATGCTATCAGCTTAACAAAATCCAATGGCAGTTTTCTGTATTTTTTTGCAGGCATTTGCAATGTTCTTTGTAGTATATGCTATCAGCTTCCCCCTCGATGAAGAAGTTAAGCACAGCCTTTCAATTACTGGAACTCTTTTGTATGTACTTTTACCTTCTTTTTCTCTAGCATATTCTTCATTCCACTTGCGATGATGTGATGTTGCCCAGCAATTTAAATGTGAGATCTAAACCCTTGTTACACCACAGTGACTGAGACAATTAGTAAAAACATTATTTTGTTTATTGAGTGTGACAGCTGTTCTTTACAGAGGCTACTGCATAGAGTGCTGTGTATGGACCTGTTTTGAGGTCATCTATTTCTGATTTCTGTGAAGCAAAAGTCTTCCCTAGATTTGGGGAAATTAAATTACACATGTTATGATTTCTCAATGTTTATAAGCCATTTAATTTACAGTTCCCCACGGATAATATAAGGATTCTTGTCTAGCATATATATACACTTTGCTGCATGATGTGATAAATGATCATAATCTTGGTTAGAAGTCTCACTAATGCATTTGTGTGTATAAAACTGTTGGTAATTCTGAAATTGCTTAGGTCTCTCTTTTATCCATGTTTACAAAAAAATTATGTTTACATTTTCAGGTACATTTTTACTTTTGCTCTTGGTGCTGGGCCAGTTACAGGGATCATCATACCAGAGCTGAGCGGTGCTCGGACACGCTCAAAAGTTATGGGCTTCAGCTTCACTGTACATTGGGTATGCACTTTCCAACTTTATATGATCACCTCACAACAGTCGTGTAGTTTTTATGCACTCTACATTCCCGCTTCATATCAAGAGATGTTGTCAATACTGTCCTGTCTACCTCTATACTTATGGATTGGATTGTTTGCCAGATATGTAATTTTCTGGTGGGACTATATTTCCTGGAGCTTGTGAAGAAGTTTGGCGTTGGAACAGTCTATGCAGGCTTCGGTGGTGTCTCCTTGTTGTCAGCACTTTTCGCCTACAATTTCATAGTTGAGACAAAAGGACGTTCTCTTGAGGAAATTGAGATGTCTCTGAGCCCTGCTGCCCCTGGCGAGCGAAAGTAAAACAGATTCCTGTATCAAGTTATGCAGATGAACCAAAACATTCAATCCAATGCAGTTTGTTGTCTAATGATCTAACTTGCCTGTGAGTGCATGTAGTCGTTATATAGAAGCAGTAGCCCTTCAGCAGCACCAATTTGTCGCAAACAGGTTGACCTTCTGTAGCTATACCCATGTATATAATGGATAACATTGTTAAAGAAAATACATTTCATCTTTTAATAGCGCGAGCAATTGATGTACTTGTAAATAAAGGGTAGAGGAAATGAAATTCTCTTAAGCCTTTTGTAGTTTTTATACATCAACAGTATCTGCATTCTTCCACTCTTCTGTAGTCACAATTTAAGATGTTGCCTTGAGGGGTGGATTTGAAAGTATATCTGCGGTTTACCTAGGCATTACAATTACATCTTTGTAGAACACTTCTAATTGGAACATGCAACCTGTAAGTTGTAAGGTAACATCTCTTTTTGAGAGATTGTTCCTTTGAATGTCAATGCTTACCAAAATCAAACTCTGATGCGATAAACAAATATACTCCGATTTTTCTGGGGTGGTATTGCACTAAACAAAATCATGTCTGAACAAGATCTGTCTCTGTCATTAATCACAAGCAGGGAAGACAACAGGTACATATTTTACTGAATGTTAGATAGATCAGACGAAATGTTGGCCAATCCTTGCGCCCAAATCGATTCCTTCAGCTCGGTCACTTTATTTGATCAGTGTTTTCAACACAACCAGGTAAGTGTTAGATAGTATCATAGTTGCCTTGTATACTGATTGTTAGCCTCATATAGATATTGCTTTATATAGGTTTTCCTTTTTGTACCCTCTTGTATATGTATATATTCTGATCTATTGACATCATATTGAATACAAGTGCTATTTCTAACATGGTATCAGAGAAAGGTTAGGGTTAGGGTTTTAACAGCATTGCACCTACGCCATCCCTAACTGCCACCCTGTTCTTTCACTATCGCTGCCACCGGGAGAAGAAATCTCCACTCCCAGGGTGGCCACCTCATAGTCGTCGGCCTTCGATTTGTCGTCCTCGACGGAGCCCTCATTCGTCGACAAGGACGAGTTCTACGAGGATGACTCTTTTCGACCTCCTCCATTGCCTCTTTGGGTGTGTATGCTATGTTCTTCTTGCACCTCCTGAACGCACCAAGCTGACTATTCAGTTTGTTGAGTGTATTTTTCTGGGATATAGTGCTGAGCATAAGGAATATCGTTGTTGGGATCCTGTTGGCCGACGGATACGGATCTCTTGGGATGTTACTTTTGATGAGTCTTGTCCCTTCTACTCTCGTCTTTCTTCCACTCCAGTATCTCTTGTCAAGCCATTTTCTTTCTTGACTTTTCTTGATACTCTGGTTGCCACTTTTCCTTTTCCACAGTTAGTGTCTCTTTCATCACATGCCTCTCCTCGAGATCTTCACCACCAGTGCCTCCTCCAGAGGTTTTTTCTGATATTGTTCCTTCTTATCCTTTATACTACACCCGCCGTCCGTGAGTTGAGGATTCTTCTGGTGTGCCATCTTCTCTTGCTGAGTCACATTCTTCAGTGCCTCCTCCTTGTTATACTCTTCGCGATTGCCAGTCTATTCGACCTCCTGATCCTTGGCTTTGCTAGTGCAGTTCTTGCCGAGCCGACTTCTTACCGTGATGTTGTTATTCATCAGGAATAGTAGCATGCAATGGCAGAGGAGCTTGCTGCCCTTCAGTGCACTGGCATGTGGGATCTTGTGTCCCTTCCTTCATGTGTTCGTCCTATTACATGCAAGTGGGTTTATAAGGTTAAGAATAGCTCTGATGGTTTTCTTGAGCGCACAAGGCTCGTCTCGTGATACGTGATTTTCAGTAGGAGTATGATAGTGATTATGATGGGACATTGTTCATATAGCTCACATGACCATTGTTCGCACTCTTCTTATTGTGGCTTTTGTTCGTGAGTGGTCTATCTCTCACTTGATGTTAATAATGCATTTCTTAATGGTGAGTTGTGTGAGGAGGTCTTTATGCAACCACCACCAGGATATTCTTTTCCTAAGGGCATGGTTTGTCGGCTTCGTCGCTCTCTTTATGGGTTCAAGCAAGCCCCTCGTGACTGGTTTGAGTGTTTTTCTTCTGTGGTCACTGCAACTGGCTTTTCTGCTAGTACCCATGATGCTCTTTGTTCACACTTCACCTCGTGGTCCGACTCTTCTTCTTCTATATGTTGATGACATGATCATTTCTGGCGATGATTCTTAGTATATTGACTTTTGTGAAGGCATGTCTCAATGAGCAGTTTCTCATGTTTGATCTAGGTCATCTTTGCTACTTCTTTGGGATTGAGGTTTCTTCTACACCTAAGCGAAGTATACTCATGTTTTTCTTGATTGTGCTTCTCTCACTGATAGCGCACAGCCAAGACTCACATGAAACTCAATGTTCACCTTTGACCTATTGATGGTGAACCTCTTGAGGATCATACTCGTTATTGTCATCTTATTGGGAGTCTTGTTTACCTTGGTGTCACTCGTCCTGATATTTCATATCCAGTTCATATCTTAAGTTAGTTCGTTTTTGCTCCCACTCAGCTCCACTATATTCATCTTCTTCATGTTCTGCGATATTTTTATGTAACTATCTCTCGTTGTCTTCTTTTTCCACGCTTTAGCTCCTTACAGCTCCAGACATTCTCTGATGCTACTTAGGCTAGTGATAACTCTGATCGTCGTTCTCTTTCTGCTTACTGTGTTTTTCTTGATGATTCTCTCATTGCTTAGAAGACTAAGAAGCAGACAACAGTTTCTCGTTCGAGTGCTGAGGCCGAGTTGCGAGCTATGGTTCTTTTGATAGCAGAGGTTACTTGACTACGGTGGTTACTTGAGGATTTTGGTGTTTCTGTTTATACACTGACTCCTCTTTTATCTAACAATACATGTGCTATTAGCATTGCTCGAGATCTAGTGAAGCATGAGATCACAAAGCATATTGGTGTTAATGCTTTTTACATGCGGTCACAGGTACATGATTACGTTGTAGCTCTTCAGTATATGCCTTCAAAGCTTTAGTTGGCAGACGTCTTCACGAAGACACAGACTAGACTATGTGCCTAGTTGTCTTGTATATAGATTGTTAGTCTTGTATAGATATTGTCTTACATAGGCTTTTCTTTTGTACCCTCTTGTATATATACATATTGTGGTTTATTAGCTTTATATTAAATACAAGTGTTATTCCTAAGGGTAAGAAACACATTGTTCGTTGTTGATTTGCGGTTGTGGCACACGCCGTCCCAGATATTCTTGCCTGCGTTGTGTGGTCTCAAACTAAAGCAGCCAAAATTTTCCAAGTCAAATCGGATTCTCTTCTCCATGTCTTATTTGCCCATCGTTTGATACATTTTTTTTTTCAAATTTGAGGCCATGAGGATGATGAGATTGAAATTGGTAAACTTCAGAGACTTCGCGCATGGAAATAAAACCAGGAAGGAAAAGGAGAATCGACTTCCCAACATCAGTTAGTCCATGATGTTGATGTTGGAATGATTGGCCAGTCTTTTTTTAGGGTGTTGTCAAGTTCTCTGATAATATTTCTAAGTATGTTATCTTTGGACTTTTGTATCTACAGCGTTCATACTAATAGCGATAACGTTATATATTCTAGCATTGGGTTGCACAAATTGCAAATATGGATAATAACATTATTCTTTGTACATAACTCCTTTTCCAATGTATTAGTGTTGCTCTTGTTGCATACAGTTTAACACTGTAGCTAATGTTCTAAGTTGGAAGCCAGACTAACCATTTTCGTCCTGCACGTCAGTTTTACTATCATGAGGATATGAACATTATCATGCTTTCACTGTTAGTTGCATCGTATTAATTCTAATGACGATGCACACTAAAAAACTCAACTCGTGGTATGTTTGGCTGTATATTCATTGGTCCTTCCAAGTTCGTCGTGACAAACATTTACTCTTTTCAAAGAAAAAAATAATTTCATCTTCTAAAGTTATACTGGTTGCTGTTTTTTTTCCAGCAAGGGCATTTTTCTACCCCGCATTCCAGTAACCTAATTAGGAGCTATGCACACCGCCTCTACCCTGTCAGCGGATAACGAGAGAACAAAATCTGGATAAATACCAAATCCTACTACTGTTAAAAAAAATCAAGATTAAAAGAAAGATTTCTCGTGGTCTAGAATCCACAAAATTTGTGTTTGGAACATGAAATGACTTGTATCCATAGAACATCGGGGTGTAACATAGATAATAATAAAAAAAATAGGAGTTAATATCATTCCAATTGCTATTACAAAAGTAATTAGAATTTTTGGAATTAATAGAAATTTTGGACTAGTAATTAGTCCAGAAGTACTACTAATTCTGCAACAAAACCACTCTTCATGGTAAGGCAAGAGAAATGATTGAAAATCTACTAAACATGGTAAAATCTTTCCAGGAAAGGCAAGAAAAGCGCTTCCACCAACGACAACCCATCCCAATCCTATTGCTCAAACAAATGATATAGTATATCACACAGCACAAAACACCGCATTAACCGCCTCCTAATCACTGCCTTAGGTAACTCGAAGGGCTACATATAGAAGATGGTTTACTTCCTTAATCGGTTCTTAATCATACACTTAGGTAACTCGAAAGGGTACAAATAGAAAAGTGAGCAATGCTGATATAGGGTTGCCTAGGTATGGATAACAATGCCCACAAAAGGATAATATTTTGGCATTATATCATCCTGATCTTTCTAACTAATTTCCCTATCATGGGGAGAAAGTATGACTTCACTCTTTTCCTTTTCTTGGTTTCTTTTCTTTGATAAAGCAACTCCAGCTTTCTGATTGGATACTGGTAAAACCTCACATCCAAAACTATGTCTCAATGGTCCCAATATACTTTACTTTCTTCATCATTGTATATTATTTATTGGGACAATGTGTGGTATGACATGCCAATGTTTTACTGAGTTCAAGTTCAAAAGAGTGGAAACCTTTCGTTGTTCATCTTTAAGAAAGATTAATACACAATTAGCATAGGATAGTCACCATAGCATTGATTAATACACAATTAGCATGGGATAGTCACCGTAGCATATTGGCTATTTGCTGCAATGTTATTTAAGCATTTGCAATTTTATTTTGGGAGGAAGCATTTGCAGTTCAAGGGCGTAGTGAATTAGCTTTTGCAGCACATTGACATTAGTGAACCTGCTTATCGTGTCACTTTAGTCCCTGACATGTCATTTCTCTCGTAGTTAACAGACAAATGGAGCTAGTGGACAAAACTAGGTAACCACAACCGGTCAAGTTTTGAGACTGGATCTCCAGTGCAATTCACTCTGTTCATTTTAGTGCAATGGCAAGTTGCTCTGGATGTTTCCCATGCATGACAGTGGTGGGACATGTTGCAAGCCATGGGGTCTGCTTTTTGCAGAAAGACGGCCATAGGTTAATAAAATTTACGAGAAAATCTTTAGCGACGTGAAAAGTTTGAGCAAACAGATTACACAGATATTTCTGTTCATACACTAGACCTCATGTTAATTTGAACTCATGGCTCCGCCACTAGATTATGATTTCAAATTGGCCCCCTTTACAACACAAGAAATTCATAGAAATTTTGCAGGAATACGACAAGAAACGGTTCAATTCTCATAAACGGGAAAAATTCTTACGTTCCAAACGAAGCCTAAACAGGTAGCAATTTCTATTTTATGGAAGGGATTCAGTTTATAATTCCCCCAGGACAATGTGTCCACGACGCATTGTCAGAACCTCAGAATCGACAGAAAAGGTAATGTTACTTCTGCAATTAATCAGCTGGAGCTTTTGACACGGATTAGAAATTCCGAGCATAAAACATTGAACCATTCTTGTTATAACTGCAAACCTCTTGATCTCTTTTAGCCGTGAAGTGTACAAATACTGACATTCTTCCCACAAAAGGGTAAGTGATGGAAGAATAAGCCTCAAGGACAAATCTAAATGAGGGCAAAGAATTTATACATCGTCGCAAAGAGAGTAAATAAGACGGAAAAAAGGACCTGAGAGACTTCTTGGATTCCTGCGCCCTACCGTGCGGTCCAAACAACAAACTTGTCGTGTAGTTCCAATCACACAGTCCAGTCGTCAATCAACATTCAAAATTTTTAGAATTTCCTCGTGAAAATTTATATTGGTTTTTCACTTGCTCTGACCGTGATCGTTCGCTTTCAGATCTGACGGCTGTGCCCTCGCCGGCGCTCTTTTGTTGAATGGCACATGCAAGCACATATTCTCCATCTAGATCATCGGTCACTTGCAGAGCTCTCAGTGCATAAAGCCACCCATGGATTCTGCATCTCCCCTGATCTCGCATTCGGCATGGAAAACTGCTCTCACCGGCCGGTGGTCGGACAACCTGTAGTTGCACGTCTCGTATTGGATTTGCTTCAGGCCCTTGCCGCGCCAAAGAATGCGATCACACCTGTACAAAAAATGCAACAGCACGAAGGTCACACTTATCCATGATAAAAGCCATCTCATCCACAGCTTTAAGTTAGGCCTCAGCTGACCACGCCGGAGCACGCTTCTTCTTGCCCCGCGTCCCATCGAAGCACCAGTAGTACTGATCGGAGTTCAGGTGGTACTTGTAGGTGGGAGAGAACGCGATCAACCCTTCTTGCCAACCCTCAAAATGCCGACCTGTTGAGAACTCAGACAATAGCTGCGATTGCACCATGAGAAAAGAAACATATATCGTGGTGTTTAGTGTTTTTTCTGATAGTTCCATGAACGGATTAGGCTGGCAGGTTCAAGATAGCTAGACGAACAATACCTGATCTTTCTCTAATAAGATGGACCAGCTCTTGGCTTTCACCAGCAACCTTGTCTCGGTCTCTTCCAAGGATATCCTATAATTCAAGTCACCGAGCAAAACTACTTGACTGCACAGATGACAAAGAAAACGCAGAAGAAATACCATGAACAAATTGTTGGTATAAATTGCACAAAAAGAAGTGATGTTGCATAATACCATTTTAGAATCTTGCTGGATTCTTCATTCTCAGCTGGGATAAAACCCTTTATTTTGTTTTAATCAGGAGACAGTATGTTTAGCTAAACTTAGAACATGTCACATCAAAATAAGAATTGAAGAATACAATCATTAGGGCAAACAAAGAAGCTAACCCTATGTTTTTAGGAGTTAGGATATATGATTGTTCAATGTTATAACACAAATTATAGAGAATGCATAGCAAATGCTTATTGGAGAAATCTAAGAGGACCAACATGCTGTCATTGGCCCAAGTTAAAATATAAAAATATATGAGATCAGTGAGCTAGTACACCTACTCGTGATCAAGGATCTTCTTTGGTGATTCTTCAGTTGCACAACCAGGGAATCTCGTCCTTGCAAGTATGTCCGCTGCATCAAAATTCCTTAGCAGCACATCCCCTTCTTTGCCACCTGAAGCCAGGTGACAACAAACAAAGCAAAAGCTCGTCTCATGCAACACCAATCGAATCGAAACGGAACCCTGCAATCCACATATCCACATACAAGGTCATGTGACTGCATATATGGATCATATGTATTTCATTCTGGTCATAAATGTCGTATGTGTACCTTGTTCCCTAGGTAGCCCATGATACCTGAACCAACGCATGACACATCCAGATGGTGAATGTATGGCCAAAGATTGCTTCTCACCCAGACTGAGGTAAAGATGCCGACCATCTGCTTGGTCCTGATGCACCTGAAGTATCCTTCTTGCACAGAACTCTCCATTGCACTGCTATCTGTAGTTGTTTGGTGAAGCTCTGCCCCATCATTTCTTTTCTTTTTGTTCAGTGCCTTCCCAATTAGTGAGTTCCACTTTGTTGATATACAGTTCTTCCTAGGACCGAGCACATTTCTTGCATTGAGCGGCACTATCTCTTGGAACCTAAAGAACCATCAGAACAAATCTTGTTCAGATAGATAGAACTAAACAGCATCTTCAAAATAGCAAATGAGTTAGTAGGTTGAAGTGAACAAACTACCCTAGAACATAGATGTCGTAGGAGTTGGCTCTTGTATCCAACCAATCCTCCAATTCAAGATCGTCGGATGGTGCCATGCCACCGACATTCCACGTGCTAGCAAAAACCCTTCATATGCACAACAAATTTTCAGGAATGAAATGCTACGAACAAACTCAAGTACAATGCGAGGTACCACAAAAGTCACCTGTACTTGAGTGTATCCTTCTGCCCATCCAAGGGCCTCTTTCCCAAGGTTTCATCCACCACGCCTGAAATCTCAGGGACGGATCGATGGCCACGCAGCTCCTGGCGGTGCAGTAGCTTACTTGTCACCAGTCTTGGCAGGATGATCTAGAACAACAGATGTTATATACTTCAACTCTGCAACAGAGATAAAAGAAAGGAGTAGCTACAGCCTACAGATGCAAATCTGCTCACTTGTCCAAACGTCCTGTTCTCTCCCATGTTGTGGTAGGGACAAGGAAGAGATCGTCTTTCTTTCTAATAGTAGCATGCAGGAAGCTACATGCACGAGCAAGTAATCACCAAACATGGAGACTGCAAGATATATAGCTAAGCAAATGGGCAGAAGAGGGAAGGGAGGAAACAGTAGCTGTGATGTTGACAGAGTAGCAAGTCAAGCTTCTCATTGTTTCCACTAGCTTCAAAACATTCACATAGTACAGTACATGTTTGGTTTAAGACATGTTAAGCTTTTTGTGGACCAACATGTTTACTGCCGGTTCTGATCTTAACAAAGACAGCAGCTTATAATTTATATTTCAGCATGTCTTGTGCCCATAGCTCTATGCTAAGAAAATTAGTACAAAGACATTACAATTAACACAACAAGAACACTTAAATAATCAAGTAGAGCAAAAAGTATGTAAATATGCAATCCAGAGTGTTCTGATTGGCGAGCTACACTATCATGCTTGATGGTTTGGCTGGGGAAGAAACCATCCTCTGTTGAATAATGGCTGGGTGGGAAGAGACGAAGGCACACTTGTGCAACTTGCGTACCTACTATATATTGTTATATTATCTGTTTTGTTATGCTACCTTGGGTTTTGGCAAGGCAATCATGCAACTTGTGTTTGAATTTTGCTAGAATTTGGACTCTTGTACCTACTTGCATGTGTTTATTTTTGAAAAATAATAGCGAGAGATCTCAAGACTGTATCAGCTTTTTGTGGTGTGGTAGATTGTGTGGATAGATCCTGTAGGTAGCATAGGACGCATAGACCTAAAAAAACAATTCTACTAGGGTGTTAATGCGCTTAATTATGTGCAATTTTGTAACATAAATGTCATAGTAGGCTTACCTCTGCCGGAATTCCAAAAGGAAGATACCATGTTTGATGTTTATCAGATTGTGCTCCTCCTCTTCACACATAGGAGAAACAATTACAAATGGTGAATTCCTGGGCCAGTCACTAGAGATAAAATGAACAGAAAACACTCCTTTTGTTTTATCTTCTAGTTTTGGAGGTTACGAAGACACTATAAGTGGGTGATTTTACAAAAGAGCAATCAAAGAACAATAAAAGGACAAAAAAGATGGGCAAGAAAAGGGACAGGCCAGCACCTCTAGGCAGGACTAACCGTTCATTTTCCTGAACAGCCAAATTGGTGGCTTCTGGCCTGTTGCATGTTTCTTCATTAGACAAGGTACCATTCTCATGAAACCATCATCGTTCTTTTTTGCACTGGGAGAAACCAAGGCAGGAGTAGGATGGTCCCAAATCAAAAGAGGAGAAATTCTGCTCGTGCATTTCTCTGATAGACCTAGCTACACATTGGCATGCAGTCATGCACAGCTGTGGGAATTTAAAGTTTATATGTTTGTAGCCACGTTACATCATCTGAAGTCCCTAAATGGACGGTAGTGGTTTCCAGTCGGTCTCCAGTCGCCTACCTTCGGTACTAGTAGAAGTAGTGATGGCCAGATGGATGGCCCGGCACAGCCCGTTAGGCATGGCTAATAAACGGGTCGTGCCGGAGTCCCGGCTCAAGCACGGCCCGGCGGCCTCACAGGCCAGGCCGTGCCGTGTCGGCCCAGTGTCCTCGTGGACCGGCCATTAGCGCCAAAAAATTCAAAAAAATTAGAAAAAAAATGTTAGAAAAATTAGAAAATAGAAAAAAGGAAAAATTTAGAATAATTAGAAAAACTTTTTAAAAATATATGTAAATTAAGTAAAAACTAAAATATGAAATAAATTCTAAAATGAGACAAATAATTGGAATTAAATAATGAGCTTTATCGATGTTTGGCTGCCTCGTTAAAAACTTTGCCAAGTAAAAACTCAACACGAGAAAACTTTGGCAAAGAAAAAAGAGTACAACCTATAGGTCTGTGATACAGGAAAAAAAGTAAAGATTACAATTATTCTACCTGACTATCTAGATAAATATTTTCAAACGTCTCCGCCAGCTCAACATTTTCCGTAGTATGTTGAGCTCGTTTATCAGCTTATTCCCAATCTTTCACAGCGAGGAGTATTTCTACCATCTCACTTGTCAGATTTGTTCTTCTCCCCTCGATTATTTTTCCGGATAGATTGAAGCAGACTCCGAAGAAACCGTGGAGACAAGAACTGTTAACACATCCCGTGCTAATATAGAAAGCACTGGATATGTTATCTTGTGCTCGTGCCACCACTGCAAAATACTGAAGTGCTCCTTTTGCTGCTCTTAGTAGTTAACAGTGTCGCTGTTAAGATAGGCAGCTAGCTCCCCACCACTTGTTGTGTCCACACTTAACGTTGTTGTAGTCGAACTCCTTAAAGAAGAGCCACCTGCACTCCATATCTTTCCCTACGCAATTTTCTTCTTACCTGTTGTGGGTGTTAGTGGAGGTCGATGTATGCGAACTCCAACAAACTTCTGATCGTACTTAGCATAAACTTGAGATAAGTTAGCACAGATATTTAAAAAATAACTAGAATAATCAGTACCCACCGCATCACTTAGAAGTGAGAGAACATTAGAAAATTCTCAAACTTTAGCTTTAGATCCACATATAACATAGAAATTTCTTGTCAATATTTCAAAATTTTAGTTTTCATATCATAAGTAGATGCACGCAAAATATTATCATTTTCGTGGTTCCTTAAGTGGGTAGCAATTTCTAAAATATGATGCACAATTAAAGAAGAGGTTGAGTAATAAACTCTAGATAAAGCAACAGGGAATCATAGAAAAGTTCCAAAAATGTTGCTCTGAAAGTAGCGGTTGACCATCCTGGCTACGATAATGTGTTAATAAAAACAGAAAATGTGCTCTTATAGGGTATGAGAGACTTAAGCATCAAGTAAGTAGAGTTCCATCTAACAGGCATATCGAAACCAACGTGGGCGTACGTCCATTGCAATACAATAAGTCTTATATGCTGCTACTCGTTGTTTAGAATTATTTAAAAAATATATTGCAATGCGAAAAGGTTCAACATACAGGTCTAACCTCTTCAAACCAGATTTAACTATAAGATTAATAATATAGCAAGCACAACGCTAATGTAATAAAAAAGATTCAGCATACGAATAAAAAAGCGGAGTAAGAATATTCATCGCAGAAGTGTTTGCTGAAGCATTATCCAATGTTATTGCAAAAATTTTCTTCCACAACTTTTGCAATACAATCAGCAATATTTTTACTAGTATGTGCTACATCGATTAATTTGAGTCATATAATTATCTTCTCTAGTTGTCAATCATTATTTATATAATGAGTAACTACACTAAGCTAATCCTCTTTAGCCCTACCACTCCATATGTCTGATGTCAGAGACACAGAAAAAGTACAAGTATTAAATTGCTCTTTTAGCTTACTACGACAATTATTATAGTATTTAATCAAATCTCTAGTTGTTGTCCGTCTAGAAACTGCAGTAAATCTAGGATTATAAGCGCTCCTAATATAGTTTTCAAATGCAGGTGACTCGCCAAAGTTTAAAGGAAGATCTTGAGAAGCGATTAAACGACAAAGAGATTCACGAGCTACCTCGGGATTGTAGTCTCAGTTACATATCGTACCGTTGAGGTTGTACTGCAGCTGCGTCTGTCTCAAAGCCACCCCCGTTTTTCTTTTACAACTCTCAGCATGTCTCTTCAAGTGCCCCGTTCCACCTGTAGATTTCGCAGTTAATTTATACTCACAATATTTACAAATAGCATACCTGCTCTGAACGCCGTCTGATGTCTCAAAAATCTGCTCGACATCTTCCCAGACTCACGGTGTACTGCGTCTTGATCTTTTTGCTCCAGTGCTTGCCGACGCAGTAGCACTTGTAGAGCCTGAAGATGATACAGGTACTGCAGCTTCTTGAGCTTCATAGGATGCAATAAGCTCCTCGAGTGAAATTCCGCAATCAGAAGCTGGGAATAATTACGCTATTAGTACTTAAATATGATTTAAAATACTAAATTAAATCACAATTATAACCTTGATTTATTGACAGAAGCCGGAAGCCGAATTTCGGATTTTTGGATTTTTGGCAAAACTATTTTGAATTTTGCCAAATTACCACCAAGAGCAAGATAATTTTCACAAGAGAATGAAGAGAAGAGATTACAAGTTTGCTGATGGGGAAATGAGGGGAGGCTGCCACCCTATTTATAGGAAAAAATTTGAGATTTTTTGGAATTTTTTAAAGCCTCCAACGGCTATTTTTCAAATAAACGGGCCAAACAAGCCATGCCGGGCCTAATCAGGCCATGCCGGCCCGGCCATAAACGGGCCGTGTCGGGGTGCCGGCCCAAGCACAACACAGCCCATTTACTGTCAGGCTGAGCCATGCCTAGGCCGTGCCAACAGTGGCGGGCCTCGGGCCGGCCCGTTAGGCACGGCCATTTGGCCGTCTCCAAGTAGAAGCCATTGCAGATGAATGTACAAGGCAATAAGCTGCATAATTCAGTAGAATATATTGTTTTTGAGGTAACCTTCTGTCGTGAATCATTTATGATGACCTTTTATGAAAAACTAAACCTAGCCGGGCTTTCGTTACTGATAGTGATAGGGATGACAAACCTATTTGAGTACTGATCTGTAAATAATTATAAACATTTCAGCCATCAGTTCAACTGAAATAAACATGACTTAGTTTGCATATAACAGCAACTTTTCCATTTTACACGTCATTTTATCAACATCCATCATCAGATTACCATAAAACTCATTATCAGTGGAATAATAGCATAATCCATCCTGCAATGTTTCTTTGCTAATTGCAAAACCAGTAACTTACCATGTAAAATTGCTAGCAACTGTTAGGTGTAAAACTAAACTAAGTTAATTTTAGCAATTCGCTCACTTTTCAATGAAATTAGGTAAGTAATCTGAAAAAGAAATACCATTCTGGGAAAAAAAGAGCAATATCATATTCGTCTTCAAGAAAAACAGAAATTGCGTTTTTATTATGATCTAACAGAACAACAATTACTAAGATATGTACATATCGCTCGAAAAGCAAAAAGGTCAATAGGCCAGGTTTTACTACAATTACTTCAAATGTGTTTTGGATAATATCCGTTTTCGATTGGGTATGGCTTCAACCATTCCTGAGGCCCGGCAATTAGTACCACAAAACAGATAATAAATTCACAATACTGAAACTGTTAAAATTTGGATTAATAGTCATTTCATCACACTTGTTCTCTGTCCGATCATATATGCACCATTTCTCAAGCAATTAGTGTTTTTGGTTATTAATATCCATATTTCAGCCAATTCATATTACGTCAGTTTTGTGTAGCCTTCTGTATGCTACTAATACACAATTATAAACTTTTTCATCTAAAAAAATATCATATAGTACATCTGGTGTAGGCCCCATTTTTTAACACACAAGATTTTAAACTAAAATTTTGGACTTGTAGATAATAATAAACACAGAAATTAAAGAGTCACCAATGCACTACTCATTTTTATCAACACTATATGCTTGTGAAAGATGCTAGACAAATGGCACAACAAACAATGTCACGAGCTGCAAACTTTATGAAAGTCTGGACAAAAAATAGAGTGGTACAAGCTCACTTAAGTTGCATGGCCAGCTTTAAGACGATGATACTCTGCTATAAGATGAGGGCCACATATGCCACAGACCATGACGATGAAGATCAAAGAGCCATAAGCCCACAACTCAGCAGTTAGCTACAGTTCAGCTTAAACAAATGATCTGAGATTTTGAGTAACGTAATTCCAACAACAGTTAGTTTCCATATCGATGTGATCATGGCATCTCATAATCCCATATGATTTTTATGTTATTCAACTGGTAAAGAGTGCATCTGAGCTTTGACAGATACCATGGTGTTTTCAATCTTATGACAATGGTGGTGAAGATGGGAACCCATTTTCATAGTACTGAGAAACCAGAGGTCGGAAAAGGAGATCTACTTGATTCACAGTCAGATTCATCACACACAATAAGTACATAGAATTTTTTGTGTTTCAAAAAGGTAAAGGCTGTGTATTTTTTGTAATATATGCGAAAGAAGTGATCAGGGTTTCTGTGGTCAGTGTGAAATAAGAATGTAGATAGCAAATACAACTTAATATAATTGTGCCTTTTACTGCTATGCTGATTCGCCTCATGCACCTCATCATGGCACTCAACCATATCACAAAATCTTCAGCACAGAGAGATACTGGACTAAACCGATGCCATCATAGGACAAATAGTCTCTTTATGGCATAATACTTTACTTTGTCAGATATTTCCCTCAATATTTTTTGTATTAGTGGGCAATGCAAAAGCCACAAGAGCACCACGCAAGCATGTACTTAATAGAGACAATATCTAGTGTGATTATAGATCAATATCCACCTTCCATAAATTAATGTGTGCCAATCAATAATTGGTCATGAGAAATTCAATATATTTGCAAGTTGATACACCTTTTTTACTAATAATAACAATAATTGACAAGAAGTTTGGATCACTAAACCATTCTACACATTCTTTTCATCTAGTTACAGTTGCAGTATTTCTATCATATCTTGCCAATATTATTATTTAGGGAAAATTTGCTCAGTAAATGATGTACAAATTGGAAAATAACATCCAATGTCAGGATGACAGGTGGGCCATGGGGCTACATGTCAGTGACACATCGGTATTATTTTCCAACTTGTTGTACCTTTGTATTGTTACTGAGCAAATTGCCCTATTATTACTGGAAATGAGATGAATTTGGTTCAACATGTACTGCCTCCGTTTCACAATACCCATCCAACTACCATGTGTGAATAGACAAAGGATGTTTAAAATCAAAACTTCCAAGGAAATAACACGTACTGTTGTGAAATAGAGGAAGTAACTCATACAGTATTATATCCGACAGACTGATTTCAGTAAAAACTGTGATCAACACTACCTGCAAGATGTACAAAGAAATAGGGTTGAATATATTATGAACGGTGGTTACAGAACATACACAAGAACATCATGTTCGTTAGCAATAAAATGTCAAACTTCACTAATTTGCAGAAATTGTAAAAGAAACAATCTTACACAAGAACATCATGTTCGCTAGCAATAAAATGTCAAACTTCACTAATTTGCAGAAATTGTAGAAGAAACAATCTAGCCAGGTGCAGTTGATAATAAAAGGAGTAACTTCAAATTATTGGGACACTATCAAAAGCACAGTTGGCATCTAAAAACAGTTTTATAACATGTTTGCCTCAAACAGCACAAATGAAAAAAAAAAGAACTAAGAGATATGCACATCATACTGAATATGTGCACAGGCATGCAACTAAGCAATGGTTAAGTGCGCTTAACTTACACAAAAAGAGAGTCATAAAACAATAACTTGTTGTACACACAAAAGACAAATAATAACATATAATTAGTCATGGTCTTAGAAATAGAAATCTATCACCTTTCAATGTCATATCTATTCTAGATTATCATTCAGTTTCAGAAACATCCATCTTACTCTAAAAATTTACACAGAAGCAAGTGACATCTTAAGTATGTTCTCTGTTTAAACTTTAAAGTACAAAGTAAAAAAAAACATTGACAAGTGATAAATTCTGACCAATTACACCATTCAAATGCTGATTCAGCAGAGGGAGAAGCATATAGGCATCCTATAGGCTATAGCATGATGTAGTATCCTAACATTACAATTCTTCACTTTAGGAAAAAGAAAGAGAGGAAAAAGTGAAGAATTTTTTACAGCAAACATAATCATAGGTTCATAGAAGAGAGGCAATAATATGATCAACGTATTGAGAGTTTGAGACTATCAAAGCATATAATGACATTTTACGGGCCCATGAAATGTTACTGGATTTGCAACATCTGCAGCCAAAACAACCAGGGTAGATTTCACCGTACGAAATAACTGGCATTGGAGATTGGACTATGTTACTGGCAACACATCAAAGATTAGTTAATTGAGATTATATGGCTGACACTGCACAACATTATCCGATAATGTTCACAGCAGCATATTGCCTGGCTCTATGCCTGCACCATTACTCCCTAAATTAGTATGCTGTGCTATCACATGGATGATCAAGATAAAACATAAACCAATAAGAATATCCAAATGCAATTCAGAACCAATATTGAACTCATGCTCTTCTTCTAGAAATAGTATTGAATTGGCGTAGAATGAAAATACATCATTTTCAACATGACTCTATATACTGCATTACTTACATCTCAGGTAGGCTCCTTCCCTACTCTTTATCAAAATAACTAGACAAAAATATATACGAAGTCAGAGGCAGCATGCTAAAACATCATGTATTACAATTAGCTCTTCTATACCATGTTCCAGTAACTGACATAATTAAGTGGAAGCACCTAGTAGCTGATTCACCTCACCATCTCTGGAGAGCATGAAGTCTTGAGCTCAACCAATTGATGATGTCATTTGCTATATCATCCCTTTCAGGTTCAAAGAGAAGATCATGTAAATACCCATCATATAGTTTTATAGATTTATGTGTTGACATTGATGCTTGGTATAGCTGTTGGGATGCTCTTGGGTCAGTTATCGTGTCAGCTGTGACATGAAGAACTAGAAAAGGGACGGTAACTCTGCTTAAGTTTCTCTGCAAGTATGATAATATCCGGAGAATTTCGTTGCCAGTTCTAACTCTAATGGGTCCAGTATACACAAGTGGATCTGCATACTTGATCTCCAGAGCCTCAGGATCACGGGAAACAGGAGGTCCTCTCCTATGCAAAGCACCAACTCGGTATTTTGGAGCTAGCACAGAGAAGATTGGAGCAACAACCTGGTGTTGAGAACAACAAAATATAAGCATTTGGAAATAATAAACTCATTTCGACTAAGGTTCCTATTGTGGTCACTAATAATCAAATGATTACATCCCAGGTCGAAATTCACCAAGCCAAAGGCAATTCTTCGTAAAATATGATGAACACATTAAAATTACTGAGTAATATATTGGAGCCAAACAGCAATTCTTTCGTAACAGAAGTGGGATACTCAATTCTATATAAATCCAAATAGGATTTCTCGTAAGAATACTGCAATTTAAACTGTACAAAAGCTATACAGCCATTCTCGCAAGTTAAAATAATCTTATGTGTATTCACACACTAGTCAACTCAGAAGATACCAGTGTTCCTTTTTTTTTTGAGACCACTCAGAAGATTCCACTGACATGATGGAAATGAACATAGGAACATACTCCATAATTTCATAAAATTGCAAACTTTTTTAGGATGTTATGTCCATATAAAAACACATACTTCGGTCAAATGTCATTACCTGTTACAAATTCATTGTCAAACAGTTATATGTACAACTGACATAGTCACATAACTTAAAGAGCACAGAACACAGTGGCAAATAACACAAAAAATGAATATTAGCAGAATGTAATCATATATAACTACACATTGACATGATAATAAGGCTTCACTTGGTATTGCGGTGGATTATGATGATCTCGTTAGGTTGAGGCGCATTTAAATATTTGGGTGTTTGCCTAGCTGCTTGTTTCCTAATCAAGTTGTAAACCGAATTTTTTTTTGACATTCAAATGGATATATTATTGCTTTGAATAAAATATGAGGTGAAATGTGAGCACAACCATTGGATATAAGAATTTAGAGATAATTTCACAAAAGTACAAGTTTTTTTGTACAAAATATCAGAAAACTACAAGTTTTTGCTTCTATTTCATACAAATACAGATTTTAAGAGAACTTATATCACAGAATCACAGATTTTATCATTTTAGAATTGACGGTTTGTTGTAACAAGTCTGACATTGTGGACCCACATGGCAGTCTCACGTGCAAGTGAAACGGGAAATGGGGACGGATGAGGCTACCATGTGGGCCCATAATATCAGACTTGTTACAAGAAACGGTTAATTCTAAAACATGTAGTTTCATGACACAAATTCTCTAAAATCTGTAGTTTTGTGAAATAGGACTTAAAACCTGTAGTTTTCTGATAGTTTGTACAAGAAACTTGTAGTTTTGTGAAATTTACTTTAGAATTTATATAACTTTAATTTGATTTACCTTTAATAGACTTTCCGCAACTTCCTTCTAATAGCAGCTTCAAAAATAAGAGCGTCACAACAACCGCAAATTGAACCTAAATCTTTTGAAATGTAGACACTAAATCTCCTTGTCATTGATAGATACCAACCTTACAGATTGCATTGTGTTCAAGTAAACAACACATTGAGCATGTGAGGACAGTATTCCAAGTGTGAAAGGATTATAGAATGTAGAAAATATAGACAACATGAATATTACTCATAAAACACAAACCCCAAAGCCCCTCCAGCAACCACTAAAAAGAAAGGCATACACAAAAATGTGCTTACTTTGATAATCGGATGAGAAGGTTGAACATGAATAGCCGGAGAGGTCAAGATCACACCTTCTATATGAACTTCTACACAAGGATCTAGTGCTGCCTTTGAATGTTCAGTAAACAAAAGGAATCAAAGTTAGTATCCCAGTTATGTCGCCTTGTGGTCTACCTATCACCAAGAAATTCAAACAATCTAATCTAACTGCTTTTTTGTACCAGTGTACCTTCAAAACAGTAGCTCCACCTGTGGAGTGGCCAAATAAGAAACATGGCAAACCATAGCTTTCCTCTAACACAACATCCTCAATAAATTCTTTCTACGCACAAAGGAACTTTCAGAAGTTCAAGGAAATCCTGCTATAAGAGAAACTGCAACTTGTGTGTGTGTGTATATATATATATAGGCAACATATCTAGTGAAAACTCTATGAAACCAACGTGTACAAGTTTTCAAAAATTCCCAAAAAATTACCATATGTAGATGAGGTGAGCTTCTACAATCCTGCAAAATTTGAAGATCAAACTCAATCGCATTTGAAAGATATGAAAAAGACAAACAGCGAGTATATATATATATATACGACAACATATCCAGTGAAAACTCCGTGAAACCCACATGTGTAAGTTTTCAAAAATTCTTAAAAATTACCATACGTAGGGGAGGTACAATTTCGCATTTGAAAGATATGAAAAAGACAAATTCAGCCTGAATAGTGAATTTTCACCGTTCAACACTATTTATCTCGCTATGTCTTTTTCTTTCAAATGCGATTGAGTTTGATCTTCAAATTTTGCAGGATTGTAGAAGCTCACCTTCCCTATGTATGGTAATTTTTTGAGAATTTTTGAAAACTTGTACACGTGGGTTTCATGGTAAGGAGGGTTTTCACTGGATATATATATATAATATAAATAAAGAAACAGTACCAAGTCACTGACAGCATGATCAAACGACGAAACATAACCATGCACCCCATCACTTCCACCATGTCCTTAGGAGAAAACACAAAATACAACAAAGTGAAAATCAGAAATAATCCAAACGCATTCAGAAAAAGGAGGAGTGCAACTGAAAACCAGTTTCCTCATTTCCTAAATGGAAGCAGCATAGCAATGAAAGGACTAGTTCACCATAAGGCAAGGAATATCTTATTAATGATAAGGTTAGTATTTTCTCATTATACTTGTATCAGCATGACACTTATAGCAAGTAACAGAAAAACTAAAATCACACTCAAGCCCTACTCGAGTACTCTCTTATCACTAAAATCAAGCATAAGAAACATTTGGTAATAGGTTCATACCGTGCTATGTGTATGTGAAATTAAAGACACTATTTATATTAAATAATCACATACATAGCTGATACGGAGGGGAGCTACCCCATGACTCCCACGTTGGTCTATCAGCTTAACTTGAACAAGATGACAGCCATCTAAATTATGAGTCTATCAACTACATACTTGTGGTGTTATTGGCCTAATAATCTTTATTAGAAGTAGTACCTAATAGTAGTACCTAATACTTTTGCCTCTAGTTTGAAGATCTTAAAATCCCAAATCTCAGGTGAATTTTGTAGTAGTACAGATTGATTTATGGAATCTTAATTAAATCACTAAAGCAATGCGCAGATCAAATCTTAATCAAGATTCAAGAATCAACATTTGAGCACCAGTATGTGACAGTAACTCACCAATCCAGTCCATTGCATAAACTTTAAGCCCTTGATCATTCAACAGCTTTGCAAAACGGTTGTATCTCCCACTGCAGGACACTAACTGCTGTCAGCAAAACCTACTATGAGAACCCATCTTGGCATATCGATGTACATACCTATGCTCATTTAGACCATGTAACAGAACAATGATGCCCTTGCAGAATTTGAAAAGCAAAAGATGTCAGGACAATTTGTCTAAAGAAAAGTATTCAAGAAGTACCGGTGTACCATCATTGCATGTGATGAATCAGTAACCGTTACAGCATTCATGTACAGTACAAAATATATTGCCTCCAGTAAATTGAAAGTTTCCCATAGCATATAAGTTGAAGATGTAAAACATGAAGTACTTAATCTCTAAATATAAGTGACAACTTGTGTTAACTGCTAAGTAATGTACATTTGCATTAATGTATCCACCCCAGTATCCAATGATCCAAAAGAGCAGCATTAGCCAGCAAGGTACTGCCAAGTGACAACCATGACAAACTAGTTTTTCCCAGATAGAATATTTCTTCCATTCTAGGAGACAACGACAGGAAAGGCTGAAAAATCCTGTTAACGGTAATTGTAGCTATGCTCAGGTCGCTGCCATTATTTTCCAAAAAAACTTTGTCTTTCTTTCTTGGGAAAATACGTAAAAGCTTTTCTGAGCCAACAAATATTTTTTTTCTAATGTCTGGGACTTGATGAGTACCACCACTTCTGTTACTTTGCAGGAGTCACTTGTTTCATTTATTATCACAATTTTCTATCTAACAACACTAGATATATTTGATAAGCTACATTGCTACTTAATCTAGATATTTTTTTGTATTTTCACATGTAGATTTTTACATTCATGTAGGCATATGACCATTTAGGATTTGTTTAAAAAGTCCATCTTGTTTTCTACTTTTGAGATAATTAAAGCGAAAATCTCATCATCGCCTAGTGCTTCTGTGCATGGCTACATCTCCATGAATCAAAGAACAAAGATAGTAATACCCACCACCAACAATGCTCCCCATTCAGAATGGAGCATGCTTGCCTGATATTATGAAATCTCTCAGAAGTATATTCACAATCATAACCATTACCAATACAAACTAATTCCCCAAGAAGAAAGTATCAGATTCAGCCAAGAAATCCTTCCCAGAGCAATAAAAAGGTTCAGCCACAAGTAACCGCACTGTTACAGCATAGCACGGAGGCCGTCCCTGAATGCAGTATGTTTGTCTTGTCCAACATTCCAACAGAATGATTTGGCCCTTGTAATCTAGTCCACCAACACATACAAACCTTAACACTAGCTAGCCTTGTGATTGGTGAACCAACATATATTTGTCATGTAGTCCCCCGTCTTTGCATGGTCTAATCCCCACTAAAACACCACATGCAAGGAACAGACAAGCTCCCGCTCTCAGTAGAATGTTCTGATATTCTCCAATGCCTCCCTACTAGAAGACAACGGATGCACCCCAAAAACCAACAACCAACAACAAAAATCCTCCGGTCGTATGCGCCTGCTCGATGCTAACAACACAGATCAAATTAAATCCAGCCAAATTAACACGGGCCTATCTATCTACGGACAATTGATTGCAACCACTCGGACTCATCACGTAACAACATCAACAACGATTAAGTAATGTTTACAGTACTAGCGACGCAGGAGGCATGTCGTTACGATAATTAAGCTTGCGACAAGGTCGTCAATTCCAACGACAGACATGCCAAAACAGACACCGGCGATGGCACAAGCCCTTCATAAGGCGACAACAAGCGCCGCGACTGAGCAACTGTAGATGCTACAATGAATTTTTTTTTAAAAAAAATGCGAAGCTGTGGGGGGGTAGGAGGTGTGAATACTTGACTCGATCGGCGGCCGGGGTCCACGACTGGGTGAAGAGCGTGTCCCCCCTGGCCGTCTCGAACACGGCGAACTCCCTCCTGCTCCTCCCCCGATGCCTCCGCCTCCTCCTGCAGCCTCCGGATCGCCATCTCCCGTCTCACCGCCGCGTCCATCTCCCCTGCCCTCCTCCCCCTCTCCTCTTCCCCATCCTCCCCGGCCGCCTCCGCCGCCGCGGTCATCTCCGACCCGGGCGGCACCGCGAGGCAGAGCCGCCGTGGCGGCGGCGCCCTCGCCTCGGAACGCGCCACGACGATCCGTACCGCCGCCAAGGACCGCTGCACAAATCTTGAAGTCACCGCCTGGTTAATATTTATATAATTATAAAAAAAAAAGCATGAAAGCAAAATAGTATTAATGGGAACAAACGTTTGGTCTGAAACTCTGAATTGAATAAAGGGTGGGGCCAAGGGATCTCTTAGGACGGGAGATAAATTTGTAAGTCATATTTTTTATTATTATATATAGTAAGAAAATATTAAATATGATTAAATTATTATTAATTATTATCTCTAAACAATATGGCTCTGACAGTTTCTGATTGTGTAGATTCTAAATTCTCTAAAAATCGGGTGGGTGTTAGCTTTTGATTTTGTGTATAAATATACTTCTTATTGTGGAAGAATTTTTTTGAATAATCTAGAATCTGGATTCTTGTAGAAATAAAAACTGTCACCTACCTAATTCTGGGAAAATTCAGAATCTCCACAATCAGAATATGTTCCAAACTAAGCCTATATTCAAAACATATATGTAGAGTAAAACTAAAAATTTATTAGAGTTATAAAGAGAACATCATACTAATTTTATATTAAATATAAAATACTTCCTCGATCATAAATCGTTGTCGTTTTGGATATGGACAGAGTCTTCAAAACACAGCTTAACCACTAATTTCTATTATAATATATTTTTTAAAACCGAATAAAATTATAATATTATAAAAGTACTTTTTGACACAAATCTACACATAATTTTCATGTATCCAATTTAAATATTTTAAAAAATATTCATAGTCAAAGTTTTAAAAATTTTACTATATCTATATCCAAAACTATAACTATTTGTTACTAGGGGAGTACATCTAATCTAGTATTTGTGGATATATCATTCAAAAATACGAGTATTTTGTTACTCACTACCACAAGCCGTAGTGAGGGAAGTCGTGTCATAGTGAGCCCATGACACGTGGGCCTACTGGCGGAGTTCAACAGTTGGGACCCATATGTCAACTACGAAAGGCATGGCCGTTGGGTTCTCAGCAGTGCGGTGGGCATGTGCCATTGGACGCGTGGAGCGTGCGCATTGGCGGTGCACGGGACTGACGTGGGCCTAGTGTACGGACCTAGGGTGATGGCCAAACGACTATGGGCCCTGCGTGTTAGAAGGTGGTGGGTGTCGATCGGTTTTGCGTTTCAAGGTGCTGAGGACGACCTCTCGGCATTATATAAGGACCAGAAGATGGTCGTGGATAGACCGTGGCACAACAGGCATGATATGATTGAAGTACAGTACAGTATACGTATAGACAGGGCCGGCACGACATGAATGACAGTGTCTTGTCGAACCTCGTGGTCATGCACGATATGTGGCACAACATGGCACGCTAGTATAGGCCGTGCTTAGGCTGGCACAGCACGAAATAGGCTCGATGGACCCGAAGCAAGCACATCACGCGGCAGGACGTTCTGCCGTGACATTGCGTCATATTGTGGCTCGCCCTACGGACAACGCCTTTTGCAGTCGTCGCATGCGGAGAAAGGGGAGACAACATAGATGCTAAAAATAGAGAATAGGGACCGAAGATGTAACATCCTAAAAATTTTAAATAATAAAAATAGAAATATAAAAATTAGAAAATTTAATGGAATAGAATTTTTAATTAGAATGTTAAGAATGAACTAAAATATTATCTTCTATTTCAATATCTTGAAATCCAACCATAATAAAAGTATGAGTTGCAAAATAAAACTTCAAATCAAACAAAATATGAAAATAAGTTGGAAATAAAAATTTACATTGAAATTCCAACTAATCTAAAATTTTATTGAATTTTGGTTCTTAAAAGAATCTTTAATGGTACTAATTTCATTTTCTCTACAATACAAAACTTAAAGTACAACAAGCAAATAAAGTTCAACATTAAAATATATTTATTGATGATTTTTATGGATTTTTCTGAATTTCTTCTAATTTTATTGAATTTCCTTGATTTCTGTTCCAAAGGAAAAAACTTTTCATATAATCATGATAATAGATTAAAAAATAGTAAAAAGTTTATAACAAAAAAATAAACAAAAATTTATTTAAACTTATAAAATTATTCATAAATTAATTTTGGTAGTTAAGGGTCATATGAAGATATTTTAGGAAGTTACATGTCACATCAAAGCAATTAAGAGTGCAATTAATTAATCCTTGACTAGCAACAGTGAATTTGTCAGATTTAAATAAAATAATTATGCATTAATTATACCTGAATTTTTTTTATTATCTTCATTCTGGATCAGACTATCAACAGTAAAATATCAGGAAAATAATTATATTTGATAATTTTAAAAAATTTGAAAACTAAAAACCTAAAAATCTGGTAATTCTAATGTCAGAATTTTAGTAAATAAAATATAAATAATTTGAAGCTTAAAATTTTACAGAAGACTGATATATCTATAAGGAACCTGAAACAAAAATTTAAAAGATATTTCATAAGTTATGAACCCCCAGATAAATTAAATACAGAAAACTGAAATTTGTGCATAGTTCACTGTTCGAATTTTTATTAATTATACAAGAATGATATAATTCTGAAAAATTCTCAGTACCTTAAAACCTACCATTAGTACACGCCCTAAATTCCTCATTAAATAACCATCATTATTTATAACTGATTAATTGAACCCAATGCCATCATAATCTGCCGTCAGCACAAGGGGAGATGAATTCCCTCCTCCCACCTTCCTCGAAGCTTCTCCACAGCCTTGCTGGGCTATAAAAGCCAGTGAGCTCTTCTCAAATGGCCCTTTTCCCCGAGAGTGCAAACCAAGCCTCAAATGCTGCTGTCTTTCCTCCATTCTGTGACTCCAATCTCGCGCCTTGCAACCAAGAAACCTGCCCTTCCTTTTTCTGCCACGGCAAGACGGCAGGCTCATCTCCCTGCAAACCTCACTGCCATGGCCATCAATTCCCCGGATATCCGCTGCCCACACCATGTTTGAGCACGCACAAGCCGAACCTCACCACTGCCAAACCGAGACCACTCTCTTGCATCCCCTCTCATGCCTCTCCTCTCTGCCCAGGCTTCATTTGTCGCAAGCATAAGCACCCAGCCGAAACCACCAGAGGAGTTCTCCATGGCGCCATACCCTTGTTCTGTGAGACTACTCTCTGTTTTCTTCTTTTCCTGTATTCATTTCCTTCACTAATGACTCACTAGTGCCTCTTGATTCCATGTCATATGTTGGCAGATGGCAACTCAAGGTTCCAGCAACTAACAATTATAAGTTATGTGATCTGTACATGTATAAATCCTCATATGAGTTTTGCATAATAAGTAAATAGTAGGCGTGACTAGTGGGATCAATTGTTTAAGCTCTGTTGTTGGCTAGTCCAGGATTAAGGTAAGCTAAAGAAGGTAGAGTACTCTGGTTAAAGACCTCCAGTTCAAAATCAATTTAGTTCATATGTACCTATCTTGTTAGGATCCAAAACATATGGTAAAGATTTGTTCAAATAAATCTCCCAGTCAAAGATATTAGGGATTTAATTTAGATAACCTTTATCAGTTACATTCATACATCAAGACCTTAACTTAAGAAGGAGACTTGCAGATATGCATGTATTGAGTAAACTAGCAGTAGTAATATACATGTATGAATATGTAGAATGGACCATAAAACATATTTATTTGACAGCAACAAAATGCTTAGGAGCTTGATTTAGAATAAGCCTAATAATTAGAAATAAATCAAATGTGAATATATTTTAGAATAATCATGAAACTGATTATTTGCTATTAAACTGTTTTGAATACGACCACAGTAGTTTGCGTATAACCTTTTAAATTAAATATCAGATTAGGAAAAGTTAATCTCAGTATACGCTTTTAGATAAGCTCATGATAATAGGCAAAAAGAGCTAATTAGAATACAATTTATAAAAGACTATATTCTTCATATGCATATAAACTATCTCGGATAAAAGTAAAATAATGTGAAACCAATTCTAAAACACTTCTAGGATCATCACCTGCTAATGCCAGAAAAATGAATGAATAATCATGTGTAGTGTAGCCGCAAACGAAAAGCGAAATCCGTCTAGTTACAACGTTAACTTTGTGATCATTTATGTTGTTTCAACAGCAAATAAAATATCTTGTCTAAGCTCTAAAATTTATAAAATCAGTTTAGAAATACTCTCCAAAGTACATAGCACCATATTCTAAAGAAATAATTTCACTTCATCATACTTTGCGTATAAATCTTGATACAAAATAACCTTAAGTATTATGTTTTCAGAAACATTTAAGCCTTTTCGGCAACTCGTAAAACAACTCGTCTAAATGCAAATTTTATGAAAAACAGTCCAGAAATGATCCTTGAAATATGGACTACCATAATCTGAAAAAATATTCTTTTTACAACTTGCTTTGCATCTGAATCTTGCTAGCTCAATACCCTTAAGTGTTATAGTCATCAGAAACCTTAATACCATTTAAGCTATTTCAGCAAGGAATATAATGTCTCATCCAAATCCTAAAATTTATAAAATCAGCTTAGGAATGCTCCCCAAATTATAGACTACCTTATTATGAAGAAATAATCTTGTGTCATTATGTTCTGCATATAAATCCTATCATCCAAATAACCCTAAGTATTATGATCTTCATAATCCGTAGTATGAATAAACGAGCTATAATAATAAATAAGAAATCAATGGTTAAGATATTTGTTTTAATCAATACCTTCTTGCAAACCAGAATATGTAACCAATAGCCCAACCTAACAAGTCTGGTGTGTATATATATATATTCAAAATGAATACTTATGCAAAGTTAGTACCATTCATATATAATATGATAACTAACGTTTTAATCCTATTAATCTAAATAATTTTAGCATCTATAATTTGAAGTTATAAATACAAGGATACATAATTTTAGCCTCTTGAATTCGTAAAACAAGAATAAATAATCTATAAAAGAGTCTGCATCCGTTCTTTATAGCAAGTCTTTATTTGATATATTGTCTGTCTTCTTTTTGCTCTTATTGAAATTGTTGTTTCGCTATATTTTCATTGAACGACGTGTAGAACCCGACGTCATTAATTTCGTCGTCGACAACACAGCCTTTGACCTCGACTTCGTCGTAAACAACAATTAAGCAAGGCAAGCACCCCCTTTGATCATATTGATCCCAGTATTTAATCTTCATTTTGTTTATCAAAATGTTTCATGCATGCGTTTATTTTCTGTAAATACGCTATTTTGTGGTACTGGTAAATATACCTGTTGTTTCATGAAACTTCCTTGATAAGCATGGACATGTGAACCTTGATAACCATATAAACAGATTAGACAATACATAATGTCAACTTGGGTATATGCGATTATTAACCATGCTTAGCCATACTTTAGAACCAACGTTGAATATGACCAGATCAAAATTGATTCTTGAGAATTGAAAAAGGTTGGTTATGACATGATGTCAATTGTTGGTATTTTGACTAAAAACCCCAAAATAAAACTATGGTTTAGATGCAGACAATTATTGGCAATAGCCGGTTGTGCAAGGGTTAGACTTATACGTAGTATAGGGAGGAGTATTGCCCGTGTCGGATTAAGGACCGAGCTATGGGTTGTTTTCAAGCCAAGAATTTCGTGCAACCACAAGTGCTGGGATGGGGCAGCCTTAATCTATTAGTTGCTTAGGTCTGGCTTTGCACATTGGTAGGCAGGAGATAGTATGAGCAATCCTTTCTAGGTTTGCTTATGAGGGGCTTCCACACTTCGTTGTGGGTAAATGCATATCGGTATAACAGTGTACGCCTTGGTATGAGAAGAAACCCTTATCGCAGGGATTTACTGCTTCTATCGCAGGGAATTACTGCTTGTATTACCACTTTAAATGACAGGGATACACTGTCATGTTTCTTCTCCATAACAAGGATTTAACGTCATCGGGCTGGTGCAAAGCTAGGTCTATGTAATGTAACAGTTATGTTATGATCTCTCTGCGGCACACCAAAGGAAGTGTACTAATAGCTTGCACAAAGAGTTGATCATTTCTTGTGGGTAAAGCTGTACGCCTCTGTAGAGTGTAAATCTAATTAATTAGCCGCGCCTACGGTCCAAGTCACTTGGTAACGTCATCACATAGCTAAATGTTTTACTATTTTTAAAATGGGATGATTTTCACCTGATGTGCCTTGCTTCGGCAAAGATTGTGGTTATGCCACGAGTTGGCAGGAAATTAGACATCTCGACGCTCACGTCATGGAGGACTGTGAGTTATTACTTATGCTCTGTTGTTACTTATTTCTTATCAGTTAAACTTGCTTTATTAAATTCCGTTTACAAGTGACAACCTGATTTACAATTTCAATTTCGCTTTATGCAAATTAACCGTACAAGCCTTTCTTTCGAAATGGCCTGCATATATTATAGGTTTTGCTAAAGTCTTGCGGAGTACGTAAAATACTCACCCTTGCTTATATGTTGTTTTAGGTGGAAAAAGATAGCGAACCTTCGAAAGATCTCTTTTCATCGCAAGATGCGGGATTTTCAATAAAGCGACCTTTCTAAGGATTATGCCTTGTTAGTTGCCTGAGGGATTGGATGGGCACACTACAAGACTTTGCTTCCTCTGTGCTGTATATATTTATATATACTCTGAGTTGTAAGAATACCATGTACAAATAGCTTCCGCTCTAATATAATGATGTATGCTTGTGCTTCCAATTGTTGAAAATGTGCGTACTAGCCACTGATCATGGGACTAGTACTGTATGCGCATTAGATTTCTATTTTTGCATTTATGTGAAAATGGGGGTCGTTACAGAAGAGTACATGCTCACTGACACCGAGTCGCTCTGCATTGAGGTATCCCACACTGGGTGTAAAGTTTTTAATGAGATAGTAACTCTGTACATGTTCAAGAACTAATAAAATTTAGTTCATTTTCCCTCAATATTTATGTTCCATGCGTCTCCGGGTCCTTTCCTCTTATTTCAATAGTGCAAATGGGACGAGCTTAAACCAACATGGCACGAAGCCAGCACGAATCATAATGGGCGGTGTCTAGACTCGCTGAAGGCGAGTCGAGCCGGCACGGCACGGCAAGATCAGCCGACCGGGCCGTGATGGCACGGCATGATTTAGGCACGTGACCTGACGGGCCGGGCCATGTGGTCAACCTGACACGACGCACACCTCTAATCTAATGGCAACCACTAGATTGATCAAGGACATGCGAATTTGATGGTTTTCTGTACCCTATGCTTGGTTCAATCATTGTATCTCGAGGGCTTGTCCGGCATAAATCATGGATGGTTGAGCACGAGGGCTGATCGTGAACACGGACATGTCGTTAGGATCAACAGCAGAGTTTGAGCATTGGTCACGTGGGCCTATGATGATTTTTAGATGTTGACCATTAAGCAAGGTTGCTAGAAGAAAGGGTCGATGCTTTAGTTGGTTAGCTTGTAAGAGCAACTCCAACAGAATCGTTACCCAACTCCCTATCTTCAATTTTTACTGAGTCTGTGCCAAAAGCTAGCTCCAACAGAATCGCCACCTTCATCCCCAAAATTTGCGAGCGGAGAGAGACTCGCTAAATCTGGCGATTCTCTCTCCGCTCGCTATCCGGCGGGGCGCAACCGATTTCTTTGTTCGTGTGACCGCAGCGGCTGGCGTCCTCCTCCTCGTCCTCATCCACAAATCATCCAACCCCGCCCAGCTCACCACCGATCTAGCCCTTGTCCCATGGCCACCTTCGTCACGTCCCTCCGCTCCCTCTCCATGTCCGTGGCCGTGGCCGCCGCACCCAACGACGCCACCCTTCATCCTCACAAGGTCACCGCCGTCGTCCCCCTCCCCTTCCTCTTCTCCCGCGTGCCTCTCCTTAGCTCCACCGACCGGATCCCCCTCATGCCCCTCGTCGCCTCTTCTGACGCTGTCGCCACCGAGGCAGGCATCGACTGGTCTAACAAGGAAGACGAAGAGCCACTCCAGGAGGGGGATGAGAAGGAGGTTGTGGAGGAGGAAGGGGAGCGAGTGGTGGTTGCCTCAGGGGAGGTTGAGGAAGAGTACGCGGTGGAGCCCCCCGAGGAGGCCAAGGTGTACGTCGGCAACCTGTCGTACGACGTCGACAGCGAGCGCCTCACCCAGCTCTTCAACCAAGCCGCGTCGTCGAGGGGAGCCTACTGCCGCAGCCCCAAAATAATTGAAGAAACAAAAATGAACAATGCGCAAATGCGATTTCATCGTTCCCTGATTAGGTCATGCGTTAAATTTGGCATTTTCTTTGCTTGGTGTGATGAATTTGATTATCCCGTGCTTAAGTGGTATAGTACGGTATTCAAGTGCAATGCTCTAGGTATAATTAGATACGTTTAAAGTTGGTTGTTGTGAAAATATAGAATTCCAGTAACTGTTTGTGGTTAGCCATTGAGATGTTCAACCGTTAAGCGAGTGCATTCCTATCTTATCATTTTCTTAGCTCTTTGAACTATCTAGAGTTTGAAGGTAATCCACTGTATTTTATATCTTTCATCATTTGCATGTCTTGATCTTATTATTTCATATCGCTGCACAAGGAATTTGCTGTACTTTGAGAATTTGAGATGACCCAAACACAGCATCTGATAAAAGGGGAATACTGTTGGGCACATATCATTTCATTCTGTGGCTTAGATTGCAGAGGGACAGAGGTTAACTACTTTGAAGAGGTTCTATAGAGTATAGATGCACACATATTTGATCAACCAGTCAGTAAAATGCACTTGAAGATAAAGATATTTCTGTACCTAGTAGAACAACATTTTAAGCTTGCATATTTTGCTGAACAGTTGATTGTTTAATTTCTACTTATTAAGACATTAGCGGAAGGCTTCAGAATGTAAACAGGGCAGCTTCTAGGGGCTCTCATATGGAGAGACCTCCTCGACAATTTGCACCTTCTTTCAGGGCTTATGTTGGCAACCTGCCGTGGCAAGTGGATGACTCAAGGTTGATGCAATTGTTCAGTGAGCACGGGGAAGTAGTTAATGCTATGGTCGTCTAAACAGAGAAACTGGGCGTTCAAGAGGATTCACTTTCGTGTCTATGGCATCAAAGGAGGAACTGGTCAATGCTATTTCTGCCCTTGATGGACAGGTGAGGACAACGTCATTTACATAAAGCGTACACTAACACAACTACACGAGGAAGCAAATCTTTTCTCTCGACTAATCAAATATCACTGTGTGTAAGGCAAACATGGAAGCTGTGAGCTAATGCTAATTTTATCGTATCATGAACCGTAGGAACTGGATGCATAACATGATTGTTGTTATGATCTTGATAGACACTTAAATTATAGGACATATAATTTATACACAGATCCTGATCTGAAGGACAGTTAATTATAGAAGATTTAATTATACACCCGGAGGGGATTCAAGCCAAGATGTATACAGTCCTTCAGACCAAATTGTTGATTACTTGTTACAGTTACTAGTGCTGTTTATTTTGTTGGTTTCACGGGATATCTCGGTGAATTCCTTTTCCTTATCAAATGGATCTATGGTACTGGTAAATAAGCTTAGCACTATTTCTTTCCTGCATATTGCTGATGAAGAACTAGTACAGCCTCTGTTTTGTACTTAAATTTGAGTGTGTGAAGGTTGTCTTAATGATTAACCTAATGCTTTAAAGCTCTATTATAAATATAGATGGGCCTGCTTTGAGTGCTTTATCAGTACAATATTTTTAATAATAACCATTACAACATGACTGTTACAGTAAATTTTGAATTTTAAATTCTCGCGTTCAAATATAGCCGTTCAAATCTACCCGTTACAACGTAGTCGCCACAATAAATTTCAACTTTTAAATTCCTGCATTCAAATATAGCCGTTTGAATTTACCGGTAAAAAAACGGTTGCTGTTATGACAGTTATATGGAATATGATTATAATATAGGAAAGATAAAATAGAGAGTGTGATATGGAGAGTGCTGTTGGAGAGATAAGAGGTACGGAGAGGTATTTTTTAGAGAGTTCTCTAAATACTAGTATAGTGCCCTGTCTTTCGGTTTCCTTTTCCCAGCACGTAATATATGGTTTTTTCTTTTCTAGAACGTTTGTTTCGTTTTCCTTAATTCCAGGATATTTGTTTCCTTTTCCTTGAGATGATCTTTGGAGGTGGGGAGATCATTGTGGGCCACAGGGATGAGTTAGACACATTAAACAATGGCCATCGGATGTGGATGAGTAAAGCTGAGGAAAGATCTGAGAGGTTAATTTTGATGGAGGCAAGTTTCTGGGATATTTCGCTGGGTGCATGAAGGTTGGGCCATCTCTAGTGGGGTGTATTATTTAGGATGAACGTAGAAAAGAATGTTTAGGTGCATTATAAGGGGGTATAGATAACTTTTGAAGCGTGAGTTTTGGAAAGTACTGGTGAAGATCCTCTAACATCGTATTAGCATCGCCCAGTTCGTCCTCAAACAGCAGTACTGGATGAATAGGCACTAGGCAGCAATAATGAACTCTTGCGTTTCCTAGTAGTGCCCTGCTTCTGCTTGCATAAAATCAACGGGGAAAAAAATGCAAACTGGGTGCAAAAATCCTTGTGCCAATATACAATCTCATAGAGAACTGATCGAAGATTATTAGTTGGCTAGATGTGCGGGCTGCGTCCCCTCACCTGTTAGCGTTTGAGCCTCGGCTCGGTGTTGATCTCATCGTCTTTTAAAAGTGAATGTCAGAGGCTCTGGCTAAACTCAAAAAGAAATACAACCCTATTCAAATAACTTTGCACAACAACGAACAAATAAGCTCAAAGGAATTACGGTGACTACGAATAGTAAATATCACTTATGTTACTTAGCATGGTAATTTGACTAGCACACCTTGCAAAAGCTTTGTTATCTCTGCTCCGTCGGATCCAAGCAAATCAGAGTGCTTCCGCCTTCAGAACCTGCTTTACGCCATCCAGTTCGGCATTGCGCAGTTAGCATTTCACCACGTGCGGGCACTCGGCTCACCAGCACTGCGAGGGACGCGGCCCACCAACTCTCCAGCCTGAAACGCGGCAAGCGAGAGGCGTGCCTCCGCTGCAAGTGGCGATTGCGACCGCCGCCCACTACGTAGACCCGGTCCACCGCTCGACGCCTAAAAAAACCCGCAAAGCAAGCACACCATCTGTTGCCAATCAGCTCCCCAAACCAAACAAATCGAATCGAATCGAACGCTGGAGGCGGAGGCGCGCAGCGATCGGTCGTTAATGGCGAGCCTCATCGTGCCGCCGGCGCCCACGAACCCTCGCCAGGACGCCATCGACCTCCACAAGGCCTTCAAAGGTCCACACTTTCCCCTCAAATTTCCCCCAATCCGCACCCCACCCAATCTCCCTGCTCCGTCGCCGTTGATCGATTCGGCTAGAGGCTAGAGTGGGCGCGGGTTGACGTAGAGTATGGTATTGAGTGATCGTAGTTTGGGTGTAACAAGCCGTTGATATCTATCGAGCTGTTTCTGTCGTTTCTACCCTACTTAGCCGTTGTTCGTGCGCTAGGGGCTTTCAGCTCGAATTGCTGTGCCTGCGGCTGGTTGGGATCGAATTCGGGCGTCAGAAAGGAGGCGACCGGTTGGAATTTTATTGCTGTTAGAGGCTTAAAGCAAGAGAGATTCAAATACCTGGGAGAGGTTGGAACTTGGAATGGTCTGAGGTCAATGAATGGGATATCTTTCAAGGGTGGGGGATGGTAATTGCATCGATTAAGACTTAATTTTACCTGGTCTGAATAGAATTTAGAGTCACAAGTGGATCGGTATAAGGACAAGAGAAGACAGGTTCCCCGTCTCGAGAGGTCAATTCTTGGGTCAAAAGGTACAACTGGGTAATTGCTTGTGGATGTGTGGGTGGTAGCGATATTTGGTTAGGAAACACGTTGTATATAAATTATTGCAAGATTGCTAAGAGAAATTTTATAAATTTAAGGTTCACAGAAATAATAATTCAATTTTAGGCAATACTTTTGGACTGATGTTCTGTACAATATCTGTGATTGAAGAACCCTGTGTCTGTTCAGAAGTTGATATGTTGCCTCCCACATTGTTTTCCTTTTAAAATTTATTTCGTTCTTATCCCTTCCCTCAACCTTCCCAACCATCCCCATATGTTCGGAATAGCTTAAGGTGTCAACTGATAAGTGCCCCCAATAAAAGCTCAGCATCAGGGTCAAGGTGCTTTCAAGAATTTAAGGGCAAGTTTATAACTGTTGTATGATTTAGTTATGAAACTTGTGTGCAAACATGGAGAGAGTTGGGCAGCAGATTCTTCATGCTGACTGCCTATGACCTAATGGTGATATAGGAGTTCCCTTAGCAGTGGAACTTGTGATTTTTAGGGTTGGGCTTCCTAGTACTATACATTTAACTACATTATTTGCCTGCAATAGTGCAATCATGCAGTAACCTGCAATTTAGTGGCAAACATGTGTATCTCTAGTCAGCAAGTTTGCTGTTTCACAACCATTTGAGAAGCCAAAGGTACTTCCATTTGAGAGGCCAAAGATACCATTTTTAGTCAATGACTATTATGGTTTATCGGGGTGAAATTAAGTCTGCTTTTTGTGGGACCTTTATCAACTATTACTATTTCTGTAAACTAAGTTCTTTAGATTGAGTGGGGCTTAATAAATATGCTCCAGTAATGTATGGTTGCTCTGAGCAAGTGAGAATTGATAATTAAACTTGAGAGTTGCATTTCAGCGGTTCAGCCATTTAGTGGTTTGCACAAATTCAATACTTTTACTTGAAATTACAAAAATGCCTTGTTTATTCATTTCAAACTTCATCTGACTTCCTTATTTATAAGTACTTTACATGCTGATATATATTTCTTTTTTTTTTTGACTTGGTTGATGGTCTTACAGGGTTTGGCTGTGATAGTACAGCAGTTATAAATATACTTACTCACCGCGACTCAATGCAACGCGCACTCATTCAACAGGAACACAAGACTATGTATTCCGAGGATCTTTCCCATCGCATATCATCTGAATTGAGTGGACACCACAAGGCATGAAAATTCTAGAATAATTCTTTTCTTTATTTAATAATTAACCGAACTGTTACTAACTGAAGTTGTATGCTTAATCAAATAGACTATAGATTCACTGAGAGAAAATAAATAAGTTACTTCTATAAATATTAGCCAAATCTGTGTTATTATGATCCTGATTTTAGTTTAATTACTCAAAATTGTTGTGCTAGATATGGCTAACTTTTGTTGTATATGATTCCAGAAAGCAATGTTGCTCTGGATTCTTGATCCTGCTGGACGTGATGCAACTGTTTTAAGAGAAGCTCTGAGTGGTGACATTATTGATTTGAGAGCAGCCACTGAGATAATATGTTCCAGGACACCATCGCAGCTGCAAATAATGAAGCAGACATATTATGCAAAATTTGGTACTTATCTTGAGCACGACATTGGCCAGCACACATCCGGTGATCATCAGAAGGTTCTGTTTCTTATTAGAGTATCTGTTTTATGTTTGTTTAACTTGTTCATCTGATACATGAGAGGCATTTGAATTGCTTACTGTCTATTCAGAACTTGTAGTCTTACACTTTTTTGAAACACAGATATTTTGCTATATTCTATTCTCGGACACATTGCAATGACTAGTGAGATGCAATCTTGGTATTGTCTTTTACTTTCAATCTCTATGTTGATCCATTACGAGATCTGCAGCATGGGCTTCCTGTACAATATGCTAATCAGTATTTTCATTCGAAGTTATATCTGTCCAAATTTCAGTTGTACCTTTTCTGCTGGGATTAATGAGTGATATATTGTTTATTTCAGCTCTTACTTGCCTATGTGGGGATTCCACGCTATGAAGGCCCTGAGGTTGATCCTACTACAGTGACACATGATGCAAAGGACCTGTATAAAGCTGGTGAGAAAAGGCTGGGCACAGATGAGAAGACCTTCATCCGAATTTTTACTGAGCGGAGTTGGGCACATTTGGCATCTGTTGCTTCTGCTTACCATCATATGTATGATCGATCATTAGAGAAGGTAATGCTTTTGCTCAGTTTTCTTTTCTGATATACATTTTGGTGCTTTCTTGGAACTTAATCCTGGAGTTCCCTATTTTCATGGTAGGTTGTGAAGGGTGAAACATCTGGAAACTTTGAACTTGCTCTGCTAACTATCCTCAGATGTGCTGAGAATCCAGCGAAGTATTTTGCTAAGGTATCTCTCACATGCTATCAGAAAAGAAATATGTAAACATTATTGTTTGATTGGAAGAGGCAAGTTGTACACCGAGTCTTCGTGTTAGATAAAGTGGTTTTGTATACAACATGAACTAGAGTAGCTCAACCATCTTTTGAGTCAGGAAATTATTTTTTAACTTCTGGAGAATCAAGATCAGTTGCTCCGTCCAATCCTGATTGTAAAGCCTGCAGGATCTGTCTGTACTCTGTAGTTTTGTTTCTTTACTTTTTCGTGTTTCTTATTTCAGTGCATATCTAGTTATAATCCCAAGCTGTCATTTTCTGCAAGTGCTTTCGAATAGGCACATGACTAGATTGCTCTGGTATGTTCGGTGCACATTACACTCCTGGATTGGGCTAGCTGCGTTTTCCCTTTAGGCTAGACACTAGTATCATTGATATAGGAATGCTGTTAACTGTAATTCATATGGTAATCACCCCCATGAATATGATTATATGTTTATGCTGAGGTTCCAGACATCCTCAAATCAATTGATAACCTTATCAGTTTGTCGTCTTTATTATATCTCTTATAAGGGTATCTTATTTTTTGTTGAAGATATCTGTTTTCTTGGTTTGGTACTTATCCTGACCATTTTTTTTCTCTGAACAATGTGAATTCAGGTCTTAAGAAAGTCCATGAAAGGTCTAGGTACTGATGACAAAACGCTTATAAGGGTTGTGGTAACAAGGACTGAGATTGATATGCAATATATCAAGGCAGAGTACTACAAGAAATACAAAAAGCCGTTAGCCGAAGCAATCCATTCCGAAACATCAGGAAATTACCGAACGTTCCTCCTTTCTCTTGTTGGTAGCCATTAGGTATGTTCTCTGGTGCTACTACCTTTAAGCACTGGCTCAGTTAAGAGAGTACTAACATGGTAGGGCTCATATTGGCTATTGTGTTTTCCTCTGCTTTTCTCAGGCTACGTTTCGACCATGGGACTTTACGTTCATTACTATACCCTGAATGCAGTGACTACCTGGACAATGTATGATGTCTCTTATCACTATGTTGTGAACTTTGCTAACGATTATTTCTGCTTTCTCCTCGTGTATGCTTGCTTACAAATTAAAATATGTGTATATGTTTGGATCTGGGGCATTAGAGCGATTGCTGCTTACTGTGGTTGGTGGTTCCATGTCGACTCATAGATACTGTGTCATGACGTACGTACTCAGCGCATTTCCTTCTGCGATTGTGTTTGGATGTGCTGTATTCGCTGTTTGTGGCTGAAGCTCGTCCCTCCCCCACCTCTTCTTGAAAACTAGAAACAAAAGGCTAACAAATTCCGGGTTGTTTCATCTGTTCTTTGGGGAAGGAGATTAGGGCATTGCTGTCGGCTTGTATACCAAGGGGACTAGCACATCATTACATTCTCTTATTTAGTTCTGATGCACTGCTTGACGTCGTGTGTACGTATAATAAACAAGGAAAAAAAAGATCCAGCTGCATAACTTTCCATGCATCAACTCAGAAGAGAACTTGGGAAGTACGATGATGAGTTGATGGTGCATATAATGCACCATTCAACTACTTGAGTGAACTTACGGCAGTAAATCGGCAGCCTGCGTTAACCTCAGATTAACACACCAAAACCTAGAGCAGAGTCACGGTAGTACTCACCAGTACACCACGTTACGTACATGTATTTATCCTAGGTCGTCGTCATGCGTGCGCGCGTGCCGCGGCGGCGGAGGCGATGGCCCTCTTGAGTAGCTGCAGCAGCGAGCGGGCGATCTGGGCGGCGCCGGGGTCGGCGGCGGCGGCGATGCGGATGAAGTTGGCGTGCACCCGCATGGCCGCCTCGAGCCCAGCGCCGCGCCGCGCCATCTCGTCCTTGATGGCCTCCGCGCACAGGCCGCACACCCACACCCCGCCGAACTGCGCCTCCACCCACGCCACGTACCGCGCCGTACACTCCTCGCCGATGCCGCAGCACCCGCACGTCGCCGTCCTCACGGCCTCCGCCCCCTCCATCGCCGCCGCCGCCTGCATGCCTCCCGCCCGCCGATCAGCAACCGCTCCACCAGCTCAGGCTTTGCGTAGGTAGGGTGTGAAGGTGTAAAGCCTCCAGAGCTCCAACCACTGCCTCTTTTTATTGCCTTTTTTTCGCCGTTTGATTCATTTACTCGTGCGCCTAGATGGTAGAGATCGGTGCCTCGTTGGTGGTTGATGCAACGTAGTCAGTAGCTAGCTAGCTAGCTAGTGACAAAAAACTGAATGAGCCGTACATGCAGAGTATGCAAAAGGGCCCCGCACTTCTTGTCCTTTTGTTGTCAGTGACCAAGACTTTTTATGCTATTTTACTTTCGAGCTCGTGAACCGGCCGCTACTTCAGTTCTGTGTGATGGCCGCTACTTCAGTTCTGTGTGATGATGCATGGGGAAACCATGAAAGGGCCTATCAGTCTTTTCACTTCATTATTATTATATCTAGACGACTTAGCCAAAAACGCATCTGGTTTGATTCGAGTTATGCAAAACAAAAAAATTATATAGTAAGTGACCCTGTAAATCTACGCAGTTGCCCAAGAAGTAACGACTATTGTTCTTCATCGATGATTTCTCAATATACAGAGAACGGCCCTCGCAAATCGCAAATACTAATTTATTAAGTATCAATCGAATAGAAGTAATTAACTCCCCCTCTCTCTGTACGCTCTAAGTTCAGACACTGCAATGCACCGTGCAGTGCCTTGATTTGTTTATCCCTGCGTTAAGTATGATGCCCTTGACTTGGTTGATGTTAATTACTGTTTCCTAACAGCAAACAAGATTGTGGCCGGTTTGCACATGCACGCGTAAGGGCCAAAGATTCAGCATTGCATTATTGTTGTGCAACAACCAAAATATTGTCGTCGTCGTCGTCGTCGTCGTCTCTCTCTCTCTCTCAATTTCTCGTTGGTCTGTTTGCTTGTTTGCATGGAACAGGGGAGGGCAATGTAGTGAAAGAAGACGTGAGAGAGACATATCAGGGCAGTGTTACGTACGTATGCTCTAGCGAGTGATCATTCCAGCGCGCAGGGCATGGAGACGTACGCAGCAGCATGCATTGCTTAGGCTCATCACGCTCCATGTGCGCGCGCTAGCTACAAGCCTACAATGACTGCATGCCAATTGCAACGCATAGCGTATTAGCGTGGGCGTCGAGTCGCTGCATGCTTAGACGGGCCCATGCACAGGATCAGAAGACTGCCACGTGTCGAAGTGATGCTGCTCGCGTATTCGCATAGTCCCACAAGCAGTGAGACCAGACATGCCAATGCACCAGGCTACGAGATATATATGCAAACTTTTTCCCACGACAGGTAGAAAAAAATGCCAACGGTTTAAAAAACTCACGGCGATATACCTAAATGAAAGGGACGGGTTTTCTATTGTATTGAAGCTTCTACCAAAATATGCCGACTATTTTCACCTTTTACCAACCGTGTAGAATAATATAGGAAGCCGAAATGGCACCATCATTTCAAATGCGCGAATTTAAGCTATATTCGAATATATTTTTCAAAAATTTCAGTTTTAGGGTATATACCCATCTATAACAATTCAAATGAAACACATACCTTTCAAAAAATATACTCAAATTCAAAAATTTTGAATAAATTTGGATCACATGCTTTGCTGATTTATATATAAAATCAGCACATACCTACAACCAAACTATTATCAAAAAGGAAAACTCTATTTTGAATTCCAGTTCAAACTTGTTTAAACTAGTTAGTAAACTGGTTAAACTCAGCGTCCTAAAAATTTCAAAAAATTTTGCATGAAAATATATAAAGAAAATATTATTTTTAGATCATGGTGCTCTACTATATATATATATATATATATATATATATATAGGAAGCCGAAATGGGGCACTATGGTGCCTGGGCACCATGATTTCAAATGCGCAAATTCAAGCCATATTTGAGTATAATTTTCAAAAATTTCAGTTTTAGGGTATATACCCATCTATAACAATTCAAATGAAACACATACCTTTGAAAAAATATACTCGAATTCAAAAATTTTGAACGAGTTTGGATCACATGTTTTGCTGATTTATATATATAATCAACACATACCTACAACCAAACTATCATCAAAAAGGGAAACTATAGTTTGAATTTTAGTTCAAACTTGTTTGAACTAGTTAGTAAATTGGTTAAACTCATCATCCTAAAAATTTCAAAAAAAATCGCATGAAAATACATAGGAAAAATATCCTTTTTAGATCATGGTGTCCAGGCACCATGGTGTCCCAAGTAATTATATTATATATATATATATGTGTATATATATGTATATATATATGTGTATATATATGTACACGTGTACGTACCAAAGCCTAGCTTATATGCATGAATCTACGGTCGGCTACAACACATGAGTGGAAATATGGAATTGATCATTCAAGCACACGCCATGCCAAGTGCGTATCACGGAGGAACAGGGTTGAGATTGATCGAGATAATAGCGGCCTTAGTACCTAGCTACTACATTAGAAAGCAGCTGCTACGTGAACACAAACGCAACGCAAATTTCTCCAGCAGTTGATAACTCATGCAGGAGGCGATGAAACCGTCCAAAGGCCGCTCCAACTTCCCTATAAAAGAATACACAACGACCAGCTTCTCTGCCCCTGGCTTCCAAAATAGGTATGAGCCCTCCAACTTATCCTAGAGAAGCCGGCTTCTGCTTCAGAGAAGCCGGCAAGAGTCTGGCCAAACAGGTACGTACTCATAGTACTATGGCTTGGATCAGTGGCGGAACTAGAAAATTTTCGTTGAGAGTGCACACTTCACACATACAACTCTATATATATTCTTATACAATGATTTCGTAAGATCCTAAATCCAATACATATATTTAAAATTTACTAAAAGTACAATACAAATAGTTCTAAGGTACTAAAAATTCCAAATCACTAAATTTAAAATCAATTCAATCAACAAATTTGATCCATTAAAGAGATAATCTTATAATATTTTTTATGATTTTTAGGACATAGCACCGCCCCTGGCTTGGATGGATGAATATATATAGACGCGTTCATCACAATCTCTAACTTGACGGCACGTACAGGTTATTTCTAGATTCTTTTGGGTTGCTAGCGAACAAAAAATTAACGTTGTTGCTCAGGCACGGTGAGTTTTAGCCTTTCGATGAAACTGGCTGCTGCTTGCTAATTGGACGTAGTTAATTTTAGGTTTTGAGGACGTATTGATCCATGTGGATGTGTGGTTCCACGCACACTACGCAAAAGCTTCGTGAAACAAGAGTAAAAAACTAGCTGATCACCAGAGATCATTTCCTAATTTACTCATCACGGTAGTAGTTAATTAGCTAAGCTGGTTAAGTGAGATCCTAGACACCCACAAGAGGAAAGATCATTTTTTCTCATCGTATGCCTAGTCCACACATAAAACCTCTTGCTGACATGATCGTGTCGGAGGAGGAAAATTGATTGACCCTGCAGTTTCTATTTGCACTCTTTTTTCTTTAATTAAATTATGAACATTAATTCATTGTAACAGCCTCAAAAAAAAAATCAAAAAAATAAATAAATAAATAAAAATAAAATAAAAATCTTTTGTGTATTATTTTCGAAATTTCTGAATTTCCTGGATTTTCTGAATATTTGTTTGGCTTTTCTTTAATGCAAGAATGTGAAATAAAGAATATAATAAATAGAAAATGGTAAAAAGTAAAAATGTCAATCCAACAAAAATTTACCAAAACTTCCAAAAATATCTGAGGGCTCCCCTCAGCTTGCTTAAGGCGGTGGGTAACCTGGATTTATAAAAATATTAATTAATCAAAGATAATCATGGGTAAAAATCTCAGGGTAAAATGGTAAAACAATTTGGTAAAAATATCTGTAGATCATCCTGACCCAAAATTTTTATCTTGCCGACATAAAAACAGTATCAACCTCCTGTAAAAATATTAAGAATTTACTAAATCATTTTATAATTTTAAAAATTCGAAAACAGTGAATAAATAATCTGGAAAACAGTAATGTCAGAATTTTTAAAATTTAAATAATAATAATTGAAATCTGTCATTTTTACAGAAGGTGTAGAATGTAATTTTAAATCATCATAAAAAGTTTTGTAAAATAATAACTTCATTTAAATCGCAAATTAAAATAAAATCAGAATAGGCAATGCAGTAACTGTTGCAATGTCAGAATTTTATAAAAATCATCATGCATTATAAAATGTCGAAAATTTTTCATGAGGCTGGTAATATCCTTGCAGACCTATGGTAAAAATTTCATAAATTTTCGTGCCCGTTTGAACGTTGAAAACCCCGTTGAAACTCCGTTCGGTCCTGAGGCTTCGCCAGACTTCCTTTTTCTCTCTCTCGTGTGGGCCGGGCTGTCGTGAGCCAACTCAGCCAACAGTCGCTGCCACCTCGCCCCACGCGTCAGCGACAACGCGTTCTTCTCCCCTCTCCCGCTCTCTCTCGCGCAGAGACGTCGTCTCTCGGTTCTTCACAGCGCCGTCCGCGCCAAACCGCCTTTGAGCCCATATAAAACCCCTCCTCGCGTCGCCGCCGACCCAGCTAGCTCCCAGCAAGCCATTCCGCCGTTGCTTTGGTCATCGTCCCCAATCCGTGAAAACCGCAAAGAGGGCCAAACACCATATTTTCCAATCCATCCATTTCGTCCCAATCCGCCGCTGAAGCTTCCTCGTGCCTCTGAAGTCCATCCCGAGCCCCGTGAAACTCATTCTTCCCGTGAGCTCCTCCGCCGTGTTTTCTTCCGCCACACACGCGGTGAGAGCCTTCCTCCTTCATTCATTCTTCAGCGATTGATGGGCCGGTTCCTTGAGTCACGCAGTGCTCATCCGAGTGAAAAAGAAGCTTGGTTAGCTCTAGTTTTGCATCGCCGCCGCTCGCCATTGCCGCCGCCGCCTCGCGCGGTGGCATGCGGCTCAGAGCCCTCGAGCCACCGCGCCGCCACCAAAGTGTCTTGACGGATGCCTGAACCTCGGAGTGGAACCCATTCCACCGGAGGCTCGCTCGCCGTCGGCGAACTCCGCCAGAGCCGCCGCCGCCCTCGCCGGTGGAATCGCCTTCCGGCCGCCTCGGGCCGCCGCGCGGCCGTCCTCGGTTCGCGGGATGCGCTGGCTCGGAGTGGAATCGATTCCATCGCTCGGCTCGGTTCGCCGCCGGCGAGTTTGAAGCCGCGGCCTCTGCTCGGTCACCGCCAGCGGGCCCACTGTCGGCCGCGTCTGTTGGGCATGGCCACGTGACATGCGGACCACCGTCGGCCGCAGCGCAGCAGCGATCCGTGCAAGCCAGCAGCGTCGGCCAGTAGCGAAGACGCTACCGGACGCCGACGGTGGACCCCATTTGTCGGCGCCTCAAGCGCAGTTCCGCCGAAATGGAAAGCGCGTTTTCGCGGCGTACTTTCCATTTTCGGCAATTTTCGATTTTTAGTATTTAATCAAAACCTAGATATTCATTTAGCCATAGCTTTTGAATCACTTAACAAAATTTGATGAAATAAATTTCTAAATTCATCTAAAATCTAGTAGATTCAGAATATGCAAAAATATTTCAGAATTGAATTTTATTTGAAATTCGAATTTAAATTCAAACGAAGAGTTAGGAATACGTCATACATGGAAATTTTGCAAATAACCTCCAAATTTAGTAAAATAAATTTTATTAGAATTCTTGTAATCTCAGGAACCAGAATCTGTAATAATACTTAGGGTGTGTTATAAGAAAATTTAAGTTATAAAATGGATAGTAAATAATGCAATAATGGCTTAAATAAATCATATCTTTAAATTGCAAAAGAAAAATAAATAAAGCATGTAGCCATTCCTGAATTGGTGAAATTATTTTATTTGAATATTTCCATCTGATTTCTTTTGGCCTCATTGAAATTTGGTATTTATTCTATGTCGCCTTCGACGTGTAGAACCCGACGAACCGGTACATTCGACGACCGTGAGTTCAAGTCGAGGAAAATCAACAAGGCAAGCAAATTCCTTTGATCATGTTGAACCCAGTTTATAAATGTTTTCATTAATCTTGCATCTTGCATACTTTATTTTATTAAAGTCAGCTATATTGTGGAAACTGGTAGTTGTACCTGTAGCTACATAGAATTTCCTTGATAAGTAGAAAATTGTGATCCTTGAAAACCCTAGATTAGCTTAGACAATATTTAATGTCAATCTAGGTTACTCACATTAGTGACATGCTTAGCAGAGCTATAATGAACATAAAGCGTGACATGGTTAAATACCTTGGTTATGACATTTAGATGGGTATGACTATTTTTGTGGTTGGTATTTTGGTTGGAAAATGAAAATAAAACTATGGTTTAGATGCGGGCAATTATTGGCAATAGCCGTGTGTGCATGTTTTGCACGTAGAATAGGGTGGAGATTATTGCCGTATCGGATTAAGGACCGAACTATGAGTTGTTTTCGTGCCAAGAAAATTCATACAACCACAAGTCTTTGTATGGGACAGCTCTAACTTATTAAGTTGTTTAAAACTAGCTTTGCACTTGGAAGGCGGAGTAGTACGAGTTGTTTCTTAATGAATTGCTCGACGGGGCGTCCACACCGAGGTGATCATGGATTAAACGTCTACCAATATAACGATGTACGCCATAATCGTGGGTAGTTCCATCATTTCTATGCTCTGAGTTCTTACTCCACAAAATGGGTTTGTCGTCATCGTCTTTGGTGCAAAGTTAGGTTTAAATAATGTAATTTATAACATGACTCTCTGCGGCACACCAAAGGAAGTGTGCAAATATCGATTGCTCAAAGAGTCACCATGTCTTGTGGGAAAGTCAGATACCTCTGCAGAGTGTAAAACTAATCGATTAGCGCGTCATGATCATAGACACTTGGTAAAGTCATCACATAGTTAGCTGTTTTGCTTATTTTCATAAAATGTGGTTTCTACCATGCGTTGTTAATATTCCACTTGTGTTGGTGGAATGATTTTGGATATGGTCGTTATACCTAAGCAATTGTGAAATATTGATGTTTACTTTACGTTACTTCAGAATTTACTTGCTTTTACTTAAATCCTGTTTTACAATCTACTATTCTGTATTTACATGTTAAAAACCAGCTTTATGCAAATTAACCTTAATAGCCTTTCTTTGAAATGGCCTGCATGTATTTTAGGTTTTGCATAAGTCTTGCGAGTACGTAAGTACTCAACTTGCCACTGTTGATATTTTTAGGTGAAGGGATAGATTTCCCGATGAATCTTACGTTGATGCAGGATACGGGGAATTTAACGATGACTTTTTCTAAGGATTTTCCCTGTCAGTTGCCTGTGGGACAATGGGTTAAAAGGCATACTACAGAATGTTGTCTCCACTGCAGTTTTACTTTTGGTATTGTAAAAATAATATGTAATCTTACTTCCGCTGTGTAATAAAGTTTGTGTATGACTGTGATAACAATTTGTATTTGTGCGTACTAGCTACTGATCATGGGACTAGTACTGTATGCACATGGTATCCATTTTTGATATTGATTTATCAAAAATGGGGGCCTCACATTCATGAACGTGCATGCTACTATTTTACATCATGTAAGCACTGTTGGTGATAACATCCCTACTATGTTCGCATGATTTAACTTGACTGTTACTAGCTCTTAAGATTATGGCCGGACTGCCATAGCATCTAGGTTTAACGACATGTGTTGCGTAGAGATTTGTGCTTCGTAGCTAATTAATTAGAGCTTATATTTTTTTTCATTACAAGAAAGATGCGATGCGCTCACACACCACGTACGGATGCATACCACACTCACACACACACTGATGAGTGCGCCTCTCTAGCACGCGTCTAGAAAGATAGAAACAGGGTTAAATTTGCGATCTCATAGAATTTTTACTGAGTAAACTTGCATGTGCATAAATATTGGCAAAAAAAATTTGAACCTTGATAGGTAGGGTTGTATTCTGGTAACTCCGCCACCCCAAGAGGTGGTTATGCTCCCTTGGTTCGCATTTACTTGTCGATTTTTACTTTGAGTCATCAAGCTTTGACCAAAGGTGATTTTTAAAATATCTATTCATGTTACGTAAAAGTAGTATCGTTAGATTTGTAATCAAAAATACTTTACTAATCTACTACATTTATAGCTATTTGATTTTGTATTACTTAAAAAATAACGGTCAGAGATCGATGCATTAAAATCAAAACTGACGAGTAAATGTAAATGAAAGGAGTAATCGGACGAATAGCTATCTGGCTAGCTAGCACCCTAGATCTTCAGATCTCTCTCCATGCATACAGATACAGATCGATGCGGGTACATCCATGAACTGCACGTAGAACGATCGCTAGGTAGCTAGCTAGGTACGTAGTTCATGCATTATAGCATCTAGGTTTGACATGTTGCGTAGAGATTTGTGCTTCGAACGTACCCCGCACATATATAGGAGTAGCTAACTAGCTAGAGCCTAAGAACCTGCCCAAAAATCGGTACACATGCAGCAGGTACGCACGTACATCCATGGACTGTAGAACGATCGATCGCACACATGTGACTATGTGACCTTACCGATAATATTACGTGCATGCGTATATACGCACAATGTATGGCACGTAGTACAATTGGGCCAGTACCCGTACGTCTGCCTGACCTACGTACGTACATACACGTACTGCTCGTCATCGTCTGGGTGCAGCACTAGACAAGGACTCAACGTTGGTACACTGCGGATATGTTCCAAGGGCGCGAGATTTCCGCGAGCTCGTGCAAACACAGGCGGCGTAGGCGCATGCATGCAACTGTTTTACCGCGCGCGTGTGACCAGTGCCCGAGTTTGCGCGTATGCTTAGATCATTGGCTTAATTAATTAGCATTCTTAGAGGGACTAGCTTAGCATTTTAAATGGTAGTAAAGTCGACTAATTTTTTTTATCGATCGAAATGCTATTTTACGGTCGCCCTCGGGAATCAATTCACGCAAATGAGCCCGAACGCAATGGGATGTTGACACGTGGCATCATCTGGTAACGAAATTACGACGCCTTGCTCCTCGCTCGCTCTGATGACTGTGCTTCTTCCTCTTGCCTAATCGGACATCCCATGCAGGTGAGTAGGGCCTTCAATTATAGTAGTTAATGGGTTTAAAATTCAAATGAGTCCATTCCAAGCGAAAAATGTTAATAAGGCTTAGCTCAACAGTGCCTCGTTAGCTCGAATTTGAAATAACCACTTAAATGATAAATAAAATAATTTTTTGTTGAACTATGTCAATTTCGAAAGAATGTCGATAATAGCTCGTTAATATCGATAGTCAGCCCTTCCTGTGAGCCCACACCTGTAGACCCTGCACGTGTCGCAAGCATCTTGATCTGGCGTAGTAGCTACCAAGTGCCAATGTACCCCCCATCGGATCTCACATGCGATGCTATCGCCTCTAGATCTGGCGCCACCCCCGTTGTTGGTGACCTCCGACTCCCTCGGAATTTTTAAAATGTCGACATGGGCATTTGAAAGTTTTTGAGTTATGCAAACTGAAAGCTTTTGGATTTTATGTTGAGTTTCCCCGGTTGTAAGGTTTTATAAATCAAGTTAAAATTTTCATAAAATCTGGTTTCTACCGTGTGTCGGTTATTTCTTCCATGTGTTGGTGGAAAAATGGTTCGTGGATATGAACATGATACCCAGGTTCGTGATCTCACTTATTTGTATTTACATACTGTTATTCTACATATGAAATTGCTTTTACTTAAAATTTCGTTTGCAATCTACTATTCTGTATTTACATTTCAAATTGGCTTTATGCATATTAACCACAGTAGCCTTTCATTTGAAATGGCCTGCATATATTATAGATTTTGCAAAAGTCTTACGAAGTACGTAATGTACTCAACCTTGCTTAATTGTTGTTTTTAGGTGAAGAATCAGATTAGTTCGATGAAACCTATTTGACGCAAGATTCGGGAATGTTAACGATGAAGCTCTTCTAGGGATTATGCCTTGTCAGTTTCTTGAGGGTTGGATGGGCACACTACAAGACTCTTGAATCTCTCCGCTGCATTTCTCTGTATTGTAAGATCTTATTGTATAAATTACCTTTATCATTTGTAATAAAGAGTATGGATGTGATATCAATTGTTTTAAATGTGCATGTGTAACATCCAAAAAATTCTAAATAATAAAAATAAAAATATAAAAATTAGAAAATGAAATTGAATAGAATTTTTAATTAGAATATCATGAATGAATTAAAATATAATCTTCTATTTCAATATCTTGAAATCCAACCATAATAAAAGGATGAGTTGCAAAATAAAACTTCAAATCAAACAAAATATGAAAATAAGTTGGAAATAAAAATTTACATTGAAATTCCAACTAATCTAAAATTTTATTGAATTTTGTTTCTTAAGAGAATCTTTAATTATACTAATTTCATTTTCTCTACAATACAAAACTTAAAGTACAACAAGAAAATAAAGTTCAACATTAAAATATATTTATTGATGATTTTACGAATTTATTTTTATTTTATTAAATTTCCTTGATTTTTGTTCCAAAGGAAAAATCTTTTCATATAATCATAATAATAGATAAAGAAAAGAGTAAAAAGTTTATAACAAAAAGATAAATAAAAATTTAATTAAAAATATAAAATATTCAGAAATTAATTTTGGCAGTTGAAGTTCATATCAAGATATTTAGGGAAGTTACAAGTCACATCAAAGCAATTAAGAGTGCAATTAATGAATTCTTGACTAGCAACAGTGAATTTGTCAGATTTAAATAAAACTAATATTGCATTAATTAGACCTTAATTTTTTTTATATTATCTTCATTCTAGATCATACCATGAACAGTAAAAATATCAGGAAATAATAATTATATTTGATAATTTAAAAAATTCAAAAACTGAAAGGCTAAAAATCTGGAAATATCAATGAAAGAATTTTAGTAAATAAAATATACAGAATTTGAAGTTTAAATTTTACAGGATACTAATATGGACACGAGGAACCTTCAAAAAACTTTTCACAAATATTTCATAAGTTATGAACTCCCAGATAAATTAAATACAGAAAACTGAAATCTATGCGCAGTACACTGTTAGAATTTTTATAAATTCTACATGCATGAGATAATTCTGAAAATTTAAAAATACCTTCAAACCTATCTTTTGTATACGCCATAAATTCCGCATTAAATTACCACGAAGATTGTTAACTGAACCATTGAATGCAACCCAACTCTATTTGCGATAAGGAATTGATGAGGTTTGTTTTGTGTCACTTCAATGAACAATGCCAAGGCCCACCCGTCATCTAGCTTCTCCACAGCCTTGCTTGGCTATAAAAGCCAGTGATCTCTCCCCAAATGGCCTTTTACCCTGAGCGTGCAAACCGAGCCTCAAATGTCGCTGTCTTCCCTCCATTCTGCGACTCCAATCTCGCGCCTTGCAACCAAGAAACCTGCCCTTCCTTTTTCCCTGCCACGGCAAGACGCCAGGCTCATCTCCCTGCAAACCTCGCTGCCACGGCCATCAATTCCCCAGATATCCGCTGCCCACACCGTGTTTGAGCACGCACAAGCCGAACCTCACCACGACTCGGTTTTCCCCATCACCGGCAACACATAAACCTCCGCAGACCCCTCTAGCCACCTCTGCCCAGACCATCACCTAGAAGCTTCTCTCTGCCATCCATTGCTCAAGACATCGCCAAAATTTCCACCGAACTCTGCCAAACCGAGACCACCTATGGCATCGTTGTGATCTCGGGGTTCCATTTTGGTCTTCGCTTCTTCCTTCCCTCGCTTGTGCAGGAGCCAGTCGAAACTACCAGAGGAGCCCTCCATGGTGCCAAACCCTTGTTCTGTGAGCTTGTTCTTTGTTTTCTTCTTTTCCTGTATTCATTTCCTTCACTAATGACTCACTAGTGCCTCTTAATTCCATGTCATAAGAGACCAGCCCCGGACAAGCCTTCGACCATGATTGCCATGGCGCCTGTCTGTGCTTCCTCTATTCGTCCTGTCCAATGGCCCCCATCCAAGGTAACTGGAGTTAGTAATTTTAATTAGTCATCTTGGTTATATGGCAGAACTTGATTAAGGTAGGCAGTAAAAATCTAATATGCTAGTAAGGTTATCGATGTCTATATGTTGGCAGATAGCAACTCAAGGTTCCAGCAACTAACAATTATAAGTTCTGTAAGCTATGCATGTATTGAGTAAACTAGTAGTAGTGGTATACATGTATGCATATGTAGGAGGGACCATATAACTAATTTACCTTGCAGCAACAGAATGTTTAAGAAGTGATCTTTATTTGGAATAAGCCTTATAGATGGAGTATAACCCAAATGAGAAAGATGTATGTAAAATACATATATGTGCATATATAATAACTAACAATAGCATAGATGTGCATGACCATGAGATTGATTTAGTTCTGCTGAAACATTTTGAAGACAGTAACAAAATATTGCATGTGCATAAACTGGATTATAAGCCTTATCCATATGAGAAAAACATATATGTGTGTATATCTTAAAAAGTGAAATCATGTTCATGAAAAACCAGATCTTATTCAATCAGAGTATATGGTGCAATAAGGTCCCTAAGATGAGTTATAGCTTATGCTTGAGTCTCTTTGCTGAAACATGTGTTCATATAGTATATGCACGTTTGAAAATTTGAAATGGATAGACCTCACAAAATGAAGTACCAGTCTAGGTAGTGCTAATATCAGCATATACTTTTAGATAAGCTCACGATAATTGGCAAAAAGAACTAGTCTAGATTGCTTGCATAATAGACTTCATCCTTCATGTGTATATAAAACATTTCAGCTAAAAGCAAAATAATGTGAAACCAGTTTTAAAACACTTCTAGGGTCATACCCTACTCATGCCAGAGAAATGAGTGAATAATCACGCATAATGTAGTCGCAAACTTAAAATGAAATCCGACTCATTATATTGTCGACTTTATGATCACATATGCTGTTTCAACAGCAAATAAAATATCTTTTCTAAACTCTAAAATTTATAAAATTAGTTTAGAAATACTCTCCAAAGTATACAGCACCATATTCTAAAGAAATAATTTCACTTCATCATACTTTGCGTATAAATCTTGATAGCAAAATAACCTTAAGTATTATGTTTTCAGAAACACTTAAGCTTTTTCGGCAACTCATAAAACAACTTGTCTAAATGCAAATTTTATGAAGAACAATCCAAAAATGATCCTTGAAATATGGACTACCATAATCTGGAAAAATATTCTTTTTACATCTTGTTTTGCATCTGAATCCTGTTAGATCAAAACCCTTAAGTGTTATGGTCATCAAAAACCTTAATGCCATTTAAGCTATTTCAGCAATAAATAAAGCATCTCGTCTAAATCCTAAAATTTATTAAAATCAGGTTAGTAATGCTCCCCAAAGTATAGACCACCTTATTATGAAGAAATAATCTTGTTTCATTATGTTCTGCATATAAATCCTATCATCCAAATAACCCTAAGTATTATGATCTTCATAATCCGTAGTATGAATAAACGAGCTATAATAATAAATAAGAAATCAATGGTTAAGATATTTGTTTTAACCAAGACCTTCTTGCAAACAAGAATATGTAACCAATAGCCCAACCTAGCAAATCTGGTGTGTGTGTATATATATTCAAAATGAATACTTATGCTAAGTCAGTACTACTCATATATAATATGATAACTAATGTTTTAATCCTATTAATCCAAATAATTTAGCTTCTATAATTCGAAGTTATAAATACAAGTATACATAATTTTAGCCTCTTGAATTCGTAAAACAAGAATAAATAATCTATAAAAGAATCTGCATCCGTTCTTTATAGCAAGTCTTTATTTGATATACAGTCTGTCTTCTTTTTGCCCTTATTGAAATTGTTGTTTTGCTATATTTCCATTGAACGATGTGTAGAACCCGACGTCACTAATTCCGTTGTCAACCACGCCAGTTGCAGTCGCGACTTCGTCACAAACAACTATTAAGCAAGGCAAGCACCCCCTTTGATCATATTGATCCCAATATTTAATTTTCATTGTGTTTATCAAAATGTTTCATGCATGCATTTATTTTCTATAAATACGCTATTTTGTGTACTGGTAGATATACCTGTTGTATCATAAAACTTCCTTAATAAGTATGGACATGTGAACCTTGATAACCATATAAATGGGTTACACATACATAATGTCAACTTGGGTATATGCAAATATTAATCATGCTTAGCCATGCTTTAGAACCAACGTTGAATATGATCAGATCAATATTGATTCTTGAGAATTGAAAAAGGTTGGTTATGACATGATGTCAATTGTTGGTATTTTGACTAAAAACCCTAAAATAAAACTATGATTTATATACAGGCAATTATTGGCAATAGCCGGTTGTGCAAGAGATGGGCTTGTACGTAGTGTAGGGGGAGATTATTGCCCGTGTCGAATTAAGGACCGAGCTATGGGTTGTTTTCAAGCCAAGAAAATCGTACAACCATGAGTGCTAGTATGGGACCGCCTTAACCTATTAAGTTGCTTAGGTCTGGCTTTGCACATTGGTAGGTGGGAGATAGTATGAACACTCCTTTCTAGGTTTGCTTATGAGGGGCTTCCACACTTCGTTGTGGGTAAATGCATATAAGTATAGCGGTGTACGCCTTGTTATGAGAAGAAACCCTTGTTGCAGGGATGGACTGCCTATGTTCTTGATCTTATTGCAGGGATGGACTGCCATGTTGTACTTATTTATGTTTCTTCTTCCATAACAAGGGTTTCACGTCACCGGGCTGGTGCAAAGCTAGGTCTAGGTAATGTAATGGTTATGTTATGATCTCTCTGCGGCACATCAAAGGAAGTGTGTCAATTGTGCTGCACAAAGAGATGATCATTTCTTGTGGGTAAAGCTGTACACCTCTACAGAGTGTAAATCTAATTAATTAGCTACGTCTACGGTCAAAGACACTTGGTAACGTCATCACATGGTTAGCAGTTTTACTATTTTCAAAATGGGATGATTTTCACCTGATGTGCCTTGCTTCGGCAAAGATTGTGGTTATGCCATGAGTAGGTAGGAAATTGGACATCTCGACGCTCACATCATGGAGGACTGTGAGTTATTACTTATGCTCTATTGTTACATATTTCTTATCAGTCAAACTTGTTTTATTAAATTCCATTTACAAATGACAACCTGATTTACAATTTCAATTTTGCTTTATGCAAATTAACCATAGAAGCCTTTCCTTCGAAATGGCCTGCATATATTATAGGTTTTGCTAAAGTCTTGCGGAGTACGTAAAGTACTCACCCTTGCTTATATGTTGTTTTAGGTGAAAAAAGATAGCGAAGCTTCGAAAGATCTCTTTTCATCGCAGGATGCGGGATTTTCAATAAAGCAACCTTTCTAGGGATTATGCCTTGTCAGTTGCCTGAGGAATTGGATGGGCACACTACAAGACTTTACTTCTTCTGTTGCTATATTTATATACTCTGAGTTGTAAGAATATATTGTACAAATAGCTTCCGCTTGAATAAAATGATGTATGGATGTGATTCCAATTGTTGAAAATGTGCGTACTAGCCATTGATCATGGGACTAATACTGTATGCATATTAGATTTCTATTTTTGCATTTATGTGAAAATGGGGGTCGTTACAGCATGCTAGCCACTGATCATGGGACTAGTACTATATGCACATGAGATTTCTATTTTTGCATTTATGTGAAAATGGGGGTCGTTACAACTGTTTGTTATGGAGCAATATCATGACTACAAAATGGTTGATGTCTGTTCTGTGATTGAACAGGCTTACAAGATATAGTTCATTACGAAGGAACTTGATCACCTCAAGTGCACGTTACTCGAAAAGTTTGTGGCTGGTGGCATCATTGCCAAATTGCCTCCCTCGTGGAGGAATTTTTCCACATCTCTAAAACACAAGGGACAAAAAATCTCTGTTGAGAATCTGATTGCGTCTCTTGATGTTGAGAAAGCTCGAGCGAAGGATGTGCACCCAAAGGTGGTTGAGGGACAAACCAGCGCCAATTTTGTGTAGTGTTCTGCTTCTGGTAAGTTCAAGTCAAAGGGAAAAGCTGTTTAGAATACTAACTTTAAGAAGAAGAAACAACAGAATGACAAGCCTTGCTTCGTGTGTGGTGAGATTGGACATTGGGCAAAGAAATGTCCAAGCCGCAAATGAGGAAATGATTAGCAGGGACAGAACTCCAAATCTGTCAATGTGACTATTGGTAATGCCGAGACGGAGACACCTGGGTATGGTAATTTACTCACTGTTCTTTCGGCTAGTCAATCTACTGATTGGTGGATTGATATTGGGGCTAATATTCATGTTTGTACTGATGTATCATTGTTTTCTTCTTATCAGATTGCTCAGAGTTCCTCCGTGTTGATGGGGAATGTGTCACATGCTTTTGTTCTTGGTGTTGGCACTGTAGATCTGAAGTTTACTTCGAAAAAGATCGTGCGGCTAAAGAACGTGCAGCATGTCCTTTCAATCAACAAGAATCTCGTTAGTGGTTCCCTTCTTTGCAGAGAAGGGTATAAGTTGATGTTTGAGTCGAATAAAGTAATTGTATCGAAGTACGAACTATTTATTGGTAAAGGCTATGACAGTGAAGGCTTGTTCCGTTTTCCCCTTGAGAACGTCTGTAATAAATTTGTGAATCATCTTTGTGACAATGTTATTGGTAGTGAGGCATGTGTTTGGCACTCATAACTATGCCATCTTAATTTTGGTTCTCTGTCTCGACTTTCCAGTGTAAATTAATTCTAAAATTTTCCATTGTCAAAGGTTCTAAGTACCAAAGTTGTGTGCAGTCTAAGCAGCCTCGCAAGCCTCATAAGGCAGCCGAGGAAAGAAACTTGGCACCATTAGAACTCATACATTAAGATATTTGTGAGATGAATGGTGTGTTGACAAAGGGTGGAAAAAGATACTTCATGACTTTAATTGATGATGCGACTAGATTTTGTTATGTGTATCTCTTAAAAATAAAAGATGAGGCTTTAAACTACTTTAAAATCTATAAGGCAGAAGTTGAGAATCAACGGGAAAGAAAAATCAAAAGAGTTAGGTCGGATCGTGGTGGAGAGTATTTCTCCAATGAATTCTCTCAGTACTGTGCAGAGCATGGTATCATCCATGAGAGGACGCCTCCCTATTCGCCTCAATCTAACGGGGTTACCGAAAGGAAGAACCGTACCCTGATTGACCTGGTTAATGCCATGTTGGACACTACGGGACTATCTAAGATATGGTGGGGGAGGCCTTGTTGACCTCGAGTCATGTCCTAAGTAGAGTTCCCACTAAAAATAGTGAGGTAACTCTATATGAGGGATGGGAGGTAAGAAAATCATCACTATCCTACTTGCGCACTTGGGGGTGCTTGGCGAAAGCCAATGTGCCGATAATAAAGAAGAGCAAACTTGGACCTAAAACTGTTGATTGTGTCTTTCTGGGATATACTCATTGCAATATTTCCTATAGGTTTTTAGTAGTTAAATCTGAGGTATCCGACATGCACGTCGGTACGATAATGGAGTCTTGAGATGCAACATTTTTTGAGAATATATTTCCTATGAAGGATATGCATAGCATTTCGAGTCAAGCTTGTGATTCAACTCCTGAACCTTCCATACCAATTGAACATTTTTAACAAACACATGAACAAACTTCTGAGGAGGATGACAATGATGCTCCTAGAAGGAGCAAGAGACAAAGGACCGCAAAAATTATTTGGTGATGATTTCACTATGTACCTTGTGGATGATGTTCCCAAGACCCTTTCAGAAGCATATGCATCTCCTGATGCAAACTACTGGAAGGATGCGGTCTGTAGTGAAATAGAATCCATTCTCGCGAACGGAACTTGGGAAATCACATATCGTCCTTATGGTTGTAAACCAGTTGGATGCAAGTGGGTGTTCAAAAAGAAGCTTAGGCCTGATAGTACTATTAAAAAGTACAAGGGCAGACTTGTGGCCAAGGGTTACACCAAAAAAGAAGGCGATGATTTCTTTGATACTTATTCACCTGTTGCTAGGTTGACCACAATATGTGTACTACTGTCTTTGGCTGCCTCTAATAGTCTTCTCGTTCATCAAATAGATGTTAAGACAACTTTCCTTAATGGAGAGTTAGATGAGAAAATCTATATGGAACAGCCTGATGGATTTGTAGTAAATGGTCAAGAGAACAAAGTGTGTAAGTTACTGAAATCTTTGTATAGCTTTAAGCAAGCACCCAAGCAATGACATGAGAAGTTCGATAGAACTTTAACATCTGAAGGCTTTGCTGTAAACGAAGCTGATAGATGTGAATACTACCGCTATGGTGGGGGTGAGGAAGTTATTCTATGCTTATATGTGGATGACATACTTATATTTGGAACAAATCTTGATGTGATTTATGAGGTCAAGATGTTTTTGTCCCAAAGCTTTGATATGAAGGATCTGGGAGAAGCTAATGTAATTCTGAACATCAAGCTGATTAAAGGTGAGAATGGGATTACACTTGTGCGATCCCATTATGCGGAAAAGGTCTTAAACCTTTTGGCTATATGGACAGTAAGCCTTCTCCAACACCTTATGATGATAGTTTAATACTTCGAAAGAACCGAAGAATTACTAGGGATCAACTAAGATACTCTCAGATTATTGGTTCACTTATGTACCTAGCTAGCGCTATAAGGCCTGACATCTCGTTTGCTGTCAGCAAATTGAGCCGGTTTGTCTCTAATTCGGGTGATGATCATTGGCGTGCTCTTGAGAGAGTAATACGTTATCTGAGAGGTACTATGAGTTATGGAATTCACTATCCTGGGTATCATGGTGTACTTGAGGGATATAGTGATTCTAACTGGATATATGATGCTGAAGAGCTCAAGGCCATGAGTGGGTATGTATTCACTCATGGTGGCACTGCTATCTTATGGAGGTCTTGTAAACAGACCATATTGACGAGGTCAACTATAGAAGCAGAACTCATAGCATTGGATATAGCCACTATCGAAGCAGAATGGCTTCGTGAGCTCTTGATAGACTTACCAGTAGTTGAAAAACCGATACCGGCTATCCTTATAAACTGTGATATTCAAACGTTTATCATGAAAGTGAGCAGTGCAAAGGATAACATGAAGTCCTCAAGACACGTAAAAAGACGGTTGAAATCTGTCAGGGAATTGAGAAACTCCAGAGTGATAGCTTTGGATTACATCCAAACCGCTAAGAATCTGGCAGATCCGTTTACAAAGGGTATCACAAAATGTGGTAGATAGTGCATCTAGGGAGATGGGAATAAGACCTACCAAATAGTTAACCACAATGGTAACCCAAACTATGTGATCGGAGATCCCGCGAATTAGTACCTGGGTAATAACAAGCTATTGGATTAACTGAAGAAGAGTACATTCTACATCTCTCCGTGAAAGATGTTGTACTCTTAAAATCTGTGAGGTAGGTTGACTACGATCTTAATGTGTTGTTTTGGTTTTTACACAAACAAAGATGTTGTCCCACAGAGCATTCTTGAAAGAACACACCTATATGAGTCCGAATATTGGTCGTAGTCCGTGAGACGTGGGTACTCTCTAAGAAGCTCATGAAGAGGCCAAGGAGTATGATTTATACGCTCCACCCGAGGGGCAGACTGTCGGCAGCCTAGTATCAGTCAGGGCTTTAAGTGAAACTTGTCTGCTCAAAACTTGCAATTCAAGGCATAGTCCATTGTTCAAGTTGCAGATGAATGTAGCTTGAAGTCTAGGTGCAATTGAAGGCATAGTCCATTGTCACCGAAAACTGGTATAAAAACAGTACTTTGGAACAGGCAAAGACCTATGGGACCTTTGGGATCTGGTGGAGGATTGTTGGAATTATTTGGGCTAGGCCCATTAATTCACAAATAATTCTTGAAAAATCCCAAAGGCCTATTAGGTGGAAGAGAGGTGAAAATGCAATAGTCCCACATTGCTAGTGGAGGTGGATGAAGACCACCTTATAAGGGGAGGTTCCTCCACCATGCTTGAGCATGAGAAGAAGAGGAATAGAACACACGTGCGTGCTTGCTCACCTCGCTACGCGGCGCACGTGAATGGTGCAGCGAAATCGTGTCCGATAGCTTGCGCAGGCGCAGTTCTCTTTTGCAATTTTTGTAGCATGGGACTAAATAGTCAATACAGTTATGTTAACGTGATATTAACTGCGCGGACGAATCCGTAACTGACTCAAATCGTGGAGCGGATTTTACGCGGTATCCGTAATCGACTCGTATCATGCTCCACGATTCTCTCTCTGTTATATATACGCAGAACAAAGATCAGATATCTCTCGAACCTTTTTCCTTTCTTCGTATTGCGTTGCCTCCGTCTTCCCCGTCCCTTCATCGGCGTGCACCGACTGTTGGGAGAGCAGGTCTTCGAATCGTCCGTGCTTGAGATCCTGTACCGGGAGAGGGCGAATCACGTTTTTAGGAAGCGTCTTCACACAACTGCTCGCTGTTTTCTTCACCGCCGATCGGCTTCGACTACATCGTCTGCTGTTCTTCATCAACATCAACTACCAGTTCGGCCACCTCTTCGCGTCATCTCGGTAACGCACGCAAACTGCAACTATGTTCTGTTTATTTGTTAATATGCATGAGATAGGTACTGCAATTGGTATATTGCTTGTATTTAATTTATTTGTTTCCACTGTTCTATCTTCAATTATCGTTATGGCTTATTTTCGAAATAAATTCAACGTTAATATGCCTATATTTGAAACACGTGTGCCCACGCTCCACGAGGTAACACTATAACAGATCTATCTATCCTACCTGAACTCCACAAATCTGGGCGCATGCTAGTGCACGCATGCATGCACCATGCATGTGTGGTGGTACACGGTCTTGTGCGCCCAGTTGTAGTTTAAGTCTAACAAACGACGACATAAAGATCTGCAGGGAGAAACTGTTGGGAAACCACGTGGCCCAATGAAAAACTCACGATGGTCCCTTAGCTGAAACCCTAGGCGACTACTATATAAGGAGGAGGGGTCCCTCATTGTACAAGCAATCAGAAAGCAATAAAGTATTCTACGTCGCTCTCCCTAAACCTGTGTCTCTCTCTCTGTTCTCCAATTTTAGATCTGTTCGGGAACCCCGGACTATTCGATAGCGAGGTTCCTTAACATATTATCAGCACGAAGCTCTACCGGCGAACAGATTGAAAAGGTGAGAAAGGTGGGATTTCGACGATTGAATCTAAACGCTTGTCGTTTCTATGCATACATCTATCCTACGCATCTTGTATCGTTTTCGTCACGTGGCATGAAGCTACACGGCGGTCGGCAAAAAGCTACTCGGCATGAAGCCACAGCACCCAGAAAAAAAAAGAAAAAAAGGGAAAATCGTAGACGCCTCGGTATGCGCGCTTGAAGCGCCGCCGCCCACGCGCGCCGCTCTCCTCGCCAGCGCCTCAAAGTCGCCGTCGCCGCCGTCATGCGCTTGAAGCGCTGCCGCCCGCCAGCGACGATGCCTCGGCCGGGCCCCGGCCGCCGTCGCCGCCGTCATGCGCTTGAAGCGCCGCCGCCGCCGCATAGCGTAACGTTGTTTTGACGGCGCTGCTGAAGCCGCCGCCCGCTACCTCGTAAAGCGCGCCGATGCGCCGGCGCCGACCTCCGACGACAAGCAACGGCGCCGACGGCCCGACCGCCGCGCGCCGGCCGCCTCGTCTCGGCCCGGCCTCGGCTCCACCGCCGCCCGGCGACGGCCTCGCCGTCGTCGCCTCGGCTCCAGCGCCGCGAGTCTTCTGCTGACGTCTCGGCCGCGCGCGTCGCTTTGCCTCGTCGCGGCCGCCCGATGCCGCGCCGGCCGGCCGTCGCCCCTTGCCGCTCAAGCTCGGCCTCCGCGTCGTCGTCGGTGACGGCGCGGCCGCCCGCCGTTCGCCCTCCGGGCTCGGCCGCGCCGCCCCAACCTCGACCTCTGCGATCGCCTCGGCTCGGTCGCCACACACGCAGCGACCTCGGCCCGAAGTCGTCGCGCCGCCTTGGCCTCGTCGCGATCGCCCGACACCGCGCCGGCCGGCCGTCGCCGCGCGCTCGCAGCGGCTCGACCTCCGCGTCGTCGTCGTCGATGACGACACGGCCGCCCGTTGCCGGCCTCACGGGCTCCGCCGCGCCGCCCTAACCTCGGCCTCTGCGGTCGCCTCGGCTCGATCGCCACACACAGCAGCCGCCTCGGCTGAAGCCGCGCGCCGCCTGGTCTCGTCTCGCCGCCGCGCCATCCACAGCCACCTCTGACGCGTGGAAGAAGAGCGGGCGACTGTGGTGGCTAGGGGAAACCCTAGCCGCACGCGTACTTTTGGGCCAGGAAAAGGCAAGCAAGGCCCAGTGGCCGGTTCGGCCGGAAAGAAAAAAAAAGAGAAAAGGGAAAAAATTGCTAGAAATTCTTGGAAAAATAACAGAAAATTCTGGAAAATTGCTAGAAAATTCCTGATATTATGTGGCTCTGTTTTTAATTTTTCTAGCTTTATTTCTCTATTTTATGAATATTCTTTATGAAATTTGAATTCATTGCTTTATTTGTATACTGCAATGCGTGGATATTTTTTTTCTGCCCTTTATGCTTTTTGCAACCATTTTCTATTAGATTACACGCAGTAATCTAATGTCAGAATTTTGAAATCATGCAGGTGTCCGACATCGTGAATCGTGAGTTTGAAGAACTGGTCCCGCACGGTCAGAACTACCTCACTTGGGCATCGGATGTGAAGATCGTTCTTGGGGGCAAGAAGCTCCGCGCCGCGATTGGTCTAGGATCCTCGCAGGACGTGAAACCTACCGTCGAGCAGAACGATCAAGCCTTGCACTTCCTCAAGCACCACCTCTCAGCCACTCTGAAAAATGAATACATGGCTGAGGAGAGTGCACTTGAGCTTTGGATTGTACTTCAGAAGCGGTTCGAGAAGCTCAAGTACAGCATCTTGCCCCAAGGACAGCAAGATTGGGTCCGCCTGAGGTTCGCAGACTACAAAATAGTGGCCGAGTACAATTCTACCTTGCACAGAATTTGTACTAATCTCTCTCTATGTGGCTAGAAGATCACTGATGAAGAGAAGATTGAGAAAACTCTCTCTACCTTCTACCCAAATGCTATCCAGAGTGCACGCAGCTATCGTCAGGACGCATACAAGGAGTATAGCGAACTGATTGATGTCATGCAAGTTGCGGAATTGCAAGATGATGTTCTACGCAATAACTATATCTCACAGCCACCTGAACGAGGCACTGGCACAGAAGTCAATGCCAATAGCTATAAAGTGAGAAAGCCTATTCATAGAAAGAAGGGCAAACATGGTGGAAAAGAGAGGAATCAGGCCAAAGGAAAGTCCAAAGCCCCAGTGAAGAAGGATGACAAAGAAAAGGCGCACGCCAAGCCGTATGAACAGCAGAACCAAACGTGCTTCAGGTGTGGCACTTGGGGACACTGGTCGAAGATATGTCGGGAATCCAAGGAAGTGATCAACGCATATCAGGCTAAGAGGAAGGCAAAGGAAAACGCCCCAGCAGAGGCGCACTTCGCCAAGATTGGTGATGATGATGCCATGGATGAAGATTCCCCACTTGTTTCATCCGCACAGAATAGCCTGGACATCGATGCTGTAGCCAATATTATGGCAAATGAAGAGAAAACTTCTGTCGATGATATAGAAGCAGAAATTAATGCATATTTTACAGATTCTGTTTAATGCATTTTTTTAGATTATGGTTGTTAGCATTTTCTTTTGAATAATGAATTGTAAGCTCTAGAAGAGCATACTTCTCTCATGAATAAATATGCAATTTATCCTTTATTCCAGTATTCTTTCATTTGCAAGCAATGTTTGGATTATTTTGCCACTGTTTGATTGGAATTATTTTTTCCTTTTTAGAAATCGTGTAGCGCCAAATGGAAGAGATATGCATTGTTGACAGTGGCACAACAAATACCATCTTAAGAGAGTCTAAATACTTTCAGACGATCACGAAGAACGCTGGAAAGATTACTACGATCGCAGGAAGCGATTCATATGTAATAGGCTCAGGAAGAGCCACTATTATATTGCCTATACGTACAACTTTGGTAATTGAAGAAGCCCTTTGGTACCCCGAATCAACGCGCACTCTCTTAAGCTTCAAAGACATCCGCGCCAACGATTTTCATGTAGAAACCAATGAAGAAAATGGCAAAGAATACTTGTGCATTGTGAAGCACGCGGTATGTGGAAAAATGGTATTAGAAAAATGTCCCTCATATGAATCTGGGTTGTACTACACGAATATTCATGCACCCGAAGTGTATACTTCCTTGAAGACTGCTTTTAGAAGCTCGAGTTATTTTCTTTATGGCATGGTAGATTAGGTCATCTGGTCTTAGAATGATGAGAAATATAGTGAACAACTCACAAGGTCATGGCATTAATGTTAAAAAAATTTCGAATCATGAAGATTTCGTGTGCCCTGCATGTACCACCGGGAAATTAATAACTAGACCCTCTGTCATAAAAGTGCAAAGTGAAATTCCTGCATTCCTGGAATGCATCCAGGGGGATATTTGCGGCCTGATTCAGCCCTTGTCCGGGCCATTTCGATACTTTATGGTGCTCATCGATGCTTCCTCGAAATGGTCGCATGTATGCTTATTGTCAACAAGAATCCATGCTTTTGCAAAGCTGATCTCGCAGATCATAAGAATTAAGAATGTTTTCCCTGATCATCGCATGAAGTCCAATAGAATGGACAATGCAGGAGAATTTACTTCAAAGGCATTTGATGATTATTGCACGGCAACAGGAATAGCAGTTGAGCACTCTGTATCGCACGTCCATACGCAGAATGAACTAGCTGAAGCACTAATAAAGATAATTAAGTTCATTGCCAGACCGCTTTTGCAGAGTTGTAACTTGCCCAACACTTGTTGTGGACACGCAGTCCTACACGCAGCAGCTCTCATCAATTTCAGACCTTCGGCCTACAACATCCATTCTCCTATGCAGCTTGTGCACGGGATCATCCCGAAGATCTCCCAACTCAGGAAATTTGGGTGTATGGTATATGTTCCTATACCACCCCCTCAGCAGACTGCAATGGGCCCTCTCCGTAAGTCTGGGATATACGTTGGTTATGAGAGTGCATCCATAATAAGGTATTTGGAACCCATGATTGGAGACTTGCATACAGCCCGATTCGCTGATTGCATATTTGACGAGGATCGTTTCCCGTCATTAGGGGGAGGAAATCAACCTTTGGATGAAAAATACCGGGAAATCATATGGCATTCCACAGAGATCCCCAAGCATGACCCCCGTACTAATGAAGCAAATCAAGAAGTCCAGAAGATAATTGATTTGCAGAATTTAGCAAATGAACTGCTTGATCATTTTTGTGATCTGAAGGGCGTGGTTAAGTCGCATGTACCCGCAAGAAATGCACCAGAGAGGGTGGAAATACCAAAGAAAATAGAAGGTATCTCTCATCCTGTTCAGAGGCCTCAAAGAAAAAGAACAGGAAAACTGGCTCCTCAAACCCAAAGTACCCGGAGACGTCTGGAGAAAACTGGGCGAGAGGACTTACCACAACCAATCACGAAAATACCCCAAGGAAAGAAGGGGAGCCAGTTGAGACTTGGCACTGGAAAGAAGCCAACGAAAAAGGCAATTCGAGACTTGAACCTTCCACTGCAGGAAGCCGCTGGAAATAATGTGTGCGCACACATGGGTGATGAAAAGCTAAAGGAACTTGCTCCTACGATAGGGAATAGCAGCGAAGAGCAAGTAGAAGTGCATGAAGCACCCCATGAAGAAATGACCATAAACTTTGTAATAACAGGAGAATCCCTGAATAGAGCAACAGCCAACGTTGATGCATACTTTGGAAAGAAGATTGCCTCGATCATTGATTATGATCCCGAGCCTGCATCTCTCGCAGAATGCAAGAAAAGGCTAGATTGGGAAGAATAGAAGAAGGCAATCACTGCAGAGTTAGTCTCTTTGAACAAGAGAGAGGTGTTTGGGCCCGTATGCCGCACACCTCCCCATATAAACCCTGTAGGTCACAAATGGGTCTTTGTTCGGAAGAGGAATGAAAACAACGAAGTTGTAAGGTACAAGGCAAAGCTAGTAGCTCAAGGTTTCACTCAACATCCTGGAGTTGATTATGAAGAAACCTATTCTCCGGTCATGGGAGGAATTACCTTTAGATATTTGATCTCAATGGCAGTCAACTTGAAGTTGAGAATAAAGCTAATGGATGTTGTCACAGCATATTTGTATGGAAACTTGGATTCGGAGATATACATGAAAGTACCGGAAGGAATTCCTATCCCAAACCAAGACGGAGCAAATAGAAACCTGTACAGTGTGAAATTGGAGAAATCACTGTATGGGCTAAAGCAGTTAGGAAGAATGTGGTACAATCGCTTGAGTGATTTTCTCTGCAAGAAAGGCTACACAAACAACAAATATTGTCCATGTGTGTTTATACAGCGATCCCCAAATGAATTCTGTATAATCCCCGTCTATGTAGATGACTTGAACATCATTGGGACGGATGAAGAGATTGAAGAAGCATGCTCATACTTGAAGTCTGAGTTTGAAATGAAAGATTTGGGTAAAACCAAGTTTTGTTTAGGCTTGCAGCTTGAGCATGTCCAAGGAGGAATCTTGGTACACCAATCAACCTACACACAGAAAGTGTTGGAAAGATTTGGCTTTGAAAAGGCATATCCTGCAAAGACTCCAATGGTCGGAAGGTCACTCCAAGCAGACCTAGACCCATACAGACCTAGAGAAGAGGGGGAGGAAGTCCTGGGAGCAGAATTCCCAAATCTGAGTGCAGTTGGAGCGCTCATGTACCTTGCGAATAGCACCAGGCCGGGCATTGCGTTCGCTGTGAATTTGCTAGCCCGGTACAGTGCAGAACCCACCAAAAGGCATTGGAAAGGGATCAAGGACATCTTCCGCTACCTCCAAGGAAGCAAAGATCTCGGTTTGTTCTTTAGAAGAAACAATGAACTGAATTTGGTTGGCTACGCCGATCTTTGAGTACTTATCGACCAAGATATCTTGGCAAGTCCCAAACTGGCTATGTTTCCTATGTGGAGGAACAACAGTTTCCTGGAAGTCGTCTAAGCAGACCCTTGTCTCGACGTCAACAAACCACTCGGAAATCATTGCTTTGTATGAAGCATCTCGTGAATGTGCATGGCTCCGAAGAATGGTTCACCATATCTAGAAGTCATGTGGCTTGAACATTGAGCAAACTCCCACGATCATATATGAAGATAATGCAGCTTGTGTTGCCCAAGCACAGATGGGTTATGTGAAGAGCAATCTCACGAAGCATATTAACCCCATGTTATTCTATGCTCACGAATTGCATAAGATGAACGAGATTAAGATATTGCATACTAAGTCATGTGAAAATCTCGCAGATTTGTTCACTAAATCACTCCCAGCATCTACCTTCGAAAGGTGCGTAAAAGAGATTGGGATGATGAGACTTAGAGAAGTGCATATTTCAAGGGGAGATATTTCACATACTCCCACATGAATCTCGAACATGAATTTTGAGTACCCAACATGAATCTCGAAGATTAGCAATTGAAGTTTGGGTGAATTGTACTCTTTTCCCTTAGCAAGTTTTTCATGAAGTTTTCTTGCATAAGGTTTTGACGAGGCAATTCGTGCAACACAGTGAGCGTATGCTGTGTACTCTTTCTCCAAGTATTTTTTTCACTGGGTTTTTCTGGAGTTTTAATGAGGCATATGCATCTCGCGGCAAAGGGCCCAAGGGGGAGTGTTTGAAAACTACGTGGCCCAATGAAAAGCCAACGATGGTCTCTTAGCCGAAACCCTATACGACTACTATATAAGGAGGAGGGGTCTCCCCCCATTGTACAAGCAATCAGAAAGCAATAAAGTATTCCACGTCGCTTTCTCTAAACCTGTGTGTCTCTCTCTCCTCCAATTTTAGATCTGTTCGGAAACCCCGGACTATTCGATAGCGTGGTTCCTTAACAGAAACAATTACATATGCCAGCCGGTCATTGATTATTTGTTCCAACATGGCCCCGATGCAGCTTCTTTCCCGGTGCATGTTTCGGTCCAATTTCCCCCTCTGTGCCCCTGCCGGTCACTCCGGCGTGCCTGCGGCCCTGCTTGGTCGATCGACTGCCTCGCCGACAGTGCAATGCAGTGCGAGCAGCAGGCCGGATCGATCGATGCAGTCAGCCGAGCCATAATTAAGCGCAAACAACAAGTACGTCGTACTAGCAGTGCCACGTAATTGCCGAATGCATGCAGGCATGGCGTTTTGACAAAGAGTGGAGCAGGCAGGCCACGATCGAAGAGTCAGTCAGTGGGCAGGTGCTCCTGTGTTTGTTTTTCTTCCATGTGCTCACCGCTGACGGAGCAGCTGGATGCCCAGATCGAAGAGTTCAGCACTTCAGCAGTGTGTGTGTGCAAGGTTAAAAAATTCGGCGAAATTTCGCCGAAATTTCGGATTTCGGACCCCCCGAGTTTGGAAATACCGGATGAATTTAAAATTTTTCGAAAAATTTGAAAATGCTACAGTAACTTCGGGAAATTCGGCGAAATTTCGGGATTTTGAACCGGTTTTGCAGGTTTTGTGGCCGGATTTGACCGGAATGGCATCAATAACCTATAAGAAAGTGATCTTCAATGATAATTTGTCCAAAAAGTTAATTTTTTTAGACATTTTAAAGTTTGAACAGAAACACTGTCGGAATTTTATAAAATTGAGGAAGTCTTTTCATGACATGAAAAATTTATGGTACCATAATAAGACAACTAAGATCATACAGAAAAATTTTGAAAATATTTTAACTTCGTTTGTTATATTTTAAAAATAAAAAACAGAATTAGCATTAACAAGGTAGTAAGAGTGTTAGAATTTTATAAATTTATTAATGTCTGATCATCACCTGAAATTTTTATGAAAAGTTATTAATTATGTGATAACCCTTCTGTAAAAGTTTTAGAAAATTTGAACCTGTTTTGGCTACTCAATTAAAATGTATAAACGGTATGAACACGCAGCTCAAGTCCGAAACTGGAAGTAACATATTCACATTTGTTGGGAATTTTTTCTTTTTTGATCATGATCTCAAAATTTTATGAGAATATCGTCGATGCGTTCCAACTATGTACAATTTTTTTTATAATTTTTGCATGCTCGAAACTATTCCAAAAAAATGTAATGTCAAGTAGCATTTCCATATATTTTGAGATTTTTTTATGGTTAATCATGATGTCAAAATTTTATGAGAATATGATCAATGCTCTAAGAACATCCAAAAAATTTTACATAATTTTTTCGTACTTATAACTATGAGAAACAAAATTTCAAAGAAAACTTAATGGCAAGGATAATTGGTCTTTGCTTTACAAAGATGTTTTTGGCTTCACGAAAGCAGATGGACCTCAATAATTGTCCCTTGCTTTATAGAAGACAGGCAGCTCGTTTCACATGCATGCACTGTACACTCATTTTCACTTTCCTCTACTTCCCTGCCTCTCCAAGCCGAAGCGACCTTCCCTCTCCCTGATCCGCCCAAAATCCGGCCAAATCCGGGCATTTCCGGCCGTCTGCAGCAAGATTTCGGGCATAAGTAGCGAAATTTCGGGCCTCTGAAGCGAAATTTCGGGTTGGTTTGGCGAAATTTCGGTCGAATCATCAAATCGCCAGCAGGTCAGTTTTTCCGAGCAAACTTGTTTAATTTTCGGTTTAATTCATGTATTCTAGTCTGTACTCTGTAGAATGAAGATGATCTAGTAGAAAAATAGAAGAGATTAACCGTGCTTGGCACACACTGTGAATCTTATGCTAAAAGACGTGTGTGATGACCCAGAAATCAGAAAGGTTGTGGGAGAGGCCAAGAGGATTTGTAGATTCATGTACAACCACAAAAATCTGCACGCACAGATGCGAAAACATATTGGGGGAGAGTTGGTGAGGCCAAATGCCACTAGGTTTGGCACGACCTTTGTTTTTTTGGATAGCTTCAACAAAAAAAGGAGAAGTTCCAGCAGTGGATGACACATCTTGACTGGGGCAGTAGCAAGTGGGCTACGATGGAGGAGGGCAAGTACGCATATGACCGCATCCTGAACAGGGAGTTTTGGGAGTGGATGGAGTGGTCAGTTGTGGCTGTAGAACCCTTGTACAGAATGTTGAGGTTCGCGGATCAAGACAAGTTACCGACGATCAGCGGTGTCATGATGCAGTACGCGACTGTGCGAAATGAGTACAACAGCCGCTTGCGGGAGCACGGAGAGCACTACAAGATGTTCTTGCAAGTCTTGGAAAAGAGGTTTACCGAAATAAGGGAAACCACATTCGTGCAAGCAGGTCAGTAAAATTAATATGTTACACGTACGTCGATCCGTACGCGCGGCACTGAAAGGACAGGGGATGTCGCCTAGAGGGGGGGTGAATAGGCGAATTAAAAACTTTATAGCTAAATGCAGCGGAATAAAAATTTGCAGCTAAATAAAATCTCCCGAATTTCCTGAACAATCCGGAGTGTCCGGATATTCAATCCGGATACTCCGGATAGTCCGATCCCGAGGGTCCTAACCCGGAGTGTCCGGGGTATTTCAATCCGGATACTCCGGATTATCCGGACTGTCCGGGGTATTCAATCCGGATACTCCGGATAGTCCAATCCCGAGGGTCCTAACCCGGAGTGTCCGGGGTATTCAATCCGGATACTCGGATTATCCGACGATCGGGTTCGAGGATTCTGGATACTCGGATTGAGGACTTGAATGGAGATTTTAAATCTTTGCAATTTTTCAACAATCTACTTGAATACAAAAGATCTAAATACCATCAGTACATGGGGAAATCTGTAGATCTAGAGCCAAACACAACAAAAGAGTAGATCGGGCAATTTCAAGATTCAAAATCAAATGCTAAAGCAAGAGAAAGAAGCAAACTTGGATACGATGATTTTTCACCCGGTTCGGATCCTTGAGGATCCTACGTCTCCGTTGAGGCGGCTCGGTCACACTTGAGCCGGGTCTCTTTCAACCCTCTTCCTCCGGTGTTGCACAAATGCACTCGCCGGTCTTCACTCCTTTGATTCCTTCCCTTACGGAGGCGGAACCGCCTTCACAAACTTCCCACGGCCAACCACACAAAGCTCGGTGGCTCGTGGCGACCTCCTAGCCGTCTAGGAGTCCTCAACCTCCAAGAGTAACAAATGCTCAGGAAGAACAAACTTGGAGATGAAATCAAGTGCTCAATCAACTCAAATCTCACTCTCCAAACTCTTCCCAACCCTTCTCACAAGGGGATCACTTAGATCTAAGGGTAAAAGCTCCCTCAAAGCCCCCCACACAGCCCCTCAAAAATCCACTCCAAAAACCCCACCAAAAAGCTCTCTCAAAAAGAGAGAGGAAGGGCTATATATAGAACTCCCCAAAAACTAGCCGTTGGGGGCTGGCTGCGCACAATCCGGAGACTCGGTTTCAATCCGGATACTCGGATTGATCGAGAAAACGCTAACAGAGAGACCCAACCCGAGAGTCGGATGAATATCCGGATACTCCGGATGATCCGGATAGTCGGACTAACTCCGGATAGTCCGAATCAAGATCGAGCAAACTCGACAAAACGAGCATAACTTTTGACTCGGACTCCGATTTCAGAGATTTTGGACTCTCCGAAAGCTAAGAACGAGGGCTACACAACCAACAAGATCTCACTATCCAAAACTCAAAGGATAACCACAGATTTCACAAAGAAATCAAGAGAGACCTACAACCCTCACTTTCCCAAGCACTACCAACACCACTCTCTTTCTAAGATTCACAAGGATGGATCACTGAGCACTTGACACATCTAAAAGTCATTCGACATCGCATCCCTCTTAATAGTACGGCAATCCTTAGACTCAAGTTAAATCAAAGATAATATAAGTCTAGAACTAGTCACTTGCCGTCTACTTTCTTGATGTCGATGCATGAAGACCTTCACCATATAATTGATGACATCTTCGCCTTGTCCAACTCGACTCGATTCACCTCATGAGACTCTCGTCCTATCAACCTTGACTTGATCATCCTCTCTGACGATCTCCACGCCAAGTTGCTCTTGACTTAGTCCTCAGCTCTTGGTGACACCGCCGTCTTGTTGACCTCGACAATGATCATCCTCCAAGATACCTTGGTCATCATACACATACGGACCTAATTCTTTCCAAACTACTCATGAAAGACATTAGTCCCAAAAGCTCAATAGATATGAATAAGTTGATATTTGTGAGCAGTTGATTTCAACAAGTGTTTCATATAAAGAAGCACAACACAAAATAGAAACACTTGACATAAGAAATGTTCTCTACTAAGTGCATCACGATGAATATGTAATTGATCTATATGCACTTAGAGAGATAATTGCCAATGTGATGAATCAATTAAATCATGGCAAGGATCACAGACTTTACTTAAATAAAGCACATGATAGAATATACACGAATTGTACATGTGCAAATAATATTTGGAGTAAGAGTAAATATGTGATCCAACACTAGATAAACTTCACTAAGAGAATTGCATGAGAAGATATACAAATAAAACATGCATGCACCAAGTCAATCTATAGCAATATGAAGTTTAACTCTAGTTAATATATGCATACTATAATGAACTCAAATGAATATATATGCACAAATAAATATGACATGAACCAATGTGCATATATATAATCAACATGCTACTTGGAGTTCACTATGCATTTGCACAAAAGGAATGCAATAACAAATATAGAATAGATACCAAAATTGCATACCTTATCTTTGCTTAACCTTCCTATTTGATTTTCCTCTAAATAGATGAGACTGATACTCAACTAGGCAATAACAAGTTAGTCTCATAGCAATATAATCATATTAGAGGTTTGTCATTTGCTAAGCACTAAGTTAAGCATTTACTTAATTTACATAGATTGTCATTATGAGTGTTTGTCATTAATCACCAAAATAACATAAGTGCCTAGATGCACTTTCAATCTCCCCCTTTTTGGTGATTTATGACAAACCTATTATCAATTGCACCAAATGACAATATTAAGATATTTTAGCATTAAAACAAGCATAAAGATACAATAAGAGATCATACTTACAAGTCATCCCTTTTGTCAATCGATTAGGGACAATTGATAATTCCATAAATTCTCCCCTTTGTCATTAATCCCAAAAGGTGCTTAAAAGATTCTTATTGTTTATTCAATAAAATCTGTTCTCCCCCTTGATTGCACACTCAATAAAAAGATTAGGGAGAAATAAAATAAAAATAAGGAGCTAGTAATAGGACAATAATATTAAGCTCCCCCTAAATCTAGGCAAGATATGATACCAATTATTTCCAAGATTTAGGTAATAGATTTTTCTAGTTATACCAAATTAAAGAAGTCATGATTCTTAGGATATAAGTGATGCTTAAACATGACACACGAATATGATTTCACATATTCTTTAAACATCAAGATCATATAGCAAATTTATATAATTTAAGCACATGCTCATGATCAAATCAAATTCTAACAATCAAGATCATATAAAGAAGATTGCACAATAAGGAATTGCTTATATGATCACAAGATGTATACAAGATCATGAATCAAGGTTGTATAAGTAAGATGCACTTTCATGATCAAGAATTTCATAAACTTATCAAGGGTATATCTCTTTGCAATGTGTCATCCATATGTACCTTTTAGTTCTTGATAATGCCGAATGCAAGTTAGATGACACTTCAAAACAATTTAGGATTAGAGGATACCTCTTGAAAGATACCAATTAATCATATCAATTGAAAAATACAACACCATTTAGAATAACACAATTTAGCATAATGGTGTGCACAGATATTATTGAATATGGTCAGAAAAGAAACACGTCCCTTTGTCGATTCTTGTCCACCGCATGTTCGAATTGGTCATGATCACCGCGCCGGTCTTAGATCCCTCGTACTATGGAGCTCCTCTCCATTTCCTTCATCCCACCGTCGAAGGTGACCCCTTTTCCAATACCTTGAACATCAATAGACAAGCACACGATTTCCGGGAACAAATATCTTTTAATTTGACCCAAGTTAGTTTGATAATGTCTAACTACAACATGCATGATATATATGATATACAAGACAATACTCTTTGCATGCAATTTTAAAAATAATTTGAAGATATCAATTGAAGATTTTATTACACCACTTTATAATGAAAATATTTGAAACTCATTCAAATTTAATCTTGACATCCACTTGTAAGAGAGACAATGAGTAAAACACATTCAAACTCACTCTTGAGCTTACAAGGGAAATTTTCTCTTTTCCATAATAAACTCGAAGTTATGCAAGAGAGAAAACATTTTGAGGCTAAGTTACAATTAAATCCAATTTCCAAAAGAAATTAGCCAAAAGATGCACTTTCATTGGAATGAAAACTTAAATAGATATGCTCCACTTTGAAGCTTGGAGCAATGGATAAGTTCACTTAGTTTTCATCTTGAAAGGCTTGCCAAGATTCCAATTTAAAACTCTTAAAGTCTCAAAAAGATTCAAATAGCAGCACAAAGTCGATTATAACTTTTAAACTATTGCTCAAATACAAAAATCATCAACGCGAACAGATCCGACTAAAATCCTCTTGAGGGCTATGAAGACCGAATATTGATTTGAGCAAAGGAGAAACCCCAAAAATAGGATGAACAAGATATTGCAAGAAAGTATAGATAGCAATTTTAGAATTTGGGCGAAGTTGTACAACCGGATACTCGGTGTTTTTGATCCGAGTGTCAGGATAATCCGGATACTCGGATATATTACGGATACTCGGGTTGTTCACTTCATCCCTAAATCAACATTTTGAATTTGGATCAAATCTTGATCAAATGAAGTCCAATAGCCATAAGATTTTGCGAAATGATCCATGAACATCCAAGAGACTTTTCTAAAAGGATTTTCTCAAATATCACCCTCCAATAAAAAAAAATTAGATCAAAAGAAGCATTGGAGGTTTAGTTTTGACACTAAGTCAAATAAAGTCAACAATCTCGCAAATGAGTTCAAATAAATTTGAGAATTTTTCAGATATGAACTCCATATGTGAGAGAAGGTTTTCTAACAAAGATTTTCAATAAATAAATTTTACTTTGAGAAATGTGGTGAAATTTGCATATGAAACACATAAAAGATTAAGATTTTCACCAAATCCTCAAAATAGAACCAAATGAGTTTTGAATGGTAATATGCAATTATATGGCTTCATATGATTTAGAGAGATGTTTATAAGCCTATTTGCATAATCAAATCCATTCAAATCGTAAAATCAACTTAATGCAAGAGTATGCCAAATAAGATCGAAAGAGAGAAAAAGGCATAATTATTTCAAATTAAGTTGAAATTATTTGAAATTAGGCATAAACATTATTTAGACTCCCAAGAAACTTTTTCAAAAAGAATTTTCCAAAAAGGAGTCTCCAAAAAAGATATGCCAAATTTTGATTTGTAGGCATGATTTTTACTCAAAGAGAAGAAAAGTCAAAACTTTTTCAAATTGAGTCCAAATGGTTTGAAACTTTCCAGAAATAAACATTGGACTATTTAGAAGGTTTCCCAATAAGAATTTCATTAAAAGAAATTTTCATTCAAAAGATATGACAAAATGCGCTTTGTAGGTTTGAAAAGAAATTGAATTTTCGCCAAATATTCAAAATGCATTCCGGATTGAAATTTATGGAGATTTGAACTTTCATAGCTTTGTATGATTTAGAAATACTATTTCAATCCAAGATATGCAAATAAATCCAATTCAAATAGCGAAATCCACAAAATGCAACAACGGGTCATTTTGGGTGAAATGGATGATTTTGGCCAAATTCAAATGGCTATAATTTTTGAACGGTTGGTCGTTTGGAAAAACTTTGAACTAGAGAAATGCTTAAAATGACCAACCCTATGAGTTTTGTATTGACCACTTTTTCAAACTCCAAATAGATTTTGCTTTAGAAAAATTTGAAGTTAAAAGCAAAAGCAAGATCACAAAGATCTTTTTAAGCCAAAGTTTGACTTTTAGCTTCTAGCCAAGGGTTAGATACTTGAAAACATTTGAAAACATTTTAGAAGACTATTTTCATAAGATTTTGCATTTCAAACAAATATTTTGCTTTTAACCCTTTTTGGAGCAAGTTAAATAGGAAATAGTTTTTTCATAAAAAGCCTCCAAATACAACTCAATTTGGATTTCATATAATTTCAATTTCCATGGCTTAGAAATGATTATCAAGATGGTTTCTAGCCAACATTTATAATGAAATCCAACTTGAATGCTAAGATTTGAGCAAAATGCTTGAATAAGCTATTTTAGTTCAAACCAAAAACTTTTCGGGCCAAAATTGATTTCAATATAGAATTTTCATTTTGAAAGCTTGTAAAACATTTGAAATACATATTAGAATACTTTTACAAAGCTTTTCACAATTTTGGGCCTTTTAAACATAAGATTTGACTTTTGACCAAAATGGTCCTTTTGAAATAGCTATTTGTAAAACAAAGCCAAATATTTCAACACAAGATTCAAATGAAGAATAAGATGAGATATAGAGATTTGAATTTCGTGTATGAGTCTAAGATACCATTTTGAACCAAGATACTACACAAGATCCGGTCCAAACGGAGAAACTCACTAAGTGCAATAGTATGACAATTATGGGTCAAATATAGTTTTTCGGCGAGTTTCAAAATCAAATAACTTTCACTAGGTTGGTCTTTTGAAAGTCTTTTGAACACAAGAATTGTTAAGAATGACCAACTCTAGGATTTTTGTTTTGGAATTACTTTCAAATTCATTTTACATTTAATTCTATGAAAATTATAAGTTTAAATCCAAAACAAGATACTACTATCTAGATTTTGATCATGAAACTCATTTTCTTTTCAAAATGGATTTTGTGAAGCCAAAACCTTTGAAAAACATTTCAAATATATTTGTATACATTTTGCAATTAGTTTTCACAAGAATACTAATAGTATACAAAATTTTGACTTTTGGCTAAATGGCTTGATTTTGAAAATATATATATATTTGCACTTATATAAATATGGGCACATGTAGGGATGCAATATACATGGATATGAATTAACACTCCCCCTTAATGTGCCACTATCCCAAACTTACTCAAGATTGCAATCAAAACAACTAATAAGCATGAGCAAGCATATAACAAGCAATCTAAATTGATTTTCATGAATAATGCAATATAACCTACACAAGGCTATAAGCTATAAGAATCAATTTAAATACTTGTTACCCGAGATGGCATTGGTTCATGATTGGAGTGATCATCCTCATGCTTGGCTCCATTTTGCAAATGATTAAGTCATCTTCTCCTTTTGAAGAAGCCAAACGTCCAATCCATCTCATATTGCCTAAAAATCTTTTAGGCGGTTTTTGGTACCCAATCCTTGTTGGGTCCAACAATGTTAGTCACAATAGATTTTGGAACCCAAATGGTCCTAATTTGGATATTATTGAATTGACTAACATAATTAGAAATAGGTTTGCAATAATTATTCCTCCTAGGCAAATGATTGACATTTTTATGAAAAGGCTTAGGAGGGCAATGATATTTTGCAAAACCATTTCTAGTTTGATCTCTTCTAAGCATATGATAATTGAAATTATGCATTGGCTTAGAGGATCTAGCAAATCTAGCAAATGGTTTGCTATTGTTATCTTTCCTAAGCACATGATCAACATGATTTTCTTGGTCTTAGGAAGTCTAGCATTTTGAGCAAACACATTTCTAGATTCATCTCTCCTAAGCAATTGAATATCATAATTTTGCAAATACTTGGGAGAATCGACAAACTTGGCAAACACATTGCCATTTTGTCCTTCCTAAGCAAATAATGATCATTGACGATAATAGGCTTAGGAGTAATACCTTTGGGACAATCCTTACCGATGTGTCCCTTTTTCCGACAATTGTAGCAAGTAGGCTTTGAGCGTCTCTTCTTCTTCTTGACTTGCTCTTTGTCGGTTCGCCTCATTGTTGATGGTTGTGGCTTGATCTCCACTTTATTAGGGCACACGGAGGCGAAGTGTCCCTTCTTGTTGCAAGCAAAGCACTTGATGATCTTGAATGTCTTTCGTTGTGCCTTGTCTTGTTAGTCTCCTCTTGGAGATGTAGCCGAGTCCTCGCTTATCTTGAGGTGCCCTTGGCTTGCTCAAGATCTCGTCGAGAACGGCTTTTCCCTTTATGCACTTCTTCAAGTCATTTTCTAATCTAATGACTTGGGCCTTGAGCTCATTGTTTTCCTCTACAAGATTAGTCTCAATATGCATAGAGGAAGTGGAAACATATGAATTTGAGCAACAAGGTAAATCATTGCAAGAGGTGGATATGTCAAATTTTGATGAAATATTAGGATTAACATTTAAGCAAGACATTTCATCAATTAAATCACATGAGATTCCTATATCCACCTTAGGCTTATGAATTTCTTTGGAAAGGAGGATTCATGATTTTCTTGAAGCATATTATAATCATTTCAAGTGATTCATGTTCAAGCTTCAAAATTTTATATTTCTTTTCTCCTTTCCAAGACATTTATTGAGCTCCTCTAGCAAATTCATAAGTTCATCATAAGTGAGCTCATCATCATCATCGTCACTTACCTCATTCTTACCTTTCGCCATGAAGCAACGGATTTGTGATGGAAGAGCATCTTCATCGTCACTTGAGGTGGAGGTTGAGGTTGATGGAGATGTCGGTTCTTCATCACTTGAGCTTGAGGTGGAGCTTGATGTTTCATCTCCCGACATCTCTTCCTTAATGCAATCCTCAATAGAAGTGGATGATTCAAATAGTTCTTGAAGCTTTATCCACATTTCATGAGCGCTCTTGAGATTGCATATTCTATCAAAGATTTCATCGCTCACAACACAAAATAAAACATTAGTAGCTTGAGCGTCGAGATGTAGGCATTTCCTCTCTCCTTCAGTTGGAGCAACTTCATTCAATGGAGAGGAAAAGCCGACATCTACGATCCACCATATTTGGGGGCTCATGGATTTAAAATGAGAAGTCATAATTAATTTCCATGAAGCATAATTTGTGCCATCTAGCACAAGTGGATTATGTGAGTGCACTAATCCTCTAGTCGACATCCTTTACTCTCTAGGCGGTTAAGTCTAATAAAAGAGAGACCTTGCTCGATACCAATTGAAAGGACAGGGATGTCGCCTAGAGGGGGTGAATAGGCGAATTAAAAACTTTATAGCTAAATGCAATGAATAAAAATTTGCAGCTAAATAAAATCTCCCGAATTTCCTGAACAATCCGGAGTGTCCGGATATTCAATCCGGATACTCTGGATAGTCCGATCCCGAGGGTCCTAACCCGGAGTGTCCGGGGTATTTCAATCCGGATACTCGGATTATCCGGACTGTCCGGTATTCAATCCGGATACTCGGATAGTCCAATCGAGGTCCTAACCCGGAGTGTCCGGTATTCAATCCGGATACTCGGATTATCCGGACGATCCGGGTTCGAGGATTCGGATACTCGGATTGAGGACTTGAATGGAGATTTTAAATCTTTGCAATTTTTCAACAATCTACTTGAATACAAAAGATCTAAATACCATCGTACATGGGAAGCTGTAGATCTAGAGCCAAACACAACAAAAGAGTAGATCGGGCAATTTCAAGATTCAAAATCAAATGCTAAAGCAAGAGAAAGAAGCAAACTTGGATACGATGATTTTTCACCGAAGTTCGGATCCTTGAGGGATCCTACGTCTCCGTTGAGGCGGCTCGGTCACACTTGAGCCGGGTCTCTTTCAACCCTCTTCCTCCGGTGTTGCACAAATGCACTCGCCGGTCTTCACTCCTTTGATTCCTTCCCTTACGGAGGCGGAACTGCCTTCACAAACTTCCCACGGCCAACCACACAAAGCTCCGGTGGCTCGTGGCGACCTCCTAGCCGTCTAGGAGTCCTCAACCTCCAAGAGTAACAAATGCTCAGAAGAACAAACTTGGAGATGAAATCAAGTGCTCAATCAACTCAAATCTCACTCTCCAAACTCTTCCCAACCCTTCTCACAAGGGGATCACTTAGATCTAAGGGTAAAAGCTCCTCAAAGCCCCCACACAGCCCCTCAAAATCCACTCCAAAAACCCCACCAAAAGCTTTCTCAAAAGAGAGGAAGGGCTATATATAGAACTCCCAAAAACTAGCCGTTGGGGTTTGTTGCGCACAATCCGAGACTCGGTTTCAATCCGGATACTCTGGATTGGTGAAGAAAACGCTAACAGAGAGACCCAACCCGAGAGTCCGGATGAATATCCGGATACTCGGATGATCCGGATAGTCCGGACTAACTCCGGATAGTCCGAATCAAGACTGAGCAACTCGGCAACGAGCATAACTTTTGACTCGGACTCGATTTCAGAGATTTTGGACTCTCCCAAAGCTAAGAACGAGGGCTACACAACCAACAAGATCTCACTATCCAAAACTCAAAGGATAACCACAGATTTCACAAAGAAATCAAGAGAGACCTACAACCCTCACTTTCCTAGCACTACCAACACCACTCTCTTTCTAAGATTCACAAGGATGGATCACCTGAGCACTTGACACATCTAAAAGTCATTCGACATCGCATCCCTCTTAATAGTACGGCAATCCTTAGACTCAAGTTAAATCAAAGATAATATAAGTCTAGAACTAGTCACTTGCCGTCTACTTTCTTGATGTCGATGCATGAAGACCTTCACCATATAATTGATGACATCTTCGCCTTGTCCAACTCGACTCGATTCACCTCATGAGACTCTCGTCCTATCAACCTTGACTTGATCATCCTCTCGACGATCTCCACGCCAAGTTGCTCTTGACTTAGTCCTCGGCTCTTGGTGACACCGCCGTCTTGTTGACCTCGACAATGATCATCCTCCAAGATACCTTGGTCATCATACACATACGGGACCTAATTCTTTCCAAACTACTCATGAAAGACATTAGTCCCAAAAGCTCAATAGATATGAATAAGTTGATATTTGTGAGCAGTTGATTTCAACAAGTGTTTCATATAAAGAAGCACAACACAAAATAGAAACACTTGACATAAGAAATGTTCTCTACTAAGTGCATCACGATGAATATGTAATTGATCTATATGCACTTAGAGAGATAATTGCCAATGTGATGAATCAATTAAATCATGGCAAGGATCACAGACTTTACTTAAATAAAGCACATGATAGAATATACACGAATTGTACATGTGCAAATAATATTTGGAGTAAGAGTAAATATGTGATCCAACACTAGATAAACTTCACTAAGAGAATTGCATGAGAAGATATACAAATAAAACATGCATGCACCAAGTCAATCTATAGCAATATGAAGTTTAACTCTAGTTAATATATGCATACTATAATGAACTCAAATGAATATATATGCACAAATAAATATGACATGAACCAATGTGCATATATATAATCAACATGCTACTTGGAGTTCACTATGCATTTGCACAAAAGGAATGCAATAACAAATATAGAATAGATACCAAAATTGCATACCTTATCTTTGCTTAACCTTCCTATTTGATTTTCCTCTAAATAGATGAGACTGATACTCAACTAGGCAATAACAAGTTAGTCTCATAGCAATATAATCATATTAGAGGTTTGTCATTTGCTAAGCACTAAGTTAAGCATTTACTTAATTTACATAGATTGTCATTATGAGTGTTTGTCATTAATCACCAAAATAACATAAGTGCCTAGATGCACTTTCAGGCACTCATCTGTTAGTGTCAGTTATCTTTTCCAGTCCGAGAAACCTAGTGCTTGGGAGTCTCAATATGAACATTGGAAGTCTGCCTGGCTACCACGGGATATGACCTGGGAAGAATACAAGCAACAACATGAGCGGAGGTATCACGAGGTCATTGTTGGCAACGCGGAGGTGGAGTTTCAACCACAGTCCTACTACTACTCGTAGGTACGTCATGCAAATATATATTAATTTCATTCTCATATGCAATGGTCTCTCAAAGGCTTAGCATTTATTGGTACACTTGAAGAATTAATTAGGCCACTTTTGTTTGAAGGTTAGAGTGACCAAAATTTGATCATGTTGGCTGGACTTGGCATGCATATGGTGGTCATATAGCACTCTTACCGTAGCATTACAACAAGCACTTGCCTCGCATGGCCCATGGTAGTCGTACGCATTGTGATGCAAGCATGCAATAAATTCTCATATGTATCCATTTTATTTTGTGTCTATTAATTTTCATGCAAATATATATTGATTGTGTTGAATTGTGACTCTCAAACTCAATTTCATCAACATGTCATTAAATTTCTAACTTCACAGGATTTTTAAAATTCTTTAAGTTTGATCAACACCTCAAAATTTTATACAAACATTAATATTACATCAAGACCATCTACCAAAATTTTCAAAAAATTATAACATCGTTACAACAAGTTTTCATTTTTTTCCAATGTGTCGGTAAGCCTTTTAATAGGATAGTACCACTGTTCGAATTTTAAAAAAATCATCAAGCTTGATAATCATCTGAAATTTTTGTGAGAACATTAATTATGGATCATAACCATGCACAAAAAAATTCAATAGTTTCTAACTTTATTTGTACCATTTTCCATTCGGATCAAACTTGTCGGTCAGTGTTCTATCAGGACAGCATCACTCTCTGAATTTTTGAAAATTCCTCACATGTGATAATCAGCTGAAATTTTTATGAGAACACTAGTTATGGATTATAACCACGCAAAAAAATTTCAATAGTTTATAACTTCATTTGTACCATTTTTCATTCGGATCAAACTTGTCGATCAGTGTTTTATCAGGACAGTACCACTCTCCGAATTTTTAAAAATTCCTCATATATGATAATCAGCTGAAATTTTTATGAGAACATCATCAATGTGTCAGGAACCTACAAAACAAATTTCAAAATTTTTCGTTAACGTTTCGACCTCTTTTCAGCCGGTGCAAAAAACCCAAAATTTCGGTAATTTACCGAAATTTGGGTTTTTCGCCAAATTTCGATTTTAATTTCGGATTGGACGGATTTGAATTTTTAAATTCAAATTTTGTCCGAAATATTTCCGAAATCTAAAAATTTCGCCGAAATTTCGCCGTCCGGTCTGGGCCGAAATTTATTCCGAAACCGAAATTTTAAACCTTGTGTGTGTATGCATCCATTGATATCGTGCATGCCGTGTTTGCACGTACGTGTACGGTGTACTCCGCTCCAAGCCTCCTTCGAGTGTACACATCGATCAGCGCACACGGGGTGGAGGAGATGAGCATCGAGCTGATGAGGAACATGCCTGCACGCACGCACCACTACTACAGAACAGCACATCACTGTCGGTTCCAAAACCCCATCACTGCCGGTCATTGGCGCCGGCAGTGATTGGTCGGCAGTGATACTCGAGGATTATCACTGCCGGCTCGAGAACCGGCGGTGATAAGATTATCACCGCCGGTTCTACCTACAACCGGCGGTGATATTGACTATCACTGCCGGATCAAACTAAAATCCGACAGTGATAAGGACTATCACTGCCGTATCAAACCAAAATCCGGCAGTGATAAGGATTATCACTGCCGGTTATATCTACAACCGGCAGGGATATTGTACTAGCACTGCCGGGTTGTACCATAATCCGACGATGATATATACATATCACTTTGGGTTTTCTCCAAGAACCGCAAGTGAAAATCTTGCATATTTTTTGTGCAATATATATATATATATTTATATAATTGTTTACAGTGTCCATATGTTAGTATATAAAGCATCGTTCAAAGCATAATTAAAATATATGCATGTATCGACTAAGCATCGTTAAAATCATAATTCAAATATATTAAATTACGCATCATATAATTTGCTTTTACAATGTAGCTCGACTACATGTCATCCCGTTTGCTTTGATTTTACAATGAGTCGAAGTAGACATGTCACGCGTCTAGGCCATAGGAATGAGGCGATGAGGCTACTCGTGGAACTCGCCGCTTGGATTGATGATCTCATCATGAATGAATCCGCGAATGTTCTTGAATTGCTATAATTTCGTGAGCAATAACTTATTGGTTCTCGCTTTGGAGCGCTGTTTTGAAAAAAATGAAGTTACTTAATGATGATATTTGTTAAATAAAAAAGGGCATCAAAGTGTAATTACGTACTATGGCTTCGTTATAGCCGACACTCTCCGTGACAATTGAATGCATATTTGTACATACATAGAATGCACATAAATTGTTTCCGGGTTCCTACTTCATGCATGGGAAGTCATTTATTATTTCAAAATTTTTCCGGTATGGACGATACCGAACACTTTTCTTGCGATGCAAGTAAAAAGCCACGTGAATGATTTTAAATAGTAATTAAACTTAAATGCAATAGAATGGAATTTTGCTAGAGTAATAACGCAATGATCGAGTTTACCTGTTCAGCATGTCCCAAAGGTCTTGGTACAGATTAGTTTGTTTTCTCATGGAGTCCAAGACAAAAATCCTGCTAGCATCTAAGCTGGATGACGAGGAGGACCCAGTGAAACTCGCACATATATGTCAACGTAGTCAATTACTCCCACATCGTGCGTGTTACGCAAAAATAGTAAAACGATATTAGAAGTCGAGATACGTGCTTGAAGTTATAGGGTAAAAGAACGGAGGTTTTGTATTGCGACTTCAAAAACATTAAATAAATAGTCTTCAACGAATCGTGGATTGTCGTTCACAAGTTTCTCGTTGACGAGCCCGGATCTAAGAATGCTAGATTGTCATTGTTATTTCTTCTACATGTCTGTACCTCCATTCTACATAAGAAAGAAGTTAGAGATGCAATTAAACGAAGCAGTAAATGCTCAACGATATCTTGTGCACTTACAAAGTCCATAGTCTAAGTATGTTCACGTCCGGGGCATCTTCTTTGGTACAACATATACAGCCTCCGTGAAAAGAACCCAACAGATGTTATCCCCATTGTGAAAATCTTGCTCTGTGTATCTGATTGGGAACGCCTCCATACCATCGTTGGACTGCTGCATGTACCACTGATGGACGCGCCGCAGTTTGAGTTGTAAGGTTGTCGAAATGAGCTGGTTCAACCAGCGGTTTTCCCATAACAAACTTCCACCGAGACCTTGCGCCAGAGCATCTAGTTGAACATCATCTGCTTGAGCATCCCGCTTTAACGTGTCGGCACTAGCCGCCGCAAGTACTGCTTTCTGGATATGCGCTCGTAGTCCGATATTTTGCAAGGTTCAGAAGCCTGCCCGTCTTTTGCACTTTTGCCATACTCAAGAAAAACTTTTGCGCGTCAGCATCAACTTTAGTCTTCTTACTTGATGGCACCTTTTTAAAGTGAGATGCTACGCAGGCGCTTACATGCTTTTTCCGCTCTTCCTCGTCATGTCAGCTGATAGTTTCTTTTGTGGTTGTCCAGGTTCACAGATGGTTGAGATTTCTTCGAGGACGGTGCCGATCGCCGAGATGTTCCGTTGTTCGATTCTTCACGCTTTTGGCGGAGGAGTCGGGCTTTTTCGGTTGGTGCCGGCGGAGGAGTTGGACTTTTCTGGTTGGCGGCGAAGGGCGGAGGTCTCGTGTGGAGAGTGCGGTGATCATCATCATCGTCGCCCTCATCGTCCGAGCCAAACTTAATCAAGCTCTTGCGCCATGCGAGAAGCCATTCACGTTTTCTCCTAGCTTTTGTTCCCATCCTCGCCAGGATCTCTACCTCCATTTTTCGGTATTGGCGGGACACCGCCCACTTCGACCTGGCGAATCCTCGTGGTATCGGGCGACAAGCAAAGTCCGTGACTCTGGCATGGCCAAGCCCCGCCTCACCACCTTTATGGTAATGCCATGTGCGGCCAAATGTAGTTTGCACGGTGTCGGTTCTTTGATGTCATCCACAGAAAACGCATCCATGCTCTTGGAATCCTGTGGACGCCGCAATGCTCTTACGAGCACCGGACCGATGAGCTCGGGGCTTTCACCGGTGGCGGTCGTGAGTGAGAGCTTTCATGCGACTTGCTCCACGGCCTTATCTAGTTCCGACCTTTGTTCCTCTAGCGCCTCGTGATAAAGATCTTTATCCGACGTTCCAGTTGATCTTCTCTTAATCTCTTTGAGCGTTTGTACATCCATGCGTCTGCGGGAAGGCTTCTTTCCACGTGACCAAACCAACTCCTCAGTGCGACTGGATGCTCCTTGTTACCTGGGGCTATGGTTAGCTCGTCATTCTCCTTCGTGGCGCGAAAGATCCTTGGGAAGACCGTGAGTGAGCATCTGTGATTCTACGCAACACTTCCCGCTCTCTATCGGTTCAAGCTTAAGCGCCATCATCGGAGATAGAAGCACCCTCCCAAGCAACCGTGCTTTGATCTTTCGCTTAAGGCGGCGTTGCAGAATTATACCCTTGCGGTCATTTCTTGTTCTGACCGATCCCATCTTTGGTATTTTCTTCACGTACCCTCCTGCTCCTAGTCCGTGAGGGTGAATATTCTTATCCGCGTTTGCTTTGTTCCTTTCACTTACTATGTGAGCTTCTTGCACCTCTTATACGCCACAAATTCATCCCGAACTCCCTTAACTTTGGGTGCGTGTCAAAATTCGGCGTTTCATTCTTTTCACATAATTCTTGTTTAATCTTTGTCTTCCAATTCTTCCACGCATTGCACATGATCTGAGTGCTCGTTTCTTTGCAATCAGCTCGGTCCCTTAGGGGAACTGGAAAACTTGTTTCACTTGTCCCATAAAGAGTTCTTGACTCATTGGGTACCACCCATTGGTCACCTCCGCGCCAATCCATGATCTATAGGCGATGGGCACGTCATCCCTAGCAATAACCCCACAGTCTGTCCCAGTCACGGCCCCAATGATGACTCGGTATAGCGGGTTCCCCGATTGCCGAGAGCTCCACTATGTTAAAAATTCCCTTAGGCATCTTGTTCGGACCACGACTTGCTGCGCGCGCCTTCGTTGATCGAGGCCTTTGAGCACGCAAATTGATCTTCTAAATTATTAGTCGTCTGGGCCTACCATGTTTTGGGAACCACGAAGTACTAAAACTTTACCTCGCTTACGTGCGTATCGTCGAGGTTGGTCCATGGTCGGGTCCTGCGAGTTCGAGATAGGACGTTGGGCTATTATTCGGCTACCCTTCCTCCTTCGTCCATATTTGAGGGCCCAACTCCTCCGGCACTTATCCTTCGTCGGAGGCCATTCCTAGCAAGTTTGTTGAAAATTTCCAATTAACAAGGTCATTTTGAAAGACACATACAAACAAGGATTGACATTGAAGTTAATCCCGTGAAAGGATGTTTACATATCCTGTGATACATACACATATACATCTATACATTAATATTGTAGAGAACTACTTGAAATTGAGAATGGTCATTGAAGTGTTGCTCTCTTTCATTTTCTTTATAATTACGTCATTCTGGACTCTTTATAATTGTACTGCTGCCCCAAATTCCAAACTAAATCAAGCAATTCTACTAAATAGAAAGCTACATGGCATGTTTATTGAAAGGAGTACTCAATAATACACATCTTTAAAGAACATGTACACACATATTTTTTTTATCTGTATACACAAACATCCTTGAAGGACACATACACATATACATCTTTTTTTAAATCTGCATTCTCCAGAATATTTTTACCATGAACACAAATATAAGCATACACGTACACAAGATATATACACATCTGCAGGAGATGTACACATACATGTATACTTTGTCGATGTGTTAGCACATATTTTCTGAATAAGCGCATATGCACATTATGTCTCTCGACACAAATCAAACATATAGCAATAAACATATGCACGTTACATACAGTCCAGGTAACCATACACATATACATCCAGGTAACCATACACAGTACGCATGATCAAAGGTCTAAACGCATGTAATTATATACAACCGTAACTGGAAATACATAGAGAATAGTTTATATTGCCGATGAAGCAAAAAAGGAATCGGCCAACTTCGGAGGGCGACAGAGGCCTTTAGCCACGCGGTATTTCCCTCTCGCGTATGCACCAATACACATTTAACAATTAAGGTAAGTAACTATTGAGCAAATCAGTAATTGGTATAAAAAAGAGTACATATTATAGCTACCTTTGGTCAAGAGGCTTGCAAGACAAATTGATTTAAGCCGAGAACAAAGATGCACCATAGATACGAGATATGCAACCCAAGCTTGAGTGATTATGATTAAGTACACCAAGAAATCAAGAACATTCAGTAAAAAACGGCGGGGCGACGGCGGGTCATTACCGAAGCAAAGAACGGCGGGCGACGGCCGAGGCGATGCGATCGCGGCGACGGCGCGGTGAGGTTCGCAACAGCGGGCGATGAGGTCCGGCGGTGAGGTCGAGGCGACGGCCGGGCGATCTTGTGGCGGCGAAGCGATCGAGGAGACGGTGGCGGCGTCGGTTGAAGGGGAAATGAGGGGAGTGGCGCGGCGTCAATTTATAGGGTTAGAGTATCACCGCCGGTCAACACAAAACCGGCGGTGATACACTATCACCGCCGGATAATAAAGAGAACCGGCGGTGATAGTTGAATTATCACCGCCGTTCAAGCTCAACCCGGCGAAAAAAACTTATCACCGCGGTTCAATCTCAACCCGGCGGTGAAAAAACTTATCACCGCCGGTTCAATCTCAACCCGGCGGTGAAAAAATTATCACCGCCGGTTCAATATCAACTCGGCGGTGATAATACATTATCACCGCGGTTGTATCTACACTGGCGGTGAAAGTATTATCATCGCGGTTCAAAACAAAACCGGCAAGAATATTTGATTATCACCGCCGGCTTAATACTACAAACCGCGGTGATAAAGCACTTCACCGCCGCTTAATGATACAACCGCAGTGATAAGCTCGATCAATTATGTCAAAGTTTTCAAAAGATGATTGCTTTGGGAGTTTTTAAATCCTATCAATTTTTATCCAAATTTTTGTAGGAATTCTTCAGGATATGTAATATTTGATTTAAATATTTCCCCTAAGTTTTGACAAAGTTGTAAAATTATAAAAATCCAGAGTGCTCACTGTTTTCATAGTTTTAATATTTCAAAATAAAAAATTCAAATTGTTGTTGTTTTGAAATCCTATCAATTTTATCCAAATTTTAAAATTTTGGAAGAATACTTGAGACATGTAATATTTGATTTAAATTCAAACAAATGCAGAGACCAACCATCGCTTCAAAAATTCACACAAATACAAAAACACACACGATGAAGTAGAATTCACACAAATTGATACATATGATAAAAGAATACATTAATTGTTACATATCGAAAAATAAAATGTATTTCATTAGGACAACTAAGCTACGATTCGACCTTCGTCATGATCGCGGCGTATGTATGTAACCGTCCTCACTCTCTTCCATGAGACCGAGGTCAACGTCCTCTCCGAAAGGAGGAAGCTCATCGAATTGGTTGTACTCTTCCTCGTCGACAACATTCTCAACCCCGACAATCCTTCTTTTCCTTGAATAACCACGTGGCGCTCCTTGTTAGTTGGATCGGATACAAAAAGATTTGTGTAACACAATTAGCAAGTACGAATGGTTCTTCTCTCAGATCCGACCAGTTTTAGGTCCACGGTAGTGATACCGCATTTGTCGATGTTCATGCCTTGGAAGTCTTACCCATTGGAACCGAAAGAGAGGGACCTTCAAAGGTCCGTAATCAAGCTCCCAAATCTCTTCTATGAATCCGTAGTAGGTTTTCCTATCTCCGTTCTTTGTCGTAGGCATCCATGACGGATACCGCTATTTTGGTTGGTGCTCTTTTTATTTTGTGCTCTTGTATAAAAAGTAAAACCATTTATGTCGTATCCTTGGAATGTCCGAATTGTAGTGGGCGGTCCACGAGCCAACACTTTCAATCGAAGCGCACTCTGTCTCCGTATGCATCATGTGCCTACGCAACCAATCGCCGGTTATGTCTATGCTCTCTCGCGATCCAACCCTCTGACTTCGTTGGGTTTGTTCTAGATAGCATGCTCTTGTGCATGTTGACATACGGGGCCACCACAACTGATTGTCCCAGAACTACGAAATGTGCTTGTGTGAATGAAGCTAGATTGTTTGTACGGAGCGATTTCTCGCCCAGTGTCCCTTTTCCCTGTAGCCTACCCTCATGTCGTGATGTAGGCAGACCAATCGGTTTGAGATCCATGTAATCAACGCAGAACTCAATGACCTCCTCGGTTCCCCAACCATCTGCAATGCAACCTTCCGGCCGATGTCGGTTACGAACATATTTCTTTATGACCCCCATGAATCTCTCAAAAGGATACATCTGATGTAGAATCACGGGACCTAGAATCCGTATCTCTTTCACGATGTGAACAATGAGATGGACCATAATATCAAAAAAAGATGGAGGGAAACACATCTCGAGCCTGCAAAGAGTGTGGACCACGTCTTCCTGTAGCTTATCTAGTTTCAATGGATCGATGGCCTTCTGTGAAATCGCGTTGAAGAATGAACACAACTTCACAATTGGGTCTCGGACTTTCTCTGGCAGAACACCCCTAACTGCAATTGGAAGCATCTGCGTCATCATCACGTGGCAATCGTGAGACTTCATACCAATTAATTTTAAGTCTTTCATTGAGACTAGTCTCTTTATGTTGGCGAGTATCCGGACGGAACTTTCACTCCGTGCAAGCATTCGCACAGCTAATTTTTCTTTCTTACTCGAGTGTAGCAGTCGCGGAAGGTACTTTTTCCCCAGTATCCATGTCTCGTGATGCGGCTCCTTCCCGAGTTTCATATCTTCAAGGTCCATCCGTGCTTGGAGAGTATCTTTTGTTTTGCGGTATATCCAAGAAGATACCAAGCAAGTCACACACGTTCTTCTCTATGTGCATGACGTCGATTGCGTGTCGCACTTCTAAGTCTTGCCGATGAGGTAGGACCCAAAATATCGATCTCTTTTTCCACAAAGGAGCCTTATCACGGAACTCGGGATAGATGTACCGCTGCTCCCTTCCGTGGATAATTTTAAGATCCCTTACACCGCAAATATCTCTCTCCTAGTGTGATTCTTGAGCTAAAGCGGTCTCCTTTGTCCCATCAAAAGCTTTCTTATTATTGCGGTATGGGTGATCCTTGCGGAGGAACCAACGATGCCGCATGTAAGACATTTTTCGACGCTTCTTGACCACCGACTAGTTGTACCATCTAAGCATTGGGCGCATCCATTGAAGCCTTTTGTCGTCTGGCCCGACAAAGTTACCAAGGGCGGGGTAATCATTGATGGTTACGAACAACAATGCGCGTGAGGATAAAGTTCTCTCTTTATACTCATCCCATACCCGTACTCCATCGTTCCACAAGATTAGAAGATCTTCAACCAATGGTTTGAGGTACACATCGATATCGTTGCGGGTTGCTCAGGCCCTTGGATCGATAGTGGCATCATAATGTACTTCCGCTTCATACAAAGCCAAGGAGGAAGGTTGTAGATACATAGAGTTACCGGCCAAGTGCTATGACGATCGCTATGTTACCAAAGGATTCATCCCATCCGTACTCAACCCGAACCTTATATTCCTTACATCATATGCAAAGTGCTTCTTATATTTTCTATCGATGTTCCTCCATTGCACGTAGTCGTGAGGTGTCCGAGCATTCCATCGTTCTTATGCTCTTGGCGTGCCATCGTAGCAATTGGGCATGCCTTTTGTTCGCAAACAATCGATTCAGACGGGAATTATAGGAAAATACCACACCACCTTACGGGAGATCTCATCTTCTTACGCTTCACCCGACATCTTCATTATCGATGTCTTCATCGTTGCCCTTATACCGCTTTGCTTTGCAAACAACACGACCATCCAAGTCCGCAAACTCATTGCGATACAACATGCAATCGTTTGGACATGCGTGTATCCTTTGTACTTCCAATCCCAACGGCGGACAACCCGCTTGGCCGATGCGTTTGTAGGCAACACGTTACCCTCGGAAGCAAATCCCCAAGAGACATAAGAGCTCGGTGAAGCTCTTATCGGACCAACCATTGCTTGCCTTCAAGCTGCGAGAGTGTAAGCACGGTGCGCAATTTTTGTGCTCCTCCTTGCGGCACGGGTACAATGGTGTCGTGGAGTCCTGTACCATATGTTGGAACTTTTGAAACTCTCTTTCACTCGTGAAGTCTCCTCCCATCACGCAACATTTGATCCAGATCTTCGTCGTGGTGTTGACAAGCGTATCTTCAAGCGCCGTCATACCGTTGTCTCCGTCATCTTCAATAATGTGTTGCCCTTCATGTACAATCTCATCTTCGCCGTGCTTGGTCCAACAGTATAGCCACCTTGAAACCTCTTGAAGCAAGTGTGCGCGATCGACTCTATGGTAGAAAACGACTTCGATTTTTGCGAATAACTCATGGACAGCACATGTAGTCCGCCAGATTCTTCGACTTGCGCGCAGCCACGTTTAGAAAATAACTCACACCATTAAAAAACTCTGCCCCACAACGGTCCGTGTCATACATCCACCTTCGGTCCATCTACAATTAATTAAATCAAACATTACATACGCATATAATTGCAAATAACAAATAATTGTAGACAATTAGATTTAAAAACATATGTAGCAATTTTGACTATATTAAAATACATCAACCTTTTTCCGTTATGTAAATATCCATATAGCAATTTTTAGTATTGTAAAAATGAAAATAATTGTAAATAGTTATGATATATTTAGACTATATCCAAATATATCAATCTTTTTCATTGCGTCAATATCCATCTTGCAATTCCTTATTATTTACAAATTTGGAAAAATTGTAAGCACTTAGGATATACTTTGAGTACATTAAAATATATCAAAATTTTTTATTAGGTAAATATCCATCTAACAAGTTTTTATTATTTCAACATTTGAAAATACACCTTTTGTCATTATGTAAAAATCCACGTGGCAATTTTTATTATTTACAAAAATAGAGATCAAATTACTAACCTCGAAAAGAAGTACAATACAAATTTTAACAAATTTTTCGCAGCAGATCGTTGCAATATAAATCGAGCAAAGACAGAGCGCCTCTCTGTCTTTGCTCGATCGGTGGGGAGCGGGTCTCGATTATATAGAAGACTTATCATTGCCGGTTCTGCGCAGAACCGACAGTGATAAGCTCTGAATGCGCGCGAAAAACATACTGCGCGAGAAGATAATATCACTGCCGGTCCTTGCTTTAACCCGGCAGTGAAAATGCAAGTATCCCTGCCGGTTTAAGCACAACCCGGCAGTGATATATCTCTGCCGGTTGTTGTCTCAAACCGGCAGTGATATCTTGCTTTTTACTGCCGGTTGGTTGCATGAACCGGCAGTGATAAGTTATCCCCCCCAACTTAACTTTCGAAACGGCAAAGATACGTTATCACTGCCGGTTCGGTCCTAACCGGCAGTGATATGCCGGCAAGGATTGGCTGTTCTGTAGTAGTGCACAGGAGATAAGAGATCGCCACGGGCGTTGAGCCTGGCAAGATCGAGTACGTGTGCGCGCATGCAGGCAGCAAGTTACTCACGAGGTTCAAAATACTGACGAAATTTCGGAAATTTCACTCCGCCAAATAAAAAAGATTAAATTTTTTTTAAATTGTTACAATATTTTTGAAAATTTTAGTGAAATCTCAGTAATTTTTACTGATTTAAATTTTTTTTACCGGATTTAGGTCAATACCTTTTAAGAATGTCATCTGTATGATTTTTTTTTTGGAAAAACTAAATTTTTGAGACGTTTTATAAAAAATAACAGAAGCACTGACAGGTTAGATTTTTATAAAGTGTATAAGCTTGATTATGATTTGAAAAATTTATGGTGCCATCTTTAGCAGTCTAGGATCATATAGAAAAATTTCTAAAATAATTAAACTTCATTTGTTATGTTTGAAAAAACAAAAACAGAAGGAGCATAAATGAGACAGTAAGAGTGTCAGAATTTTATAAATTCGCTCAAGTGTGATCATGATCCAAAATTTTTAAGAGAGCTTAAGAATTGCCTCAGCACCCTTCTCTAAAAGTTTAAAAAATTCTAATCCTTTTTTTGTTGCTCAATCAAATCTATGGAAGTAATATATGTACTTAGCCAAACTTTTATCAGGATAGTAGTATTGTCAGAAGTTTTTTTTAAATTTCTCATGCTTAATCATTATCTAAATATTTTATGGGAATATCATTGATGCATCAGAACCATCCATAAAAATTTTCTAACATGATTTGAACTATTTTTCATTTGATTGAAATTTGATGGTAAGGCTTTTATTAGGATAGTAGCACTATCAGAATTTTTGAAAATTACTCAGGTTTGATCATCCTCTGAAAAATTTATGATAATATTATTGATGCGTCAAGACCATTAAAAAAAATTTCAAAATTTTCTAACGTGGTTTGTACCTTTTTTCATTCAGTTGAAATTTGCCGGTAAGGCTTTTATCATGACAATAGCACTTTCAGAATTTTTCAAACTTCCTCAGGCTTTATCATTATTTGAAAATTTTATGAGAATATTAGTGTTGCGTCAAAACCATCCGAAAAAAGTTTCAAAATTTTCTAACATGGTTTGTACCATTTTTCATTCCGTTAAAATTTGCCGGTAAAGCTTTTATCATGATAGTAACACTGTCAGAATTTTTCAAAATTCGTTAAGCTTAATCATTATTTGAAAATTTTATGAGAATATTAGTGATGCGTCAGGAACATACACAAAAATTTTCAAATGTGGTTTGAACTATTTTTCACTCGATTAAAATTTGCTGAGATTTCAACAATTTTGATTGAAATCTCGGTCCAAAAATTTCAGATTTGAATTTTGCTCTAGATGCGTGTAATGCATGCACGCCCACACGTGTGGATGCCGGTTTACGCATGCACGAATCTAGCTAGATGCGTGTACATGCATGCACGCCCACACGTGTGGATGCCATGCGTATTTGCTGCGCTGAAGTAAAGTTTCGTCAGGCTTTCATTTGGTTGTAGTACGCCGCGCACTGCTGCTCGTATATATGCACGCAGCGTTGGGAATCCGGCTTGCACGGATTTCCCTCTATCCCTCACAGATTTACAGGGACTGAAAGTCTGAAACTAGCTATACCAGATAGGTTAATCATCAATCCTTCGCTATGATGGACCGTGCCTAATTTTCTGACTTCTGCTAGTATCAAAAATAGCTTGCCATTATTCAGACAGAGCACGATTCACACATGGCACACGGACACAGCATTGCGATGACGGCCGGGCCGGTGATGTAAATATATAGCCAGCTCCCAAGTCCCAAGTCCCAACTACCCCTTCATCTCATCCTGAGAAAGTGAAATGTGCTCAGAATAGTACTAGGCATTTCCTAGCAGCAAACCGAAGAACCCAAAAGAATGCAACCCAACCTGCAATAGCATGCATGGTGAGATGGCATTACTGCAATAGGCTTGAATAGCATTCTGCTAGCTCCGAATTAAGTGAAGATTTTTCAGATCACAGCATTTTCATTGAAGGAGTTTAATTAGGAAACTAACTACAGGTACATGACATTTAATTCTTTAAAGCAACTTAAATTGCTCTAGCTCTGTTCATCTGTCTAGATCAAGAATAATATTCTCCACGTATGATCTGTAGCATTATCTTCCAATTTAGTACTTCAGCTGGTGCCTGCTGGTGAGATCTTCAGGCAAAAACTGTTTCGATTTGACTAACACTTAGAAAAGAACAACTTATAAATGATAGCACATGCTGTCGGTTTAGCCTATTGATCAGGTTTGGCCCAGCCACCCATCAAATGTTTCATGCAAAATGAAAGTTAGCATCATCTGAAATTGGCATATAGTAGTATAGCACTTGCTTATTAGTTGCTTGTGAAGCAGAGCTCAAGATGCCGATTTTCGCCCGTATTTCCTGGTGCTTACGTAAAAAAGGAAACAATTATGTCTGAACCTCATCTCACAAGAAGATTAATATAGATTAAACTTTAAAGACGAAGTCTAGGAACTCTGGATTGCTAAGAATTTGAGTATATTATATGTCAGAGTAGATAGCTGTACTAAATGCTAAAGATGCAGAACAATAGGCAATGTTCAATAGGCTCTTTTATACCGCTCTTATTCAGACATCGACCAAAAGCTGGCAAATGCTGGGAGAAATCGAAAATCAAATAAAAATGTAGCGAAAATAAGAATCAGAGCGAAATTAATGGGAAGATTAGATGTACCAGTGGCAATCATGATCGCAACGACCGTTGCCATAGTCGTGGCTGAAATAACGAAGACTGCAAATGACAATGCGCCGATGTACATCGCAGCTAGGAAAGCAAATATCACAGCCAGGAATCCTCCAGCAGCAGTCAGGGACATAAGAACTGAAACGATGATGGCGTTCGTCGTCCCCGCCAACAAGAAGAACATGAAGATCAGAAGGCCAGTTAGCGCCACGAATGTCACCGATCCAACCTGCGACGGATTATGGTTATTGTTGTCTAATACATACATACATGATACATGTATCTCTCTCTCTCTCTCTCTATTAGATGTACCAGTGAGGTCGGCAGTGACAAAATACAATCTAGTTAACTTCTCATCAAGAACAGAATGATCGTAATTAGAACCAACTAATTGTTGGGATAACCTAAATCAAGAATTCGATGCTGCTTCTTGGACTGATCAAGGAGTGTTAAGGCACACTCCTCATTGGAACCTATGCGCCACGGCAACTGATCGAACAAGAAAACAGGGGCTCACCGATACGACAAGAAGCGCGCGGATGGCGCCGCCATTCCTTGTCCACCCGACAAGGCTGAGCGCGGCGTTCTGGGACGCGTCGCGCAGCAGTGGCGCACCGGCGCACGTCGCCGCCAGGAGACGCCGCAGTAGTGGCTGACCGCCGTTGGCGAAGCCGCAGAGCTCGACCGGGACAGTGTCCTCACCGGAGGAGGAGGAGGAGGCAGAGGCCTCGCCGTTGGCGTGCGCGGCGCCGTCCGGTGCGTCGACCATCTTTCGGGAGAAGTGATCGAGCGATCGAGTCAAACGCCCGCGCGCAATAGTCGTTGGTGAGATCGATCCAACGGATGAACGGGTTAGTGTTGTCTGTGGCTCTGTGCTGACTTGCATGCACGTCAGACACCCGCCGACACGTGGATTTTACATCTTAACTGCTAATCCCTTGTTGGGACTGTCCACACACGATCAATCTACAAATTTAGATCACTAGTCATCAATGCACTTGCACAGGGTAATAATTATATATCTATTGTAATATTAAGACAGAGTCAAAAAAAAAAAAAAAAAGTCACCACGTTCGCTCTCAAGACTATAAATTTCTATATTAATAAGAGGAAAATGAGTAAGATATATGTCGTTAATCGTGGTGGTCCAGATTATAATGATCTAGATTAAAAGAGAGAGTTTTTTTCATGTATAATACAGAAATAATTGAAATTTAAAAAATAAAATTAGAAATTTAATTTCCATAAAAATTCCTATGTAAACCCCCTAAATAAATATAATTAGAATAATAATAAAAAAATTAGCAACTGAATTTGTATACGATATCCAATTTTTTAAAATTTGGAATAAAATATAAAGTTAAATTAGTAATTTGATTTCCATACGAATTACTAAGTAAACTTCCTAAATAAATATAATTTAAAACAAAAAAATATCAATTTGATTTATATAAGAATTCCAATCAAATATAACTAAATTAAGAATAAAACGTAAAATAAAATCAACAATTTGATTTTCATACGACTTTCTAAGTAAAATCCCTAAATAAATATAATTCATATAAAGATTAAAGAAACATTAGCCATTGGATTTCTATACGAATTCCAACAAAAAAAATACTGAAATTTGGAATAAAAATGAAGAAATTTGCAATTTGATTTTTGTACTAATGCTAAAGTAAAATATAGAATAAATTAAAAAATTAACAATTTGATTTACATATGAACACTGAATAAAAAAATGAAGTTTGAATAAAATTAAAAGTTATAACATGGATATCGCAAAATATTGTCGAAAGAGACCACGCATGAGTACAATGGCATCGATATGTCTTGCAAGTAGATAATTCCTAACGGGGGAAGACAAAAGCTGAAGGCATTACATCAGAGATGAGAACAACGTCATGCTTCTCGCTAGAGTTGTTGAAGAGAAAAGACAAAGTCGAAAGAGCCAAAAGCTGCAATGATAGGTGGTGAGCGTGGGTGTTGTTGAAGAAGTTAGTGGCAAAAAGCTTGATGATGGGGAAATCTTGGTAGATAGGAGATGAAGCTTTACATTGAAGGCGAGCAACGGACGATATGGAGCCATTGGATTGCTATGAATGTGCTATCGGTGGTGAGGGGCACAACATCACCCGCGATGGTCGAAAGATTTTCCATATCGTTACACAATGACTAAAGTAGACATGATAGCAAGTCGTTACAATTAGTAAGGAATCCACGTCGTTGAGTTGGCCAATGTTGATTAAGAGAAGCGACCAACATAAAACAAACGGAAATCGAGCATGTATAGCATCCTGCATGTCTATATACATGCGCACATACGTATGAATAGAAACAAAGGAGCAAAGAGCTTGGAGTAGAGATGGTGATACTGTAAGGAATAGGCTTAGGGCCACCGAGGAGAGCGTGAAAGGTGTCCTCGGTGGGGATAGGCGATGGTTGCACACGTAATCATGTTGATGTCACAACGTTAAGCATTAAGTAATAATTAGAGAGAAGTAGAAGATAACTATGTGGTACTGTATTGCATTAGAAATAGTGGCAGTTGAGAGGGATCGATCAAGAATTAAGCTTGCTATTGGAGATTGAAGCAGAAAAGTTGTGGGATGATCAAGAAGAGCTAGAAGAGACATGATTTGGTGGAGGCAGTCAGCGTGTGAGGAAGATAAGTTCAAGGTAGGTCACCTATGGTGCATTGATGTATATGTGAGCAATATACTCTGATACCATATAAAATAATTACCGTATTGATTGAGATTAAATAAGGGTTATATTTCAAAAAAATAGTTACTAACGCAGAAAGAATAGGGGCACGTAGCTACATAATCCATGCTTTTGATGCAAAGTTGCTACGTTTCCAAGAACCCCACAACTTATTGTGCTATTAATTATTTTCTTCCATCAAAGCTCACATTCCTCAAGTTGTATTTTCCTTCAAGCTCATATTATCATGATATCTTAAAAATCTAAAAAGCCTACAAGATACATCAATATATTACTAATCATATAAGTTATATCATTTAAAACTACAAACTCTAAAAAAAATCTAACCGTGCAAATGCACAGGCCACCCTGCTAGTTCGATACGTGTTGTCCACATGTTATATTTGTATAATGAGCATGGGCAGTTCAAACTTTATTTTTTAATGAGCATGGGCTTCCAATGCAACACTATAATAGTTCTACATATTTCAAATTAAAAGCTTTAAGATACTAAATTTTGAAATACTAAATCAATTTTTTGTAACATTATTTATTAATTTGCAAATTTTTGGGTGGTAATGTTTTAGTGTACAATTTTTAATTACAAATTTCAAATCTATTATATTATTTATATATTAGACTTGAGTTTTAATTTGTACAAATGACTTCTAACATCCTTTTGATTTGCAAATTTATCTCTCCTAACTTAATTTTTTTTCCAAAATTGAAGCTTCTTTCAATTAAATTTCTATAGTTGAAATTTCATTTTTAATTTTTGATACAATTTAATTATTATTGAATATTATTTCTGTATATAAATTAGTTTGGTTTGAATATTTATGCCAAAATCTTCTTTGTTCGAATTTATGTTTTATTTTTGAATTCCAATTCATAGATAGGTCCATTTTTATCATAATATTAAGTTATTTTATAATTATAATTTATTTTAGTATCATAAATCTTTTGTTTTAAATTAATTGTTATTTCTGAATTTAACTCAAAAATATAATTTCCACTTTTCACTTTTTGAGTTTATTGTTTGCAATTTGGGTACAATTTCTAACTTAATATATTCCATTCTATGTTTTGCTTTCATCTCGAAAAATGTATTGGAATACTACATACGTCCTGATGTTTGCACCATGCAACTATCTGCGCTTGCAATTAGCTTAGAGTTGTATCCAAGGGCATAGCGTGCTTTTTGGGCCTATTTGGGGGGCTGTGGCTGGGCTGAAAAGTTAGTTTTGACTTGCTAGGCTATAAAGCAGTTTTAGTTTTTCTTTATATGCCGTCTGGCAGACTAGCCTTTTCCCAACTACTGCCGCCCCCCTTGCTCCCACGCTACCCAAACGCGACCGCACCGCCCCGACCTCAACCGCTCACCCTGACCTCGACCGCGTCGCCTCGAGGCAGGGGTAGGAGGCCGGGCTATCGAGCGGCAGGGAGGGGAGGAGGCAGCCACTGGCGGGACCGGGAGGAGGCGGTGAGGTGACAAGCACTCAAATCCCCCTCTCGACTGACCACACCGAGGCGAAGCGGGGCGGGGAGGGGGCGGGCGAGGTAGAGGCAGAGGCGACCGACCCAAGGCAAAGGTGGGGGCGAGAAAGCGAAGCCACAGCCCTAGAAAAGCACCTCCCCTGCGGCTGCGACTTTGTGGAGGGCTTCGGCTGTGGTTTCTCCCCCCAAGCCGAAGTGCAGCCATGCCGTTTTTTTGGGGGAGGGGGGGGGGGGGGGCTTCCGGCCAGCAGCCAAAGCCCAGCCCCCCAAATAGTCGCTTAGTTGGTTGAGTACGACTGTGTACATGTGTAACATCCCGAAAAATGCAATAATAATAATAAAAAAATTAATATTTTGAATTTGAATATAATTATTACTGATTTTTCCTGGCATGATTGGAATTTCTTGGATTCTTGTATTGTGAGAAAAATCAAACAACTAAAATTAAAGAATGGATAATGGTAAAAAGATAAAAAGGTAAAAATAAAATTTTGGAAAAATTACCATGGAACCCTAACCATGCTGTTAAGTCAGTAAAATTAACAAGTAAAAATTATATGCACAGAAAAGTGAGTAAATAAAATGAATGACACCTCTTTTGACTAAAAACAGTGTAAGTCAGATTTCATGTAAAATACTCGAAACTTATATGGTGCTGGAAAAATTACCATAACACTCTCAGAGCAAAATTTACCTCTGGTAAAAATATCAGGAAATTATCATGTCGTTTAGATTTTCTAAAAATTCGAAAATAGAGACTTCAAAAATCTTAAAATTATCATGTCAGAATTTTTATAAAATAAATACTAAATATTTTTACTTCAAATTTTTATGGAGACATCCTTAACCTAATTATAACTCTTCACAAAAGTTTCAAAAATAAATAATACCATTTGAACCCTCAAAGAAATAAAAACCCGAAATACAAATTCTGGCTGATGTACAGTGTCAGAATTTTAATTAATTCATTACAGGATATTTTGGCCTACAAATGTTACTGAAGTGAGAAAGCTACCAGGAGAGGTCGGTCAAAGAGTTTCAGAATAATCCATCACGATTTGATAGCCATTTTAATGCTCACATGGAGCCGCAGGTTGAAGGTTATCTCCGACTCGCTTCCCTCATTGACGTGTGGGCCTCCACTATTCGACCCGTTCACTGCACGGCAACAAAAATCCTCTCTCGCTGTCGGTGGACCCGGTCCCGCTTGATGATCGTGTGCCTTCTTCTTCATCGCGCACCGAGCCCCCGCCTCTGTCTCGCGCATCCTTCTCACCGAGTCCATGCGGCGTCCCCATCGCCCAAGCGCTGGTTGCCGCCACGTCCATCCTCGGGAATCAGATCAAGCCTCGGGAGCTCTGCGCCATACCTTGACCACTGCGTGCGCCTCGAGCCGAGCTGAATTCAAGCGCCAAGCTCAACCGAGCCGCAACCTTTTCACCCTGTTCAAATCATCGATCACCGCCCTTGCCACCTATAAAAGCCAGCCACAGGTTCGTAGAAGCATCCCCGTCATTTCTCTCTACTTCCTCACTCCCCTCTAGCCAAAGCGCTGATTTTTGCTTGATTCCGCCATGGCCGAAAGCTCCAAAACCCAATGCCAAATGCAATTCTCGTAATACTGAGAACCATTCACAAATTTGTTTGAACTTCACCATCGATGAGATTATAGCAATCAAAAGCCCTCAACAATAAATGGGAATCGTCAACTAAAACCTCGTCGCCCCTCATCGTTCTTCTTCTCCAAAGCGGTGCTCGGTGGCGAGCTGCCGGCCAAGCCCTCGCCCAACCAACCGCAAAATAGGACTTAGGTAACTCCTTGATGCTCGTCACGCTACCCATTCGAGTCGAGCCTCACCCATTCTTCTTCTCCGCGAGTTTTTGCCATTGCGCGCCTCTCTCGGTGGCGAGGTATCTCCGCCATCACCGGAAGCGATGGAGCCCACCATCGGTGCGTGTCGGTGAGGTGATGCTCATGGTGCCTCGCCTACCGATCTCGCCACTCCTTCGCCGCCGGCGGCACGCCCTAGCCGGTCCCCTGCTTTGTCTCTCTGACCGCGGGTCCCAGTCGTCATTGGTGCAGCGTGGACTCAGTGTAATCGGCAGGCGCTTTCAGTACTGTGAAAACGTAATTCCCGAATTTAATTCGTTTTCATTACCCGAGTTAATTCAAATCCTTATAGATTTTGCATTATAACTCCAAATTGGGTGAAATCAATTTCTATATTCATGTAAAATCAAGTAATTTCATAATATGAAATAATATTTTGAAAATGTTCACTGGGTGAAATTGAAATTCAAATTTGAAAGAAAGGGCTAAAAACATGCTTCATATAAAATTTCTGTGAACAAACTCAGAAATGAATAAAACCAATTTTAGTGAAATCTTTATGCTTCTAGAAGTTCAAATATATCACAATATTTAATCTTCATTTGTGTTCGAATTACTTTCTATTAAAAATTTCATTCAATGTATTAGGAATTCAAATAAGCATATCTTGTAACAAAAGAAATAAGAAATAAATAAATCTGATTTATAAATAATAGTATGAAAGTAGAATACCTGAATTTGCCAAAATAATTAATAAGTGAATTTGATTTGAACTATCTTGAAAAATATGAAATAACTTAAATGTAAAATGTGTATATATATATAGCATAGAAAGTCAAATGGTTGTAATATAGATCAAATGAATTCAAATAATCACCAAATCAGTTTTGTTATACCCCTGGCATTACAAGGATCTCATATGTGTAATAATATTTAAGGTTTACTATATAAAACAGTAAATGTTTAATAGTCAAAGTGTTAATACTTGCATAATTTGAATAGTTATAACTTTCACAAATAAACTCCAAATTTGACAAAACCAAATCCGATAACCTTTAAAAATAATACTCTCATTGTTTATACAAAAATACCTTATGTTTGTGCAAGGATGAAATAAAATAATGTTAGACCCTAATGATCGCTTATAGGAAAACACTTCGGATAGAAGCCAAATATCACGAAACTAACTTTAAAATACTCTTAGTGTCATACCCTATTAATGCCTGAAAAATGGATAGATTATCCTAGACGGTGTAGTCCCAATCTTGTATAAAAAACTGAATTCTTAGCGGGTAATAATTGGAACGCTCAAGCTTTTTCATCAACCCGTAGAACCCCTCGTCTAAATGCAAAAACTATGTAAATTAGATTAGAAATGATATTTAGGATATGTGCTACTATATTCTATTCTAGAAAAATATTTTATTTACAACTTACTTTTCAACTAAATCCTGTTAGTTCAATGCCCTTAAAAATTATGGTTGTCATAACCCTTAAATTTGTGTTTTACTTCTTTTAATCCAAATAATTTTAGCATCTATAATTCGAAGTTATAAATACAAGAATTCATAATTTTAGCCTCTTGAATTCGTAATTCAAGAATAGATAATCTGTTAAAGAAACCTTGCTTTGTTCGTCGTAAAAGTCATTAATAATATGAATGTGTAATATCTAAATCATGAGATCTTAAAATCATAATTCAAAACCTAAAGCGTTCCTGTTTTCTGCAATGAATCTTTATTTGAGTTTCTGTCTGTTTTCTTTTTGCCCTTATTGAAGTTTATTATTTGCTATATTTTCCGATCGATCGACGTGTAGAATCCGACGTCCCTTCCTCCATCAGCCGTGGTCGCGTCTTCGTCGTAGCGATATATAAGCAAGGAAAGCACCCCCCTTTGACCATCTTGATCCCAGAATTTAATTTGCATTGTGTTTATTAAAAAGTTTCATGCATACGTTTACTTTCTGTAAATTGTTATTTTGTGGTAATGGTAGTTATACCTGTTGTCTCATGAAACTTCCTTGATAAGTATGAATATGCGAACCTTGATAATCATAGATTAAGCTTAGACAATTACTTAATGTCATCATGGGTATATGCGATTACATTTTATCCATGCTTAGCCATGCTTTAGAATCATGTAATGGATGATCAGATCAAAATTTGTTTCTTGAGAAATGGGAACTGTTGCAAATGAAGCTGTTGGTTATGGGTATTTTCGTTAAAAACCCAAAATAAAACTATGGTTTTGATGCGGGCGATTATTGGCAATAGCCGGATGTGCAGAGGGATTTGCACGTTGTGTAGGGTGGAGTATCGCCCGTGTCGGATTAAGGACCGAACTCAGTGTTGTATGATCCAAGATAAACCGTACAACCACAAGTGTTGTTATGGGGCTTCCTTAAACCAATTAAGTTATCTAGTTTAACTTTTCACATTGGTAGGCTGAAGTAGTACGGGCTCTCCTTTCGAGGTTTGCTCTACGGGGTGCCCACACCGAGGTGTTGGGAACAACACTTACCAATATAACGGTGTACGCCATGTCTATGGGAAGTTCCAACATTTGTATGCTCTGAGTTCTTCCGGTATAGCATGGGTTTTATCGTCCCGGTGCTGGTGCAAAGTTAACTTAGATAATGTAAAGGTTTTCGTCATGAACATTCTGACCACACGCCAAAGGTGCGTGAAACATGCGGCAAAAAGAAAAGGTCATGACTTGTGGGTAAAGTTGTACACCTCTGCAGAGTATAAATCTAATCGATTAGCCGTCCCCTCGGTCATGGAAAACTTGGTGAACTTGCACTAGTTAAATATTTATATTTTCTAAAATTGGGTTGTTGGTTTGGAACTTGTTTAACAGCTTTTGTTTTATGTCAAAGGATCGACATTGTTGGATTCCATTTCTGGATTATTCGATATTCACGAAGGGTTGTGAGTATTACTTATGCTTTACTTATTTCATATCAGTCAACTTGCTTTTACAAATTCCGTTTGCAAATAACTGATTTTACAATGTCAATTCTGCTTTATGCAAATTAACTGTAGTAGCCTCCTTTGAAATGGCCTGCATATATTATAGGTTTTGCTCAAGTCTTGCGGAGTACGAAAGTACTCACCCTTGCTTATATGTTGTTTTTAAGTGGATAAATTAGCGAAACTTCGAGGTTTCTTTCGTCGCAGGTTGCGGGATGTTCTTCATCGAATCTTTCTAGGGATTATGCCTTGTCAGTTGCCTGCGGGTTTTGGATGGGCACACTACAAGACTTTGCTTCTTTTGCTGCTATATCTCTGAGTTGTAAAGTTTTCTTTATGTAATAGCTTCCGCTTAATAATATTTTGTTGTATGGTTGTGATTCCAATTGGTGTGTATGTGCGTACTAGCTACTGATCATGGGACTAGTACGGAATGCACATTAGATTTCCATTTTTGCAAGTATGTGAAAATGAGGGTCGTTACAAGATGCCATCAAATTTGGGCAGCCAGCCATATATACGGTATGAGTAGAATAGGGTATTATTACCGTGTTTCGTAATTTCAATTGGACTCTTTCTTTAAATGCTAGGAGAGTAGATAAATCCAAGTCGTAGCTTCAATCAACTATTGAAATTGGACTACCAAGATTTTCCCTTTTTCTACGTTAATGTGAGAATTTATAGCTTTTTTTTATTTTCTCTGATTAATGTGGTAATTTCTAACTTTTTTACTCCTAGGTTAATGTGAGGGTTTCTAGAGGAACCTCCAATTAGTAGATATAAAGATCCGATCAAATTCCATCATATCATAGAAGGTAACATGCATGCATGTGTCCTTGTTTCTCTCCACCTTTTCCCCTACAACCTGTTTGTCTAAGTCGTTCCCAAATCCCAACTTGTGAATTCACAGTCTGTAAGTCGCACCGCCTCCCTAATCGTGCCTCTCTCCGGACTTGGGACAACGATGATTGCCGCCTATGGTGACTCCTCCCTAATCCAAGGAAAAGAATACCGACATTCCATCGACGCCACCCTCCCACACCAATGCAGCCACCTCTCATCCCCGACTGCTTGGTGGACCACATTAATCCTAACCAGAGCACAAGTCTTGGAGTATGATCAAAGCTTGGAAATTTGGTTGCTGCCTTTTATGTTAAATACAACCAGCCAAATTTCCCGCACAATTGCGCAGCTAGATATTGCAACATATTATATTTGTTATTCAACTGTATTGCCTTTCAAAAATATATTTGTATATGTTACACAATTGTAATAAATATAATATCTATACATGATTAATCTGCACTGTTATAATCTGGCCCTATAAAAAATAAGTGATTAGATCTTCTCTTTTTATCTTGATTAATTAATGAGAAAATTTTGAGGAATTTTTCTTTTTCTGATTTAAGGATTATTGTAGGATTTTTTAGACCTCTAAAATGAAGGATATATATACCTTTAATATCACAGTTTGTTTGTAGATATATATATATGTTGACTAATTATTCTAAAGAACTTTTTGTTAATTTCTGTGCCTTCTGCAAGATTATGGATTAGGTAGCCATACATCAAAGTCAAAATATTATGGTTTCTCTTAGCTTCTTCGGCAGTGCTCGCAATGTATACATCAATGATATTAATTGTATTATCACTAGTATATATCTTTACAGACTTGAGTCTTCATCAATCACAAAAATTGCCATGAATCTACGCTAAAACTATGACATAAGATTCAGATTTAATCATCGGCGTAAGAAATTATGGACCCATTTGAACCCAGTAGGAAATGAGCAGAAGTCCTACAAATTTTCTGTGAAATTCACGTGTTCTAAACATGCCCTAAACTTTCAAACATGCAACAAATGGTACAAAATTTGACTATTTTTTGTTTCAAAAGAAATCATACAAGTGATTTGTAGCAGCTTCCCAAATTAATTAGGCAATGGCAGGTCGACACGGTGGTGTGCATTAGATTGGTTTGTGCAACGTCCAAGTAGGGTGCGTACGTTTGTCCTCTGCAAACTGTTTCTTCGCAAGACGTCGACGACCTCGACATCCCAAATCGCAATTTCATCACGTCCTAAAAACATGCAGGTACCTTGTAAAGTTGTCATGGATAATGTTCTTTGAGGAATCTTGTCATCAATAATGTGATTAGACTGACAGATAAGCACTACCAGCCACCAGGCTCGCCATCTTTCGTGACGGCTATCAATTCTACTGACGGACCACAACCCATCGTCAGGAATTTAAATTTTAGTGACGGGTCCATAGTGCCATACCGCCGCCGCCGCCGCCTTACCGTGGCCGTCCGTCTACCCCCTCCTCTACCCATAGCCAGATCCTGCCACCGCGGCCATCTCCCTTCTCTTTCCCTTCTGTCTCTCCCAGCCAAATTGCGGCCGCCGAGTCACATCTGGTCGTGGTCGTTTGTATCCAGTCTCCTCCATCCAGATCCAGTCACCGCTGCTCAGATCAAGACGCCTCCGCCCTCCTCACGAGCGTCCGAGGCACTGGCGATGGCATCCCTTGAGGCGTAGCTACTGAGCAACGCCTGGACAGCGCCTGTGGCGCTGGCGAGCGCGGCGGTAGCGGAGGCAAAGGCCTTCAACCCCACTCGAGCTGGACCTTGGTGAGATCCTCACTGAGCTGGAGCACTCGAGGCCCCCCGCCATGCCATCCATGGCCCTAAAGCAGCCGCAGAGTGGTATCTCTCATCTCTCTCACTCAGTGACGAATCTAGGATTTAAACCTAGGGTACGCCGATAAAATAATAATTCGGTGAATGACTTAAAATTTATCGAGTAATTCGGTATACAAGTAAAAAATTAATTAAAAACAAGATGATATATTTAAAAGAAGCTTACATACCTATAATATTACTTCTTCTTGTTCGGTCTACGCCTTCTAATGGCCATAAAACTCTTGATTATATCATCTTCTTCCACTTTGAAGAAAATATCTCGCTCAATGAACGTGACTAGGCAATCTGTAACGACCCCCATTTTTACAAACTTGCAAAAATGGAAATCTAATGTGCATTTCCGTACTAGTCCCATGATCAGTAGCTAGTACGCACATACACCAATTGGAATCACAACCATACAACAAATATTATTGAGCGGAAGCTATTATATAAAGAAACTCTTACAAATCAGAGATAAAGCAGCAAAAGAAGCAAAGTCTTGTAGTGTGCCCATCCAAAACCCGCAGGCAACCGACAAGGCATAATCCCTAGAAAGATTCGACGGAGAAAAACCCGCAACCTGCGACGAAAAGGAACCTTCGAAGCTCGACAACTTAACCACCTAAAAACCACATATAAGCAAGGGTGAGTACAATCGTACTCCGCAAGACTTGAGCAAAGCCTAATATATATGCAGGCCATTTCAAAGGAGGCTACTACAGTTAATTTGCATAAAGCAGAATTGACATTGTAAAACAAGTTATTTACAAACGGAATTTGTAAAAGCATAATTGACTGATATGAAATAAGTAAAGCATAAGTAATATATTCACAACCCATCGTGAATATCGAATAATCCAGAAATGGAATCCATCAATGTCGATCCTTTGACATGAAAACAAAAGCTACTAAACAAGTTCCATCCATAACCCATTTTAAAAATTAAACATTTAACTAGTGCAAGTTCACCAAGTTTCCCATGACCGAGGGGACGGCTAATCGATTAGATTTTACACTCTGCAGAGGTGTACAACTGTACCCACAAGTCATGACCTTTTCTTTTTGCCGCAAGTTTCACGCACTTAAAGCGTGTGGCCAGAATGTTCATGACGAAAACCTTTACATTATCTAATCTAACTTTGCACCAAAGACCGGACGATAAAACCCACGCTATAGCTGGGAGAACTCGAGCATAGGAATGTTGGAACTCCCATAGACGTGGCGCACACCGTTATATTGGTAAGTGTTGTTCCTAACACCTCGGTGTGGGCACCCGTCGAGCAAACCCGAAAGGTAAGCCCTTACTACTTCACCTACCAATGTGCAAAGTTAAACTAGATAACTTAATTGGTTTAAGGAAGCCCCATAACAACACTTGTGGTTTGTACGAAATATCTTGGATCATACAACACTGAGTTCGGTCCTTAAATTGACACGGCGATACTCCACCCTACACTACGTGCAAATCCTCTCGCACCTCCGGCTATTGCCAATAATCGCCGCATCGAAACCATAGTTTTATTTTGGGTTTTTAATCGAAATACCCATAGCCAACAGCTACAATGACAACATTTTCCATTTCACAAAGAACACATTTTGATCTGATCATCATCATCATTATTTGATCTAAAAGCATGGCTAAGCATGGATAAAAGTAATCGCATATACCCATGGCGACATTAAGTAATTGTCTAAGCTTAATCTATAGTTATCAAGGTTCACATATTCATACTTATCAAGGAAGTTTCATGAGACAACAGGTATAACTACCAGTACCATAAAATAGCAATTTACAGAAAGTAAACGTATGCATGAAACATTTTAATAAACAATGCAAATTAAATTATGGGATCAAGATGGTCAAAGGGGTGCTTGCCTTGCTTATTTATTGCTTAACGACGAAGACACGGTCGCAGCTGACGGAGGCAACGACGGAGGAAGGGACGTCGAATTCTACACGCCGATCAATTGGAAAATAGCAAATATCCAACTTTAATAAGGGCAAAAGAAAATGCATGTAAAATCAAATAAAGATTCATTGCGTAAAACAGGATGATTTCGGTTTGGATTATATGATTTCGAGATCTCATGATTTAGATAATTACACATTCATAAAGTTAATGGCTTTTAGGATGAGCAAAACATGGTTTCCTCTGATAGATTATCTATTCTTGATTTACGAATTCAAGAGGCTAAAATTATGAATTCTTGTATTTATGATTTCGAATTATAGATGCTAAAATTATTTGGATTAAAAGAAGTAAAACACAAATAAAAGGGTTATGCAATACTCACTTAATTTCTTAAGTGGATTTGCATAAGAGCGATTTAAATAAGATAGATCTATCAAGCTAGGTTACTAGACTTATTTATGGTTTTTAAGAAGGTTCCGTGATACAAATATATTAACTACAAACTTCTTCATTAATACAAAGCTCACTTATTCATTTGGTAAGGTTCATTAAACGTAATATTTAGGTTATTTAACCAACATGATTTATATGGAAAACATGATGAAATATGATTATTTCATCATAATAGTATAGTGTATACGTTGGATAATGATTCTAAATAACTTTTATGAATTATAATGTTTAGTGAAAAGCTAAACGCGTTGCTAAAAAGCTTTAGTGACACTAAAGTTTACGCCGAACTAAATCGGCTAAAAGGGCTACAACTATCCTTATCATATTAGGGTTTTGCATAAGCAAAACTATATGAAACGTAAGTTATAATTAAAATATTTTCTCGAACATAGTAGTACATATCCCGAACATCGCTTCGATTTATTCTACATGGGATTCAGATTAGGATGAGGTATTCTATAGATTGATGAAAATGCTTAAGTAGTTTTATAATCTACACGATAACGGTTCGGTTTTAGTTCTTAGTTTGCGACTGATCCTTACATGATTATTTATTCATTTTCCTGGCATTAGCATGGGATGACTCTAAGAGTGTTTTAAAGTTGGTTTCGCAATATTTCGCATTCATTTGTGATGTTTTTCACCTACATGATCTTTAGGGCTAAATATGGCCTAACCCATAATTGTTCAACAAGTTGCCATTTATGTACAGCAAGTTATTATATGCTATTTTAAGGTCATAGCATTTGATTTTGTTGGATTTGAAGTCCGCTTATAGAGTTATGATCATTTGATCATTTTGCCGATTGAAGGTTTGAGCATTTAGCAAATTGATTAAACTAAAGCAAAGTCTAAATATTTTTGGTTATACATAATCTATGCAATCCCAGGAACACATCTAAATCGGTTTAATCTAATTTTGAGCTCATATGAATATTATTCTAACCACTTGGAATTTGGATGTTATTAAGGTCTTAAACCTACAATATTTGATTCAAAATACATTCAAATTTAAATGTTTTTGCAGAAATGGATTGCATACTGTTGCAGTAACTTGTGCTATTTATTTCATGATTTATGGATTAATATAAAATGTATTTTCTTCATAACACCTATTTAGGGCCTAATATTCAAAACCTAATAAAAATATTTTTCTGCTAGAAACATGTAACTTTTTATTTCAGATTCTAATTCCTCATTTCAAAACTTAAATTTAGAAACTAATTTGACTTCATTTGGACACTCTAGCAAAAAGATATGGAGGTTGGAATGCAAGAGGCAAAATAAAAATTTAAAAGGCTTGGGGGATTCAACTCATGACCTCCAAGTGAAACCGAGCGCATCTACCATCTGGCTACGCGCCGCTTGCAACACAGGGCTCGCCAAAACAGATGAGGTTCACTGCGAGCCAAACAGTATTACTAGGGCTCGCCGGCTTGCTACTCGGTGGGTCTCCGCGAGGGGAGGCAGCTAGAGCATCAACTCGACAGAGCGCATCCACCTGTGGGTCTTGACATCGGCGTTGATGGCCAGGGCAGCGCGCCACCGTGACCTCGGGGCGGCGCCAATGGCGGCCGGCTGGGAGCAAGAACAACGAGGTGAGGGATTGAATGGGCAACGAATTGAGCATCAAAGTATCACCTGGATTCCATTTTGGTAGTCGATTCGATCGAGACACACCGAAGTTGGCTGCCCACGCGCCGGCCGTGGAGAAGGAAGGCGCTTGTGGCGGCGGTGATTTGACTAACCAGAGCTGCAATTGATAGGCAAGAAGTGATCACGGTGTCCTAATGGAGCTTCAGGCTGGAGGAATTCGAAAATGGCTTACTCAGTGAGGTGAATTGCTTCATGAGCTCAAGGTTCAAGCTTCTCTGGCAATGGCGGGTGAGAAGATGTTGCAGGCGAAATTGACAAAAGTCAGGTTCGGGAAATGGATTAAGGTACCTTACGAAGCTCATGATTGAGTCAATTGCAAGGATTGGCACCAAATTGACAGATTTGGCTGATATCTCTTTGCGTTCTCGCGAAAAGACGAAAGAATGGGAGCTTCGGTTTGAGCTTGTCTCGGTGAATGGCTAGGAAGCAGGTTCGAATGAAGTTCAGAAGAACGGGGGAAGGGTCTCAATGACTCTCATCTGGTATTTATGGCTGGCAGGGGTGTGGTCGACAGGGTTTAAACGCAGCGAAAAACGGCGGCTTGGCTCTGTTCTTCGGCGTTGAGGTGGCGGAAGATTTTTCCAGGTTTGGGGCAGCGCGGTATGGTGTGGGAGACGTCAAGGACAAGTGTGGCAGCATTCGCTTGCTCTTGCTCGGCGGGCGTCGCTGATGCATTGAACCAAATCGAGCTGAGTCAAACGAGAGGATGAATCGGGAGAGCGAGCAGCGTCTCCGCGGGGGAAACAACGGGGAAGAGAGGGGGAAAGGTATGACGAGCGGGGCCGGGGTCCACCTGCAGCGACCGAGGCATTTTCCCGTTCCTTGCCAGCGAACCGTTACCGTCAAAAGGGTTGGCCCACATGTCATTGAGAGAAAGCGAAACAAAGGATAAGTCTGGCCGGGACAGCTCCATGTGAGCATTAAAACTGCTATCAAATCGTGGTCAATTTTTATAAAACTTTTTGAATGGTTTCTACTGGTAGTTTTTAACCTCCAGTAAACATTTGAGACTCAAATACCGAATGGTTAAATTATAAAAATTCTGACACTGTACATCACTCAATATTTTCCATTTCGGATTTTTATTTATTTAAAGGTTCAAACCGTATTATTTATTTTTTTTAAAATTTTATGAGGGGATATATATAATTCAAGGATGTCTCTGTAAAATTTTAAAATCAAAATATTGGGTATTTATTTTATTAAAATTCCGACATGCTATTTTGCAGATTTTCCAAGCTTCTGTTCTTGAATTTTGAAAGGTCTAAATGACAAGATAAAATCCTGAAATTTTTACCAGAGATAGGATTTACCATGAGGGTGCTATGGTAATTTTTTCAGATCCAGATAATCTTCGAATATTTTTCATTAATTTTGACTGTTACTGTTTCTAGTCAAAAAGAGGTGACATTGATTTTATTTATCCATTTTTCTGTACATAAAATTTTACTTCTTGATTTTACTGACTTACCAGAGAGGTTAAGGTTCTATGGTAATTTTTCCAAAATTTATCTTTTACCATTTTATCTTTTCACCATTATCCATTCTTTAATTCTAGTTGTTTGATTTTTCATTCAACACAAAAATCCAAAGAAATCCAAATAAATTCCATTCATGTCAATAAAAATCAGAAATAAATATATTCAAATTCAAAATATGAATTTTCATATTATTGCATTTTTCGGGATGTTACAAAACTACCCCTTACGTAAATCTCGCCCTAGATTTGCAAGGACTAAATGGGTTGGGAAATTCTTTCTCGAATCGATTTTTATTGTTTCCTCGCCTTCTTGTTTCCAGTGTAGTTGTTCAGAAAACATCGTTCTTGCTATTCCTAAGTGATATGGCTAGAATGGAGAAGATTTCCATTTGGGTTTCACGTAGCGGATGAGGAATATTACTATATATCTCTTTTGATTGCATAACTAGGATTGTTAATAATGATAATCTAATTTAGAGAGTGACAAGCGATATGTTTAGAATATTTGAGGGAAGGAGTTAATGTTTGCTACTCGATTCATTTGGGAAGAATTAAATGTTATCATCAAGAAATGATATTTGAATATAAGGGTTGATCTGAATAGTCAACACTAGTTGATTTAGATTAGTTGAGAATGAATGTCATTCGAGTGGTCTTTAGATTGAAAACAGGGTGAAGATAGTTCAAGGTTTGGGTTGAGGTAGGAGAATAAAATGATCCCGATGATTTAATTCGCTCGATCATCTTGGTAAACAGAGGGTTTCAGTTTTATTTATATTTGGCAATTATGAAGGAATATAATGTACAAAGTCAAAAAGGGTTGATTGCAGGATTTGAATACATAAAAGGACGTTTTAGATATTACATTGTCGGGTGTAATTACATAAGGAAGATCTTTACATAAGCCTGACATCGAGGCAGGGGTTGTTCTAGGTACTTGGTGTTTCCTAAGTCTTTGGCATAGCTTGGAATCACTGATGTCATCCTTGACGAGATAATGAAATCAACTTGGGTAGATTTTGGTGAAGTGATGAGATTCTTCTCGATCGACGCAAGCGGCGTTGTCCATCTTATTCGAAACAATAGAAGGATTACTCACTGATGTTATAAAATAGATAGAGGATTGATTAGGCAATGGTTAAAAATGAAAATTGAAAGTTTGACACTTGACATCTTATCGGCTATTTGGAAAGATTAAGATAATATATATTTTGATGAGAGTTCAGTTAAATTTATAAGGCAATATTCCGCTTATCGAAATATTACTTTAAGATTAGACATAATGTTTTCAATTTAATCTAAATTCGATGAAACTATATTTGTATAAGATGTACCGCATTGTGTTAGGTATGCCATGATTGATGTCTTGAGTTGGAGCGAATGTAGGGATAGGGATTGCCGGCCTTGAGAACGAGGTTGATTTCTTTTCTTCCTTGGGCACTTGTTAGCATAATGTCCAAGCTCACGACAAGAAAAGCATGTAACATTAGTTGCCCGGTTTTGGACTCGGATGGTTGTTCACTTATGTTGTTGGAGGAATGAACAAATGATGGTTGAAGTTGGGAGTGGAATTGAGCAGATGCTTTTTGGGCAAGCGCCTTCATTCAGCGCCTTTTCTTTAACGATTCTTCGAGTAAACCGATTCGATTTTGTTCCTCCTACTCTTGGGGTTATAATCTTAATCGATGTAGCCTCCGTATGACCATAGTTGCAGGAAATATTTGTTCTTTTGCGGGCATCGCTTAGCAAGATGACCCTTCTTGTGACAGCTTGAAGCACTCACGCTTCCCTTATGGCGTCTTGATGGGTATAATTGGATTCTCAAGACTATCTTCCTTTTAATCTCAACTTGCGACATTTTCTTGCTCAATGACCTTCTTCACCATACAAGAAACATGTCGATGGCGATGGCCATTTATTACTTCTGGATGAAGGTGATCAAAGTCTATGTGTTGTTTCTTTAACTTCTTAGGCCACATTTTCTGTAGCTAGTTTTTCCTTCGATTGCCAAATCTTGAGCAACTAAGGCCCAAATTTCTCTCACGATGTCTGAATTGTATTGGCAACTATTGGATCTAGGAGACATTGAGTCGGGCAATTGTCATGCCCTTCACAAAGGTAACAGTGATATTGCTCATGGACATTTTCCAGAGAATGATTTCCTTCACAATGGGCAATTTATTGCATGCTCATCGCCATATGTCCTATTTCTCCACATCGAATGCAAGCACGATCTTCGATTGGTTGGGTTGGCAACACTTCAAGGAGCATCGCTTAAGTATCGAGTGAGATGTAGGAGTAGGTTGTTGCTCTAAACCATTTCCTTTTCGCAAGGATTGATCCAAGGTTGGAATTGTTCTGCGCTAGATATTGGGAATTTGGTTGGACTAAGGTAGGATTATCCGTTGATGGTGAAAGCTTAACATGGCTTCACTTTCCAAGATTTTATCGAGGAATCTTGTCACGGTATCCCGCAACAATGATTGTTAGGAAAAGTTATTTCGATGGAATCCTGTTGGTTTTCACAAAGTGAATGAGAAGTGCTAACAATTTATACCAAGATTCTTTAGCAATAATGAGCTAACTTAAGGAGAGGTACATGGTATACTAAAGTGTTTGAAATGATTGAAAGGATATATCTCAACTAGAGTTATTTGGAAAGAGCCAATGTCGGTTATAATGGTTGAAAACTTATTACTCATTACTTGTGGTGGATGCATTAATGGATTGTGTCTGAGGTGTCTTCAAGATGTTGAACTTGGGAGGATATGGTTAGATGAAAGTTATCCATTTTACAAAGTATCATTCTGTTTATTAAAATATTATTTTGAGAATAACCTATATATGGATTTGGTAATTGCTGGTTAATTTATAAGGCAGTGTCTCATTCCTTAAAACATTGTTTCAAGGTTGGTTATTTGTTAGTTATTAGTTCATAAGGCAACTTTTCGTTCCTTAAAATTTTCTTAATTAGATTTTCTTATTAAATAAGGGTTGGCACATCGTAAATTTCCACCTAATGGTTTAACATTTACGAGAGTAACCCGAAAGCAATACAGTAAGTTTCAAAACTTAAAATTGCAACAACACAAAATATATATATATATGCTCAACTTAGTATGCGGGAGGGGTATCTAATATTTTTCTTCTACTATCCTAACCATATGTATTTCTACATAAGGGGTTTACTATAACTAAAGTATCGTGCAATTTGAATAGTATTATCTTTCATAGCAGGTTGTTCGGTTACGTGCTTCTTTTAACGTCTGTACCACTTGCTAATGTTAGTACTCCAAAACTTCCATGCAGTCCGAGAGGTTTTGATGTTTCGTTATCTCCATCCTCTTAAGGTTTGTTGATGTAGATGTCACGACGTTTATTGATTTATTACCAGAATTGTTTTCAAAAAGATTTGTCGATAGTTTTTACTAAGCATGATGAGAGAGTTTCTTCTAGATAGGATAACTAGAAGTGAAGAAAGAAAATTCTACAAGGAAGAAATGGGTATATGAATTATCCATTAAAAGGGAAGGGTATACAGATAAAGAAACTAAATCTCACAAATGGGAAAAGAGTACATCTACAATTAATGCTGCTCTTTTTATATTCCTATTAGAAAATAGGATTTTCAAATATTTTTTTGTTACAACCAATCTAAGCTTTCCATTTAAAAGTATATAAATTTTCTGGTTCTGGCTCATTTTCCTGGTATATAATCTAGACAAGGTAATAAGGTGAATGGTTAAGAATTATTATTGGAAAAATTAAATTTTAACTAGCCAAAAGTGACCTAGGTAAGTTGGTCGTTAATAGCATCTTGACCTTGATTTATATACGGATAGTGTAATCTCTGGAAATGCCAGAAATGGCATGGAGACTATACTATTAATCCTGTTGAGGCTTGATTAACCATAATGGTTTCACAAGTGAGAAGTTCTACAGAAAGAAAGGATAAGTTTGGAAGAAATTTTATAGAAAAGAAGAGATAAGCTATCTTATGATTTCCAATTTATCCTATGGGTTAAGTTTTACATATTTATACATGAGGACAACTTATTGTGAAACTTTAACCTAGCGGTTAAGTTCACATATAAATCAGTCCTAACAACCAAAATAAAAACCAATTTTCAAATAGCAAGTTATAAATACCACATTAAAATGCTTTATATAACTAGAGCGAAATAATATGCTATATGTAAGGGTTCTTATCTTAAGGCAAGTCTTAATATATTCTAACCTTCTGCATTTTACTGCTAGGTGAAGTCGTCTCATCATGCACTAGGTTCTTTGAGCTTTGTTTCTGCTTTGTCGAGATTAGTGAAGTGTTGTTGGCTCCCATGATATTGCCGGCGTAGAACTTGTAGCCTTCATTTGCAAGCAAGATAGCGACATATCTCTGACGCCTTCGAAGCAACTAGCGAAGATACACTATCTTTAAGGAAAGAGGAGAATTTGTTTACAAATCAAAATGAAAGTAGTGGTAAGGATGAGAACTTAAGAATGAGGAAAGAACAACAAAGTCTACATTTTGCAAATACAGTAGCTTTTGGAAATAAGATTTTAAACTTACTTATTCCAAAGCTAGCGACCATTCTATCTAGGGTTTATCTCATAATCAAGATAGCTCGATACCAATCAGATCGACCCCATTTTTACAAACTTGCAAAAATGGAAATCTAATGTGCATTTCCGTACTAGTCCCATGATCAGTAGCTAGTACGCACATATACCAATTGGAATCACAACCATACAACAAATATTATTGAGCGAAAGCTATTATATAAAGAAACTCTTACAAATCAGAGATAAAGCAGCAAAAGAAGCAAAGTCTTGTAGTGTGCCCATCCAAAACCCGCAGGCAACCGACAAGGCATAATCCCTAGAAAGATTCGACGGAGAAAAACCCGCAACCTGCGACGAAAAGGAACCTTCGAAGCTCGACAACTTAACCACCTAAAAACCACATATAAGCAAGGGTGAGTACAATCGTACTCCGCAAGACTTGAGCAAAGCCTAATATATATGCAGGCCATTTCAAAGGAGGCTACTACAGTTAATTTGCATAAAGCAGAATTGACATTGTAAAACAAGTTATTTACAAACGGAATTTGTAAAAGCATAATTGACTGATATGAAATAAGTAAAGCATAAGTAATATATTCACAACCCATCGTGAATATCGAATAATCCAGAAATGGAATCCATCAATGTCGATCCTTTGACATGAAAACAAAAGCTACTAAACAAGTTCCATCCATAACCCATTTTAGAAAATTAAACATTTAACTAGTGCAAGTTCACCAAGTTTCCCATGACCGAGGGGACGGCTAATCGATTAGATTTTACACTCTGCAGAGGTGTACAACTGTACCCACAAGTCATGACCTTTTCTTTTTGCCGCAAGTTTCACGCACTTAAAGCGTGTGGCCAGAATGTTCATGACGAAAACCTTTACATTATCTAATCTAACTTTGCACCAGCACCGGGACGATAAAACCCACGCTATAGCTGGGAGAACTCAGAGCATAGGAATGTTGGAACTCCCCATAGACGTGGCGCACACCGTTATATTGGTAAGTGTTGTTCCCAACACCTCGGTGTGGGCACCCCGTCGAGCAAACCCCGAAAGGTAAGCCCTTACTACTTCAGCCTACCAATGTGCAAAGTTAAACTAGATAACTTAATTGGTTTAAGGAAGCCCCATAACAACACTTGTGGTTTGTACGAAATATCTTGGATCATACAACACTGAGTTCGGTCCTTAAATTGACACGGGCGATACTCCACCCTACACTACGTGCAAATCCCTCTGCACCTCCGGCTATTGCCAATAATCGCCCGCATCGAAACCATAGTTTTATTTTGGGTTTTTAATCGAAATACCCATAGCCAACAGCTACAATGACAACATTTTCCATTTCACAAAGAACACATTTTGATATGATCATCATCATCATTATTTGATCTAAAAGCATGGCTAAGCATGGATAAAAGTAATCGCATATACCCATGGCGACATTAAGTAATTGTCTAAGCTTAATCTATGGTTATCAGGGTTCACATATTCATACTTATCAAGGAAGTTTCATGAGACAACAGGTATAACTACCAGTACCATAAAATAGCAATTTACAGAAAGTAAACGTATGCATGAAACATTTTAATAAACAATGCAAATTAAATTATGGGATCAAGATGGTCAAAGGGGGTGCTTGCCTTGCTTATTTATTGCTTACGACGAAGACACGGTCGCAGCTGACGGAGGCAACGACGGAGGAAGGGACGTCGAATTCTACACGTCGATCAATTGGAAAATAGCAAATATCCAACTTTAATAAGGGCAAAAAGAAAACAGACAGAAAATCAAATAAAGATTCATTGCAGAAAACAGGGATGATTTCGGGTTTGGATTATATGATTTCGAGATCTCATGATTTAGATAATTACATTCATAAAGTTAATGGCTTTTAGGATGAGCAAAACATGGTTTCCTCTGATAGATTATCTATTCTTGATTTACGAATTCAAGAGGCTAAAATTATGAATTCTTGTATTTATGATTTCGAATTATAGATGCTAAAATTATTTGGATTAAAAGAAGTAAAACACAAATAAAAGGGTTATGCAATACTCACTTAATTTCTTAAGTGGATTTGCATAAGAGCGATTTAAATAAGATAGATCTATCAAGCTAGGTTACTAGACTTATTTATGGTTTTTAAGAAGGTTCTGGTGATACAAATATATTAACTACAAACTTCTTCATTAATACAAAGCTCACTTATTCATTTGGTAAGGTTCATTAAACGTAATATTTAGGGTTATTTAACCAACATGATTTATATGGAAAACATGATGAAATATGATTATTTCATCATAATAGTATAGTGTATACGTTGGATAATGATTCTAAATAACTTTTATGAATTATAATGTTTAGCTGAAAAGCTAAACGCGTTGCTAAAAAGCTTTCGTGACACTAAAGTTTACGCCGACTAAATCGGCTAAAAGGGCTACAACTATCCTTATCATATTAGGGTTTTGCATAAGCAAAACTATATGAAACGTAAGTTATAATTAAAATATTTTCTCGTAACATAGTAGTACATATCCCGAACATCGTTTCGATTTATTCTACATGGGATTCAGATTAGGATGAGGTATTCTATAGATTGATGAAAATGCTTAAGTAGTTTTATAATCTACACGATAACGGTTCGGTTTTAGTTCTTAGTTTGCGATGATCCTTACATGATTATTTATTCATTTTCCGGCATTAGCATGGGATGACTCTAAGAGTGTTTTAAAGTTGGTTTCGCAATATTTCGCATTCATTTGTGATGTTTTTCACCTACATGATCTTTAGGGCTAAATATGGCCTAACCCATAATTGTTCAACAAGTTGCCATTTATGTACAGCAAGTTATTATATGCTATTTTAAGGTCATAGCATTTGATTTTGTTGGATTTGAAGTCCGCTTATAGAGTTATGATCATTTGATCATTTTGCCGATTGAAGGTTTGAGCATTTAGCAAATTGATTAAACTAAAGCAAAGACTAAATATTTTTGGTTATACATAATCTATGCAATCCCAGGAACACATCTAAATCGGTTTAATCTAATTTTGAGCTCATATGAATATTATTCTAACCACTTGGAATTTGGATGTTATTAAGGTCTTAAACCTACAATATTTGATTCAAAATACATTCAAATTTAAATGTTTTTGCAGAAATGGATTGCATACTGTTGCAGTAACTTGTGCTATTTATTTCATGATTTATGGATTAATATAAAATGTATTTTCTTCATAACACCTATTTAGGGCCTAATATTCAAAACCTAATAAAAATATTTTTCTGCTAGAAACATGTAACTTTTTATTTCAGATTCTAATTCCTCATTTCAAAACTTAAATTTAGAAACTAATTTGACTTCATTTGGACACTCTAGCAAAAAGATATGGAGGTTGGAATGCAAGAGGCAAAATAAAAATTTAAAAGGCTTGGGGATTCAACTCAGGACCTCCAAGTGAAACCGAGCGCATCTACCACTGGGCTACGCGCCGCTTGCAACACGTGGGCTCGCCAAAACAGATGAGGTTCACTGCGAGCCAAACAGAGTATTACTAGGGCTCGCGGCGTTGCTACTCGGTGGGTCTCCGTGAGGGAGGGCAGCTAGAGCATCAACTCGACAGAGCGCATCCACCGTGGGTCTTGACATCGGCGTTGATGGCCGTGGCAGCGCCCACCGTGACCTCGGCGGCGCCAATGGCGGCGGTGGGAGCAAGAACAACGAGGTGAGGGATTGAATGGGCAACGAATTGAGCATCAAAGTATCACCGGATTCCATTTTGGTAGTCGATTCGATCGAGACACACCGAGTTGGGCTGCCCACGCCGCCGCCGTGGAGAAGGAAGGCGCTATGGCGGCGGTGATTTGACTAACCGAGCTGCAATTGATAGGCAAGAAGTGATCACGGTGTCCTAATGGAGCTTCAGTCGAGGAATTCGAAAATGGCTTACTCCGTGAGGTGAATTGCTTCATGAGCTCAAGGTTCAAGCTTCTCCGCAATGGCGGGTGAGAAGATGTTGCAGCGAAATTGACAAAAGTCGTTCGGAAATGGATTAAGGTACCTTCGAAGCTCATGATTGAGTCAATTGCAAGGATTGGCACCAAATTGACAGATTTGGTGATATCTCTTTTGCGTTCTCGAAAAAGACAGAAAGAATGGGAGCTTCGGTTTTGAGCTTGTCTCGGTGAATGGCTAGGAAGCAGGTTCGAATGAAGTTCAGAAGAACGGGGGAAGGGTCTCAATGACTCTCATCTGGTATTTATGGCTGGCAGGGGTGTGGTCGACAGGTTTAAACGCAGTGAAAAACGGCGGCTTGGCTCTGTTCTTCGGCGTTGAGGTGGCGGAAGATTTTTCCAGGTTTGGGGCAGCGCGGTATGGTGTGGGAGACGTCAAGGACAAGTGTGGCAGCATTCGCTTGCTCTTGCTCTCGTGGCGCCGATGCATTGAACCAAATCGAGCCGAGTCAAACGAGAGGATGAATCGGGAGCGAGCGGCGGCTCTCTGGGGAAACAACGGGAAGAGAGGGGAAAGGTATGACGAAGCGGGCCGGGTCCACCTGCAGCGATCGAGGCATTTTCCGCTCCTTGCCAGCGAACCGCTACCGTCAAAAGGGTTGGCCCACATGTCATTGAGAGAAAGCGAAACAAAGGATAAGTCCGCCGACAGCTCCATGTGAGCATTAAAACTGCTATCAAATCGTGGTCAATTTTATAAAACTTTTGAATGGTTTCTACTGGTAGTTTTTAACCTCCAGTAAACATTTGAGACTCAAATACCGAATGGTTAAATTATAAAAATTCTGACACTGTACATCACTCAATATTTTCCATTTCGGATTTTTATTTATTTAAAGGTTCAAACCGTATTATTTATTTTTTTTAAAATTTTATGAGGGGATATATATAATTCAAGGATGTCTCTGTAAAATTTTAAAATCAAAATATTGGGTATTTATTTTATTAAAATTCCGACATGCTATTTTGCAGATTTTCCAAGCTTCTGTTCTTGAATTTTTGAAAGGTCTAAATGACAAGATAAAATCCTGAAATTTTACCAGAGATAGGATTTACCATGAGGGTGCTATGGTAATTTTTTCAGATCCAGATAATCTTCGAATATTTTTCATTAATTTTGACTGTTACTGTTTCTAGTCAAAAAGAGGTGACATTGATTTTATTTATCCATTTTTCTGTGCATAAAATTTTACTTCTTGATTTTACTGACTTACCAGAGAGGTTAAGGTTCTATGGTAATTTTTCCAAAATTTATCTTTTACCATTTTATCTTTTCACCATTATCCATTCTTTAATTCTAGTTGTTTGATTTTTCATTCAACACAAAAATCAAAAGAAATCCAAATAAATTCCATTCATGTCAATAAAAATCAGAAATAAATATATTCAAATTCAAAATATGAATTTTCATATTATTGCATTTTTCGGGATGTTACACAATCATCCAAAAGACTATCACCCATTTTATTTCTCAACTTACTTTTGACGAAACACATTGCAGAAAATACCCTTTCAACACTTACCGTCGCCACGGGTAGAAGCAATACAAATTTGAGAAGCGAGTAAACCAAATCATAAACTATATGCCTCTTTGTTTCAACGAGCTTAACTGAGAGGTCAACAAGATTTTGTAGGTCTTTAAATGTATCATCTTGTCTAATGTCATCAATATAGTTATCAAGTTGCAATTCAAGCCTTAGCAAATCACGTTCCAAGATGTCATTAGGGTAAAACTCAGCAAGTCTGTGTACCTTCTTTGCATCAAAAGAAGCAAATGAGTCGGTAGGATTGAAGGCTGACATACAAGATAGCAACTCCATATTAACCTCATCAAACCGATTATCAAGCTCTTGACTAATTTGATCAATGACTCCAATATACACTTCTCTTCTAAAGTGATCATCATTTGTTTGGTTTCTGGCAAACCGTGCTGATCTTCCATAAGGCACATATTTACCCTCCATTGCAGGAACTTAGACACTATATTTGTTGCAAAACAAAGTGAGCCAAACGAATTCATTCCAACAATCAGTCCTCAATTGTTGCATTCTACTCTTTGCCACTCTAACAAGTGAGATTGCATTAAGAATATCTTGTTCCCTTCTTTGCAAACATTCAGATAATTCATTTATGTATCCAAGAATAACAAACATTAGGTGTGCACTCAAAACAAAGTCGAATGACTCAAATACCCCAACCATAGCATGCATTTTTGGCCAGTCACCCCTTTGTGAAGTATCATTACCAAGTGTGATGAGTACATCGCGGATTGTGAGATACATAGCAATAATGTTGGCAACAGTCTTGTAATGAGAACCCCATCGAGTATCACCGGGCCAAGGTAACCCCAACTCTTGATTTAATCCACTCTCAGTTTCAATTTTACCATAATCAAGTGCTTTCATGATATTCTCAAGTCTAGCATTTCGAAGTATGCCATGACATTTACAAGAAACTCCAACAATATTCAACAAGAGAGAGACTTGATCAAAAAACCACACACAATCATTATTTCCCTTGGCAACAACAACAAGAAATAATTGAAGTTGATGTGCAAAACAATGGATATAATAAGCGGAACGTGAATCTTGCAAGATCAATGTTTTTAGACCTTTAATCTCTCCTTTCATGTTGCTGGCCCCATCATAACCTTGCCCACAGATTTGAGTTATAGTCAAGCCATGACTAATAAGTAAACCTTCAATTGCTTGCTTACGTGATAAAGAGGTAGTATCATCTACATGAACAACTCCAAGAAAATGCTCACATGGCCTTCCTAATTTATCAACATAACGCAAGCAGAGAGCAAGTTGTTCTCTATGTGAAATGTCACTAGACTCATCAGCTAGAATTGCATAGGGCTCATCACCAAGTTCTTCAATAATTTTCTTTCTAGTTTCTATGGCACAACATTGAATAATTTGTTTTTGTATCTCTGGGCAAGTTAAGGTGCAATTACCTGGAGCATTCTTCAAAACATACTTGTCTACTTCACTATTTGCTGCAAGAAATTTCAAAAGTTCAAGAAAGTTCCCTCTGTTGCTAGACACTTCTCTTTCATCATGTCCCAGAATGCCAATCCTTGGTGCAAAAGAAACTTCAAACATCTAAGTGAATAAGTCAACTTAATTTTGTAAAGACGAAGATCTTCATCACTCCACTTATCAATATGATAATCAATTGCTGTTTTGGGATTCACAAAGCCATTATATCTCTCTTGAGCTGCATTGTGTGCCTCCTATATTCCAATTTCTCCAACCACCTTTAGTATATGTATCTGCTCCATTACCCTTCTTGAACAAGTAGCATACAAAGCAAAACACGGAATCCTTCTTAATACTATATTCAAGCCAATGATATTTAAATAGCCATAAAGGACTGCAATTACGGTATCTATCCCCTATTTTTCTTTTTGGGAAATCATGTGCATAAGGTTTGAATGGCCCTTTAAGAATATATGCTCTTCGAATTGCATCATGGTCATTAACAGGGTAACTTTGAATGAGCAACCTTTCACCTGGATCATGTGGAAGACGATTGATATCATAATTAGATGACGGTGGCGGTGGCGAGACATCTTCAAATTGAACTGATGGCGGAGACGATGGCATATGATTCACAATTTCTTCAATTACCCTCTCTTGTTCTTGAGGTAACTCATCCGCCACGGTTGCAGTTTGTGACGGGGGAGGAGGTGAAGCAGCAGCAGCCTTCTTTGCTGCATGTTTCCGAAAAAGAGATGCAATGTCTCCGTTCCTCTTCATAATTTAAAAACCTTGCAAATAAAATACGTCCATTGAGTGATTAAAATACTAACTAAGATAAGCAATAAATAAAGATATAACTATGTTAGCTATAGTAGGAGTCGAATAAAGTATATGAGATTGGAATAAAGTATATGGGATTAGGCTCACTGCTCACCACAACACAGCTCACAAGCACCACAGTCCCAAATAAACAATTAAACTTGTGGCTGTCGCTTGCCCTTTAAGCTTTGACCTGATGACCTCTGCTCTCAGTCCTCTCGTCACAACAATAAAAAAAAGCATCTGCAGGCTGCAGCCGGGCGCCGGCGGAGTCGCGCCATCACAGAGATGATCCCGGGCTCCTGGCGCACGCGTGAGCAGTAGCCGGTGGCCGGCGCGGATGGCCAAGACGAGAGTGAAGGCGATCCTGGCGTCAAGATACTCGGAGTATCGATCGCGCCGCCGCGGGGCTTCAGCAGCAGCAGCAGTCGGTGGCGGCCGGCGTTGGCGGAGGCAGCGAGGCGCAGAGCCGTAGGCTGCAGCGGTGGCACGATCATGATTTAGAGGATGAATCGCTCGCGGATCGATCTAATCGAGCGGCGCTACGACTGGAGCGAACAAGGTACGGGCTTTGGGTTGGGTCACGGATTTTTTTTACAGGTTTTACATATATCATTTATGGGTTGGGCTAAATCTACCGAGTATGCCGCGGCCCACCCGGCATACCCTGTAGATCCGCCACTGCTCTTGCTGATGGTGTTGCTGTTAAGATTCAGTAATTATAAACCTGTATCAAACACATGGCACTAAAAAGATGGATTCCTTTAGGTAGGGGTGCATATGCAAATGGGAACATGATAGTGTAGCTCTCATCTCGATTAATTTGGTTCTTCTTCTTACATTGTAGGATACTTGAATGATTTCCCCTTTTTCTCAAGCACCAGTAGATTTCTATATTTAATGCTTAATTTTCAATTAGCATTTCACTTATGCTCTCTGTTTAGTCAAACTGTCACACAAAGATTTGAATACTACTGGGTACAAATATGTAGCAGGTATGGTCATCTTTTGTTGATTTGTTTGGTATTTGTCCAAACTAGAAGGCGAGGCACACTTTGCATATATCTGAAAAGTTGTACATGAACTTGTGATCTCTCTGTAAAAAATATGAATAAACTTTCAGCTAGTAAAGTAAACTTCTCTTGCATAAGCTTGTGAATTTAGTTCAGTATCAAGTTATCAAAATCAGTAGTAGTTTACTTATGGAGAAAATTAGTACATATATGCTTCCTGAAGAATATATTCTAGGTACTATGACTTGATTAACATCCAATATTTATGTGTCATAGTAAGGATCTGGGTAAGAAAGACTGAAGCCATAGCAGCATGTGCTTGTTTGAGTTCTATCTTCTATTGATTTCTACTGATTTGCTTCTCTAGATATCTGGTTATGCCTTTTGTACAACATTGAATTTGTTTTTCAATTCTTCTCAGCATAGCAGTTTGCATAATAATCTGTGTGATACACTGATACCTTCGTTAATTGCCCATGTTTACAGAGTACTTTCATGGTCTGATCTGGTCGAATTGAGGAGAAACAATTTCTTACTAAAATTTAGTTCTTGACCTGAAATTGACATCTGATTCTCAGTTGCTTATTAGGACTAGCTCTACGCTTGTCCACTGCTATTATGATTTATTGTATAGCATTATAGCTACTTTTTCTAGATTCCTACTTCTAGCCCGCAGATGCTGATTCTTATCAGTTTGACAGGTTCTTGAGGACTCCTCGATATGATTAGTTTTGTGCAATGTTGATACTATGGTATAGTCATGCATAGCGTAAATCACCGATATTAGTTTTGTTTTAAAGTTTGTTTGTGTTGCCTTGAACTGTACATGAATGTGCATGGAGCAGCTCTGTTAATTTGAGTGAGCAAGAAAGTCATATCTGAGGCAAAGGAATCCTTTATTTGATTGCAGGTTATCATACATCATACCTAAGTGAGCATTCTCAAAATTAGCTTGTTTGGGAGCATGATTTAGTTTTACCAATGCATGTTCATAGCGTATTATTTTTTTGATCAACACGTCACCTGTAAGCTTTGAGAAACTAGAATATCTAATTATTCTCCGTATCTTGCTCTTTCTACAGAAGAATGGAAGCAAGAAAACAGAAGGATTGTTCAGAGGTGTCGTATTGAATGCACTTGTGGGCATTGGCATCTGATGCTGTTTTGCAGTTAAGATAAATACTTCCCCTCTCTATTCTGAAGCAATTAAATGATCGATACTGGTGAATACTGTTTGTTTAGCAAAAAAAAGAGACTAATGGTTGTAATCAGTGCTACCTCATCTAACTTAATTTGCCTTGATGTTATCAGCTAGGATCACTATTGTATAGCTCCAAATGAAATGATCACTGTTTATCTGGGTCAATAATACTATGGTAAAATTATAACATTTGCTAGAACTAGAAGTTATGCATGAGAATCCCAGATTCTAGTTTAATTACTTCGATGGCTCCTATTTTATAGCTCCATCTTCTCTTTTGGGGTTGAAACTACATAAGAAGCTGCAGCTAAGTGTGATAATCTGAAATTAAAAAAAAAAAAGATGGGCTGGGCCGGACCAGCCGAGTCGGACCCGGAGCCGCGCCGTGCCGCCGCTAGCGCTGCTACACCGTGCCACGCCATCATGACCGCATCGCCATCGTTCCGCCGACCTGCCGTCACCAAGGTGATGCCATGCCGTTGTTTTCTGCCGCCATGTCGGTAGCAGCCATGGTGCGCCCGACGACTCTCCATCTGCCTTTTCGCGTTCCTCGTCAAACCGTGCGTTTGCTTTGAGATCTGTTCACATCATCATGTGCAAGAGATGTCAAGGATCTTGGAGGGTGTGTGCGGGAGTTTCGGGGAGTATGAAGGAGTAGGGAACGTGTGGGGATGGCGGAGGATAGCCGACATTGACGTTTTCGATGGAACTTCGAGATGCATATATAAACCCTAGATTGCCATTTGTCATGTTGGTATTGTAGTGAAGTGATGTTATGGTCGTTTTCATAGTATATGGGGAAGTTGGAGGGCACTGAGTCGGTGTTTGGGAGAGCTCAGTATTCGTTTAATATCGGTCTCTAGCTTCAGGGCGAGTTTTGGGGTACTTACGGTAAGTTTCATAGCACGTCCATGTTATAAAAAATGTAGATTATGATTTAAAGATTCATTAGAGTACAAGAACATTAAATTTTGTTAAGTGGTTAGAAAGTTATGGCTTGTAGAAACTTGCTCTCCAGAAATTGGTCGTAGGTGAGCAATTGTGTTAATATGATGTTTAGGGCTAGATAATGGTTGACTTGAATTATGTCTAGATAAAGCTAGATAATTTTCTTTGGATTCCAGAGATGTTATAGTTTGCTATATTTGGAGTGGTATAAAAATACTTACGGAATTCTGAAGTCTGTTGTCCAGTAAAATAATAGATTGGTCTTTGGGGCTGTAAACAAGGGGTTAAATGCATTAATTGGAAAATATGGCCAACTAGAAAGTTGTAGACAACCTGGTGTAGTTTGCATAACATATATAATTTACTATGTTCGGACTCCTGAGCTAGGAGTTATGGTCTTCTAAATGCAGGGACAACAAAGGTGAAACTGTCTAGCAAGAGGGAAAGTTAAGTTAAGTCCGGGGTCATGCATAGAAGCAATATTGTTGTGCTTGATGTATGAACTGTTATGGCATATTTTTGAGTTGAGTTTACCTATTATAGGAGGTGTGACTACAGGTTTGGCTTCAACCACACATCATTTCGTCCCTCGTGGGTAAAAAAGGCAAGTGCATGGTAGAATGATGACATAGGTTGTAAATTTTTATTGTTCTTATTGAAAAATTGTTTATCATGTTGCTTTACATGGTTCCTTTTACTTATTATGGAAATGATACGATGATGAAATTAATGATGGTGATAATGATAAATGTTAAATGTTGATAAATCATATCATTTGCATACGATGCATTCATGAAAGAAAGATATGACATGTATAGGCCTCTATGACTTACATGATGTAGGGATGAAAGATCTACCTTGTAGACACCACCACGAGATAGTGGGGATGAGAGGGTGCGTCATTGACGGGTATGCACTCAGTGATATCAGTATATGCTATGCGCATGTAGACAATTATGCATTGCATAACTGATGATAAAATATGATTAATGAGTGTGATAAATGATTATACTATGGTTTTATTATGTATTTGCTGAGTCATTGACTCACCTTTATTTAATGTATTTAGATGAACAATGAAGACGACATGTATAGGATAGGAGTAGTATCACTATTTTACTTGTCATATCATCTCCTACAATTATTTAGCTTTAGTGAATACTCTTAAATTAATAAAGTACCTAGTCAATTTAGTTGATGAACTTTCATAATCATAATAGTGATCGTTAGTTGATGAACTTTCATAATCATAATAGTGATCGTGTGAACTCAGCGAGAAGTTTAGTTGTTTATTTAATTGTTTTTAAATCCTTGTTCTTCGTTTTTGCTAAAGGTAAATATTGCTCCTGGACGTATGTGATCCGGTGTTCTCGGGCGCGTGGACCAAGCATTCTCAAGCGTGAGGACTGACGAACAATTAACACTACTATTAAATAATATTAACATTAATTTACATGATAATACGAACAATAACAATATAAACCTTGGGGCAATTCTTTTTTCACATGCTCATTCTCCCTACGGTTTTTTTCCTGATCCTGACATGAAGAGTTTTCCTGCGGTAATCTGTATTTTTCTTACGGTTTTTGGGCGTTGTGAAAGCTAACCAGCCTGGTAGTGATGCATGTGACACGTTCAGGATCCTCCATTTCTCCTCTGTGCTAAAAGTCTAAACAAACCCTGCGATGCTTCATTCTATTTTTGTGCCGCTAGCTATTATGCATCGATCGCATGCACGAAACTCAGAATTAAGCGACCACCCAGAGAGCCATGCATACGCGTTAAGTATGTATTCCCACGACTCGTATATCCCTTTAAAAAAAATTAAACCTCTTTATCCTTTTAAGAATACTCTAATAATGATTATAAGATATTTCAAAATGAATTCTATAAATTTTTTTATTGAAGTCCACTTTTTTTAGTATAATTTGTGTATATACTCTTTTTACATATGAAAAATAGTATATATCAAAAAAAATAAAGGCCTCCGATGAATTTTTTCAACCGTGTCGCACTGTAGTATCTTAAAATTTATATTTAAGATCCCGAAAGTGATAAAAGAGTATAACATATTCGTTTAAGTAGTATATTGGAAGTGGGAGTCTATACTCCTAACAATACTGAAAATGTGTCATATATATATATACACACACGTATATATATGTATATCTATACGTGTATATATACACGTATATATAGGCAACATATCCAATAAAAATCACTTTTACCATGAAAACTCCGTGAAATCCATGTGTACAAGTTTTAAAAAATTCTCAAAAAATTACTATTCGTATGGGAGATGAGTTTCTACAATCCTGCAAAATTTGAAGACCAAACTCATCAATCTCATTTGAAAGATATGAAAAAGACAAACAATGAAATAAATAGTGCTAAACTGTGAAAATCACTATTCATACTGAATTTGTCTTTTTCATATCTTTCAAATACAATTGATTTTGGGTTTCAAATTTTGCAGAATTGTAGAAGCTCACCTCACCTATGTATGGTATTTTTTTTGAAAATTTTTCAAAATTTGTACACGTGGGTTTCACGGAGTTTTCACGGTAAAGATGGTTTTCATTGGATATGTTGCCATATACATACGTACGTACGTACGTACGTACGTACATACATACATAGACACATACATACGCACGTATATACGTACACATATATATACATATAGACACACATGTATATACTATATATACATATATACATATATACATATATATATATATATATATATGTATATATACATGCTATTCTATAGTTGCGTGTAGTCTACGCGCCAACAAACGACCTATCCACTTATCCCTGTACTCAGCGCATCAAAACCAACTAGTGAATGCGTTGCTCCAGTTGACTAAGCCCATCAGTTCGTGGTAAAACCAACTAGTAAATGCATTTCTAGTTTGTACATGAATCTTTGTTTTGATCATAACTTTTTATTGACAATTTCGATTCATAAACGGTTTTCCCCAGTAGCTTACTGACGACGAGAGACGAGAGCAACATAATGATATAAGTCTTGCCAATAATTAACCATTTTGCTGTTCGGTGACAGATTTTACTATTCGTATAGATAGATTGCACTACCCATATATATATAAATTTTACTATCATATAGAGAGTTCAACAGCCATTTACTGTTGTATGATCTCTATGTTTATTGTACTGATGCATTAAGATTTGAAACATCAACTAATTTCTGGAGATACTGAGGATGTTGGACACGTCGACCATCTACCTGACCGACAACTTTGCGACGAAGATCTGCGAAGCACGTCGCAGTCGACCTAGACCGATCGACGCCGGACGACGGCGTATGCGCTAGCTCGATCGCGCCTGTATATATATGTGCGCATTCCTTAGCGTGTGCATGCGTTGAAATGAAAGTGTGTACAGATTCTTTATTTTTACTTGTGCAGTGCTGATTGATTAGTTTTACTGTGAACCACTGCAAGCCCCGGGATAGATTTTACTGCAATGCACGGCTAGAGATCAGAGCTCACGATCGACCTAGCAAACATGTGCTCATGGGCAGTGCATTGTACGCCATTCTCACGCCAATATGTGTACTGAGCAATGCTCACTGACTGCCACCTTCTTGTGGAGGTAGTGGTAGACCAGCTCTTGGTCGCTCGGATAGAACCTGAACCCTGGGGAAAGCGTAGACTCGATCTCTCTCAATGCCATCCCAACTATGACCTCTTTCGGATAGCTTCTAACTGTATATATAGATTCTGGATTATAGGAGAAGCTGCTTTTGATTGTGGGAGAATCGGGTCGGATCGACTGCGTGTGGAGGTGAAGGACTGGGCTGGCAAGAATCAGCAAGAATCATTGAGAATCAGCTGGCACCCGTATTCTGATTCTATGTAGAGGTCATCAGTTTCTAATTGTAGGAGAAACTGTTCAGAATCCTTCCGTTCGACAAATAATTCGATTTTCTTTTAAGCAAAACCTAGTCAAAAGCTGTCCCAAATGGAGCATATATATATATATATATATATATATCTCTGAACTCAACGAACAACGAACGAAAAATCGATGTCAATTAAAGGCTTGATATGTCTTTGTAATGATTGGTGATGTTCCTAATTAAGAAGCAGCTAGCTACAGATAGGAAATGAATGGCCGTTCTGATATGAGACCTTTTTATAGAGGAAACTGAAGAAGATAGGCTTACCTAAAAACGCTGTCGTGTGCCCGGGCCGTGTATCCTGTATTTAACCGACTGGTCGTAAGCTAAGCAGAAACTAAAACTAATCAATCAGCAAAAGCACAAGTATAATCCAGTGACCAAAACAAGAGTACAAGGCAATTTTACCAGTGAATGAGATTTTGACCGCTAATTTACCGAATGTATCGTAAGATTTTACTGCCGCATAAGCTACTGAATCACCTGGTATGATAGTAAAATCTATGTATATAGATAATAAAATCTATGTATACGGATAGTAAAATTTGATTTAAGCTGCGATACTTATATCAGTATGTTGCTCTCGGTGTCAAAAAGCTGCTGGTGAAAACCGTTCGTGAATTGGAGCTATCAATAAAAAGTTATAGATAATTAAAGAAAAAACAGGTGCATGTACAAACAAAAGACGAATTTACTAATCGGTTATGCGGCGTAAACTAGTAATGCATTTCCTAGTTTGTATATAAATCTGTTTTTTCTTTGATTTAGTCATAACTTTTTGTTGACAGCTCCGATTCAGAAACGGTTTTCACCCGTAGCTTACTGATGATGAGAGCAACATAATGATATAAACGCCGCATGAATGAGATTTTATTGCCAATATACCGAATGTGTTGTAAGATTTTACTACTGTACATGCTACTGAACCCACTGACATGATATTAAAATCCATACATACCGATAGTAAAATCTATGTATACAGATAGTAAAATTATATTTCATGCTTTGTGACTTATATCAATGTGTTGCTCTCATCGTCATTAAGCTACTGGTGAAAACCGTTCATAAATCGGATCTGTCAGTAGAAAGTTATGGCTACATCAAAGAAAAAACATATTTATGTACAAAGTAGAAAACACATTTAGTAGTCGGTTTGGCTATGTAGGTGATTGGTTTAGTCAACACGCGGTGTAGTGGGATGGTTTGCATACACTTTTCTGACCGACCGTATATATATATATATATGTGTGTGTGTGTATGTATATATATGCATATACCATAGCAGCCCTTGACCACGGGCGCGGAGTTTCGAAAAGATTTACACTCTGCAGAGGTGTACAACTTTACCCACAAGACATGACTAACTCTTTTTGACACTATTTTTACATTTCCTTTGGTGTATGGCCAAGAGATCATAACAAGAGCCGTTACATCACATAGACTTAACTTTGCACCAACCCAGTGATGTTTGACCCTTTCTATGGCAGTGGAAATAAAATTCACATTCTCATAATAACAATAATAGTACACCCTATCATAACCTAACAATAATGACAGTGCACCCTTACATAACCATTTCTCTTCATAGTAAGGCATACACTTGTATTAGTATGTGTTTTCCCCACACCTCCTGTGTGAAGCATCTAGGCCCCTAATTTGATTGAGTTTTGATAATTAATAACAATCGAATCTAAAGGACTAACATATTCTTTTGAGTGTATGAGAAAAATGTTGTTCCTTGAAATTACATGAAGTAAATGGAAGCATCAAACAAAAAGTCTATTGACGATTCAAGCTCAAAGACAAGGTATAAAAATTTAAGGACCTTTTTTTCTGCTTTTACAGATCTGGGAGTTTAGAGAAAAAGATCGAATTGCTAGAAGTAGGTGCCATACTATTAAGAGAAATCGATGGCTAGTAGCTTGAAAATGCTCAAAGAACACACGGCTCAAATCATATTCATACTTAGTTTTGTTTGCATTGAAAAACTCATTGTGAAATCCATTTCTTGTTTTGGAACCAGCATTACCGCCATGTAGGGGCTAGTACTACCGTTGGTCGGTAGTACCGCCCTTATGGAGCGGTAGCTAATTTTCAAAGAGGGGAGTTCTGGTGTTGGTGAACCCGGCACTACCGGTGCCCAGGTGAAGCATATGGGCCCGTACTTCTTCTTTAGTTTTGGTAATTAATGACAATCGTGTTTAAGGGACTAACAATTTTTCTTGAGGTCATGAAATACAGGTTGGTCCTATGAAGAGGTAAAATCGTTGAGCTATGAGAAAGTTGGAATGTCAAGAAAAAACCAAGGTATAAAGTTGTAAGGACATTTCTCTAGTTTCTTTCCGATCTTGGTGTTTGGAGAAAAGATCGGGTTGCTAGAGTAGGTGCCGTACTATTAAGAGGGATTTTTGGTTAGTAGCTTGAAGATGATCAAATTTTATGACTCAAGTCATGCTCATGCTTAGTCAATTGCATTCCTTGAAAAATCTCTGAAAGTCTGAAATGTTGGCACTACCGACCATGTAGGAGCGGTACTACCACAAGTACGGTAGTATCGACCCCTGGGTGCGATAGTCTTTTTCTATAGAGTAATTTTTTCATGATTTTTATGCAGCCAGCACTACCACCCAAATGGGATCGGTACTACCAGCTCACCTAAGCGGTAGTCTTTTTTACAGAATAATGTCTTTTTGGCAAAATTTCAAGGCCGGCACTACTGCCCTACTAGGAGCGGTAGCATCGTACATACGGTAGTACCAGCCCCTTAGGTCAGTATTTATTTTCTAGAGCAACCCATTTTTGGGTACTATCCTCATGGTCGGCACTATAGCCCTACTAGGAGCGGTACTTCCGTAGGTGGGGTAGTATTGGCCCCTAAAGCCAGTAGTCTTTTTCTAGAGAGGATCCAAAATATGTATTTCTAGTCCCTGAGGCTGGCACTACCGATCCTACATAAGCGGTAGTGCCGAAGTATTGCAGTAACGGCTATTAACTGCTACATTAAATGCTATAGTTGACCGTTGGACCTGAGGTCGGCACTACCGGCCTATATGGGTGGTAGTGCCGGGTTTGCTGAAAATTTTAGAATTTTGGTGCCAACAGCTAGATTAGTGGTTGGGGGTTATAAATACACCCCCACCTGCAACTAGGGAGTTCTCTTGGTTATTCATTACACATTCTTGAGCCCTAGCAAGCTTCTCACCATTCATAGTGCATTAATTCATCAAGTTTTGAGTTGGCACTTGATCAACCTCAAGCAAGCACCAAGGTTGCTGCCTCCTAGACAGCTTGGAGGTGTGGAACCGATGATCTCTTCAAGAGGGTTGTGAAGAGGCCCGGTATTGTGTGAAGGCCGGAGCTCACCTATCCGGAGTGGGGAAGAGCTACCACTAGTGATCGAGGGAGGCTCAATTTCATAAGGAGCCAGCTTGATTTCTTCAAACTTTCTCAATGTGGAGTAGGGGAGATCGGCAAGTCTCCGAGACCACGGGAAAAATCATTGTGTTCACTTTCTTGTGGTTTGCTTTCTTGTGACCTTATTTGTGCAATTTACATTCCTAGTGATCATAGCAAATTGATTATCTCTCTAGGATTGTTGTTCTTGTCTAGACCTAGGTCATCGGTGTACTTAGCAAATCCAAGCTTATATAGGCTTTAAAATTGTTGTAGTATTGCAATTTGCATAATTCTTGATAAGTGTTAAATTAGAGCCAAAGAATTTAAAAACCTCCTATTCACCACCTCTAATCAGTTATCCTTGATCCTACACTAGGGTTCGGTACTACCGCCCGGCCAACAGTACCGCCTAGTGAGTCGGTAGTTATTTTCCAAAAGGGTCTTCTCTGTGCATTTTTAGTGGCCGGCACTACCACTATTCTTGGCTGGTACTACCGCAAGTCCGGTAGTACCATCTATTAGTTGTCATTACATATTTTCCAAAGAAGGTGTTTTTGGGTTCGTTTATGAGTTTCCTTTATCGACACTACCGGCCCTTACATGATGGTAGTATCGGGGTATTGTAGCAACGGCTAGTACCTATGCATTAAATGCTTAGAATTGACCGTTAACCTTAAGGCCAGCACTATCGCCCCTTAGTTGCCGGTAGTACCAAATTTCCCTGAATTCTGTGCAAATCAGCCCAACGGCTATTTGAGTGGTTGGGGGCTATAAATACCCCATCTTATGCAGTAAGGGCACCTCTTGGAACCTCATTGAATACTTGTTGAGCCGTTGTAAGAATCTCTCATCCTTGAACATTAAATTCTCATTTTTGAGGTTGTTGAGAGCATTCAAGTATGAGTTTTGATTTAGAGCCATTTGAAACACTTGATCACCTTCAAGCAAGCATCAGTTGGTCTATTATTCTTGGAGTTTGCCGACTCCTAGACGGCTTAGAGAAGAAACTTGTGATCTCTTCAAGAAGATTGTGAAGAGGCATGGTATTGGTGTAAAGGTTGGAGCTCACCTACCCGGAGTGAGAAAAAGCTACCACTAGTCATTCGAGGAAGGCTCAAGTGCGCAAGTAGCTGGCTTGATTCGTTTAAGCTACACCAACGTGGATTAGGGGAGACCGGCAATTCTCTGAGACTACAGGAAAAATCAATTGCGTTCATCTTGTGGTTTGCAACCTTATCATTCAATTTTTGCAATTTACATTTCTAGTGATTATAGTTATTAATTATCTCCCTGGGATTGCTATACTTGATTAGACATAGCTTGTTGGTGCACTAAGTGAAACCTAGATAATTTAGGCCTTGATTGTTAATATTGTAATTCTTGTCATAACTTGCTAAATTATTGTTCTAGAGCCAAATAATTTTAAAAATCTCCTATTCACCCCCTCTAGTCGGTTATCCTTGATCCTACACCGTGTGGACACCCCTACGAGCAAACCTACCTGGAATGTTTGTACTGCTCCAGCCTTCCAATCTGCAAAGCTAGACCCAAGAGACTTAATAAGCCAAGGTTACCCAATAATAGCACTTGTGGTTGCACGGATGTCTTGGATTATGCAATACTACTTTCGGTCCTTAATCAACGTGGGCGAGAACTCCCCCTATACTACGTGCAAGTCCATCTCTCGTACTTCAAAGATTGTAAAATAACTCACCCACATCAAAACTTTGGTTTTTTAGATTTGTTTTTTATATCAAAATAACTGAGACAAATATGTCAAAATTTCCATCCCATGAACAAATAATATAACTGACCATTTGTTCTCCCAATTCTAACAGATGGCAAAGCAATTGTACATATAGTCAAATATACCCAAGTTGGCATTAGATATTGCCTAACCCTTATCTTATGGTTTTCAAGGTTGACATTTGCATATTTATTAAGGAGGTTCCATGCAACAAATAATAATATCTGCCATAACCACAATATAGCAACTTTACTGAAAATACATGCATGCATATATAATTTTGTAAAACAAAATAAAATAAGTAAAATACTGTGATCAACATGATCAAAGGAGGTGCTTGTCTTCCCGTTGAATTCTTGAGGTTGTTAGGGGTCGACGAGGAGAATTTTTAGGGCATCGGTATCCACACATGGTACATCGTATAACAAAAATAAGAGCCAAACAAATCCATACAAAGACCAAATTCAAATATTCTTGCATAAAAAAAAGTTTATGATTTTAGAACAATTTATACACTACTTTTACTCAATTTGGAGTTTATTTGCAAACGTTATGGACATTTGAATTTTAATCGACTGAAAATACCCTAAAATTAAAAAAGGGCTGACGTCAGAGGTGCATTTCCCCCAAAATACACTTCCTAATAGAGAAAATGCATTTTCGTTTACAAATGAAAGCGCCTTTCTCATTTTCTAGGTTTTGATTTATTTTACAAAGACTGACAGGTGAGGCCCATATGTCAGGTTTTATTATTTTTGAAAATAACTGTCATATGGGGTCCACCTGTTAGTGACTGATAGTCTTAAATTCTGGTTCGGGTTTTACTTATTAATCCTAGTAGACCACATGTCATAGAATCATTAGCTTAAAACCATGTTAATTAGATTTTTGATTAATCTTAATGACGTTTCTAACATTCGAGGCCCGCATGTCATGGAGGCATGGCCTTGGCGCCATGGCTGAGCTTACTCTTTAGCTCGTTGACGGTGAACGATGGTGGCTTATGTGGCGTGAGTGGTTGGGACAGCTAGAGAGGCTCAAGGCGAAGCCTTGGGTGGTGGTGGCGGCTGGAGAGATGGCGGTACATCGGCGAGGAGTAGCAAAGCTTCTTGGGTCAAACACGAAGTATGTAAATGGGGACAATTGGAGGTGACTGGGTGGTTGCATTAGTTGAAAGACCATGTGGAGGTCTACCCATGTTTGTGATGTATATTTGACCAAATTTGAGCTTGGTATGCTCTGGTTTTAGTTTGATTTGAATTGGTTTTCAAACTGAAGCAATTTGAGCTGTCTGTTTTTCCCGATGCTACCGGCCATGGTAGTGCAGTGCTACCGGCCGAGCGGTAGCACCGGACCCCAGAGCGGTGTGGAAAAATCCGAGAGGATGTTTTTGGGGGATCAAGCAAGCCGGTGCTACTGGCCATGGTAGCCCGGTGCTACCGACCGAGCGGTAGCACCGGCCTAAATGGCCGGTGTGAATATTCCAGAGAGGATTTTCTGCTGTTTGGGTTGAACGGCGGTGCTACTGGCCAGGGGGTGGTAGCACTGGCCCTGATGAGCGTAAATGATCCAAAAAATGTGATTTTGGGAGTTTAATTGCATATGTTTTTGGACATTGCTATGTGATGGGTTTTTCTTGTTTTTTATGGTTGCAGGATATCGGGTTTTGATCATGGTGAGGCGGAGGATGATCGGGACTAGGCGAGGAGCGTCGGAGGTCCAGACGGCCGAGGATCGCCGGAAGATGATCGGAGACAGAGTCGGTGCAAGTCAAGAAGACAAGGAACAGATGAGATGCTAGCTAGATGCTGAGTGGATAAAGAAGGGCCGTCGGATCGCGGTCTAGTTGATAGGATAGTAGGTCTAGTTAGTGTGCTTAGAAAACCGTGCAATTTCACCTGGTTTGTTTGGTGGGTTTTGGGTTAGCCCTTGTATGGCTGTTTGAGTGGGTCAATCCGTATTTTTAGTTGAATCATTCTTCTAGATCATGTTTAAGGGGTTTTGGACTTGTGCTCTTGCTTGCTATGATGTGTGGGAGGTTATCCAAGATCATCTTGATCATTAAAACCCCACGAGCAAATCCAAGATCAAGTTCTCGAGTTTTGCTCAAACTTGGTGTGTTCTTCCTTCAAAGTGAAAAAGGTCGGAACTTTGATGTCAATCCTTGCGATTGAAGGTTGGAATAAGTTCCTGACATCCTTAAGAGTACATCTACCAAGTTTTGTGAGTTTTTGTCCAGCTGATCAAAAGATTCCTCAAAATTTGCTTTTGAGTCGTGCTGTTTTCAGACTCTGTTCTTGCTGCTGTTCTTGAGCCCGGTGCTACCGCCCATTGTGCAGTACTACCAACCTCCGGTGCTACCGGTCTTCCTGCGGTAGCACCGCCCATACAGAGCATTTGCTCCTTCTCATTTACTCCCTTTTGAGTATTCTCTTTGAGGGCTTGGGTGGATTGTTTTGTGTGGGAAAAATTTTATTTGGGATCATTCACCCCCCTCTGATCGCCATCTTGATCCTTCGTTAGTTTACTTGGATCTTGGTGGTGCTTTTGCCAAATGCTCGGGGACCAATGGCCACTGGAGCAACGTCGGTGACCAAAAGGGTGGCGGCGCAAAACAGGGCAAACATGTAGGTGGTGTTAGGGACTGTGCTAGGCCAAATTGAGTTGGGGAAAAGGGTTCAAGAGCTCACCATGGCTACTTGGGTGCAATTGGTGGTGACGGAGGGAGCTCGATAGCCGGTTGGGAATGGCGGCATTGGTGGGCGACTTCATGGTGACAGCACAACCCAGAGGGATCTGGCGAGGGAGAATGATTCTATTAGCTTCATCATGACAAGGGGAAGCTCAAAACGACCATCATCAATGCTAGGACACACGGTAGAGGGAGAAGGTGCTTGACAACAGAACGGTTGAAAGATCAAGAAGAAGCACAATTCCTAGGGCTACACTGCATGGAGGGTGAAATCAAGTGAGGAACCTTGAAGAGGAAGGGAAATAGCATAGGATGACACAGGTGTAGAGGCCAGGGCTCACCAGGGAAAGGACTTGGCTTTGGCGGAGCGTGCACTGGTGCTGGAAACGAAGATCGTGTTCCAGACGAGTCAGGGAAGGAGAGGGCTTGCAAAACGGACTCAGTGTTGTACAGAAAGGCTAAGGGGTGAGACGAAGGGGCTTAAATAGGCTCAAGGCGGTGATGCTCTTCGTCATCTTCCTCTCGGCCGAGGGCGAGGTGGCCAGATTCTACGTGCACGCGAGCTGCTCGTAGGCGACGAAGCGGCGGCATCGGGTAGGGAGCTTGATGTGAGGCGACAGGGTGAGCTGTCAAGCGGCTGAGGCGACAGGGCGAGCATGGGCGAGCTCTGCGCGTGCGGCCACAGCACGGTCGCGTGAAAGAAGAAGACTAGCTGGTGGGCTAGGCTTGTCAGCGATTAGGAGAAGGAAGGCGTACTGGCTAGAAGACGCTTTTGACCAGAGGAGACGGCAAGGGAAAACGGTTTGAGGGCAAAAGCTACTGATAGGTGGGGCCTACGTGTCAGCGAGAGGAGAGGGCTAACACGTGGGTCCAAGCTGTCAGTGTGACAAGGGAATCGATTTGAAACTCGGTTTTAGAATAGAGATCATTTTCGAAATTTTTTGGCATAGTATAATTGGTCCAAATTTTACGAACATTTTTTGTGGTAGGACCTGGCAAGATACTGATGTTTGTATAAATTTTTCAGAGCATAAGCAGTCCAATAATCTCAATGGCTTGTGCTCAGGTCGAGAGAGAGAGACATGGATTCGGTTGTGCGCCCTCTTCTCCTGCACTGCTCATGGACGCCTCTATGTACCAGCCACGGCTTGTTGCAAGCTTAATTTGCACAGTACATCCTGGTCTGTGCAGCTGACGGTGACCGGACATTCGATCCAGCCTCGGTCTCGGCCAGCCGTCGATCGACCGGTCGGCGGACGACGACAGCTTGATCGAACGCGTTCTCTCCTTGGTGCAATGGAGCTGAATGTTGCCAACAAGGTGATGGATGTATGGTGGTTGATGCATAGCAAATACGAGGGTGTAAAGATGGCTCGATCTCTGTGTTCCCAGTTGTTGGTGGGTGGCATGTCTGCATCCCCTGCAGTGTTTAATCTGTCTGCATTCCCTGCAGTGTTTAATCTCCATGGAATTAACCCTAAAAGGGATCCAGGCAGAAGGTTGAGCGATCGATCAATCGATCTTGACGTATACATGTACAGATCCACGTGCATTTTGACCGTGCCAACTAATTAACTTCTTGTTTAAGGAATATAATGCGTAGCTATTGACAAAATCGAAAGACTTACATGGGTTCATCCCCACATGAGGACGACCTCCACAGCCATCTGATCGTGATCGGAGGAGCGATCGGACGGCTACATACATTTTAGTACCCATGTTTTTCTTTTAAAAAATCCATTCTACTACTACATATGTTTTTTCAGGGTTCTACTACATATGTTTTGAATAATTAATGAGGACAGGTTATTAATTAACATTCTACCACTATATACTTTGGTTAATTTACAAAGACATGGCAATTTTAGTTCCTTCTTATCCCATGAAGTTACTTATGAGCAGCGGTATGTAATCAATGGCCGCTGTTCTTTCACCATCATGATAAGTCGCACTGTCTCAGGAAGCTATACATATAGAAGCAGCAACACTGTTTGTGGCGCTGCTGAATGCATCGATCAGCATCTGCTACATATGCACAGTACGTGCTCGATGGGACTCCCCTCACAGTGGTTTCAGCTCGACCTGGCCCCAGTTAATTCCAACTGCATCTACCTGTATGACTTGCCTGCAACCCTACACTATAAGGCAACAGATTTAGGAAGGTTAACATTAATGAATGAACCTCACATACAACCCCACGCACATCATTTTGCCATGGCTTCTCAGATTGCTATCATCCGACTCTCAGTTTCATATTTTCCTTTTTTTCCTACGAAATTCCCGTGTTCCAGACAGGGATTTAACAGAACTTACAGGGGCGGTGATTCACAGGAGTTTTTGTAGTAGCATGTCTCTCTCAAATCTCGTTGTTTGTACACAGGAGCGGAGCTAGGCCTCGCACCACCCGAGCCTGAGTCCGAGACTTGACCCAAAAATTCAATACAACAAACCTTCAAACATATGTGCAATAAGCCATCAATCTTTGGGCCAGCTCAGACCAGCTCGAGGCTTGAATCTGGGCTAGCTCCGCCCCTATTTGTACGTAAGGCGAAGCCAGTGTAGTAATATTGTCAGCTCAAGTGCTCAACGACTTTTTTTTTTAAAATTAAAAAAAGGACTTTTGGAGGCCAACTACCTTTACCTTGTTGCTATGCCCAATTTCTGTAGCTTTGCGTGGAAAGATGCATGATGGCCCGCGGCAAGAAAATGACCAGAGATTCTCAATGAGGCCGTTTTACCTTGTGGCCGGCCCATTATATGTGTTTGGGCTGCTTTCACTTTTTACAGCTCGGACTTCACTGAAGACGTGATGATCTCGAGAAAAATCGAAGGGAGTGGTACTGTCGCAAGATCGACATCGTCAGCATGTTTCGGGGCTTACCGAGTGGTAAAAATAAGTACACCTGTTTATTTGTCAAACAAGTGCCTATACATATTTATTTGTTGAGTAGTATTTCTATGCATCACCTTCTAATATAAGTTATACAAATATTAAAAGAAGTGAAAGAGTAGGTAATAATTATATGCTTTTCGTTTATATTTTAATATTTTTGTAGTTTTTTAAAAGTGATGTATACGAGGAATCGAATTCGCTTCACTAGAGTTATGATAATTGCACACTTGTACGGAGCACTGGAACAAAATAGCCCTCGTGATCATTCACAGTGGAAATTGGGGGTGGATTTTCATCTCCCCGACGACCACTCTAAATCATCGAGGTGCAAAACATAATTGACGCGGAAGCACACAAACAGTGCATTCCACACATTACTTTTTGCGCTTGCCCAAATATAGCTAAGATCGATCCTCACCTTCGCACACTCAATGAAGTGAGTTCTCCCTCCAAATCAAGGTGAGCACAGCGCATGGCCTGTCCGTCGATCTTAACTCCTGAGAGTGCAGTTGCTGGGCGTTTCTCTCCTTAAACGCACCTCAAATTGGCAGCTCAGCTCACAGGTCTTGTCTTCTTCCCAGCACATCCGGGCAGGAAATCTGGAGATGCGAATGAATGCGCGCTTGTAGCATATATATATATATATATATATATATATATATATATATATATATATATATATATATATATATATATATATATATATGCGCGCGCACATGCATGTATGTTGGCCTGCCGTGGTGGGCACAACCGGATGGGCGGCAGCAATTCGTGAGATCGATTACCAGAGCACGAAATATTGAAAAAAAAGCACATTTATGTCAAATACTGTTCGTGCAGGTGTGCGTGTGATACCGTAGCTAGACAGACAGATGCTATTATTGAGATGACAGTGTACGCCATCAGATCAGATCATCAGCTCACTCATGCTCATCGACCATTTTCTGGTGTGTAGATAAGATTTTATTTCATGTTATCTTTATTGGGATATGAACAGTTGTATGCAGAGAGGCGCTGGGGATTACCTATTCTCTGGATCAATGCCTCTTTGTCGCTAATGTGTGGGTTCTACCGCGTAAACTAGCGAACAAAGGCCATCGACTTGCCCTTCGACAGTTACACTAGGGTGTGTTTGGTAGGGTTCTAGCTCCATCAGATCCGTAGATCTGATGGAGATGGGTATTCATAACTCCACCAGATCCGTAGAGTTGAAGCTGTGAGTACATTAAGAGTATTTCGATTGATCATCTTGTTTACATTTTAAACCAAATATATAAACTTAATTCACTTTATTTTAGCCTACAAGTTTCAGATCTCAGGTGAAGCTGGGATCTAGAGCTCTACCAAACAGGCCCTAGGTTATTAAGGTTAGATCTCGTTATCTCTGCATGCGTGTCGTTTGAGGTACAGACGTACGTGGCAATTAAGGTCATGCTTCCAAGGTATGATTCTTTCTAAATTTCTATAGGAATCGTGGTAATTTCGAAGGTACTCCTCCGGTCATAAATACAGTAAATTTGGAATACGTGCTGTAAAATTTTTAAAACTTTAGCGACCAATTTTCTTTTTAAATATTTAGATTTAACGTATAAAAATCATAGGAATATATTTGTCTCGAAAAGTACTTTCATAATATTACAATTTTATATCCAAAATGACATGTATATGTGATAGAAGGAGTATGATTCTTTCTAACTTTCTACATGAGTGTATGCGACCCATGCTGACAAAGAAAAACCAGCAGAGGTTTCACGCACATTGAACTGGCGGCTGGGCCCCACATTTGGGTTCGGTCCTTTCTAAAAGACCAATGAAGGTCGGTGTGTGCGATAAAAAGACGCTTAGTAGTCGCAGCAGGGAGAGAGACTAGAGAGTGAAAGCCATAGCTGGAAAAATATACAAGTGGTCACACATGCAACCTCTTTCTATCATAAGGCCATCATGGCTTCTTTTGTGTCAGTGTCAAAAACAAAAGAGAGAGAAAGAAAAGAAAAGGGAGAGGGATGCAAAGCGCTGGGGTTGGGAAGGCGAGGGAGTGGTAGCAAGCCTAGCCTAATGGTGGTGGTTGGAGCAGCAGCAGCAGGGAAAGGGTCTGGAGTAGGTCACCACCCGAGCTCAATCATAAAGCAATGGATTGCAAAATCATATCACTCTTCACTCCCAGACTCTCTCTCTCCTCCCACTCTGTATTCATATCAGGGATGTTGCTCTTTACTCCCTGCTGCCTCAAGTCTGTCAGTCAGTCACTCCCTCCATGGCTCCATCTCTCCTCTCCGTATGTGTTTCTCTCTCTAGACATGTTTCTTTCCACTCCATCACTCTCTTTCTCTCTATATCTCTGACAAAGAGAGGTCATAGTCGAGGAAAGCAGTAACATACTCTGTGGGTGACTGACTGCAACTTCAATGCTCTCTCACTCTTTGTCATTCTTTCGTCTCTCTCTAGCTCTGTGGCTTCTTTAAAACCTGGCCTTGCTTGCTATCCCCATCTTGTATTTTACTGTGGCACTGTTACTATTCCTAATGTGGAAGCTTTTGACCACCCCTGCGCGCTGCCATGGATGTTCCACGGATCGCTCGCCTGTGGCCGCCGTGTGCGACTCGCTCATTCTGAAGCAAACAGGGACTCAGGACGACGTCTGCATCTGATCGATCACTGGTAACCACGAGTGGTTTAGGGTCTTTGCAGCTTAATTAGTGTTCTATCCGTTCAAGTTTATAAGACATATTTTTTTAACACATAGATCAAGAAGATATTAAAAATAACTAGATTACCCTTAATTGTTATCACTAAGTATTATATTCAATGCATATATGTAGAAAATATAAAGTAAAAAATGAATATTTATTAGGGGTGCACTGGAATATAAAATACATTTTATATTTATAAATAAAATCATTCAAAAAATAAACCTTATAAATTTGAACGGAGAGGGAAGCTCGTGGGTACAGTCCCTTCAGGAAAGACGACTTATGGACAAGCCATTACTATCCTTGTTTAATTGGTCATTTTTGTTGACTTTGATTATCGGTGCGACGACGAGCCATACTAATCGATGGAACGAATCTTGTGTTGTGACCTTTAGAAAGGGTCAAAGTGTCGTTCGGGAATAAACAAGATTTGGCCTCTCGCTTTACGTCATTGACAGTTTGACACTGCCATATCAATGCCAAAAGCTAGCTACCAATATATGCAAGTATGCAGTGCCGGTGAGATCTGCTGCTGCTGCCACAACATGGGGAAAGGCCATTGCATGCATGTGACACAAAGTGTGCTGCTTGCTTACCTAGCTTCAGGGTCGATTTTGGTCTTCAGATAGGATGGAAAGCCTGGTAATGTCCTGCTACGTGGCGCTCGTTTATTGGGTTTGGGGGGTAGCCTGGCTAGCTAGGGTGTTGTTAGTGGGGAGGAATGGGAATGGGATATATTCTTTGCTTGCTGGCTTGCTCTCCTATATCTAGCTAGCTATACCGATCTCTCTCCTTCCTCCATCCAAAAGAGAAAGGCTAGCTGAAAAGACTAGAGCCATGGGGGGTTATATTCTTCTAATCTCCCCATCTATTTTTGCATCTCCTTTACTATCATACATGTCTCTTCCCCATTGATATATAAACAGGAGAGTGGTGGCCCAGTGCATGTTTGCATGTGTGATCAAGGTTTCAAATTTCAGTTTCGGAATAAATTTCGCCCCGGGCCGGATAACGAAATTTCGGAATTATTTCGGACAAAATTTGAATTTGAAAATTCAAATCCGGTTCAATCCGGAAAAAAAAACCGAAATTCGGCGAAGAAACCCGAAATTTCGGGCGAAATATCCGAAATTTTGGGTTTTTTTGCACTGGCTGAAAAGTGGTCTAAACGTTATCGAAAATTTTTGAAATTTGTTTTGGAGGTTCCTGACACAATGCTGATGTTCTCACAAAAATTTCAGCTTATTATCACACCTGAGGAATTTTAAAAATTCGGAGAGTGGTACTGTCCTGATAAAACACTGACCGACAAGTTTGATCAGAATGTAAAATGGTACAAATCAAGTTATAAACTGTTGAAATTGTTTTTGCATGGTTATGATCCATAAATAATGTTCTCATAAAAATTTCAGCTGATTATCACATGTGAGGAATTTTTAAAAATTCGGAGAGTGGCGCTGTCCTGATAGAACACTGACCGACAAGTTTGATCCGAATGGAAAATGATACAAATGAAGTTAGAAACTGTTGAAATTTTTTGTGCATGGTTATGATGTATCTATAATGCTCTCATAAATTTTTCAGATGATGATAAAACTGTATGAATTTTTAAAAATTCGAACAGTACTACTGCCATGTTAAAAGGCTTACCGGCAAACTTGAACAAAATGAAAAATTATGTAAACCATAATTTTTTTTGAAAATTTTAAATAATGGTGATAAGGAAGTTCTTAATATCCCATAAAAATTGTGATTCACGATCACACTCCAGTGAATTTATAAAATTCTTACAAGTCACAGTACCATTTATGTTCTTTTCTTTTTGATTTTTGAAATATAATATAACAAACGAAGTTCAATGCTTACATATATTTGATTGACCAAACAAACAAAGTTGAAATTTTTTTAAAAATTTATATAATGTTACTGAGTCAATTATTAATCTCTCAAAAAAATTTAGATTATAATCACACTCAAGAAAATTTATAAAATTCTGACAATATAACTGTCCCAATTATGTTCATTCTGTTTTTGATTTTTTAAAGATAACAAATGAAGTTAAATTATTTTGAAATTTTTTATGTATGATCCTAATATACTATGTATAGTACCATAAAATTGTAAGATTATTATCATGCTTTTACAATTTTATAAAAATCTGACAGTTTTTCTGCCAAAATTTTAAAATGTTTAAAAAATTAGGTTTTTCAACAAATTTTCATAGGAGATGACTTTCCTAAGGGTTATTGGACCAAATCCGGCCCTAAAAATTCCAAAACCGGCCAAAAAACACGAAATTTTGGATTTACTGTAGCAATTTCAAATTTTTTAATTTTTTTTTTCCGTCCGGTACTTGAGATCTCGGGGTGGTCCGAAATCCGAAATTTCAGCGAAATTTTGCCGAAATTTTGAACCTTGTGTGTGATACTATATGGGTCGTTTGTGCATCATATGGAGTATATCACTAGGAGGTACACCTAGTGCAGTGCATGATAATGCTGATGTGGTCTTGCATTCCACGCTACTATAGGAATGTACATCACAATCGGGTATTTTTCGTTATCACAGTCGGTTCTAGTGGCGATACAAAGTTATTAGACAGTGATGAGGAGGTGTTATCACAATCGGTTTTCGTCCGATTGTGATAAAGGCATCATCACAATCGGTTCTTTTAAAAAACCGATGTGATGAGGGCCGGTGTGCTATTTCCACTATTACAGAATGATACATCATTATTGCTTCATCTAGGTCGGTTCTTAAGTTTTTAGGAAAAATCGATTGTGATAGATGACTTAGGAGAGGGTGTTAATAATAATCACAATTGGTTCTCAGGTTAGAAGCGATTGTGATGTAACACTGTGATGTGCATGTCCACATCACAATCGATTCTCATGTAAGAACCAATTGTGATGTGTATGGCACATCATAATCGGTTCTAATGTGAGAACCGATTGTGATGTGCCCAGTGCTATATCACAATCGCTTCTAACCTGAGAACCGATTGTGATGTGCATCGCTAGGTTATTTATACCCTCGGGTTGAACTCTCCTCTGTTGTTGTTCCAGAGGCTAAAAAAACCGCCGCTGCCTGAAAAAATAGTATATATTCTTGTTGGAAGCAATACTTGGGTGAGAAATTTTGAAATCCTTGAGGTTGGTTGTTAAGAGGGTAAAGTTGTAGCCCTAGCTTGAGAAAATTTTCCCTCTCTTCTTTCCTCATTTGTGGTTTTCTTCAAAATGTGAGCATTCCTTCAAACCCCTTCAATTTTACACTAGGTAATTTCGATATGTCGCAAAGAGAGTTTATGTTGCACTAGAATTGTGTGTATCCTATCAGATTTCACACCCTTTATTTGATAAGCACACATCCATTTAATTATCTTTGTAGTACTTTCGTGTTAATCTGGAGTTATTGTTGCTGTCATATAATGAATGTTAGAGTTTAGGTTGCGTAACCTACGTCTCCTGTTCGATGGTGCTTGTTTATAAATATGCTGAAATGACATATTTATAAGCAAGCACTCTCGAATTGTTCACGTTTTTTGGACAGTTCGAGGAAATATGGTTCGGGCAAGTTCTTGAGCTGTTGTACAACTCCAGAGAAGGTTTCGGCAGCACCTCCCTATTGTTCACCGGATACACACCCCTCTTGACTTGTTGTCGAGACGTGTATCTAGAGAACAGTGGGGAGATGATACCGAAATTTTCTTTGAAGTTGTACAATAACTTAGGAACTTGCCCGAACCACATTTCTTCGAATGGGATTAGGACCTAACCTAATTAGAGATTAGGAGTCATCGTTGGTACGTATTTAGTTGGTGAACAGATAGATATTTCTTTAATATCATTCAATTCGTCAACTTTGTTAATGGTTGCACACTTATTTTGTTTCATTGAAGTCATAAGATTTGCAAGCTATTGCATTAATTAGGTAATTCGATATCATTGTTGATGTTTTAAATGTATGTCTTCTAACTAGGGAATTGGAAGCTCTTAACTCGGGAAGAAGGTATCGGGAGTAAAATTATATATCTTGGAATCCGTCCTCTATTTTGCAAAGGTAATGAAATGATGTCTCAATATTCGAAATAGCTAGCTAGTTGTCGCTCCAGTTTTTCCTTAATTTATTGTGCGTAGTTTAATTACAGATGGACCGTGAAGAATGGATGTATCAAAAAAGCCGTGTGAGTGCTGAATTTCAGAGGGTGTTAAGGAGTTCAAAAAAATTGTAGAAGAAGATATGGTGAAGAGGGGTGTAAACTTCATATATTATCCTTGCTTTGATTGCACTAATCTCAGGAGATTTAACAACTTATCTCAAATTGAAGACCACTTGATTCGATGTGTCTTCATGACGAATTACACGTGTTGAATCCATCATGGGGAGACAAGTAGTACCCTTCCGTTATGCAACGAAGACATGGTGGAACTCGATGACAAGTTGTAGCGTGATATGTTTGAGGAGAACAATTTAGAGCAAATGTTACGGGATGTGGAGGGAAATCACACGAAAGAGAGTTTGAAAAGTTTAAAAGCTTGATGGAAGACGATGCCAAACCGCTGTTCTCGGGTTGCAAAGCGGAATACACCAAGTTAGGTTCTGTCCCTGCATAGGTTCGGTCCCTGCATTGTTCGAATTGAAGGCAAAATACCGTTGGACAGATACAAGTTTCAATGCACTTTTAGTTCTTCTATCGGATGTGCTTCCGGAGGACAACGAGTTACCAACAAGCATTTATGAAGCGAAGAAGCTACTATGTCCCTTGAGAATGGAAATAGAAGGGATACATGCATGTCCGAATGATTGCATCTTGTACCGTAACACTCATAAGGAACTGCACATTTGTCCAGTTTGCGGTGGTGCAGACAAAAGGAGAGGCGTAATGACAAGAAGCGTAATAGCCGGGGCGATGACGATGAAGAGGTCATTAAAGGGGCACCAACCAAGGTATTGTGGTACTTGCCCATCACTCCCCGTTTGGAGTGGTTGTTTGCAAATCTCAGAGAGGCAAAATTGTTGCGTTGGCATTATGAATGTCGAAAGGAAGATGGCAAGCTGAGACTGAAAGATCGAAATGGCGATCAAAGGGGGGGTGAATGATCCCAAATAAAATTTTCCCCCTCTCAAATTACTCCAAACAATCTCGCAATAAAAATTTGAAACACCCAAAGATTTTTCTTCAAACTAGTGTTTCTCAGATTCGCACACCCTCCAAAATCTGAACAATTAGACAACTATGTGTACCCTTAGATTGCATGGATGAGAACCATGAATCATGTGAGGGATTTTTAATCACAATTCTGGTTGTCAATTGTCCAAACAAAGAGGAATCAACTCAAAGACTACATTTCTAAAAGAGATAAAGCTAAAACACCAAAGTCTCTTTCCAGAAAAGTAAAAGCAGATTTTCCAGGAATTATCCTCAATTGGAGTAAGTGTTTGGTGAGTTTCTGTTGCTCTAAAATTTTTAGGAATTTTTCTCCCTCTGAGAAGTTGAGTCATTAAACACTCCACCAAAAATCATCTCAAAAAGCTTTGTATAATAAACATGAAAAATCAAGCATTGCAGACAGTCAGGAACTTCGATCAGAATGTTTGAGGCTCGGTTGTCACTTCATAGCGCTCAAAAGGTGCAACCAGTGGACTCACAAATGTTTACATAGATATATATATGAGTTGTGCACCTTCTCCAAGAAGAATCACTTAAAAATAATGTTTCTATATTTTTATAAAAATCAAAGACTGACTGCTGCGCGAAGAACATGTTCTGGACAGATTTGCAATTTGATAAAAACTTGATCTCTAGTCTATCCTAGGGTGCAAGAAAGATCTAAAACCATATGAACACCCTCAAGACATCCTAGAAGAACAGCATTTAGAAGGAGGGGAGGCAAATCCAAATTGCGATAAAGTAAATTGCGAGAATGTAAATGCGGGAAAGTAAATGCTGAATTTAAATTGAGTAATTTAAATGTATAATGTAAATGCGTAAAGAAAATGAAACATGAATATAAATGAATAACATTTCATTTCTAGAAGGAGAGGTTACAAAGCCTCACATTTCATGTGGGCAAAAGCTCAAAGGAGCATCAAAAACCTCAAAACCTTCAAGGGGGAAGGCTACCCCTCCGCCCCTATTTATACAACTCTTGGGCCACCTACCACCCTTGGATGAGCCTCTAGACCCTAGAGCATCCATCAAGGGCTAGGATTTACCCACGCAACTAGCCATGCAAGTGTCCACCCAAAATCCACAACACATAATGGGTTTTCTTGCACGGTTCTCAAAGCACGCTAACTAGACCCGCTAACCTATCAACTAGACCAAGATCCAATGGTCCTCATTGATCCACACAGCGTCTAGCTAGCATCTCATCTGTTCCTTGTCTTCACGGCTTGCCACGACTCCGTCTCCAATCATCTTCCGACGATCCCTGACCATCTGGACCTCCAACGCTCCTCACCTAGTCCCGGTCATCCTTCGCCTCACCATGATCTAGCATCGTCGACCTGCAACCATCAAAAACAAGGAAAGTCCTCACATAGCAATGCCCACAAAGATGTGCAATAAATCCATCAAATTCCACTCATTAAAATTCATTTTTACTCGTTCTGGCCGGTAGCACCGGGAAAACAGAGAAGACTTCAAATTGCTTCCAATTGAAAATCCATTTCAAATCAAACTCAAACAAGAGCAACCCAAGCTCAAATTTAGTCAAATACTCATCACAAATCTGGATAGACCTCCACATGGTCCTTCAGAGACACCACACTGTTTCGGCTCAATGGAGAGACATCGATTGGAAATATGAGGAGTTTGGTGCCGAGATGAGGAACATAAGGTTTGGATTGAGTACCGATGGAATGAATCCGTTTGGTAACATGAGTATTCGTCACAACACTTGGCTAGTTCTGTTGTGTATCTACAATCTCCCTCCTTGGTTGTACATGAAATGGATGTATATCATGATTTTGTTGCTAATCTCGGGACCGAAATGGCTGGGAAATGATATTGATGTGTACCTTGCACCACTGATTGAGGATTTGGTAAAATTGTAGAACGAGGGGGTCGTGGTGTGGGATGCATACAGAAGATAGCACTTCACCCTACGGGCTATGATATTTTGTACCATAAATGATTTCTCGGCATTTGTAAATCCTCCCAAAAATAACACATATTACACACAGTATGCACATATCACATTCACACGGCATGCACATATCACATTCACACAGTATGAACATATCACGTTGACAGAACACTGACACTTTACAATACACATATCACATTTATTCACAATATAGAACACAAATATACTTAACAGTCAGTACACATATCGCATTCACATATATAATATTGTTTACATATGGACTAGTAGGAGCCTGTCGGATCTCTAAACCTACCGTCCTCCGCTATAACTTCTATCCAGTACCACTGACATAAGTGGTCTCGTAATTTGTTGAGTTCTTTGCTTTGTAAGCTCTTGAGGGGGATATCGATCTTCTGCAAAATAGAATTGAGTGCACTAATTTAAGTTTTAAAATTTGTATGTAAAAGCATACGTGTATTATGCATGTACATATACCTTAGGGAAAAGGTGTGCACCGCCGACCACGAGCAGCATGTGATGCATGGTGTAGAAGCCGCATAAGTCGTCACTGCCCTATTGATGACACTGTGAACAAAGAAAATAAAATTAAGAGATGAAGAATAGATGTAAAAAAAATTAATCCTATATATGCTAGGCACTTATACCTTGAAGCGCTTCCACTCCAGCTGGTCGCCTTGTTTGTCATCGTGTAGCCCTCCTTCAGCGACGTAGGACGAGAAACCCATACATACATTGGAGAGATGCCATTGAGTAAAAAAAAGAATGTAGTTAAATATAGAAAGTGTTGGGTTAGAGGAATGTAATTACTTCTACAAAGCAGGCTTGATCGCGTAGGCCATCGGTTTCTTCTCGAGCGACTTAAAAGTGTAGACTTTGTTTTCACTCTGAGCGAGCACGAGTAGGACCCAATGGTTGCTTATTAAATGGTATATAATGCAAGAAAATAAGTTTATATACGGTTTAACTGCGTACAACTAATTGAAGGGTAAAGTACTACTTACTCCTTGTGGTACGGGAATAGAACGAAGTCCTTTTTCGACTCAGCCTGCAATGATCGCTTGATGTAGTCGGTAAGGAACTCCGATTGAAGCCTAGCCATGGTCTCAGACACAAGCTCGGGGTCGATGAACCCATCTAGGTGTTGACCTGTCACGGCTCACTACCTCATTGCCCTGCAACTCGTGTTGAATGTTAAAAAACATAATGCAAAATACTATTAAAGTCGTAAGCTCATGTTGTATGGTGTGATACTCACACCGTCCAGGATCGTACAATAGAAATATCGATGGCTATCAGTTGGTACAAACGGAACAGATCCTCAAAATTGACTGGAAATGTCCCATGGTCCTTGCGGTGGAAATGTCCCCTTCTATACCTCACATTGAAATCAACATGATGCTCGACCTTATTCACCTTGTCAATGTACTATCCATGGAGCAACCGAGTCCACTTGTCTAGAGAATTCAATTCGGTGCTACACAAAAGGGGCTTTCCATGTATGGACCCCTTAAAATCTTGAGGGTGCTCTGTGGCCTCTGCCAACTTTCCTTTCTGGACAGAAGAAGTCTCCGAGGTCGGGACAAAGGGCTTTCCATGTATTTGAGGAGGCGCAAAAACCTACGAAGCACATGCATATGTAACGTGTTGTAGTACTGGAATGATTGAGAAGATACGAGGGATTTTTAGCTTGACTAGTACGACACCCGTCATGGGCCACTTGATGAACGACATCTGTACTTGCCCGAGAGTGGTGATATCTTCATTGGGGAGAGCTTCAGCATATGAGATAGGAAGTCTTTGTAGATATAGTCGACCTGCACCCTCATGTAGCCCTTCCCCAAAGGCTGACCATGCACCATGTCAGTCTCCTTGCATGGAAATGCAACCCCGCGTGCAGCCTCAACGGGAAATCCGTCTTCCATCACGATGAGCTGACACTTGGCAGGCGCCTGCAAGAAGTGCACAACTTGATCGAAAATATTGTAGGAGTTACTCTCGTACCTTTAAGTTAGGGAAAATTAATTATTACCTTCAACTGGGAACCAGACTGATCATTTTTAGAACTGTAGCTGTTGGGGCGGGGCATAGGCCTCTCTTTGAGAGGCTAGGCCATCTCACTCTGACTTTGGGAGATCATCGCCATCGTCTCGGCACTCAGGCACTCCTCACGTGCCATCATCTCCTCCTTGATCTCCTCCCTCAGTTGCTCCCTCAGCATATCCTTGAGGTGCTCTGCACGAGCCTTCTATGATCTTGATCTGGCATTAACAGCGTCCTCTTGGAAGAAGGACCTTTTTATATGGCCCTCACCTGCGGCAAGAACCCGGCCCTTATGGTCGGGCTTCCCTATCACCGAAGATAGGATGTCCTTCGACCCTTGTCTTTGAAAGGTCCCCTGCTCTTTCTGTTGGCTTACCTCCTCCTGCAAGAAGCGAGTACAAATTAGTTCTAAAATACAATGGGAAGGGTCAACTGTAATGTACTAAGCTAGATGTCTTACGATGGTGGAGACGACGTGAGCGGTCGCGGGGTTTGGAACTACAAGCGGCCCATCGGAGGTTTTCTTCGTCCTCGCTAATACCCAGTTGCATGCCCACTCCTCACATATGTGGAAGTAAGGCATCATTGTCCCGGAGTTCGCACACTCCTCGGCTAGTCGCGCCCACTCTGCCTTCTTCCCTTCATAGCCAGCGGAACCGAGGTGGTGCACGTGAGTGTTCTGCCTCTAGATAGCGATGTTCTTCTCTCTCAGCTCCTCTGCATCGGGCGTACTCTTCATCATTGTGAACTCGTCCCAAACATCAGGAGTCACGAACGGATACCTCTCGAATGGAGTACGGCCTTTCAGCATGTATTCACCATGCATGAAGACACTGAAGTGCCTCAAAGCCACACCCATTCTTCCTCTTGTATAATTCATTTGCCCTTAACGTTGTCCCACAGCCGATTCTTTTGCTCGACGCTGACTTCCTTTCTCCAGTCTTTTACCGTGATCGGCACTCTCTCCCTCACCAATTGGCCGAGGAAAAACCGGTACCGCCCCTTGTACTTGGGAGGACCCGTGCAAACCCCCGTGGCATTGAAGTCGAGAACCTACGATGTTCTCCCTATGGCCCCTTTATTCAGTCCCTGGGCCTTTCTCACCTTATTGGGCCCCTCAACATTTGCAACCTTGCTCGGTCCCTCAGTAGCACCTTCTATTCTATCTGGTGATGAGCCGATGCTCTCTACTTGCGATATTTCGAATATGTGTATATCTGACATTGTCATATATTTGACTTGAGAGAAAGCAATTCATAGCTATTATGTAGATTTGACAAAGAATCATGTAAAGTAACAGATTAATGGATAATTCATAGCATATAATTATTGTAGCATATTGTAGTAAAGTAACAGATTAATGGATGATGTTAAAGAAAAGTCTATCTGTTGACCAACTAAGCACGTACCAACGGTAACTCCTAATCTCTAAATAGGTTAGGTCCTAATCCCATTCGAGGACATGTGGTTTGGGCAAGTTCCTAAGGCGTTGTACAACTCCAGAGGAAATTTTGGCAGCATCTCCCCGTTGTTCTCCAGATACACGTCTCGACAACAGTTCAAGAGGAGTGTGTATCTGGAGAACACTAAGGAGATGCTACCGAAACCTTCTCTGGAGTTGTACAACAGCTCAGGAACTTGCCCGAACCACATATCCTTGAACTGTCCAAAAAACATGGACAATTCGAGACTGCTTGTTTATAAATATGCCATTTCGACATATTTATAAACAAGCACCCTTGAACGAGAGACGTAGGTTACGCAACTTAAAGTGTAACGTCATGTTGAGATAAAAAACTAAATACATGTCTACATCTCAAAATAAATTGGGAGCGTAGAATATTCATCCCCACCTTGGTTCTGAAACAGTGCAAAGTCATTGATTCATAGATTACAACAAACAAACTAATAATAGCAACCTTTATAAAAAATGATGACACTTAGTTAGATTAATCCACTTGTAAGAGGATATCATAAGTAACCACCATAATGTCATATGACCCAAATCTTTGTAGTCTAGACATGTGTAGCAATGATTTTGATTGAAAAAACAAAACACTATCCCCATTGGCACAATACTATGCAGGTGAACTAAATAAAACTACAAGTGACTGAAAGCTAAAACAAGACAATGATGTAAGGTACAGATATATCTGCTACAGTGCTACTTAACAGGAACCCCTATGGAAATAAAAATTTGGAAAACGACCTGATAACTAGTATGAATTGCCTAAGGTACAGTTTCACAAACTGATAACTGGTATGAAATGCCTGAGGTACAGTTTCACAAAAAAACAGCACTTAAAATGAGATATACTTACAAGTTAAATCTCAAGGGAACTCAAAATCGTAGTCATACACAACTATAAGTATGACAAGTAGAAGAAACCGCCTGTCTTCTTATAACTTGGAGCAACTATCTTATGAGGAAGAATATTTAAAAGACTCAAGCTATTACTGCCTGGTAAATAAATAAAAAAAGAGGCAACATAGTTGGGTCAATGTAAGAAACCAACCTTCCAGGGTGTCTACTTTTGTAGTCGGCAATAAATTTATGGGGTAGGCGCTCGATCTCAAACTCGAAGGTCACACAAGACAAGATATTTAGACAGGTTCAGGCTCTCGTGGAGGAGATAATACCCTAATCCTGTGTGCTGGGATTATGCGGATCTCTTGGATCCAAGGATGCTCAAAGCGCAATGTGCTCCGGGCGATATGAGGTGTTTTATGCTCTATGGCTTGATCGCTCTATGCTTGGATGATCGGATCCTTCTGTCGTTGCCCGCCCTCTCCCTTATATAGCGGGGGTGGGGTGGCTTACAGAGTCCTGATCGGTTAAGAGATTCCGATCGGTTACAAGATTCTAGTCGATTCTGAGGATAGAGTTTACATCTTTATCTACCCTATTAACGACTCGGATTACAACCGTATCTATCATATCTAAATATAAGTTCAACTTCCTTTAGGATATGTCCCTTTGCGCATGGCGCATGGGCTCGACGCGGGAGTATCTTCAGGCCTCCTCTTGGGCTGTCATGAGGGTACTGGTTCTTATATTCCACAAGAGCCCCGAGTCCTTTGCGATCGAGTTGCCGCCTTCTGGTTGCAGCCCAACCGAGTCATGCTTCACGCCGAGTGCTTCCAGTTGTTGATGCAGGTTCCCGACTAGTTTTCCTTCTGAAAGTGCCTGTTGTAGGCAAAGAGATCGTGAAGGACTCAATAGAGCTCCACGCGTTAAACTTTCCGAGTGGTTCCTAGCCCCATTATTGGAATTCAGCGATCGGCTCATCTTGGGACATCTTGATCCCAAACGATATGCGAAGTCAAAATGCTTTTCCGCCGAGGCAAAATTCAGCGCCACTCCTTTAAATTCATTCGTCGCCGAAGTTGCTGATGTCGTCGTTGAAGCGTTGGCTCACACACATCGCATCCAAATTTAGTAGCCCTGAAATCATGTATATGCAGAACTTAGTGAAAGACCGAAAAAGGCGACTAGAAGGGGGGTGAATAGGAGCCAAATAAAATTTTTTGAATAAACTTTCCCCCTAGAATTCAAAACACCAAAAGTCCAGAAAGAAACTGCACTGGTCGGGTATCTCAGTCGGATGAATAGTACTCCGACCTCAGAGGTCGGATGAGCAGTACTCGACCAAGATCGGTCGGATGAACAGTACTCCCGACCCGAAGTGGTCGGATGAACAGTACTCCCGACCCGAAGTGGTCGGATGAATAGTGTTCGGGTGAAAAGTATCCCGACCGGACGAACAGTACGCCCGACCTGCGGAGGTCGGATAAACAGTACTCGGGTGAATAGTGTTGGGTGAACAGTATCCCGACCGGATGAACAGTACGCCCGACCTGCGGAGGTCGGGTGAATAGTAAAATCAGCACGATCTTAAAAACAGAAATCGATGTAACTTTTGATCGGCTGATCCAAAAACAGTGAAACTTGGTGTGCACCTCCCTAAGGATGTCAGAACCTATTTCACCATCAATCGAAGGAATTGATACCAGGTTCCGTCCTTTTCGCTTTAACAAATGCAACACCAAAAGCGAGTCACGAACACAGACTTTACCCTAACTTGCTGGTGGGAGTTGATGGTCGAATATCCTTGGATAACTCTCCACAAATCACAGCAAGTAAGTACACGAAGAAACAACCCTTCAAACAGATAGAAACACTATCGAAAACTAGGCACGTAAATTGGTTTCTTCCAAAATCAATAGAAGAGGTTGTAGATTGCCTAGATGATTGGAATATGATCTATAGAAGATTCATCCAGCAATCTTTCATCCTTGGCAATAAGAACCAGAAGCCAATCAAGACTAACGAACTGCAAGTCACACGTTTACGCACTTTAAGAACACAGATTTACAACTTGCAACAAGAACGCAAGGATTGCCTAAATGATTGAAAGCACCGAATCCAGAGAAGAGTTCATCAATCATGAATTTCAAAAAGGACTCAAAAGCATGTAGAAGGAGATGAGGCAAATCCAAATTACGTAAAGTAAATTGCAAGTAAGTAAATGCGGAATTTAGATAACAGAATTTAAGTGCGTAATGTAAATACGTAAGAGAAATGAAACAAGAATATAAGTGAAGAACATTTCATTTCTGGAAGGGAGGTTTACAAAGCCTCACAACAAAGTGGGCAAAACTCAAACGAGCAAAGAAAAACCTCGTAACCTTCAAAACCTTCAAAGAGGAGGCTGCCCTACCCTCTATTTATAGTGACTGGGATCAATTCCCACCTTTGGATGTCTGCTTCAATCCTAAGCCAACATCCAAGAGCCAGGATTTGATCCTTACTCATCACTCTCAACAACTCTCAACTACTCACGTAGACTTTCCTCACTGCTCACCCCCAAGGAGACACCCCTCTCCTGTCTATTCATAGCGAGCTTGGAACACCTACCACCCTTGGATGAGCCTCTAAACCCTAGAGCACTCCATCAAGGGTGAGATTTTACCCACTCACAAAGCTATGCATGGGCTCACCCAAACCCAACAACACAACGGGTTTTGCACGCTTTTCAACTCACACTAACTTGACCCGCTACTCTATCTTCCTGACCGCGATCCAACGGTCCTTCTAGATCAGAGCAGCTCCAAGTTAGCATCTCTTCCATTCCTTTGTCTTCTCGGCTTGCAGCTACTCCTGCCTCAGTCATCTTTGGCGACACCTTGATCATCTGGACCTCAGCTCTCCCAGCCTAGTCCTGATCCCCTTCGCCTCACCATGACCTAGCTCCAAAGTTCTGCAACCATCATAGACAAGGAAACCACATCACATAGCAACGTCCAACAACACATATCCATCTCAACAGACAGATATACACTACGCTGACCAGCAAAACCCCGACCACACGTGGTCTGACCAATGGTCTCAATCCCGACCAACCATGGTCTGACCACTGGTCTCCATCCCGACCAACCATGGTCTGACCACTGGTCTCCATCCCGACCAACCATGGTCTGACCACTGGTCTGGTCTGACCACTAGTCTCCGACCAACGAGAGACCTGACCACTCGGGGTCAGACAACTGGTCTCCGACCAACCACAGCCCAGACCTCTCTGGGTCGGACAACTGATCTCCGACCAACCAAAGACCTGACCACTCGGGGTCAGACGACTGGTCTCCGACCAGCCACAGCCCAGACCTCTCTGGGTCGGACAACTGGTCTCGGACCAACCAAAGACCTGACTACTCGGTCGACGATCGTCTCCGACCACCAAAGCCAAGACCTCTCAGGTCGGACGACCCGACCACTCGGGGTCGGACGACTGGTCTCCAACCAGTAACTTAAATTGCTCTAGCTCGAAAAACAATCCAAATCAAACTCAAACTTGAGCACACCTTGCTCAAATAAAGTCAAATACTCATCACAAACATGGATGGACCTCCACATGGTCCTTCACTTAGGCAATGTAAAAACAATTCACTCGGATGTGATGTCTGACTGGTGTATATATAATTTTAGAGTTTTTTACTCTTTTCCTTATTGATTTTGAATTCATCCGAGTGGTTTGACTCTTTTTGTTTAAGCACTCCGCCCGACTAGTCTAGCCCCCGAGCGTTGGGAGTCGGCTCATGGCTTTTTTTCCTAGGCACGTGTTTTGGGTGACTAAAGTTCGCCGTTCATGGGGTCAGAGCTTCACAATTTGGAGTTATCGCACTCGGATTCACTCGCAATCGTTAAGCAAAAGAAGAAAAATACAACTCAAAAAAGATGTGCGCATGCGCATGCTATTAGGTGTAGCCCCCGACTTACTTCTTAGTTGTGGGTCAACTAAGGCCCTGTTTGGTATAGCTCCAGATCTCAGCTCCACCTTAGAGCTGGAGTTTGTAGGCTAAAATAAAGTGAATTAAGTTTATATTTTTAGTCTAAAATGTAAACAAGATGACACATCTAAACACTCTTAATGTACCCACAGCTCCAGCTCCATAAATTTCTGGAGCTAGGAATACCCTGCTCCACCAACTCCACGGATTTTGGTGGAGCTGGAGCTGTCCCAAACACCCCCTAAGTAGCAAGTCAGGAAAGTCAACAATTTTATTTATAATGACATAATTGAGTAAAAAGCGACTTAGCTGCTTTATGCTCCATATATTGCTGACGATCATGCCATCTTTGCTCGTGGAGCAGGCGTAGGCTTGTAGATGAGTCGTGGCGGCGCTCGGCGCAGCGTGGCTTGTGGCCGTCTTGAAAGTGGCGCTCGTGGCGCGGCGTAGGCTCGTGGTCGTCTTGAAAGGCGCCGGCGCAGTGTGGCTCGTGGCCGTCCGAAGGTGGGGCTCGGCGCGCGGCGTGGGCCGTGGCCGTCGCCGGTGGCGCTCGGGGCGCAGGCGTGGGCCCGTGGCTATGCCGAAGGTGGCGCTCGGGGCGCAGGCGTGGGCTCGTGGCCATGCCGAAAGTCGCGTGGGAGCGCAAGTGCGCTTCACCTACCGGCTTTTCCTGATTTCGCTAAATTGCGGCCGCCGTCACCATGGCCTTGATCTGGGCCACGATCAAGGCCGCCAGGATATCCGATGCAATCATCGGGTCCAGTTTGTCGAGAAGCGTCTTGGAGGCGACGACGTTCTGCATTGGCGTGCGGAAAACGGCTTGATCTCCCAACTTGGATTGCAGGAGGTCCTCGTAGACATTGCGGCCGCGAGATCAAAGCGATCGCACCTGCACCTCCTTACCCTTACGAAGACGATCTTCCCCCGCAGCTTCCTGTTCTTCTTGTTGGCGTTGGAGATCGGTCTTCTGATCTTCTATTGCGAAGATGCCACGAAGATCGCAGCAATTCCTCGCGACGCCGACTGGTTTGCCAGCCTGTCAAAGTGACATACCTGAAATGAGTCGGCCTGATCTTTACCAGATTGGATCTGGTTCAAGTCTAGGCGGACAAGTTCTTCGCGCGTATCTGCGACAAAGTCCAGACTCCCGAAGCGGAAAGCCTGGCCGGATATGAAGGTGGTGGTGATTCCGCCGATCGCTGCCATCGAGTCTGTAGGAAAATATTATAGCGCTTCCCCTACCTGGCGCGCCAACTGTCGACTTTTGTAGTCGGCAATAAATTTATGGGGTAGGCGCTCGATCTCAAACTCGAAGGTCACACAAGACAAGGGATTTAGACAGGTTCAGGCTCTCGTGGAGGAGATAATACCCTAATCCTGTGTGCTGGGATTATGCGGATCTCTTGGATCCAAGAATGCTCAAAGCGCAATGTGCTCCGGGCGATATGAGGTGTTTTATGCTCTATGGCTTGATCGCTCTATGCTTGGATGATCGGATCCTTCTGTCGTTGCCTGCCCTCTCCCTTATATAGCGGGGTGGGGTGGCTTACGAGTCTGATCGGTTAAGAGATTCCGATCGGTTACAAGATTCTAGTCGGTTACAGGATAGAGTTTACATCTTTATCTACCCTATTAACGACTCGGATTACAACCGTATCTATCATATCTAAATATAAGTTCAACTTCCTTTAGGATATGTCCCTTTGCGCACGGCAATGGACTGACGCGGAGTATCTTCTGGGCCTCCCTCTTGGGCCTGTCATGAGGGTACCTGGGTTCTTATATTCCACACAGAGCCTGCTCGCAGTAATGGATGGAGCAGTCAACTGAGTTTTCAGAGCCTGCTCGTGGCAATTGAATCAATAATATAAGCTATAAATGCCGTAAAGCTACATGAAAAGGTGATAAATGCATGAATAGGTACAAACTACATAACACAAAAAGGTGATAAATGCACAAATACATATATAAATACACCCAGAAACTTCACAATACCCACAACATCACCAATTTGTAGTGCTATCTTACCCAAATCTATCACATCCACTTAGCAATAGCAACGGAGAGCGCAATTCACACTGATTATTTGCCCATACGGCTTCAATTAAGCAGTAGAACTTATGACAGCTCAAACCGTAACCACAGAGGCATGGGCAAGAGCAATGAAGCGCATAATTCATACTAGTTATTTGCACGTACAGCTTCAATTAAGTTGTAGTAGAACTTACGATAGCTCAAACCGTAATCGCAAAGACACAACTATAAGTATGACAAGCAAGAAGGGATTGGAGAAAAGAAATGAGGAAGTGGATATTCTAACCAAGTTAGGGTTACTGTATCTGATGACGGCGCGAAGCTCGGGGAGGAGGAGACAGCGTAGGGAGGAGGTGGCGGCGTGGGGTAGGAGGCGATGGCTTGGGGGCGGCGTGGGGAGGAGAAGGCGGCGTGGGGGTGGAGGAGGCGGCGGCAACGTGGGGTAGAGGAGCCGGCAGCGTAGAAGCGAACGAGCTCGATCGGGGAGGAACTTGTTTGGACAAATGACCGCTCGAGGCAAAATGACTGAGTTAGGGTTACTTTGTAGTGGCACTACTTGTGTTGGTTTCTAAAAAACCGATTGTAATAACATATATCTGTGTCAGTTCTCGAGAAAAACCAACTACAATAACAACTAACCATCTATGTCGGTTCACGATAAAAACTGACTGCAATAACAACTCTATCTGTGTTGGTTGTGAGAAAAACTGACTGTAATAAAATTATATCTCTTTCGGTTCTTGAGAAACACCGATTGCAATAACTCATGAATCTTTGTCTATTCTTTGGAAAGACCAATTGCAAAAACTCATGCATCTCTGTCGGTTCATGATAAAAATTGACTACAATAATTCCCATATCTCTGTCGGTTCACGATAAAAACTGACTGTAATAATTCCCATGTCTCTATCGGTTCATGGCAAAAACCGATTGCAATAAATACAATATCTCTATTGGTTGGTGAATAGGAACCGATGCAATAACTCCCATAGCTCTGTCAGTTTATGACAATGAATCGATTGCAATATTGATATCAGCTGACCACCTTGCTAAAGTTTGAATTTTTAGCATTTGATCGAAGAGACAAAAGGCCATAATTTTTCAAATATAGTTCAAATTATTTGAAAATTTGCACAAACATACTTTGGGATACTAAAAAACTTTTCAAAAAAGAATTTTTGAAAAAGTAGTCCCCATTCGAAAGATATGCCAAATTTCACTTTGTAGGTATGATTTTTCCAAAAAGAGTAGAAAAGTCAAAACTTTTTCATAGAAAGTCCAAATAGTTTGAAAATTTCTAGGAATGAACTTTGGACTAGGTAGAAGCAAATAAGAGCATATTTCATTTCAATTGGCATGTATGAGTTTAATATACCCATTTGGAACCAAGATACCTCATTGTTTTTAATGAATGAGTGAACATCTCAAGTGGCATTGAAAAGTAAAGCTAGCATTCATCTCATGTATTATGTCACAATGTTCATTTATTTACTATAAAACCCTTCTTGATGATCTACAGGTATGTAATTTGTTCCATGTGCGTCGTCGTCACTACTAAGACATGCCCCATCTGCAAACTAAGGTATTTCATCGAATTGGTTGTACTCTTCTTCATCTACAATATTATCAACTCCAACGATCCGACTCTTCCCATGTAGGACGACATGCAACCTTGGATTGGTCGGATCACACACGTAGAAGATTTGAGTTGCTTGCTTCGCAAGGATGAACGGTTCATCTTTGTAGGTGAGTCTGTTGAGATCTACAAGAGTAAAACCTCTCTGGTCAACCTTCACTCCATGTGGAAGTCTCACCCACTTACATCGGAATAATGGAAGTTGGTATATTCCATAATCGAGCTCCCAAATTTCTTCGATCATCTCGTAGCACGAGTTCATTGCTATTGAGGATCCTCCTTTCGAGTGATCATCGGACAAAGCATCTATGCTCACACCACTGTTTTGGACATTACTCTTTGCATCTTGACTTTTAGTGTAAAATGTGTAGCTATTAGTATCGTACCCCTGCCATGTGTATATTAAATCTTGGTCCGTCAGCCAACTATTTAACATCCTCACTGACGGAGACCTTCTTTTCTTTGAACCATGTGGGGAATCGATACGGACCTTTTCCATCCTCCTTTATCCCTGCAAGCTTGGGCTTGATTCTCATGTAGGCCATGTCACGACGAGCATTCACACCATCCTTAGTCTTTCCAGGTATGTTCAGTAGGATGCCAACCAAATTATCACAGACATTCTTCTCAACGTGTATGACATCAATACAATGCCGGACTTCGAACTCCTTCCAGTATAGTAACTCCCAAAATATTGACCTCTTCTTCCAAATGGTCCTGGGATGAACAGATTTACAGCTCTTTCTATACTGAACATCAATATCCTCCATGCGTGAATATACTTGCCTTCCACTCATAGGCTGCGGGGCAGAACGAACTTCCCTCTTCTCATCAAATTTGTCATCCATCTTACGGTATCGATGAATTCGAGGTAGAAACTTACGGTGATCCATGTACATAGTTTTCTTGGAATTCTACAGCCATAAGCTCTCAGTCTCCTCTTCACAAATAGGACACGCTTTGGCTCCCTTCGTTCTGTAGCCACCAAATTACTAAGGGCTAGGAAATCATTTCTGGTTCAAAATATCATAGCCCGTAGGGTGAAGTGTTCTCTTTTGTATGCATCCCACACCGTGACCCCCTCGTTCCACAATTTTACCAAATGCTCGATCAGTGGTACAAGGTACACATCAATATCATTTCTCGGCTGTTTGGGTCTCAAGATTAGTAATGACATCATGATATACATCCGCTTCATGCACAACTAAGGAGGGAGATTGTAGATACACAATAGAACTGGCCAGGTGCTGTGACGACTGCTCATATTACCAAACGGATTCATTCCATCGGTACTCAATCCAAATCTTATGTTCCTCATCTCGGCACCAAACTCCTCATGTTTTCAATCGATATTTCTCTATTGAGCCAAATCAGCGGGGTGTCTCAGCTTGTCATCTTCCTTTCAAGATTCGTAATGCCAACTCAACAATTTTGCTTCCCAAGGATTTGCAAAAATCCTCTCTAAACGGGGAATAATGGGCAAATACCACAGTACCTTGACCGGTGTCTCTTTAGTAACCTCTTTATCGTCGTCGCCCTGGCTCTTACGTTTCTTGTCATTACACTTCTCCTTTTGTTTGTACCAGGGTACACCGTAAACTAGACAAACATGCAGTTCGTTATGCACGTTACGGCAAAAGATGCAATCATTTGGACATGCATGTATCCTTTTATTTCCATTCCCATGGGACATAGTAGTTTATTCGCTTCATAAATGCTTGTTGGCAACTCGTTTTCCTCCGGAAGCACATCTGATAGAAGAACTAAAAGTGCATTGAAACTTGTATCTGTCCAACAGTGTTTTGCCTTCAATTAGAACAATGCAAGGACCAAACCCAACTTGGTGTATTCCGCTTTGCAACTCGAGAACAATAGTTTGGCATCGTCTTCCATCAAGGTTTTAAACTTTTCAAACTCTCTTTCCGAGTAATTTCTCTCCACATCCCGCAACATTTGCTCTAAATTGTCCTCCTTAAACAACCATCAGGCAACTGAAAAGGCATAATCCCTAGAAAGATCGCATCATTGAAGTTCCTGTATCCTGCGTCGAAAAACAATCTTCGGAGCCTTGTTTCCTTTTCCACCTAAAACAACATATTAAGCAAGATTGAGTACTTTCGTACTCAGCAAGACTTAATGTGGTATTTGCAAAATGCAATAATGCAGGTTATGTCAAAGGAGGCTTCTACAGTTTATTTGCATAAAGCGAGATTGAATTTGTAAATTGACATGAAAGTAACAAGTAACTAAGTGTAAGGCCCCCATTTTTGATATTGAATACCAACAATGGGTTCCCTGTGCATACTGTACTAGTCCCATGATCAGTGGCTAGTACGCACAGATTACAAATTGAAATCACATCCATACACAATAATATTACATACGCTAAGCGTCTGACAGTACATAATAATATTACAAGCCAAAAACTTGCACTACTACAGAAAAGCTTATCACAGACGGTTTCCCAGACCGTCTGTAACCATGTGTCAGTGATGTTACGGCATATCACAGACGGTTTCTAAACCGTCTGTGATAGAATATATCACAGACGGTTTTAAACTAAAACCGTCTGTGATATTATCATATCACAGATTGTTTTATTTAAAAACCGTCTGTGATGTGATGATATCACAGATGGTTTTTGTTTGAAACCGTCTGTTACATCATTACATCACAGACGGTTTTATTTGAAAATCGTCTATGATGTGATGATATCACACACGGTTTTTGTTTGAAACCGTCTGTTACATCTTTATATCACAGACTGGTTTTAATTAAAAACCGTCTGTGATAAGACTTCCAACAGGCAACCATTAATCTATTTATTAGCTAGCCTCAGGAAATGCTAGCCACGCCCTCTGGAAAAAAGCAGATTACAGAATAACTAAACTCATATTACAAAAACATTACAACCATTTCAGAAATGAACTCAGATATATTAACCAAATGTAACTCAATAGCATTAACCAATTAATCGAATACACAACTACAATTTACAAATCCACAACACAAGTTTGACAATTAACCCAAATGGTAATTTAGAAAAAATATGACTCCTCAAGTTATACAACAGCGTGGAACTCGCCTTTTTTTTGTGTAAAACTTGACTGAGCAAGAAGGCACAAAGCTGGCCTCGAATTCGCTCCAGATCGGCCTCTTCCAACGCAGTTGTTACCCGATTGGTCGTTTTCTTAGTGACAAGGAGTTCCATGTTGTGGCAAACGTAAAATCCACAACGGTTATTTCCTTTCCTCTTGGTGGCACTCGCAAATATAGATTTGGTTAGTTTGAATCATTATTACATAGTTTACATAGGATTATTGTGTACAGTGTTACTAGGAAACTTAAAATCGTGATTCACTTACTACTGTCCTTGCCGAAGGCCCTCCATAATATTTGTACACTTTGAACGCGCTACGTGATTGCAATAGGTTAGCCTCGGCTATTCCAGAGAAACATACACGTTTGAACAACCTACATGACCATGTTATCTTTGGAGGAAACGTGATTAATTACCCGTGATTAATTTTGCGATAGGTTGTAAGTCGTGGCTGCCACTGTAAGGAATCAAGGTAAATAACCCGATTCGTCGATGGATGAATTACAATGAGAACCCAATGAAACCTACATGTATGTCGGCATGGTCAATTAATGTAGCGAGTTGCGAGCATAGTGCAAATCAAACTAGCACTTACCCCGGGTTGTGGGGTAAAAGTATGAACTCTTTATCTTTTGAGCCGCCAAGGCCTCTCCGACGTATTTTTCGACAAATCCGTAATCTTTGTCCATTGTTTGCTTGGAGGCTATGTGTGGGTCCGTAAAACCCACGGTTGTTCGTTCTTCCTCGCTTCGGATCATGTATCTAAATATACGAAAGCATTGAGTCATATATATATATATGACTTTTATCGATATTATACGAATGTAGAATGTGAATGCACACACTTACAATGTCCAAAGATCTCAAGAGCGCGCGCCGAGGGCGTCGAGGTTGAAGACGCGTCAAAAGGTCATTGAAGTCGGCGTGAAGAATCCCCGATGACTCATTGAATAGATGCTCATACTTGAAACCGACCGATATACTCGTTATGCGGTCTTGCAACGCTTTTTAGCCCGTTGCATGCACCAATCTGCAACAGACGCAAGTAATAGAAAGGTTCTTCATGCGCTCTCCTGTTACAAAAGGCTCTCCTAGTGGTATACTCGGGCCAAGGGGCAATTGGATAGTCCAATTTCTTCGTGATACGCCGCTTTGCCCTTGACTTTTTCTACCATAAGGAGTCTCGACGCGCGGCGAGTGGGCACCATCAAGCCAAATGTCCTTTGATGCGAGGGCACGGAGCCGATTTGGTACTCTGTTGAGTGCATCATCCGCTCGAGCGGTTGGGAAGTTCGGTGATGGAGGACGGGCGTCGAGGAGATGTCGCTTGTTGGGCCTTTGGATAAAGCGTGAATGGCGTCCCCCAGTGTCACAATCTCGTCGTTTGGGGGCATCGGAAGTGGGACGGTCTTGAAATTATCGTTTACACCGTCCACACTGACCTTCGTGAATCCCTGTGCCACAAGGGTGTCGTGCACCAGCGCCCCTTCAATAAACGGATACGCGACCCCGGCGGCGGAATAACAGTGGCACCATGGACAAGTCTCACTTAGAGAGTGCACCGCGTGACCACCTATATAACGGTACACAGTTAGCTACTGCGTCCAACAGCTATTTGTATAGAGCATTCAAGACATATATATAAGTACCTTGATGTCACAGACGGAGATTTCCCATGTTCAATTTGTGGGAGTGGCGGGCGACACCGCTCTTTTTAGTAGTGGGGCTGATTTGCGCACATACACAGGACTTGCGCAGTGATTATTGAGCCTTTCCTCGAGGCTTTTTATCTTATTGTTGAATTCTTCTCTTAGTCTTTCCTCAATCCTTTGTACAGTCATTCCTCTCGCTCTGCTTTGGTTCTCTTCCCTCTGCGGTATTTGTCCGAGTCGCTGAAATCCGACTTCCAGGAACAAAACCCCAACGCCTCGTGTGCGACTGTGGTGTTCCTTGTTTCCCAAGGTGTGGAGAGTACATCTTTCTCCTGTCTGGCAAAAAGTGCCTCGGAAGATTGTGTACTCAACGCTACCGCAAGATCTCAAAAAGTTAATTCACTTACGAAATTACGGACTAATTACGTACAAAATTAGAAGTCCGATATCTTACCAGTCGTTGGCAGACTTCCTCGTCCACGGGGTTTGTAAAGGAGACGGTCTTTGAAGGCGTTGCACTTGACCTTGCTCTCAGCCAGGCTCTGGCGCGTCGGTCAACGATACATGCAAATGGCACACGTGCCTCCTCGTCCTCCCTCTCCCATTGGTTCCTCTTCCCCGTGTACCCAGCGGTGCCAAGTCCGTGGGGTGAGTGCTCCTTACTGCAGGCCTTGTGGGCTTCACTTTGGCGCTTGCGAATTCATCCGTCGTCTTCACCTCAACAAAATTTTGCCATATATCCTCGATTAATGAACCCGTGCTTAGAGAAGGAGTCCCGCCCTATTGACATATTCCTTGACAAGGGTGCTCTTGAAATTCTTCCACGCCTTTCCGCCACTAGCGATGGCATACCGTCGCACTAAGATCACAAAGTCTTACGGGATATCGAGCGAAGACATAATTTCTATCACCAAGTCGTTGCGGCTCTCATCGATCGATGACTTCGGGATGGACATGTGATGGGGACCCGTTCCGTCGACTATCCCGCACAATGTCCTAAATGCATTCACCGCCTTTCTTGGTTGGTGGGGCCCCATCCTTTCGATCAACATTTGTGATGGTATATCATTCCGTGGGCCTTTTATTTGCTCCTCTTGGACCTCGAGGAGTTTTTCTTTTCGGTGACTCATCACATCCTTGGACGGCGAATGAGGGACACCATCTTGCTATCTAGGCTGGTTGTCATGGCACAACAGAAAGAAAAGTAAACAAACATGGAAGGCTACCAATTGATAGCCTTTTATTTAATGGGTATAAAGGTAGTTCGGAGAAGGTAAGTTGAGAGAAGCAATTCATGATATTTTAGTTATAAGTTCTCATAAGTAATGTCTAACTTGGTCTCTGACACTAGTCTGGATCACACCATGCACAATTGGCTTGAGTAATTTTGTTGTAGTTGCTTTCTTACCAACCTCGTAACTACCTAGAAATTTATACCCTTAATCTATAGATCTCAAGGTTAATGTTAAGCAATTAGCTTCAAAGCCAAATAAGGATTTATAATAGTCACAAGCAATATCAAGCATCTTATTGGTATCATAAACAGGACCATCAGGGCCCTCAAGAAGTAATAAAGTTCTTTCTCCTTCTTTGATTAGCCACGACATGGAAATATTTAGTATTTTTATCTTCTTCTTTAACATTCTTTTCTCTAGCTTTGGTTTCTTCAATAACCCAAATATTTTATATCCCTTGTTTAATAGACAATAATATGTTTTCCTCTTCAGAAGTAAGATGTAAAGCAAACTCCTCTTAATTTTTAGAAAACAAAAGGTTATCATCAGCATATTGCAAACTGATGATACAACCAGGACAAACATCTTCACAAAGACCCTTAATTATCCCAGAATTAACAGCTTTAAGTAAGATTCTGGTAAAAACATCCGCAACCAGATTGAAAAGAATTGGGGATAAAGGGTCCCCTTGCCTTAAACCTTTACCAGTTTGGAAAAAATTACTTTCAACATTATTAATTTTCACCCCTACAGAACCTTTATCTAAAATAGAATGAATCCACGACTGCCATTTGCTCCCAAACCCTCTCTTAGCCAAAATGTCCAACAAGAAGCTCCAATTAACCATATCGTAAGCTTTCTCATAATCAAGTTTGAGAACAAGGCCCTTATTTTTATCGCGATGGATTTTATGAATAACCTCATGAGCGGTGACCACACTCTCTAAAATGTATCTATTTTTAATAAAAGCAGTCTGATTTTGCATAATGACTCTATCACAAATGTGACTAATCCTATTTGTTAACACCTTTGTAACAATTTTATAACTACAATTCAACAAGCTAATTGGTCTGAACTGCTTCATATTTCTAGCGTTATTCTCTTTAGGAATTAAAGAAATCATAGCAAAGTTAAGTCTGAACAAATCAAGCTCTCCTCTTTCCAAAGATCTAAATAGAGCCATCAGATCATCTTTAATAATATTCCAGAATTTTTGATAAAAAATAAAAGGAATGCCATCTGGACCAGGAGCTCCATCCGAGTAGGAATCAAAAACTGATTCATTCATTCGTTCATTCATTCATTCATTCATTCATTCATTCATTCATTCATTCATTCATGATCTACTTTGCCATTTATGATCTACTTTGCCATTATTCTTATAATTTTGAAATTTAACCAAGTTAAAATATCCCCCTAAGAATCCATCCCTTATCGGCACTTACCGAGCGAAAATCGATGGGGAGGCGTTGGCGAGGGTGCGGCGTCGGCGATGGGGAGGCGTCGGTGATGGGGAGGCGTCGGCGAGGGGGCGTCGTCGTCGATGGGGAGGGGTCGACGAGGGGGCGCCGTCGGCGAAGGGGAGGCGTCGACGAGCTGGGGCGGAGACGAATATACTTAGGGTTTTGAGCGCGTGAGTGGAAGAGTAGAGAATGAATGATTTGCCAAAGTGGCCTTTTATAGGTCTCCCATATCACGAGCGGTTCTATACTAGAACCGTGCGTGATAAAATATCACTGACGGTTCTAGACTAGAACCGTCTGTGATATTATTTTATCACGACGGTTCTACACTAGAACTGTGCAGGATAATTTTATCACAGACGGTTCTATTATAGAACCGGCTGTGATATAAACTATACCAGACGGTTCTATTATAGAATCGTCTGTGATGAAGATTGACACAGACCTTCATTGCTAAGGTAAATCCAAAGTTTGGCCTTCTTAACATAATGTATACTTGATTTGTGCGAGCAATATCGATAAAGGAAAGGAAACTATATTAAATAAATCGATGCATATATACACAAAGTTGTTTTTAATTTGAGCATTTCATTACAAACAACTCTATTATCTTCTAGAGTACACTTAAAATCATAACTCCACTTGCTTATTCTTTTGTATAAAAATTAGCCCTTCATGATGATCGACGCGTGTGTAGCTAGCTTCTTGGGTTGTTCTTCTGGATCGTGATGCTCTTTCCGATAGGAGGCAACTCTTCGAATTGATTGTATTCTTCCTCATCTACTACATTCTCTACTCCGACAATCCTCCTTTTTCCCTGAAGAACTACATGTCTCTTCTTGTTGGACGGGTCGATTACATAGAATACTTGAACAGCTTGGTTAGCGAATACGAATGGTTCATCTTGGTATCCGACGCGTGCGAGGTTGACAGTAGTGACACCGTATTTTTCAACCTTCACATGCTGGAGGTGGACCCAACAACACCGAAATAAGGGGATCTTGAATAGTACATAGTCGAGCTCCCAAATCTCCTCTATGAACCCATAGTAGGAGCTCCTCGTTGACCCAACGGTGTTGAACGCATCTATGCATACACCGCTGTTTTGGTTTGTGCTCTTCATATCCTGATCTCTCGTGTAAAATATGTACCCATTTAAGTCGTATCCTTTCCATGTTACAATCAGTAAATGTTGGCCCTTTTGCCAACCATGTGGCGTATCACCGACGAGGTCCCGTGATGGGTCGCTCCTTGACCATCTGTTAAATCAAGGTTATGTTGTCTCGTGATCCAAGACTCTTGCCGCGTCGATTCTCTTGCCATAGCGGTGCTTATGCTCATCGATGTCTGGGACACTACATCCATTTGTTGCAAAACCGTGAAATGAGCTTGAGCATAGGAAGGCGGATCGGCGTGATTGCTTTCCTTCCGATGGTCCGATGCCTCGAGTCTCCCTCATGGCGAGATTGAGGCACACCTATTGGTTCGACTGAGCCATATAATCGACGCAGAACTCTCGACTTCTTCGGTTGCATAACCTTCGACAATGCTACCCTCGTGAGATCGATTCCGTCACGTAGGACTTGAGAATTCCATGTACCTCTCGAATGGGTACATGCTACGTAGGAACACGGGCCCGCATATCTTTATCTCTATCACAAGGTGAACAACGAGATGGACCATGATATCGAAAAAGCGACGGAGGGAAATACATCTCAAGATTACATAGAGTCATCACCACCTCGACTGCGGTGCATCTAGTGCTTCGGATCGATGACCTTCTCGAGCAATTGTGTTAAAGAAATAACACACCTCATGATTGTCTCCGGACCTTGGTGGCAAAATATTTCTAATTGCCACGAGGAGCATTTGTGTCATCGGACATGACAATCATGAGACTTCATGCCAACTAATTTCAAATCTTGCATCGAAACAAGTCTCTTGATGTTAGAGGAGTAACCGGACGGAACTTTCACACCATGCAAGCACCGCACGATTCGATTCTCTCGGCCTTAGACAAAGTGTAACAAGCGAGTTCGCGAGATGTTCGGCTGTAGATGTCTCTTCGGTGCTAATCGGTCTTATGCCCATATTGACTAAGTCAAGGCGTGCATTGATATCATCCTTTGATTTGCCTTTAATATTCAATAAGAGACCAATCAAGCTATCACGGACATTCTTCGCCACGTGCATCACGTCGATGCGATGGTCGAACTTCTAGGTGCTCCCAATAAGGTAGGTCCCAAAATATTGATCTCTTCTTCCACGTGCTCTTCTCACGGGACCTCGATTTACGCCCCTTTCCAAACGCAACATCCAAGTTCTTAACCATATCATGGATATCTATCCCACTTAAAGGCTTTGGAGCTAAACCGTCTTCGTTCGTTCCATCGAATTGTTTTTTCATTTTGCGGTATGGGTGATTCCTCCAAGGAACCTACGGTGATGCATGTAAACAGCTTTTGCGCGAGTGATTGATCACACACTCTCGGTATTGTCTAAGCGGTGAGTGCGTGCTTTTGTTCCTTTGTACTCTGGCACGATAGGTTACCAAGGCGGGGTAATCATTTATGGTGCGAACAAAAGCGCAGCAAAGTGAAATTCTCTCGTTTGTACGCATCCCATACCTGTACCCCGGGAACCCATAGTATTTTCAGATCTTCCACCAATGGTGCTAGGTACACATCAATATCTTCCTCCTTGGTTGTGTATGAAGCGCAAGTACATTTTGTTGTCTGTACTTATCCAAGGACCATGACATATGTGCAAGTTCGCGTACACTTGGCGGTACAGGATACAGTCGTTCGGACATGCATGTATTCCTTCTACATCCATTCCCAAGGGACAAAGAACCTTCTTAGCTTTGTAGGTGGTTGTCGGCAACTCGTTTCCCTCGGGAAGCATGTTCGCCAATAAACGTAACAGCGCTGTGAAACTCTTATCGGACCAACCGTTGCTTGCTTTCAATTTCAGCAGTTCAAGCACGGATGACAACCTTGTGTATTTCGACTTGCAGCCTGGGAACAAAGGTTTCTCCGAGTCCTCCATCAAGCCTCGGAATTTACCATATTCTCTATCATCACGGTTCCCTTCTACATCGCGCAACATCTGATTCAGATTATCTTCCTGCAACCTATCCTCATCGGAACCACAATCGATATGACCATCCGACATATCATTGACTTTGTCGACCATGTTAGTACCTGCTTCCTGTATCTCCTGGTCTTCACCGTGACTGGTCCAACATGTATACCCCGTTTTGAAACCCCTCATAATCAAGTGTGCTTCGATCTACGCAAAGTTTCGAAACATCTTCAGATTCTCACAGTCAATGCACGGACAAGACATAAATTGCCCCCCCTTATTAAACATATCCTCTTCTGCAGCTCTTCTAAAAGAGGAGACGCCATTAATGCACTCGGCACTCACACAGTTCTTAGTGTACATCCATCTCCGGTCCATCTACGCCAAGCATATAGCATTAATTAGTGTTAATGCAAGTAAAACCCATTACTACCCTTACATAGAAAGAACACATGAATCTAAAAGATAAATCTAAAAAATCATCAGATTCTATCCTTACCAAGCAAGATCTTGAATATACTACAATTAGACACCGTTACTAACCTTAGATCACCAAAATCAAATGGATCCTCAATCACCCTTCAAAATCAACGATCTTTTTTTACCAAATCGCCTCACAACCGCACAGCCGCAGCCAAATGAAAATAGATCCCGAAACCCTAAAATGCACCAAGTGGCTCGGGCCTCTGTATTTTATATTGCTGATAGAAATCTCAGACGATTTTATAAAAAAACCGTCAATGATAAACATAGCATTCCAGACGGTTTTATCATAAAACTGTCTGTGATATATCACAGACGGTTTTATTACAAAACCGTCTGGGATAATACGTGATATTACAAACGGTTTTATAAAATAAGCATCTGTGATATCTTCACAGACGGTTTTTAACTAAAATCATCTGTGATATTGATGTATATCACTGACGGTTTTTGTAGAGTACCGTCTGTGATAACGTCACTGACGGTTTCAATATAAAACCGTCAGTGATATTATTCGTCACAGACGGTTTTGAAGAATTGTCTGTAATGAGGCGTCTAATATAAGCCTTTCTGTAGTAGTGTTGAAAACCAGCAGCGTAAACTTTATTTCTCTTGTAGTATGCCCATACACCCTCAGGCAATAGACAAGATAAAACCCTAGAAAAGATCGTCATCATAACCCTCGAATCTTTTATGGTCGTAATGATCATCGGAGTATTCGATATCATCACCTAAAAACAACATTGATAGCAAGATTGAGTACATTGTGTACTCAGCAAGTCTTATAGTGTACCACAGATGCAATTATAAGTAAATGCATGTTATAGCAATGGAAAGGTTTCTACAGTTATTTTGCATTGGCAAATTAAAGCATAATCATATACTAGATTGCAACCGGAGTTTGTAAAAGAGCATCTATTGTAATAACCGAGTATTAATACAGTGATAAGATTACATCGCAGTTTGCCCGACTGATTCAGTCCATTCTCATGTCATCCCCTGACATGAAGTATATTTCAAAACATCATTTCCCCATCAAATCATTTTGGAAATATTAAAACTCTAACCATGTGATGACTTTACCAAGTGCCTTTGACCGTAGGCGCAGCTAATTAATTAGATTTACACTCTGCAGAGGTGTACAACTTTACCCACAAGAAATGATCTGCCATTTTTGCCAGGCCAGTTGACACTCTTCCTTTGGGGTGTCGGCATGGTGATCATGACATAATCGTTACATTGTCTAGACCTAACTTTGCACCAGCCCGATGACGTTAAATCCTTGTTAGGGAGAAGAAATATGATAGTGTATCCCTGTCATTTAAAGTGGTAATACAAGCAGTAATTCCCTGCGATAGAAGTAGTAAATCCCTGCGATAAGGGTTTCTTCCCATACCAAGGCATACATCATTATACCGATATGCATTTACCCACAACGAAGTGTGGAAGCCCCTCACAAGCAAACCTAGAAAGGATTGCTCATACTATCTCCCGCCTACCAATGTACAAAGCCAGACCTAAGCAACTTAATAGATTAAGGCTGTCCTATACCAGCACTCGTGGTTGTACGGTTTTCTTGGTTTGAAAACAACCCATAGCTTGGTCCATAATCCGACACGGTCAATACTCCTCCCTACACTACGTACAAGTCTAACCCTTGCACAACCGGCTATTTCCAATAATTGCCCGCATCTAAACTATAGTTTTACTTTGAGTTTTTAGTCAAAATATTCACAAATGCTATCAATGTTGACAATTCCTAAAAATAACAGAGGGGTATTGATCTTTGCAAGTCACAGATGCTATCACACGAAGGAATTTGAGAATGGGTCGGCATACTGCCTTATATCCAGCTTGATCCAACTGCTAGGGTTCTTCAGCTGATTCAGAAAATCGGGAAATTGGTGATGAGTGGTGAAGTAGAGCGAATGAAACTTGAGGGGTTTTGAAGCACGGTCTCTGGCGATCTTGTTTCAGTATTTATAGGCCAGGGGAGACGCTGTAGAGAAGCTTACACATGGTGTGAACTCAGCTGAGTTTTGCAGCTCCAGAACAAGAGAAGGAATGGGCCATTCTGCGAAAAATCAGAGCAAGGACATGGCGTGGCGAAGCTAGTAATGAGTCGGTTTCCTCGAGTGTCGCGAAATGGCAGAGGTGGCGAAGCTGATCTCAGCCACGCGCGAGAGCTCAGCGGAGAGGAGAGGAAGAAGGCGGTGGCAGCAGCTGATAGGTGGGACCACATAGTGGGTTGGGCCCGCGCGGCAGCGAGAGAGGAAGAGAACTCCGGTTTTGAGTGCAAGAATGTTGAATTGGGTTCATTGAATCCATTTGATATCTAATCGTTAAATTAATGAGGAATTTACTGAATGTACTAGAGCTAGATTAGAATCTACCATAAAAATTTAAGACCTATTAGACCTTTGCAAAATTTACAAAAATTCTGACAATGCACTGCGCACAAATATTATGCATTTTGTTTTATATTTATTTAGGTACTTATATCTTATTTAGAAATTTGGAAACTTTTTTGCAGGTTCTTTATGGGTACATTAACCTCTTGTAAAATTTTAATATTCATATTATCGATATTTTATTTAATAAAATTCTGACATTGATGTTTCCAGATTTTCAGCTTTTTAGTTTTTGAATTTTTATAATTATCAAACCTAAATATTATATCCTGATATTTTTACTGCAGATGACTCTATCCAGGGTGAAGATAATATAAAAAATTTTACTTAGAAATTAAGAAAATTTAATTTCTGACATTTTTACTATTGCTAGTCATGATTCATTAAATTACCTTTCTTTTCATCTTTTAATACTTTGACATGACTTTAAAATTATATTTTTGTGTTCTCGATAGCTTTATGAATTTTACAGGGATTTTTCTTATTTTTTTGTTTTACAAATCTTTTTTTATTACTTATGAAATGTTTGGTTGATTATAAAAAGGGGTTTTCCCTTTAAGCAATAATAACAGGAAATCAAGAAAACTCAGAGAAAATTCAGCAAAAACCAAAAAACTGCAAAAATAAAATTTGGTTTAAATATTTACTTGATTTCTTATTTTTATTGGATTGGCAGGATGTTACACTAAGTAATAACTCACAATCCTCCATGACGTGAGCATCGAGACATCCAATTCCTGCCAACACCATTCTTTGCCAACACGAGGCATAACAGATGAAACCAAACTATTTTGAAAATAATAAAACATCTAACTATGTGATGACGTTATCAAGTGCCCATGACCGCGGGCACGGCTAATCTATTAGATTTACACTCTGCAGAGGTGTACAGCTTTACCCACAAGAAATGATCAGCTCTTTGTGCAAGCTATTAGTATACTTCCTTTGGTGTGCGGCAGAGAGATCATAACATAACCATTACATTACATTACATTACATTACATAGACCTGACTTTGCACTAGCCCGGTGACGATAAACCCTTGCTATGGTGGCAGAAACACATAAAACATGATATCATTCTCTCAAAAACAGTCAGTCACCATTTATTCCTATAGCAAGGTGTACACCATTGTATCGACATGCATTTACCCACACCTCGATGTGGAAGCCCTTTCCGAGCAAACCTAATCGGAGTGCCCGTACTACTCCAGGCTTTCAATGTGCAAAGCCAGTTCTGAGCAACATAATAGGTGAAGGCTGTCCCATACTAGCACTCGCCCTACACTACATGCAAATCCATCTGCACCTTCGACTATTGCCAATAATCGCCCGCGTCTAAACCATAGTTTTATTTTGGGGTTTTGACGAAAATACCGACAACCATCAATGTCATATCCAACATTTTTAAAATCTCAAGAATCAATTTAATCTATTCATTTGTACTACTAAAGCATGGCTAAGCATAGTTAATATGTAATCGCATATACCCATGTTGACAATATATATATTGTCTAGCCCTTTCCTATGGTTATCAAGGTTCACATGTCTATACTTATCAAGGAAATTCAATGAGATAACAGGTATATCTACTAGTACCACAATATAGCAAGTTTACAGAAAATACGCGCATGCATAAATTAACTTAGTAAAACAAAATGAAAAGTAAAACATTGGGAGCAATATGATCGAAGGGGTGCTTGTCTTGCTTAATTGTTGTTTATGACGAAGTCGTGGTTGTAGCTAACGTTGTTGACAACGGAGTTAATGACGTCGGGTTCTACACGTCGTTCAACGGAAATATAGCAAATACAAATCTTTAATAAGGGCAAAAAGAAGACAGATAGCATATCAAATAAAGACTTGCTATAGAAAATAGGTGTGGTTTAGGGTTGTATGTTTTTGTGTACTAGTGTTTTAGTTGATTATATATATATATATATATATATATATATATATATTGCAAGTAGCTTTTAGGTTATGCGATGATGCGGTTTCTTTCTATAGACTATCTATTCTTGTTTTAGAATTCAAGAGGCTAAAATTATGTATTTTTATATATATAATTTTGAATTCAAGATGCTAAAGTTATTTGAATTAATAAAATTAAAACATTAGTCACTTTGTTGTATGTTATACATGATTATTACTTGACCTTAAACGATTTTGCATGAGAAGTAATTTATACATGCTAGGTTTACAAATTTTAGGCTTTTGATTATGTATTTATGGTTTTAAAAAGGTTCTGATGATACAAATATCTTAACTACTGATTTCTTATTTATTAAGTTCATTTATTCATGTTACGGATTTTAGCATTTATAATACTTAGGTTTATATTTTTAACAGGATTCAGATGCAAAGCATGTTGTAACAAGATTATTTCTTTAGAATAGGATAGTATTTGCCTTAAAGAGCATTTCTAGGCCAGTTTCATTAATATTGGTGTTTAGATGAGATGTTTTATTCGTTGCTGAAAAAGCATATATGGTCCTAATGTTTACGTTATAAGGGATCAGACTTTGTTTTAGGTTTGCGACCGCACTTTACAGGATTTTGCGACCATTTTTCTAGCATTAGTAAGGTACGACCCTATAAGAGTTTTAAAACTAGTTTTTGCATCATTTTGCTTTTAGCCGCGATAGTTTATATGCACATGAAGGATGAAGTCTTTTATGAACTTTATTTAAATTAGTTCTTTTTGCCGACTATCATGATCTCGACTTTAAGAATATGTTGAGATTAGCCTTACATGATCTTAACATTTAATTATGTTATTTTGTTTACTTATACTTGAATCTTCAAGTATTTATATCTCGTACATGAAAGCATATTTTAATTAAGAGGCTAGGTGCAAGTCATGACATATTATAATGATTTTCGCTATACCAGATGGTCTGACCATATGGAATATTTAGGAACTAGTTCTTCATGTATTAACAATTACTTATGTCATTTTATTTACACCTGGTTGATCATATTTTGATTCTTTAGATGTATATATTTCATGGGAGCATATCTTAGTTAAGAATCTAAGTGCAAATGATAATTTATTATAGTTATTTTCATTATAGTAGTTAATCTGGTCCTATAGAGTCCTCCTTTTACTTTTGTACTTATTTATGGTCTCTATTTATATACTAGTCTCCTATTACTTATTCGAGATATGCATATATATTTGAAAGCATGATTAGTTACAACTTGTTTTCAACTTAAAAAAATATGAATTATTTTTGCATAAACAGAGGTATTATGATATTACTAAGGTCCAAGAATTATTTCTATCATCATTTAAATGTATATGATCCTAGTTTTTTTTTCTGTTTTCATTTCTATGCATTAAAAACTATCTATTTTCAAATTTAAGACAAACTAAATTAAAATCTAAATGTTTTTGTAGAAATGGAGTACCTCAGATGCCAGGATTTTCTAAAATTAATCTCATGATTTTAGGAGCTGTATTTTTCATATTTGCAATAATGGCCATATTAAGGTTTCTTGCAAACCTAAACTCAAATAATTTAAACTGGAGTGAAAATTTTAATATTTTTGCATATTCTAAAACTACATGATTTTATATGAATTTAACAATTTTTTTATCTCATTTGCATCAAAGATGCAAAAGTTATTCATATTTGAAGTTCGCTCAGTTTGGAAATTTAGAGAAAATTGGAAGTTCGCTTTCAATCTTTCTAAGCGTACTTCGATTTTTCCAGCGGTTTTAATTAAAACGCATCCGACCGACAGGTGGGGCCTCCTGGTCAGTGAGGAGAGTGAGGGAGCTGACGCGTGGGACCCGTTGGTCATTGGGCTCAGCACGGCTCAGAGGCTGATCGAGATGGCCCGCGCGTCAGTTGCATGGAATAGAGGAGGCTCGGTGCTGAGGTCATCGGTGGCGAAGTGACGCCGGAGGCCAGCAGATGAGCTCCGTACTAACATGAGGGAGGCTAGGCGCACACAGGGGCGAATTCATTCTCGATCGGCAAGGACCGAGCATGGCTCGTGACGGTGTTAGCCGGAGTGAGGCGACGGTGATCGCCGTCACCAAAGTGAGAGGCATATAAAACTAAAAAGAGGGTGTTTGCAGCATACCGTGAGAAGAGGAGTCTATTTCCTTTGCTTACAGGGAAGATAATGCTTTGAGCGGGGCCAGCGGCGTGCAACTGGAGCTGAGGAAGGTAGTGCTCGTGGCGACCGAGCTACGGTTGCGCAAGTTTTAAATTAAGTTAGGGATTCGGTTCGTGGGTGTATGGAGAAGTTAGTAGGCAAAGAAATTTGAAAACGGGTCTTGATTCGTTCAAATTTCATTTCGAACCGAACTCATAGTTCCTTGGTAATGGCGGAAATTGGAAGAGTTTGGTGGCTTTTATAGTCGGTGCGGGGGTGTAGTTCAGCTCGTTCACCGTGTGAATACTTCGGGGGTTTTGCGGCGCTGTGCAGGGGAAGGGATGGGCGGCGCAGCGCGAATTGCGGAGGGGGCAATGGCGTGGCAGAGGCGACATCATCTTGGCCTTGGGAGGCACGCAAATACGGTGTTGGCAGGGAGCTACAGCGATGACGAGCTTGCTCCGGGGTGCCAGTGAGAGGAAGAAGGAGGCAGGTGCTTTGGTTGACAGATGGGCCCAACCGGTGTTTCAGTCCCACCGGCCAATGACAAATGTGTAATTTGAGATTTGACAACAAGTTGAGCCGGATTTGGTTCAATGAATCAGTTAGCTATCGTGTCAAAAAATTTAATAATTTTTTAAGAGATTATTAGATAATTTTGTTTATCCGGTAAAATTTTCAAGAATAAATACCATGTATAGAATTTACAAAAATTCTGATAATGGACTATGCTCAGATTTTTGTTTTCTATTTCTAATTTCTCTGGGAGTTGATATCTTCTCAAAAAATTTAAAACTTTTTAGAGATTTATTAAGGCTATTTTATCCATCTCTAAAATGTTTGACTTCATATCTTTTATATTTAGTTTATAAAAATTCTGACATTGATATTTTTGGATTTTTATCTTTTCAGTTTTTAGATTTTTAAATATATCAAACTTGGTTGTTAATTTGTAATATATTTTACAGTTTTTAGATTTATCCATGCAGAGGATAAGGTAAAATTTTCATGTCGAGATAATGACAGATTTATTTATTTAATTTTGACAATATCGCTCTTGTTAGTTAGATTTCATTAAATTATCTTTCATTTCACATTTTCTTATATTGACATAACCTTTTAAATTCATAATTAGGTTTCTAAAGATTTTATAAATTTAAATATAATTTTTATTCATTTTATTATTATATTATTTTATTCTTCTCCTTTATCCATTACTTAAATCTATATTAAATAAGATTTTCCATTTAAGGAAAAATTCAAGAAAAACAAAGGAAAGTCAAGAAAATTCATAAAAATTCAGAAAATACATCATTCAATATAATTAAATGTTAAAATTTAATTTATTATTGTATTTTAAGTTTTGCATTGAAGGGAAAAAGAAATCAATAAAAATAAAAGATTTTCTTAAGAACCAAAACACTGGAAAATTTCAGATTAGATAGAATTTCAAAGTAAATTTTTATTTACAACTAATTTTTATAGTTTGTTTAATTTGGAAGGAGGAGTTTTATATTGCATCTCATCCTTTTATTAAGGTTGGATTTCATGAAAATGAGATAAAGATCATATTTTAAATCAAATTCTTGATTACAATTTAATTTTTTATTAAATTTTATTTTTAAATTTAAGATTTTTATTTTTTTCCATTTTTGAAAATTTCAGGATATTACACTTTGTGACATATCGAAATTACCTAGTGCAAAATTGAAGGGGTTTGAAGGAATGCTTACATTTTGAAGAAAACCATAAATGAGGGAAAAAAGAGGGAAAATCTCCTCAAGCAAGTGTATCAACTTTACTCTCTTAACACCCAACCTCGTGGATTTCAAAATTTCTCACCCAAGTGTTGCTTCCAACCAGAATATGTGTTGTTTTTTGGGTGGCGACGGTTTTTTTACCCTATGAAAGAACAACAGATGAGAGTTCAGCCGAGGGTATAAATATGAAAGACAATGTGGAGGTCTACCCATGTTGGTGATGAGTATTTGACTAAATTTGAGTTTGGTATGCTCTAGTTTGAGTTTGATTTGAATTAGATTTTCAATTTAAAGTTATTTGAGTTATGTTTGCTAGGAGCGGCACTACCGGCCTCAGGAGGGCGGTACTGCTGGCCACGGGGCAGCACTACTGGCCTGGGAGCGGTAGTTATATTCCAAAGAGGGTCTTCGCTGGGATTTCAGGCGAGCGGCACTACTAGCCATGCTAGGGTGGTAGTGCCAGCCGAGCGGTACTATTGGCCCTAGGGGGCGGTAGTGCCGACTTTTGAGCGATTTTCGAGGTTTGAATTTTTAAATTGAGTGAGATTTATTGCATATCATTTTGGGCAATGCTATATGATGTGTTTCCTTGTTTTTGATGGTTGCAGGACGACGGTTCTAGGTCATGGTGAGGCGAAAGATGACCAAGACTAGACGAGGTGCGCCGGAGGTCCAGACGGTTGATGTTCGCCGAAAGATGATCGAAGACGGAGTCGCTGCGAACCTAGAAGACAAGGATTGGATGAGACGCTAGATAGGAGCTTCTCGGATCAAAGAGGGCCGTTGGATCGCGGTCTATAAGATAGAGTAGCGGGTCTAGTTAGTATGCTTTGAGAAGCGTGCAAAACCTGTTATGGTTGTGGGTTTCGGGTTAGCCCATGTATGAGTGAGTGAGTCAATCTTAGCCCTTGATGGTGTTCCTTAGGGTTGAAGGAACTCATCCAAGGGTGGAGGATGACTCAAGAGTAGTATAAATAGAGGGGTATGGGTAGCCTTCCCCTATTTGAAGGTTTTGAGGTTTTTGTGCTTCTTTGAGCTTTGTCCACTTTGTTGTGTGGCTTTGTAAACCTACCTTCCATGTAACATCCCGAAAAACTCAAAAATAGGAAAATGAAAATTTTTAAAGTTGAAAGTGGAATTGAATGAAAATTCTAATTGTAATCAAGATTTTGATTTAAAATAATATCTCTTCTCTCATTTTCTTGTATTTTAACCCTAAGCAAAGGATGAATAGCAATATTAAAACTCTTCTTTCAAAAACAAATAAAATATAAAACTAAGTTTGAAATATGATTTTAATTTGAGTTTTCATTTTCTGAATTTTCTGTAATTGTTGGCTTTTCTTGAGTTTTTGCTTTAAAAGAAAAGTCTCATAAATTGAAATGGTAAAATGGTAAAAGTAAAAAGATAAAAACACAATAGCAATAAAAATCTGAAAAAATAATATTAAAATATTATAAACCTTCATAGCCCTTGTCATGTTGCCAAAGATAATCTGAACACATTTAATAATGATAAGATATTGAAATCATGAAGAATTTAGATCAATTTAGATAGTGTCAGATTTATATAAAAATCTTCCGACCTTATCTTCATCTGATATTTTTATCATGCCGACATAAGATCAATATATACCTCTGGTAAAACTATCACAAATCAAAACTTACATTTAGAGTTTTTAATAATTCAAAAATAGAAAGTAAATAACTCTGAAAATAGTAATGTCAGAATTATTAAAATTAAAATATAAAATATAGAAATCTTAAAATGTTACAGAATATAAATAATACCATTTCAGATCCTCATAAAAAGTTTCATGAAATATTAACCTAATTTTGATCTTCAATTAAATAAAAATCAGAATAAGCATAAAATGAAAATCATGCATTGTCAGATTTTTATCAATATTTCTATCAACAATTTTTATCTAAACATTTTACTGTACTCTTATATATTCCTTGCCAACCTATGGAAAAAGTCTTATAAAATTTTAAGTGAGTTTGACAGCTTGATTCGGTGAATCTATCTCGGCCTGACTAGACAATTCATCTGAGCTGTATTTTCTTACTCTCTTGCAAGTGGGCCTGGCATCACAGCTAGCCTTGCCGACTTCCTCCCAGTCAGCTGGCCCCACACGTCAGCTTCATCTTCCTCCCCTCTACTCATCTCTCTGTGTCTCACGCTAGAGCCGCGCCGCCTCATTCCTTGTCATCTTCTCGCCGCAATCCAACGCCCGAGGTCGCCTGCACGTCGTCTCTGACACACCGCTGCAAGCTGGCCTCTTCCTTACCCCAAGTTGCCAAAGCATTCGCCGTTTTTCCTCTCAGCCGTCTCTGCCCAAATTCCATTGCGGCAAGATTTTGCTAGCAATTTCTCTACCATGGCATGATTCGGGCAGCATGTGGCAATGCCATCTCGCCGACCTGCCTAACTTGTCAATAGGCTGTCACGAATGTCATTTCTCCAGAAACCTTCAGCCATGACATAAAAACTCTCACGCGATATCCTGTCTAGCCAGCCACCAATTCAAATCATGTTCAAATCCTGTAACCCAATCGCCTTCATCGGTTATAAAACCATTCTTGCCATCTAAAGCAGCATTCAAACTCAAGAGCCTCACCCATTCGTATTGACCACACCGGAAACTCCTTTTTCCCTACCAATTCCGGCGAAACCAGTGAAAAGGGAGAACCTTGATTAGCCTCTTCGGGGAAATCTCAGCCCAAATCGTTCAGCTCATAGCCTCTTGGTAGAACCTAAAGCCTATCCCCTACCTTACTTGAGACCCTTCTTCTTCGGTGAGCTGCCGCGCCGTGTTTTTCCGCCGCAAGCGCCTGCGCACGGTGAGACCCATCTCCCGCATACTCTATTTTGAATTTTCCTATTTTCAGCATTTTCAAAACCCTAGTATATTCAAATGCTTATAACTTTTGAACCATTAGTTCAAATGAAGTGAAATAAATTTCTTAATTCATGATAAATCATGTAGATTCATAATATACAAAATATTTTGAAAATGAACTATGTTTAAATTTTGAATTCAAATTTAAAAAGGGATCAAAGATATGTCATATATGGAAATTTTGCAAATTAACTCCAATTTGAATGAAACCAATTTTGTTAGAAACCTTAACTCCTCAGGAACCAAAATATGTAAAATTATTTAGATCTTGACTTAATTTACATCATTTAGATATGAAAAAACATTTAGAATTGAATCTATTTTGAATTTAATTTGAAAATAGATTATTTTCCAAAGCATAGAAATTAAAATAAATATAACTTAAAGCATACAAATTCAAATAATGGTAAACTGATTCCTAGATTTTTTAATAAAACCATAATACCCCTGTTATGCAAGAATATCTCATGTTTGTGCAGATTTGAATTAAGTACATATTAGATCTTAATGTTTACTCGGAAAAAGCAAAATATTGCGAAACCAACTTTAAAACACTCTTAGGGTCATCCCCTACTTATGCCTGAAAAATGGATAAATTATTCTGTAAGGTGTAGTCGCAAACTAAAAACTAAAACTAAACCTTTGTCGCATAAAAGTTAGAAACACTTAAGCCTTTTCGGTAGCTCATAAAATATCTCGTCTAAATACAATTATTAATAAGATTAGCCTAGAAATGATAATTAACATATAGACTACCATAATCCAGAATAATATTCTTATTACAACTTGCTTTGCATCTGAATCCGGCTAGCCCAATACCCTTAAGTATTATGGGCATCGTAACCCTTTATCTATTTCGGCGATGAATATAATGTCTCGTCTAAGCACTAAAATGTATGAAATTAGCTTAAGAATGTTCTTCAAAGTAAATAATACGCTATTATGAAGAAATAATCTTATTTCATCATGTTTTGCATATAAATCCTATTAGCTAAATAACCTTAAGTATTATGTTTTATGGACTCGATTCTATGAATAAGCAAACTTTGTAATAATGAAGAAATATGTAATTAAGATATTTATATCACCAAAACCCTCTTAAAAACCTTGAGTACATAATCAGTAACCTAACTCAACAGATCACTTATATGAAACCTTCTCATGCAAATCGTTTGTAGTCAAGAACTATTCATGCATAGCATGCAACATGTTGTCTAATATCTTAATCTTTTTAATCCAAATAATTTTAGCATCTAGAATTTGAAAGTCAAGAATAGATAGTCTATAAAAGAAACCGTGCAATCCTCAACCTAAAAGCTGTTAACGATATGAATGTATATTCGACTATAATGCAAGAACGTGAAATCATTCAACACAAACCTTAAGTTACACCTGTTTCTTATAGTTGATTTTTTTTTTTTTTTTCATCTGACTTCTTTTTGCCCTTATTGAATTTGTTGTGTTGTGTTCTTCGTTCGCCACGTGTAGAATCCGACATCATTGATTCCATCATCGACAACGTCAACTGCGACCTTGACTTCGTCGTAAGCAATAAATAAGCAAGGCAAGCACCCCCTTTGATCATATTGATCCCAGTTTTATAAATATTTTCATTAAATGTTTTACTGCATGTGTTACTTTTATTAAAATCTGCTAAATTGTGGGTAATGGTAGTTGTACCTATAGTTTCATAGAACTTCCTTGATAAGTATGGATTTGTGAACCTTGATAACCCTAGAATAACATAGACAGTATTTGATGTCAATTTGGGTTACTCACCCATAGTGTCATGCTTAGCCATGCTTAAAACAACACAAAACTTCGACATGATTAAAAATGTTAGATATGACATTTAATGGGTATGACCTCTCTTTATGATTGGTATTTTGATCAAAAATGAAAATAAAAACTATGGTTTAGATGCGGGCAATTATTGGCAATAGCCGAATGTACAAGGGACTTGTACTTAGTGTAGGGGGACATTATTGCCCGTGTCGGATTAAGGACCGAACTACGTGTTCGTTAAACCCAAGAATTACCGTACAACCACAAGTGCTGGTATGGGATAGTCTTAACCTATTAAGTTACTTAAAACTAGCTTTGCACATTGGTAGGCTAGAGTAGTACGAGCTTCTTCAGTGACTGGTTGCTCAGAGGGGCGCCCACACCAAGGTTTTGGGAGTCACGTTTGCTGATACAACAGTGAACGCCATGCTATTGATATGCTTAATCATTTACTGTGCAGTGACTATACAAACATTTACACCATAGTATGGGTTTAACGTCATCGAGCTGGTGCAAAGTTAGAGTTAAGTAATGTAACGGTTATGTCATAACTCTCTGCGGCACACCAAAGGAAGTGTGCTAATGATCTGCACAAAAGAGTCAGTCATGTCTTGTGGGTAAAGCTGTACACCTCTGCAGAGTGTAAAACTTTTCGAAAAGCCGTTCCCGCAGTTATGGGAGTCTTGGTGCGCCAGCACTAGTTAGATGTTTTTATTTTCATAAAATCTGGTTTCTACCGTGTGTTGGTAATTTCTACTGTGTGTCAATAGGAATGATTTGTGGGTAAGGTCATGATACCCAAGTACATGAGATTTATTTATGCTTATATTCTGTTATTTTCAATATTAAATTGCTTTTACTTAAATTCTGTTTTGCAATCTACTATCCTGTATTTACATTTCAAATTGGCTTTATGCAAATTAACCGTGGTAGCCTTTCCTTTGAAATGGCCTGCATATATTATATGTTTTGCAAAGTCTTATGCGTAATGCAAAGTACTCACCCTTGCTAATTGTTGTTTTTAGGTGAAGAATCAAATTAGCCCGATGAAACATATTTGTCGCAGGATTCGGGATATTAACGATGAGCTTTTCTAGGGATTATTCCTTGTCAGTTGCTTGAGGGTTAGATGGGCACACTACAAGACTTAAATCTCACTACAAGAATCAGGGAAAAATTCGTGGGTTTTTTAAATTCGTGGGCCCAAAAAAAAACTCACGAAATTATTTATTTAAATTCGTCGGTTTGAATAAAACCCACGCTTTTAATTAAATTAAGTGGGCCAAAATAAAACCCACAATTTAAATATTTAAATTCGTGGCCAAAATGAAACCACGAATTTAAATATTTAAATTGTGGGCCAAAAATTACCCACGATTTAAATATTTAAATTGTGGGCCAAAAATACCCACGATTTAAATATTTAAATTCGTGGGCCAAAATTACCCACAATTTAAATATTTAAATTCGTGGGCCAATCAATCCTGCAATTTAGCTTTTAAATTCGTGGGCCCGCATACCTGAATTTATCTGCGAAAAAAGCCTCTGCGCCAAGCGATCACCAGTAGAGCCCAAAATTTCCCATCTGCGCGCCCACCCGCGCCCGCCACGCTTCGCTTGCCGCCGTCGGCCCGCTCCCGCCTCCGCGCCGTCGGCCCGCCCCGCCCTCGCCGCCGTCCACCCGCCTGCCGCCGCCGCTGCTGCTCGCTGCCGCTGCCGGCTTCGGCTCGCCCGTCCTTCTCGCCGCGGCCGCCGCCGCCGCGCGCCGCCCGCGCGCCGCTTCGCCTTGCCGCTGCGCTTTAGCCCGGCGCCCTCTCACTGCCGCAGCCGCCGGCACCGCCCGGCCCGCGCGCCGCCGCCGCCCGGCCACGCCCCCCGCCCACCCGGCAAGCCACCGCCGTCACTTGCGCCCGCCCCTTGCCCCTCGCCGGCCGACCTCCCTTCCGCCCGCGCGGCCCGCGCCCGCCGGCCGCCCCGCCATCGCCGCCGGCCACCGCTACCGCATTTCCCGCTGCGCGACGCTGCCGCGCCGTCTTACCCGCCCGCTTGCGCCGCCTTCGCCCGCCCGCCGCCACCGCCGCCGCGCGCCCCGCCGCCGCCCGCCTGCTGGCCGCCTCCTCCTGCCGCCCGCCGCCTCCCCGCCCGGCGCCCTCGCCGCGCGCCACCACCGCCCGCCGCCGCCGCGCGCCCGGCCGCCGACCACGCTACCGCCGCGCGCAGCCGCCCGGCCACCGCGCTACCATGCGCCCGCTGCGCGCCCCTACCGCTGTGCCGCCGCCCGAGACGCCGCCCGAGCGCCGCCTCCCTTGCCCGCCGGCGCGCCCCCTTGCCCGCCCGCTTGTCGCGCCACGCGCCACGCCAGCGCCATCGCCGCCGCCGCCGCGCCAGTCTGCCGCCTCGCCGTCGCCACCCCCCGCCCTCCCGGACCCTCGCGACGCCTTGCCGGCGTTGGAGAAGGTATATTCGTCTCTTTTTATATTTGTTTAAAGTTATTTCATCTCATTTTATATTCACGCATATGATATATATTTTTTATTTTCTCGCTGCTGTTGTATGTAACGTTAGAGTTTAGGGTTTGTGTCGAACGATGAGAGCATTGGCGTCACCGTTGGGAACGCGCATCTCACATTTGCTTGTGAGGTGCGCGATTCGAATTGTCCAACGTATTTTGGACAGCCCGAGAATGTTGGTTGTTGCATAGGGCACTGTGGCGTGCGGCGATCCGAGCGTGATTTCGCCACATAACCTGTTGTTCTCCGACGCACCAAAGATCGCGCGCGTGCGTTTGGAGAACAATGGGTTATGTTTGCCAAATTTTGTTCGGTTCGTAGCGCACGCCACAGTCGCATGCAATAGCCTCCATTCTTGGGTGGGTTTAGGACAAATCTTTCCTAATAGGTTGTCTTTGTCACCTAAGCCACGGTCGACGCGTTGACATTGTTTCATTTGTTTAGCTTTGCTAATGGGTGACGATCGAATGGCGATGTATGACGGATGGAGGAGTGATGGGGGCACTCAAGGAATGGGGCAGATCACGGATGCTTTCTTGAAGCAAGCATTATTTGGAGGAGCTGAATATGTGTATTGCCCGTGTACCCTCTGCGAGAATAACAGCTACTACAGCAAGGATATAGTGCAGTATCACATTTGCAAAAACGGGTTCATGCCTAACTATTTGGTGTGGCACCGTCATGGAGAGGCCGCAGGGCAGGCTATCGAGACAGAAGAGATGCTGGACCATGTGGAGGATCACGACCGGATGGAAGACATGCTGGATGATCTTGGCAGGGGGACTGAATTTAACTCCGGGAGGGTCACAATAGGAGGAGGTTAAAGAATTCTATAGGCTACTTGACGCCTCGGACGAAGTCGCATGACTTCACCAATGTGACCGCCTGCGCAGCGGTTACACGGCTTATGTCGATGAAGTCGAAGTTCAACTTTTCGAACAAATGCTTCAACGCTTTGCTTGAACTAATGAATGATGTCCTTCCGCCTAACCACAAGATGCCAAAGGATTTGTACCAATCGAAAAAGTTGATGGCGGCCTCGGGATGAATTACCGTAAGATTGATGTGTGCGAGAATAATTGCATGCGTTCGGAAGGATCATGACAACGATACCCATTGTATGCATTGCGGTAAGTGCGCATTCGTTGAGGTGGTAGATGAGGAAGGGTATCGGTGACTACAAAGGTCGCGACTAAACACTTGGTACATGCCGATCACGGATAGGCTTAAGCGGTGTACATGTCAAAAGAAACAATAAACATATGCGGTGGCACAAAGAAGGTAAACGTGAGGACCAAGACCGGATATGATGGTCCATCCGTCGATGGCGAGGCATGGCGGGCATTGGACCGATTCGATCCTGCATTTGCAAGCGACCCTAGGAGTGTCCGTCTTGGTTTGTCCACGGACGGTTTCACACCTTTCAGCACAAGCGCTAGCCCCTACTCTTGTTGGCCGGTCTTCATCATGCCATACAATCTTCCACCTGAGATTTGCTTGAAAGAGGGGTTCATATTCCTTGCTCTTGTCATTCCAGGTCCTAAGCATCCAGGGAAGGATCTCAATGTGTTCATGCGGCCCTTAATTGATGAGCTGAAGAAGTTGTGGCGAGGGGAAAAGGCATACGACAGCGTTGGTGGCGAGAGTTTACCTTACGAGCCGCATACCCGTGGTCGGTCCATGATTTGTTGGCATATGGCATTTGGGCGGTTTGGTGTGTTCAAGGTCGCTGTGTTGTCCAATTTGTATGGTCGACTGATGCATTGTGCTCACGCACGGTAAAAGATCACATTCTTCGATTGCCATCGACGCGGCTTCGCGAGGCACCCTTTAGGAACGACGCCAAAGCATTTGAAAAGGACGAGAAAGTTAAAAAGGGCCCCGGGCGACTCACGGGAGAGGAGATAGCTGAGTGGCATAGTCGGCTTGTACGATCTACTAAGTGGGTTTCATCGCTATGGAAAGGAGCACAACCGGACTCATATTTCTTTTCTTTGGGAGCTGCCTTACGCGAAAGCTTTGATTCTCGCCGCATAACATAGATTTAATGCACCAAGAGCGCAATGTGGCGAAAGCATCATAAGCATGGTGTTTGATGTAACCGACAAAACAAAGGATAACGTGAGTGCTAGGAAAGACATGGGTGATCATTGTGCTAGGCCGTGGCTCGAGGTTAAAGTTGGTTTAAATGGGAATGAGAGCGGCCACGAGCTCCATACTGTGAAGCCGTAAGACCGTAAACAGATTTTGAGGTGGTTGAAAACTCTAAAGTTTCGACCGCTATGCATCTAACATAAAGCGGGTGTGAATGTCAAGACCGTAAGCTAAACGGGCTAAAGAGTCATGATTACCATATTATCATGGAAAGACTTGTTCCGTAATGTTTCGTGGCTATTTTGATAATGAGTTGTGGAGGATGTTGGCGAGCTCGATTACTTCTATAGGCGGATATGCGGTAAGGAAATCTCTAAGACGTTGATCACGAAGTTAGAGAAGGGAATTCCATTGCTTGTATGCAAGTTGGAAAAAACTTTCCCACCTGGTTTTATGAATGTGATGCAACACCTGCTGGTGCATCTACCTTGGGAAGCGAAGGTTGGAGGTCCTGCGCAGTTCAGATGGATGTATAGTCAGGAAAGGGAGTTGAAAAGCTTAGAGCTACAGTGCGCAACAAGGCAAGGGTAGAGGGGTGTATCGCAGAGGCTTATGCAAGTAAAGAGATCACAAACTTCTCAACAAAGTATTTCGCACGCAAGCACAACGTGAACGTCCGTAAGAATCGGTATCGTGCTGCGGAAGAAGAACCTTTGAGCGAACTTAAGCTTTTTCAATGCAAGGGTCAACCTGTTGGGTCGTACACTGCACACCATGTTGAGTATGAGGAGTGGAACATGGCCATGCTTTACATGTTCACTAACATGGTAGAAGTTGAAAAATATTTTGAGTAAGTGACTTTCAATTATGTTTTGAACATTTCATGTAGTGTCCTTTTAACCCGAGAATAAATGGCGAGTATTTGACAAAGAAAATTGGAAGTCACCTCGACAACCCACAACTAAGCAATTGGATAACCTACGTCGTGATGGGTTGAAAGGCGGCCCAAGCTTCAGTGCAATGGTTTCACGAGATGTAATTTGACTATTTATTCATTTTCTAAAATGAATTGTTGTACTAACTTAATATTAGACTAACAATGATGAATGTTGCTATATAGTGTATGCGTGATGCCTCCGTCCATGAGGATCTCCGACAGCTCTCACATGGTGATGTGACGGCAAGGAGCTATAGTCATTGTGATGTGAGCGGGTTCCGCTTTTGAGCAGTGAAATTAGAAACTAGCCGTCCACTTGCGGCCACTTCAAACAGCGGAGTAGTCACAACGTCATCCGATTCGGCGATATATTAGACTACTACGGTGTTGTACAAAACATAATTGAGTATACCTTTGGGGGTGGCAAAGATCGAAGGTCGTGTTTTTGATTGCCATTGGTTCGATCCACACAACGGCACACGTCGATGACTTTGGGATGGTGGAGGTGAAGCACGATTCGCGCTTGAGGCCATATCAATAACATCGTGCTTGCACATCGAGTTGAGCAGTGTACTACAGAGCTATCCTCACCGTAGCTTGAAGGCTTGGTGGGTTGTATTTAAAGTTAACCCTGAAGTATACCCTCCTGGGGATGTTTCGTATGTGGCAAGTAACGTAGAGGATGATGTGGGTGATGTATATCAAGAAGAAGCTATAGGGGATTCCTTCCTTGTCTCCGACGGAGCAGGACTCGATCAATTACCTACCGATGCCATAGACGTAATAACAGATGAACCCGGCCCGTCACGGAAACGCCCTCAGAAGTCAGTAAGGATTGCACGTCTTCAAGCACGTCTCAATGAAATACGAGTCACAGAAGCAGATTCCGACGCCGACGACTTTTGATATGTATATTTTGTAAGATTATTGTTGCCTCGTTCATTTTTACAAGTCATTGTTGTCTCCTTCATTTTTACATGTTATAGTTGTCTCATTCTTTTTGCAAGTTATTGAAAATTATTTGTAAACTCAGTATACTAACTCTTGTCAAATTTGAATGATGAGTATGTTCGGGCATCGAGTTGACAAGCTTAAAGGCAAGTTCACGGTCGTCCTCCGTAAGGTCGAGGAGCAAGGGTTACGATGGTCGACTCGGCGGCGGCAGCGCCATATTTGTTGGGCGGCGCAGATTAGACAATGGCGAGAGCAGCTCCAGAGGTGCTTCATGAGCGAGCACGAGAACAGCGCGCGAGAGCGACCACCGGAGGACGAGGCGGTAGGGGTTGTAGAGGAGGGGCATTTGGGATGTGAGCATGACGACATGGGCGAGGCGACGACGAGGAGGTCGTTGGGGTGGTGGCGATGGGACAACAGACATCTGATCACGCCGAGGCCGAGGCGTGCGAGATGCAGAGTTGAGGCGACCTTAGAGCCGCTTGAAGAGGGCGGGTCTTCTTCGGTACCATCGTATATGTGTAGTATTGGATTATCTTTTAATCTCCATATTTACATTGTAATGTCTATGAACTAATTATTTGCATTTCAGTTTCAGAAAACCGTCTCGGTTCGTCAGAGATGCAACCCGCCGATAGGAGGTTGATAGAGGTACACGGGAGCAGTAATGCTTATATCTTCTCTTTTAGCATTAGCTAGGTGACAACTTATTGTTTTGATGCATCTTTGTCTTGTATTTTGTTGTAGGCCTTTGGAAAGAGCCGGGTTGGACTGGACGGGCCACATTACAAAGGTTAACGCCGTCTTGGGAGCCCTTGGCGGTACTACTACCCCGCATGGTTGAGTCGGTGGGAAAGATTCGCGGCCCACAACTGGAAGCACTGGGCGTTGAAGGAGAACGTGGAAGGAGGCGAAGACAACCAAACATGTCAGGGCGCAGTGTGGGCTGGCTTCTGGGTGAGTTTGCGTTATGTATTTACTCTATTTGAGTATTGCTTTAAATGTAAGTACAATTTGACAGTGTGTGATTATATGCAGGAGAGGTTCCGCCTTGAGAACGAAGACGATTACAACGCTTTGAAGAAGGCCAAAAGCGTCTTCAACAGGGCGGCACAAAAGGTTGTCGAGATTCATTCAAAGAATGCACGATTCAAGCTGTCATCAATTTTACAAGAGGGTGAAGAAGGTGAACATGAGAAGAGGACCGAGGCGAGGAGGATACACTGAGAACAAGAGTATCTCCAGAGCTCGGTCGATTGGATAATGAAGGACATGGAGGCTTGGAGGTGGATGTGCCGGTACTGGGGGTCGGAGGATTTTCAAGAAAAATCAAATAGAAATCGAGGGAACAGAAGAAGTAGATTGGGGAAGCACAAGTACGGTGCAGACGGACACATTGGCCTAGAGCAACGCATGGTAAGTATCGTATTATAATTGTTAGTAAATTTGTCACTATGTTTACAACTTTGCATCGTAGGAGGTCGAAAGTGGGACTACTCCACTTTTGTGGAAGTTACATCCGGGGCACCAAGGCGAGGATCCACAGTAACCGGATGTGTTGTGCGGCGACGGGCTAGTGAGAGGATGGTAAGTATAAATGACACAATATGTTTTGTGCAAATTTACATCCGAAGCACCAAAATGTTTGTTTTGTAGGCGTCATATGCAGAACAAATGACACAACGTCATGGGCCGGAGGTTGATTGGAGGGCCGCACCGGTCGATGTGGAAGCGTTGTACCACGCTGAGGGGGGCCTAAAGCATGGGAGGTTCGTTAATAAAACTGATTTTATTTGTTTTCGCTCTACTAAGGAAAAAAATTGCATGGTCACATTTCAAGATATATCGCTTTGTAGGTGGGCCATGGGGGATGGAGTTGTGGAATGCGATCGTCCTCCACGAGGCTCGGTTTCCTCACAGGGGAGTGCTCGCTCGTCGAGGTCCGCACGGGAAGCACAAGCGCACGAGGAGGCTCGTGAAGCGCGAGAGGAGGCTCGTCAAGCACGAGAAGAGTCTCGTCAAGCACGAGAGGAAGCTCGCAGGCGAGAAGACTCGAAATACATGAAAATGTATCTGCGGTACAATCTCAACTTTGAACAAAGCGCTCAAGTTTACATTTGTGATTAAAATCTAACAAACAATCTATATGCAAGAATGTCACAATCTCTTGGACCTAACGTGCGGTGTTTAGCCCTCTGCTCATGCAGTAAAGATACTTGAGTTCATTACTATTTAATTCACTTAGCTCGTAAAATCACGAATTCTCAAACTGGACTATTATGTCATAGGGCTCCCAGCCACCTCCCTTCTACATGTTTTCTCCGCACATGCAGCCACCACCACAAGGAGAAGCATCACAGGGTGCTCAGCCTCCCCCGGCGTCCTTCATAAACCCTACTGGGATGCAGGCACCACCCTAGGAGATGCACCTCGGGTTATATGATATTCTCATGCATTCTTTATTTTGAAAAACTCTATTATGTGTACTTCATATCACAAACTATGATCCACAGAGCTCCCACCTCCTCCTCCTTTCTACATGTTCAATCCACGATGCACCACCTTCTACAGAGAGGCACCACGAGTAAAGACGGATCGGTTCAATTCGTTATGTAAAATTTGATGAATGATTTATATGTGGCATGATGTGCCTGTCTATGCCTTACAGGGCTCCCAGCCTCCAAACCCGTTCTACATGTACCCACCACCTATGCCAAGCCAAGGAATGCCTATGTACTTCAACCCGTGGCCCTGCAGACCACCTCGGACGACACCACATGTATGGATGTCGAAAATATTATAAGTTTGCGACACGAGCTAAGTTTGTCAATTCTTGTACAAATTGCCGTTTTGGATGTGTGATTGATTATCTAAGGATCTGCTAGAATGTCTCCTTCTGGTTTGAGAGATTGGTATATATATTATAACTGCAAATGTTTCTTTGTCTCACGAGTGGATGTCCTATTTACTAGAGAGGTCATGCCGAAATTTTGTACATTTCAATGACTTAGTTTTAAGCCGGTTTGAAAGAGTTGAAAGGTTGGTTTCAGTCTTTTAGTAGAGGTAGTAGGTTTGGTGTCTCATTTGTTAATTTTTCGTTAGCTTGAACTTTGTTGTGGAGTTTGATTACTTGGTGAGCTACCTGCCCCATCCCTTCCTTTCTCTTGCTCAAATTTAGAAACATATGCTTCAGTAGGAACTTTAGTTCATTCTTTGAATATGAGATTACATATGCTTCATTGAATATGAGATTACGTGTGCAATGGATGGACATATACTTAGTAGGAAATCTAGTTCATTCTTTTAGTATATATCAATCTTAGTAATCTGTTGCAAAAGTGATAATTTTTGTTGAAATGCACAACTGAGTCGATTTTAGGATATTTAGGCAACTCTTTCTTAAACCTTGCACAAATCATCTCAATGTTCATACTTGGAAAGGTTAACTTGTGTGCTTATGAAAGTTCATTACTGTGCTCATGTAGATAAGTGATGGTTTACCAAATTATGAACCCATATACTGTGCTCATGTAGATAACTTTTGATTTGAACCTTATATTGTCTTGACTTCTTGGAATTGAAAAGTTATCTTAAGACAACTTGTTCAATTGTGAACTTATATTTTAAATGCTTCATATGGTATCCTTGTAGAATGTTGTTTGCCCATGTACAATCTGATTGTTTATCCTTGTAGAATGCTTTATATTTCTACTTCGTATATTGAACTCTTAAAATGACTACCAAAACGCTTATTGCTTCTTTGAACTATTTTCACTGCTTGTTATCTTTTGAATACTCAAGTGATGCAATTGGGGTCTTTGGAAGTTGAATTAAATAATTGTAGTTGTAATCTTGGCCTTATGTTAATACTAGAGAGTATTACTTTGATACTTCATTGAATATGAGATTGATGTTCATATGATTATTGCAAGATATCTTGACTAGCTCGTGCGTGTAGTTCTTATATATAATACCTATTCTTGTTTAGCTTGACTGTCATATTGATATTCTCATATTGTGTCTTGGTTGAATAGTACTATTGATATTCTCATATTGACATTCATGTGAATCAACATAATGTTACTTGTAGCACAACCTAAGTTAATCTTGAACTTGCGGGTTTCTAGGTCACGCCCTCGACGTTCTAACGATTTACATCATAGAAGACATCTTCAACAACGCGACGGTGGTGGTAGCGCCACAACTCCAACAACCCCGAGGCATGAATTCCATTGTGAGCTCGATTGGTGTATAATCGTTGTATTTTATAACTTGTTGTGATGGATACGTTGTGATCGACTTATTGTGATGGACTTATTTTAATGGACTCGGATTGTATCTATTGTGGTTGTAATGTGTTGTACGTCATTGCGTAGTTTACAAATTGCCGTTGGATGTGTGATTGGATTATCTAAGGATCTGCTAGAATGTCTCCTTCGATTTGAGAGATTGATATATATATATTATAATCGCAAATGTTTTTTGTCTCACGAGTGGATGTCCTATTTACAAGAGAGGTCATGCCAAATTTTGTACATTTTGAGACTTAGTTTTAAGCCGGTTTTGAAGTGTTAAAAGGTTGGTTTGATATTTTAGTCTCGTAATAGGTTTCGTGTCTCGTTTGTTAATTATTCGTTCGATTCAACTTCATTGTGGAGTTTGTCTTTTGTGTTCTGATTTACGATCGATTTGAACAAAATAGATGATCTTATTTATTCTTAAACAGCAATTTTTAGTTTCAATGTTCTTTTTGCCTTTTCTTTTCTTCTTTAGTTGTTATATGTATTGAGTGCGATACATATATATATAAAAATACATACATTTGGATATATATACATATATGTATTGAGTGCGATACATATATATATATAAATCATTTGGATATATACACTTTTTTTTTTGTAAAAATGACAGTTAAATTCGTAAATTTGAAAAACCCACGAATTTAACGATTAATTGTGGTTTAAAAACCCACGAATTTAATCGATTAAATTGTGGGTTTTTTCACCCGAATTTAATCGATTAAATCGTGGGTTTTTCAAATCACCACAATTTAATCGATTAAATTCGTGGGTTTTTTCAAATTTCACAATTTAATCGATTAAATTCGTGGGTTTTTAAACCCACGAATTTAACTCGAAACAATTAAATTCGTGGGCTTAGTAGAAACCCACGAATTTAACTTAAATTCGTGGGTACCCACGAATTTAATTAATTAATTTCGTCGAGTTAAATTCGTGAACTAAATTCGACGGTTTGCTCACGAATTTAAGTTAAATTCGTGGGTTTTAGCTTAAATTCGTGGGTTTTTGGCCCACGAATTTTTCCCTGATTCTTGTAGTGTCTCTCCGCTGCATTTCTCTGTATTGTAAGACCTTATTGTATAAATTACTATTATCATTTGTAATAAAGAGTATGGATGTGATATCAATTGTTTTAAATGTGCGTGCTAGCCACCGATCATAGGACTTGTACTGTATGCACATGAGATTTCCATTTTTGCATTTATGTGAAAATGGGGATCATTACATTCCAAAAATGAATGTTTAATTTCCTCAAATCTGAATTTACTTTACGCATTAACCTTATGCTTTAAATTAAGTATTCAAATTTTGCAATTTACATTCTTGCAATTTACCTTCATGCAAGTTGGATTTGCCTCCCCTCCTTCCACTTGGTTGTGCTTCTTTTGCCGAGGATGAATGATTGATGGATGAGTCTTCTTCAGATCATATCCCAATCATCTAGGTAAATCTTGTGTTCTTCCTTGTAAGAAATCGATCTTTTACTCTCTAGGGGATTATTCTTGGAAGATCGGGTTTTTGGTGTTCTTGTCTTGTGTTCTAGCTTGTATGACATGTGGGAAGTCATCTAGGATCTTGATCATCAAGAACCCACGAGCTAGCTGAGGGCCAAGTTTTTATTTTTGTACCCATTCTTATGCACTATTCCTCAAATTGGAAAAGGTCAGAACTTTGACATCAATCCTTGTTATTGAAGGTTGGAATAGGTTCCTGACATCCATAGGAAGGTGTCTACAAAATTTCACAGGGTTTGATCAGTCGATCAAAAGATTTATTGATTTTTATTTTGAAGTCGAGCAGATTTTGCCATTCATGAGCTATTTTACTATAGCTATAGTATCGACACTCATCGTGCTCTGATGCAGAGCCCAGTCTGTGGGTATCTCATCTAGCGCAGTGTCCGAACAGCGTAGTGCCGACCCTGCTGAAGTTTTTTAGAATTTTGTGTTCTCCACTTTGCTTTGATGAAGTGAGGTTCATGGTTGGATCTTTTTGTAGGGAATTTTTTTGGATCATTCACCCCCTCTGATGGCCATCTCGATCCTTCAAAATAACCTAGTGAGGCAGATCACAATCGGTTCTGAGATGAGAAGCGATTGTGATGTGCCATGCACCAATTGTGATGTCCACCAATTGTTATGCAAGAACCGATTGTGATGTCCACCGCACATCACAATCGGTTCTGAGATGAGAACCTTTTGTGATATGCCATCTCAGAATCGATTGTGATGTACGCATGCACATCACAATCGGTTCTTACATAAGAATCGATTGTGATGTGTCCAATGCTACATCACAATCGTTTCTAACCTGAGAACTGATTGTGATTATTATTAATACCCTCTCCTAAGTCATGTATCACAATTGACTTTTCCTTAAAACTTAAGAACCGACCCAGATGAAGCGATGGTGATGTATCATTCTCTAGTAGTGCCATGTCCAGGTGATATATGCTATTCACGAGAATAGTGTGGAACCTACAATTGAATGTAAGAATGTAATAAGCAATATATAACCCTTAAAAATGAGCACAACAATTTACATTGGCTATAGGCAATGTTTTCACAAGTAGAACTTGCTGAGACATCTTCAGCGCTGGTTAAACTTGTCAATTGCTTATATATGCGAAATGCCAACAAGTCGGGTTCATTGCAGTCTGCTCCTAACATTACTACAGAAAAGGCTAACACAGAATGTTCAAAAATGACATCACAGACGGTTTTCTGAACTGCCTGTAAACATGTGTCTGTGATAATATGGCGCATCACAGATGGTTTCTGAACCATCTGTGAAACACCTACCATAAACGGTTCTTGATACAGATCGTTTGTGATAGCCCATTATCACTTATGGTTCTGAGTTGATAACCATCTGTGATAATGGGCTATCGCAGACGGTCTGTGTCAAGAACCGTCTATGATAGTCTATTATCACAGACGGTTCATAGTTCTAGCAGTCTGTGATATGAGATGTATCACAAATGGTTTTTTCTAAGGAATCATTTATGATATTATTTTGTGTTGCTGAATCTTTTTTTGTTTATTGGCTAGTCTCAGGAAATGCTAGCCATGCCCTTTGAAATAAGCATATTACAGATTACACATCCACAAAGTGCACATATACCATCACTAATCAACTTAGATTACATCACAGCACAAACAAATTACAGATTACATCACATCACATCTATTTTAGAAATCAACCTAGATATATCAACCAAATGAATGCACAAGTACACATATGCCACTGCAATTTACAAATTCATAGCACAAGTTTCACAAACTAACCTAAGTATTAATTCACAACATGTACAACACTACTAGTTTAGTTTTACTCATCAGGTTAGGCAGAGTGTAACTCGTATTTTGGGTTTATGACCTCAAATTTTGCCCAGATTGACCTATTCCAACGTAGTTGTATCACAACTTGTTGATGGGAAGATTAAAGTATGAAACAATTATTGCAAGATTGACAAACCTCCAGGTCATTGGTCTTCGTTGCACTGATGATGAGTTTCATGTTGTGGCAAACATAGAATCCACATAGGTTAGTTCCTTATGGCTAGTGTTGGCACTACAAAAATAGAATTGGTTAGATCGAGAGGCAATATTACGGAATGTGATATAGGATTATTGTGTACTAGCAGATTCCAGAAACTTCAAATCATGGTTGGCCCTCCACGAATTCTGTACACTTTGAACGACCTATGTGGTTTCAAAAGGTTAGCCTCAGCCATTCCACGAGCAACGTACACCTAGAACAATCTACATCTGAGTTATTTATGGAGGAAATGTGATTATCTGTTGAGTAATTGTGAGATAGGCCTCAAGTCATGGGTGCTGCCCTTTAAGGAATCAAGGTAGATTTGCTGTTCTTTCTTGGTACAATTATAATAATAACCTAGTAAAATCTACATAGGTATGTCGCCATGATCATTCAATCTAACTTCGAGTTGTGTATAAAGTACAATTCAACAAGTATAGCAACTAGTGCAGCACTTAACCCGAGTTGTGTGGTAAAAGTATGTAGGATTTATTGCGTTGAGCCAGCAATGCATTTGCCACATAATCCTCGATGGCCTGTAAATTATCATCCATGCTTTGCTTGGAGACCATGTGAGGGTCGAGGAAACCTACTAGTTCATCCTTGATTTTGGCTTCAAGGATTATGTATCTATATATACAAAAGCAAGGAGTTATTTAACAACTCAGCTCAAATTGAAGACCTCTTGATTCGACGTGGATTTGTGAGGAATTACACATGTTGGATCCATCATGGGGAGACAAGTATTACTTGTCCAGCATGCAACGGAGACATGCTGGAACCCAATCACGATTTGCAACGTGATATATTTAAGGAGGGCAATTTAGATCAAATGTTGCGGGTGTGAGACTATGTGGAGGTCAACCCATAAATGTGTGATGAGTATTTGACATTTATTAGGCCTATGTCGATTTGTGTGAGCTTGTCTTGGTTTGGAAAATTGAATTTGCAATTTTGGGTTGCTGTCGGCCTTCCCAGCGACTCCTTTAATTGGGAATTCATATTGCTGTTAATTAAATATTGCATATTATGTTGTGTAATGCTACATGATGTTTTGCTTGTCTGTGATGGTTGCAGGACTTTGGGGCTAGGTCATGGTGAGGCGGATGAGACCAGGACTAGGCTAGGAGAGCTGAGGTCCAGACGATCAAGGTGACGCCAGAAGATGACCAAGGCCAGGGAGTTGCTGCAAGCCAGGATGAAAGTGGATGGATGAGATGCTAACTTAAGCCATACTCAAGTGAAGAAGGATCGTTGGATCAAGGGCTTGTGGGTAGAGTAGTGGTTATGTTAGTGTCAAATGGTTGAAACCCTTTATGTTGTTGGGTTTTGGGTTAGCCCATGTATGAGTGAGTGAGTTAATCCCAACCCTTGATAAGGTTCCTTATAGGAGAAAGAAGTCATCCAAGGGTGGAGAATCACATCCCTTGATGAGGTTCGCAGAAAAATGAGAGATAAAACATATTAAAATTTAAAATTTTCATTCTTATTTTATTTAAATTTCTAGGATGTTACAGAACTTCAAGAGTACGCTTGTTCCAAATTATGTCAAGGACTCCATTATCTAAGTATGCTTTCATTGATGACACCGTATGGCAACAATTTGTTGAGATGAAGATGACAGAAGATTTCGTGTGTCAAAGTGAAGCGCTCAAAGCCCTTCAGGTCCAAAACACCCACCCCACAGACTCTAAACCGCTGGGTACGCGGGTAAGAGCTCACAATGGAGGAGGGAGGACAAGGAGGCAATTATGACTGGGGCGTCCCCGCCATTTGCCTTAATCAAAGACCTACATGCCCGAAACTGGCTAGGAGCTTGGTCGAATACCACGTCTTCGGGTACCGTGTCCTTCAGGAACCCTGTAGATGAGGAAGTGTCCCAACGCCTGCTAAGATATCTAGCTACGTAGTTTGTAATTGCTTCATAATTATAAGTGACATGACATGCCGTGCTCTTGCAGGTTGCGTTGAGTTCAGAACATGATCTACCTACTGCGGTGGAGCTACTAGCGCTACCGGAGCCACCAGCTGCACTGAAGTGGCCCACCACATCAGCTATCGTGCCCAGAGCATCAGTGAAGGCCGATACAACACTTCGTGCACACTCCTCTCCCGTGAAGGTGACCAAAAGTGGAAAGGGAGACAAGGGGAAATCCAAGCAGATCACGATGGACCTAGAATCTGAATATGCCCCATTGGCCCAGAAATTTAAACTAGGAGAGCTTTTAGTAACAAAAGAGGGCCTATAAGAGCTTTCAACAGAATCCATTAGATTGCATAATTGGTACATGGAACAAGCAAAAAATTCGGCGGAAACACGCATAACGATTATCTTGATCAGCTTCAAGCACGAGCATCTTTCCAACCAGTCGTCATGGCGCTTCTTCACAGTCAACTTCAATGACTTGTTCAATCTATTTAACCTCGATGCCATCAACACCGCGCTCATGAGATGCTGGACATTGTAATTAAGTGTGTGCAATCACAGTCTATACATTCGTGTAATACCGATAAATGTCATGTAACCCTTTGCTTTTGTGTATATAGATACATGATGCTTCAAGCGAGAAGGAACAAAGAACCAGTGGGTTTCCTCGACCCACACATAGTCTAGAGGCAAACAATGAATGAAAATGCTTGTTATATCGAGGATTACGTGATAGAGGCATCGCTGGCTCAACGCGATGTAGAGTACATACTTCTCCTCTACAACCTATGGTAAGTGTTGCACTACCTGCTATACTTTGATTTGTACTTTACACGCAACTCAAAGTTAGGATAACTAACCATGGCGACATTCTTGTGTAGTTTTCTCTGGGTTCTAATTGTATTTGAACCAAGAAAAAACTGGGTTAGCTACGTTGATTCCTTACGTAAGGGCAGCCACAACTTGAGGTTTATCGGAAGACTCCTCGAATAGTAATCACGTTTCCTCCATAGATAACTTTCCTATAGCTCATGGAATAGCAAAGGCTAAGTTTTTTTAATCACATAGGGCGTCCAAAGTGTATAGACTTCGTAGAGGGCCACACAAGGACGCGTCTATAATGACCCCCATTTTCACATAAATGCAAAAATAGAAATCTCATGTGCATATAGTACTAGTCCTATGATCAGTGGCTCGCACGCACATTTACAACAATTGATATCACATCCATACTCTTTATTACAAATGATAATAGTAATTTATACAATAAGGTCTTACAATACAGAGAAATGCAGCGGAGAGATTTAAGTCATGTAGTGTGCCCATCCAACCCTCAGGCAACTGATAAGGCATAATCCCTAGAAAAGCTCATCGTTAATATCCCGAATCCTGCAACAAATTTGTTTCCTCGGGCTAATCTGATTCTTCACCTAAAAACAACAATTAAGCAAGGGTGAGTACTTTCGTACTCCTCAAGACTTTTGCAAAACCTATGATATATGCAAGCCATTTCAAAGGAAAGGCTACTACGGTTAATTTGCATAAAGCCAATTTGAAATGTAAATACAGGATAGTAGATTGCAAAACGAAATTTAAGTAAAAACAATTTAATATTGAAAATAACAGAATATAAGCATAAATAAATCTCATGTACCTGGGTATCATGACCTTCTCCACAAATCATTCCTACTGACACACAGTAGAAATTACCAACACAAGGAAGAAACCAGATTTTTTGAAAATAAAAATAGCTAACTATGTGATGACTTTACCAAGTGCCCATAACCGCGAGCGCGGCTAATCGACTAGTTTTACACTCTGCAGAGGTGTACATCTTTACCCACAAGACATGACTGACTCTATGTGCAGATCATTAGCACACTTCCTTTGGTGTGCCATAGAGAGTCATGACATAACCGTTACATTACTTAACCCTAACTTTGCACCAGCCCGGTGATGAACCCATACTATGGCACCGGAAGATGTGTTACTAGTACGATAAGTGGTAACACACACCAAATTGTCCCACTTCTCCCTACGGCGGCAGAAGATAGGTGACTAGTACGACAAATGGTGACACACACCAAATTGTCTCACTTCTCCCCCATAGCATGGCGTACACACCGCTTCAGCCTACCAATGTGTAAAGCTAGTTTTAAGTAACTTAATAGGTTAAGACTATCCCATACCAGTACTTGTGGTTGTACACATTTCTTAGCCTGAAAACAACCCATAGTTCGGTCCTTAATCCGACACGGGCAATAATCTCCCCCTATACTACGTACAAGTCCCTTGTACATCCAGCTATTGCCAATAATTGCCCACATCTAAACCATAGTTTTTATTTTCATTTTTAACCAAAATACTAATCATAAAGAGAGGTCATACCCATTAAATGTCATATCCAACATTTTTAATCATGTCAAAGTTTTGTGTTCCTTTAAGCAAGACTAAGCTTTACACTAAGTGTGAGTAACCCAAATTGACATCAAATACTGACTATGTTATTCTAGGGTTATCAAAGTTCACAAATCCATACTTATCAAGGAAGTTCTATGAAACTACAGGTACAACTACCAATACCCATAAAATAGCAGACTTTAATAAAAGTAACGTATGCAGTAAAACATTTAATGAAAACATTTATAAAACTGGGATCAATATGATCAAAGGGGGTGCTTGCCTTGCTTAGTTACTATTTACGACGAGTTGTTAACAGGGTAGACAAAGATGTAGACTTTATCATGTAACCGACTAGAATCTAGTAACCGATCGGAATCTCCTAACCGATCGGGACTCTGTAAGCCGCCCCACCCCCACTATATAAGGGAGAGGGCAGGCAACAACATAGACATTGAGAAATCGCCTCGACACACACACATTGCCTTTCGCCCAGAGCATATTGCGCTTTGAGCGATCTTAGATCCAAGAGATCCATATAATCCCAGCACACAGGATTAGGGTATTATCTCCTCCGTGAGAGCCTGAACCTGTCTAACCCTTGTCTTGTGTGACCTTCGAGTTTGAGATATAGCGCCTGCCCCATAAATTTATTGCCGACTACAAAAGTCGACAGTTGGCGCGCCAGGTAGAGGAAGCGCTAAAATCTTTTCCTACAGACTCGATGGCAGCGATCGGCAGAATCACCGTCACCTTCATCTCCGGCCAGGCTTTCGGCTTCGGAAGCCTGGACTTCATCGCAGATGCACGCGGATAACTCGTTCGCCTAGAGCTAAACCAGATCCAATCTGGTAGTGGTCAGGCTGATCCGTCTCAAGTATGTTGCTCTGACTCGGCTAGAAAACCAGTCGGCGTCACAGGAATTTGCTGCGATCTGCGTGGCATCTTCTCGATAGAAGAACAGAAGACCAATCTCGAACGCCAGCAAGAGGTTCAAGAGGCTGTGGAGGAAGATCGTCTACTCCGTAAGGGAAAGGAGGTACAGACACGATCGCTTCGATCGCGTGGCCGCCATGTCCGCGAGGACATCCTGCGATCGAGTTGGGAGACCAAGCCGCCTTCCATACACCTGCAGAACGTCGTCGCCTCCAAGACGCTTCTTGATACACTGGATCCGATGATTGCGTCTGACAGCCCGGCAGCCCCGATCGTGGCCCAGATCAAGGCCATGGTGACGGCGACAGCGATTCAGCAGAATCAGGAGAAGCCGGTAGGGGAAGCGCATTCACGCTCCCACGCGGCCACTCGTGTCGCTAGCGATCGACCGCAACGATCGGAGTCGAGCGATCGGCGCCTCACACCACCAGTCGGAGACGCTCGCCGAATTCTCAACCGCGACCTCTGCCAAGACATCACTGCAAGACGGCAAGAGCGGGACGAGGAAGAACGACCGGGCGCCACGACGACTACGAGCGTTTCGGCACCGGCCGCAATCGACGAAGTGATCGAAGGTACAACGACTACGACGACCATACAGATCATCATCGCCGGGGACAGAACGACAACGATCGTCGAGTCATGAACTCGCCGCGCCGAACTCCACCCCGACGCGTTGAAGACAATCGCCGAGCCAGAGGCTCGCCACGCCGTTCTCCCCCTCATCATGATGAGAGATCCATTGATGGGATCCGAGCATTCACTCCTCGGCTACGCCGAGTCGTATGCCCCGAAGTTTGACGGCGAGCGAGATCCGGAAGCTTGGCTGCAGGTCTATGCCCTGGCAGTCAAAGCGGCCGGGGGCAATCAGAACGTCATGGCGAATTATCTACCAGTCAATCTCACCCCCTCGACTCAAGCATGGCTCACGGGACTTCCTGGGAACTCAGTGGACTCCTGGAGCGATCTTTGCGATAAGTTTATCGCGAACTTCCAGGGAACCTACGAAAGACCCGGCACCCCGTGGGACCTATACCAGCTTCACCAGAAGAAGGACGAGACGCTGAGAGATTTCATCCGGCGTTTCATGCAGAAGAAGAACACCATCAGGGATGTATCTGATGCAGTGGTGGTGGCAGCCTTTCAAAAAGGGGTAAGTGATCCCGACTTAATTAAGAAAATGTCCAGGAAACCACCGGCCTCTGTGAAGGAGATGTTTGCATTGGCCGACTACTATGCCACGGCCTCAGACGCCCTGGCTGAGCACCAAGAAGATCACCCACAACAGAAGAGTAAAGGCAACAAGGCCGAGTCCTCCAAGCACAAAGACAAGAAGCGGAAAGGCGAGGAGCTAGTTGCGGTAACAGAACGCAACCGGCCCCGAGCCATGCGGAGGGAGGCACCCGACTATAATTCTGTTATGGATGCGATCTGTCCTTTCCACCCCAAGGAAAGCACGCCGCCAAGGACGCTTCACCACAAGCGTTTCTTGGCGGAAAGCAACAAGCGATCGGCTCGGCCAAGGATGAGGCGACCAAGAAGAAAGACCTTCGAGGCGAGGACGACTACCAAGAGCCCGAGCAAGAGTCGAACTACATCTACGGAGGCTCCACGGATCGAGTCAAGCGGAAGCAAAAGCTCACCGCTCGGGAGATCAATGCAGTGGAACCGGCGACCCACCAGTATCTTAAGTGGTCTGAGGTCCCGATCACCTTCGATCGTTCGGATCACCCCAACCGGGTTCTACATCCGGGTAAGTACCCTCTAGTGCTCGACCCTGTCATTCACAATGTAAAGCTCAAGAAGTTATTGATCGATGGAGGGAGCGGACTCAACGTCATATTCGCCAAGACCTTCGACGATATGAACATTCCTCGCTCCGAGCTAAGGCCAAGCACTCAGCCGTTCCATGGGGTGATCCCTGGGGCGTCTTCGTTTCCACTCGGGCAGATTTCTTTGCCCGTCACTTTCGGTACCAAAGACAACTACCGGACCGAGTATGTAAGTTTCGAGGTGGCCGATTTCGAGACAGCGTACCACGCCATCTTGGGAAGGCCCGGTCTGGCTAGATTCATGGCCGTCCCGTACTACACCGACTTAATGATGAAGATGCCGGGACCCAAAAGCGTCATCACGGTTCGCAGCGACGTGAAGCGATCTTTGGAATGCGATCGGGAGAATTGTGAACTTGCCGAGCTGCAGGAGGCGACCACCGAAGGGAAGAAAATCCAAGTAGAGGCTGCCACATTGCAAGAAGAAGGCGACGTCCCGTACAAGAAGTAGGCCACGTCAGGGATGAAGCTTGGCGAAGGAACCAAGAGAATCATCCTCGACCCATTCGACTTGTCCAAAATGACTCTGATTGGGTTAGGGCTCGAGGATAAATAGGAAGGCGCGCTCGTCACCTTTCTCTAGGCTAACAAGGACATCTTTGCCTGGAAACCATCCGACATGCCGGCTGTTCCTCGGGAGGTGATCGAGCATTCCTTACACGTCGATGAAAAGGCAAATCCTATCAAGCAAAGACTCCGGCGGTTCACTCCAGATCGCCGGAACACCATCAAGCAGGAGATCACCAAGCTTTTAGCTACAGGCTTTATAAAAGAAGTGTATCATCCAGATTGGTTGGCAAACCCTATACTAGTTCAAAAGAAGAATAAAACTTGGTGCATGTGCATTGATTATACTGATCTCAACAAGGCATGTCCGAAGGATCCCTTTGGGCTACCTCGAATTGATCAGGTGGTTGACTCGATCGCCGGGTGCAAAATTCTGAGTTTTCTCGATGCCTACTCAGGGTACCATCAGATTCGCCTAAATGCGGAAGATCATATCAAGACTTCATTCATCACGCCTTTCGGAGCCTTTTGCTATACCACAATGGCGTTCAGGTTGAAAAATGCTGATGCAACGTATCAGCGTGCAATACAGCAATGTTTTCACGCCCAGCTCGGACGCAATGTAGAGGCATACATGGACGATGTCGTGGTGAATACTTGGGAGAGGAAGGACATTATCGCCAACCTGACCGAGACGTTCGAGAGTTTAAGGGCTTTTAGCATGAAGCTTAATCCCGAGAAGTGTGTTTTCAGTATATCTTCGGGAAAACTGCTCGGGTTTATCGTATCCCAACGAGGCATTAAGGCCAACCCAGAGAAGATCAGGGGCATATTAAATATGGAAGCACCGACTTGCCAGAAGGACGTCCAGAAGCTTACAGGATGCATGGCCGCACTCATCAGGTTTATTTCCCGACTGGGTATGCGAGGTATGCCATTCTTTAAACTCCTCAAGAAGTAGGACAAGTTCCAATGGACGCCAGAGGCACAGCAAGCATTTGAAGATTTGAAGACCTTCTTAACAACGCCCCCGGTCTTGGTTTCGCCGATGCCAGAGGAACCTCTGCTACTTTACATCGCGGCAACGACTCATGTAGTCAGCGCTGCGGTCATCGTAGAAAGGGAGGAGCCGGGCCACATGCAGAAGATCCAACACCCGGTCTACTTCGTTAGCGAGGTCCTAAGTGAATCTAAGGTGCGGTACCCGCAAGTGCAGAAATTATTATATGTCGTACTTCTCACATCTCGTAAACTCAAGCACTACTTCTAAGAGCATACTATTTCGGTGGTCACCTCCTTCCCAATAGGAGATATACTTCACAACTAGAAGGCCATTGGGAGAATTGCAAAGTGGGTAGTCGAGCTCGGAGCTTTTGATATCCTATTCAAGCCTCGCACCGCCATCAAGTCTCAAGCACTCGCCGACTTCACGGCCGAATGGACGAAATTTCAAAACCCGACGGTCGTCAAGGAGCTCGAGTATTGGACGATGTATTTCGATGGTTCCCTCATGCTCAGCGCGCGAGGGCTGGTATTGTGCTCATATCACCAAGTGGAGAAAGGTTGAGGTACGTTCTGCAGATACTTTTTCTCGCATCAAACAACGCCGCCGAGTACGAGGCACTCATCCATGGACTCTGTATGGCCATATCGCTCGGTATCTGACGTTTGGCGGTCCGCGAAGATTCAATGCTCGTGGTCAATCAAGTGCAAAAAGAATGGTCCTGCATCGAAGACAACATGGCGCCTCTTGCGGGAGGTGCGCAGTGGAAGGCAACTTTGTGATGCGGAACTCGTTCATGTGCTCCGTCGGGACAATGAAGCGGTCGACGAGCTGGCAAAAATGGGATCCTGCCGGTCTACAGTGCCCGTGGGAGTATTCGTCGAAGAAATTCATAACCCCACGATCAGCACTCGGTCGAATTCGGACGTCCCAGCGAAGAAGAACGTTGAGGCTAAAGTCCTAGTCATTACCCCCGATTGGACAGCTCCGTATCTGGACTATTTGACGAAAGACGAACTACCCGAAGACCGTGTGCAAGCCAAACGAATAATGCGCCGAAGTAAGAGCTATGTGGTGATCAGGGAAGAACTCTATCGCATGAGCTCCTCTGGTGTACTACGACGGTGCATATCAGAACAAGAAGGAAGAGATCTCCTCAAGGAGATCCACTCGGGAATCTGCGGGAATCACTCGGCGTCATCGACCCTAGTTGGTAAAGCTTATCGTCAGGGATTTTTCTGGCCGACTGCCATCACTGATGCGGAGGACATCGTCTGGACATGCGAAGGATGTCAGTTCTTCACGCGACAGATGAACAAACCGGCACAGGAACTACAAACCATTCCAATCACCTGGCCATTTGCGGTCTGGGGGCTAGACATGGTGGGACCTTTGAAGAAGGCTCAAGGCGGTTATACTCATCTCTTCGTGGCCGTCGATAAATTTACCAAATGGATCGAGGCTAAGCCAGTCGCCACAATCACGGCTGCAAAGGCCAAAGAATTCTTCCATGAAATCGTGGTTAGATTCGGCGTACCAAACCGAATCATCATGGATAATGGCACCCAATTCAGAGGCGGCATATTTCAAGACTGGTGCGGCGAACTCGGCATAGAAATCTGCTTCGCATCAGTAGCACACCCCCGAAGTAATGGGCAGGTTGAGCGAGCCAACGGCATGGTTTTACAAGGCCTAAAGGCAAGGATTTTCGATCGTCTCAAACCATACGCCACTCGGTGGGTCAAAGAATTGCCTTCGGTACTCTGGGGACTTCGAACCACTCCCGGTGAGCAGCCGGCGATCACCTTTCTTCCTGGTGTATGGCTCAGAGGCGGTCCTCCCCACCGAGTTAGTATTTGGATCCCCACGGGTTCGGAGCTATGAAGAAGTCGCGTCAGAAGAGAGCCAGCAAGAAGACCTTGACCGACTGGAAGAAGCCAGGGACATCGCAACAATTCAGTCGGCAAAATATCTTCAGGGCTTACGTCGCTATCACGGACGCAATGTGAGGAGCCGTGCATTCTCTATAGGAGATCTTGTCCTTAGAAAGAATCAGAAGTGCGAGCATAAGCTCTCCCCAAGCTAGGAAGGCCCTTACGTCATCGACGAGGTGATACTCCCTGGAGCTTATAAGCTCAAGCGTGAAGACGGCACGACAGTCAGCAACACTTGGAACATAGAACAGCTATGTCGTTTTTTCACTTGAACTTTGTAATTCAATTGTTTCTTTTTTATGAATGAATGTTCGCTCTTAAAAGTTATTCTCGTTCAAACTTCTCGTGATTTATGCGCCCGAGTGCTTTGCTCCTATGATGTTAAGACTCTGAGACATGCGTCATGAACCACGCCTCAGAGCCTAGGGGCTGGACTAGTCGGATAACGATATGTCAAAACCACTCGGACAAAGCAGCATACTTGAAAGACAAAATGCAAGAACAAAGAGAAATTTTCATATATCTTGTTTACAGCTCCAGAGTTTCTATAATGGTCGTAGAGGCGTCCTTGACTTCCTCCCAGAGCTCGGCGGCCCAATCTTCATCTACATTGTAGGCGTAGCCTTCCTTAACGCCTTCAAGATCCATTCGGGGATAGAGCGACTTGGTGATCACCAAAGTCTGGCTAGCACCATTGGTCGCCGTCTCCTTCAAGAGTCTCTTGAGCGCCTCGAGGGCTTTCTCTAGTCGAGAGATGAACTGGTCCCTGCCGAGTGGCTTCTCACCTCTGGGATGAAGCAAGCTCAACAACGGCTCGGAGGCTTCACGAAGCTTGGTACAAGACGTCTCAAGGGTTTCAACCTTCTCGTTAAAGATGGCGTATTGCGCCTGCGTTTTGAATTTATAATCTGTAAGATAGAGTATTAAGAAGTACCAAGAAGGCAATAAAGACATGGGAGGGCCAAGCAGCCGACCGTACCTTCTAGCTCCTTCTCCGAAGCCTTAAGTTGCCCCTGGAGCTTTACATTAGCAGAGTCCCGAGCTGACACAAAGATAAGAAGATCAAAAAACCAGACGATTAAATCAAAGCATGAGATGTTCCGGGAGATATTTACCTCGAAGGGAGCCGACGACATCCATCTTCTCTTGCCGAAGAGTCTCCTTTTCAGTCCGTAGCGCCTGGACCTCTGACTGAAGAGCTCGCAGCTCGGCGGCATGTCCAACCTTGATCTACTCCAGTTCGGCCAGATATTCCTAGCGCGTCCGGACCTCCAGAAGCATCTTATGGAGGGGTACTTGGACTTCTTTTCGGAGTGCTCCCCTTATTTCTGTGATCATCACAGGAAAATGTGACTACATGCTGATTGGCAAAAGCAAGAAGACGACGAGAGTAGAGAAAATTTTACCCAGGCCAGGCGCGCACAAGCAGTGGCATGACTGTAAAAGTCATTCCTCTCTCTCTCCCTCTCCTCCTCCGAGTCGTCTAGGAGCTTCAAGCCGTCCTCCTCATCAACCCATGCAGCTTGCATTATGAGCTGGGGGCGAGCAGCAGTCAGCGGAACCCAGGAGATCTCTTCAACCTCGGGGGACGGACGGGGGAAGGGCTCCTGAGCAGCATAGCCTAATACCGAAGCACGAGGCGTCGGTGAAGGAGGCTGAGGCTCGGAGGGCGCTCCTGTGTCCCTGGGCGAGGCCTCCTCAACCAAGACTTGAACCTCCGCGGGCCCAGCCTCTTTAGGAGCCCTAGACGGTGCCTTGACGGGAGCATCAAGTGAAGGATTCCTACGAGAAGAACTGTCAGAAAACAAGCCGGCGAAACACGTCAAATAAGAGTCGATAGGACAACAAACCTATCGGACTTCTTCATCCTCATCGGGGGCTTCTTCCGAGTGGCCGAGCCGCTCCCAGAGGGACCACTCAGGGCGCCACCAACTGGCACTCTGGGCTCCTCTCGACCGCCTGAGTCCCTCGAAGTTGGACTCCGCTGTGCCGCGGGCTCGCTTGAAAAGGGAGCCGAAGGCACCAGGGCTCGTGCCGACGGTTCCTGAATCTTGGGACCACCAGTCGGGCGTCGGAGCTTCGCAGGGTCCTTGGCTACCGTCTTCTTCCCCTTCTTGGCGGCGGGATTTCCCGTAGGAGAGCTCGCTGGCCGCTTCGCAGAATTGCCTACACGAACGGGCATTTCCGGAAGAGGCGCGTCGTTGAAGAAGGCCACTCAATCCTGGAAAGGAAGATTAAAAGTTAGAAGTCATTCAACAGACGTATGTAAAAGTCTATCGGTGAAACTTTCTCATCTCAGGAGGAGGATTCGATGCAGTGAAGGCCTTGGGGCATATGGTGGGCATCTCGACGCTCGGGATAAAAAATCGCATACTCGAGCAAAAATCTGCCCTTTTGTTATTAAATCGAGCAATTCCCGGGTCGGATCGTCCTTTCCCTCAAACTGATACCCCAGATGGTCGCGCTCCTTCAGGTGCTGAATCCGACGAGCGACGAAGTGAAGGTCCAGACCAACCCCTATGAGGCCCCCTTCCTTTAACTTGCCGATGAGCACCAAGAGGTCTTGCACTTATCCATGTTGCAGACGTCACCGACAGAAGACCAAGAGAGGGACAACTTCGGTCGACGCCCGATGAAAGAAGGGAGAGCTGGATCGGGATTGGCAAAATAAAACCACTCCTGGTGCCAGCCCTTATTCAAAGACTTGAAAGGAATAGCAAAATACGATTTCTTTAGACCCTCCCGAAGCTGGAATTCGGCTCCCCCAATTACCCTGGGATCAAAATGAGGACGGATGCCCAAGAAAGCTTCGCAAAGGTGGATAAAGATAGAGATTAGCAAAATAGAGTTGGGATTCAAGTTCGCCAACTCGATGCCATAGAAGAAGAGAAGGCCCCAGAGAAAAGCGCAGGCCGGAAGACCCAGCCCGCGCTGGAAGAAAGACTCAAATACCACGACTTCTTCAGGACGAGGAGTGGGGATGGATTCACCTGCAGCCGGCCGAGCGGAGATCAAAGCCAAGTCTGGGAGAACCCCGTCATCCACCATGGACTGCAGTTTCTCCTCGGTCGTGATTGAGGTCGTCCAATCCTGGGGAAAAAGCTGCGAGGAGGAGACCTTGGAAGGATGAGAAGACATCTTTGGAGGAGAGATCAATGGCGGCGCAAAAATGCGGGCGTAGCAGCAGTTAACCATGGCGGCAGAGAAGGCAAAGAGACAAAGGAAGCAGAAGAGGCAGGAGTAAGCGATGAGAAAAATGAACCATCAGCTCAGTCTTAAATGGGGAAAAATCAGGTTTTCGACAAAACGGCGGGAAAAAGATCGCGGAACCCCTAGCCCTACTCTATGCTTCGTAATGATTTGCTAGCCGGGCGTCCTGACATATCGGAACGGTTGTGGTTTGACCAAGTCATACTCGGGACACGTTGCTCCCCACGATGGGATGTTTAACCACTTACCGTGCTAAGCGGGACGTGGGTATCCTCCAATTTGGATAAAAATATATCTTCTTGTGATATGCCCCACGCTGGGCCGCTAGGTGGCTACCGCATGACGGAATCATGTATCACAAGTTGAGCCTAAATGGGCAAGAATCCAATGGTATGCCCCATGAGGGTCGAAAAGCTGTGCGTCGTAATAAACGAGTACGGATACCATTCGGATTAACCTCGATGTGTCCCGAGTCGGATGTGAGACCCCGTTCTTGCAAACAGGAACCTCCATGTGATTACTGTACTAGTCCCATGATCAGTGGCTAGCACTCACATGTTTACAACATTCATATCACAACCACAAGATATTACACTGATAAATATGCATTACAAGCGAAAATAATTATACAGAGTTTAAAATTTACAAAGACTGAACAGCGGAAAATAAAGAGAGTTAAAGAACTCCAAAAGCCTCGTGGTTTTCCCGCTAACCCTCATGCAACTGACTAGGCAAACCTAGGGGAAATCATCGGCGAACACCCCGTGCCCTGCGTGAAAGTAAGAATCGTCTGCCTCTTCGTAGGCTTAGTCCTCTGAGACAGCAAATGCAAGATTGAGTACATTGGTACTTAGCAAGACTTATAGTGTTTGACAAATGCAAATAATTAATCATGCAGGCTAAGCAAAGGCAAGTTACAGGTTATTTTGCAGTTGCATAAACATTTAAAAGTATGAACATAATAGATTGAAACATCGCATTTTTAAACAGGCAATTGAAACATAAAGTGATACGCAAATATTCAAGTCTTTCAACCAGTCTACCAGACTGAAAAAGTCCCCGGTGTCTATCCTTTGACCCAAAAGCTAGTTGCAAAGCGGTTTCCTTCCCAAACCCATTTTCCATAAAATACCAAAACTCTAGCATTGGAATGACTTCACCAAGTGTCCTTGACTGAGGACGCGGCTAATCGATTAGATTCATACTCTGCAGAAGTGTACAACTTTACCCACAAGGAATGATCAACCACTTTTGCCAGGCCACATTAGCACACTTCCTTTGGTGTGTCGGCAAGGAGATCATACAGAGCTGTTACATTTCTTGAACATGGCTTTGAACTAGCCCGGGACGTTAGTCCTCATCATAAGACAGAAACACACACCCACACAAGACGTGGTTCCTTTCACGCAACACAACACCCATTTCTGTTTCATGACGAGGCGTACACCGTTGCGCGGATATGCATTTACCCACACCGAGGGTTAGAAAAGTTCGGTGTGGAAGCCCCTCACAAGCAGTCCTAACCGGAAAGCTCCTGCTATACTCCCACCTTCCTTAGATGCAAAGCCACATCCAACAACTTAATAGGCTCAGACTGTCCCACACCAGGCCCCGTGGTTGTACGAAATTCTTGGATCTATAGCGTCCCATTGCTCGGTCCTTAATCCGACATGGGCGATACTCCACCCTACACTATGTGCAACTCCCTTTGCACCACCGGCTATTGCCAATAATCGCCCGCGTCAAACCATAGTTTTATTTTGGGTTTTAACCAAAGTATCAGCAACATTTTCCCAATGAGGATCATACATCTGTTGAAAAGACTGAAAGCATACGACAAGTAGCTTAAGCAAGTATATTATGCTAGCGATTATACCCAAAATGACATTAAGCATGTCTAGTTCAAACTAAGGTTTACAAGGTTCACATGTTCATACAGATTGAGGTAAAACATAATTTACAGGATTAACTACAGTTCCAACCCAAATTAGCATTTCTAGGGAGAATTATCCGGATGCATAGTACATAGACAAAAACAACATAAAGTAGGTAAATTATCAGGCTCGACATGTTCAAGGGGGTGCTTGTCTTGTAACTCGCTGTCTAGGTCAGGATCTGGATCTGTGACGGAGGCGTCTTCTTCTTCGAGCACGTCGGATTCTACACGTCGATCAACCGGAAACATAGCAAATTTTAAATTTCAATAAGGGCAAAAATAAAACAGACAGTAGACCAAATAAAGATTAACTGCAGAAAACAGGGGTATAACTTAGGGGATGGTTTATAGAATATTAAGACTTTATGATTAAAATAATTTCACGTTCACAAAGTTAATGACTTTTACAATGATCAAACGTGGGTTTACTTATAGATTATTTATTCTTAAATTACGAGTTCAAGAGGTTAAAATTGTGAATTCTTATATTTATAACTTCGAATTATAGATGTTAAAATTATCTAAACTAACAAAAATTAAAACATAAGATAAAGAGGTTGACTGCACTAAATTTTATTAAGCTATGATACTAGGTTTGCTCATGGCTTGAAACCATTTAATCTATATCCTAATTACTTAATTTCCTATGCACATATATATGCATATATATGTGTGAGAGTATTTGGCACAAGGGTTACTTCATATTTTTAATGGTAGATCCAAACAAGTCTAATCCTTAGTTATTTTGGCAAGTTCAATTATTCTACTGCCATCCTATTATTCATGAATTAAATTTTTGTTTCTTTCATATTCCCTTTATACCATTATACATATTTGAATTCTTAGTGTATTGAAAGCAAGACTTAAATAGAAAGTAATTCAAACATGCATGAAAATTAAATATTTTTATATATTTGAGCTCCAGGAAACATGAGGATCCTATAAAATTTAGTTTCATCAAATTCTAAGTTTGTTTGCAAAATTTTTTGTATAAAGCATATCTTTAGTCCTCTTATTCAAATTTGAATTTCAAAATTACCCAGAGATGGTTTTCAAAATATTTTTGCATATTATGAAATAACTTGATTTTACATGAATATAGAATTTTATTTCACTAATTTTGGAGCTATAATTCAAAAGTTATGGACAAATGAATTAGTTCGGTTTCTGAAAATCAACTAAAATCCAGAAATACGTTTTCGAATCTCGAAATCGACTTTTCGCCGCTCGTGCGTGGACGCTTTTGAATCGGCCCGACCCAACTGAAATCCCGGGCCCACTTACCAGTGACCGCACGGCGCGACCAGCGACTGACCGCTGTGGCCCACCTGTCAGTGCGTGCGCGTGGTGAGAGAAAAGAGCTGGCGCGTGGGCCTGCGTCACAGTGTGACCGCCAAGACGGGCCCACGAGTCAGTGGTATACCCACGCGAGGCGACTGACAGCTGGGTCCCAATTGTCTGCGACACGGGACAGGGTAGCTCGGTTCTTGGCTCCCCACCGGCGGACTAGCTCCGCCGCGGCGGAATGAGTAGCACCACGAGCATCAGTGCGAAAAGGCGCACCTAGGGGTGGTACCCATTCGCCGGGGGATGGCCGGGAAGGTGGTCGCCACCGCAAGGGTGCGGCGGCGCCATGGCCGAGCAAGAAAAAAGCTCGTCACGCCATCTTTTATTTGGGCGGACTCTAGAGTACCAGTGGGTCCTGGGGTTTCTATTTCACCTGTTGGTGTGGTCGGAGAATCACCGAGGGTGGCTGCCAACGATCGCCGACCAGGAAGGAGAAAGGCGGTGTCAGAAATGTGCTGCGGTTGAGAACAAGTGAAAATAAGGGATGATCAGTATTCTATAAGATGTGGCGAAGCTCTGGGACAAAGAAATTTCAAGAATTAATGCATAAATGGCTTGCTTCACCGATTCCCCATTTTTCTGGCTTCTGCGAGAGAACGGCGAGGAAGAAAAAAAAGAAACGGACGATTGCTGGGTCTAAGGGAAGAGCAAAGGAGTGAAGGGCCTCAATGAGACATACATGAGGTATTTATAGCCAAGGGAGTCGGTCTCCCCAGTGTTTGAACACAACCCTACGTTGCGGCGGCTCTGGATGGCTCGGCGAAGTGGCGCGCGGTTTTTTTTGGGAGCTCGGGACAGCGCGGTATGGTCAAGGCATGGCGTGGACAGGCCGAGGACAAGCCGTGGTGACGCACGAGTGTGGCTCGGCAGGATTTGCGCTGAGGCGTAGAGAGGAGATCGGCGAAGATAGGGGAGAAAGAGCGAAGGGATCGGCTGCGGGAGAGGAGAAGAACAAAAAGGGAAATGGCAGACTCACGAGTGGGACCGGGTCCACCAGTCAGCGAGAAGGCCATTTTTCCGTTCCTGCCAGCGAATGGTTACCGAAAAATGAGCTGGCCCACACGTCAGAGAGAGAGGACGAGGCAAGAGATCACTTCAGCTTGGACAGCCCCATGTGAGCATTAAAATTGCTATCAAATCATGGTAGATGTTTTTGAAACTTTTTGATCGACATCTCCTGGAAGTGTTAATCTTCCAATAAAATTTTCGGACTAAACTACCCTATAATGAATTAATTAAAATTCTGACACTGTGCACTGTACAAAAATTACATTTCGGTATTTTATTTATTTAATGGTGTAAATCATACTAATTATTTTCCAAAATTTTTATAAGAGTTCATCCTGGATTATGGATATCTCCATAAAAATTTAAAGTCAAAAAATCTTAAGTAAATAGTTTATAAAAATTCTGACATGATGATTTTCAGTTTCCCAATGCCTCTATTCTTGAATTTTTAAAAGGCTTTGGCCACAAGATAAATTCCTGAGATTATTTCCAGATATATATACTACTCTGAGAGTGCTATGGTAATTTTTGTGGCTCCTGATAAGTTCCAAATAATTTTCATTAATTCTGACTTCACTGTTTTTAGTCAAAAAAAGATAATTACTATTTTATTTGTTTACATTTCAGCACCTAGAATTTTTACCAGGTGATTTGACTGGTTTACCAGCATGAATAAGGTCTCATGGTAATTTTTCCCATTTTTACTTTTACCTCTTTACCTTCTTACCATTTTCCATTTAATAATTCTATTTATTGGACTTTTCATACAAAACATGAATCCAAGGAAAATCCAAATAAAAACCAATAACACTAGGAAAATTCAGAAATAATTATATTCAAATCTAAAATATTCACTTTCATTTTATTTATTTTTCGGGATGTTACATCGGACCAGAGCCATATCCTACATCAGTCGGGTATGGGCATCACTTGGTCATGAGCCAAGAAATCCTTGATATGTCCCAAGATGGATTAGAGCTATATCCTACGCCAGTTGGATACAGGTATCACTTGACCATGAGCTGAGAAAATCTCGATACGCTCCAAGTTGGGCCTAAGCTGCATCCTACACCAGTCGGATATGGGTGTCACTCGGCCAAGAGCCACGTATGTATGGTACGCTCCAAGTTGAGCCTAAGCTATATCCTACACCAGTCGGATATAGGTATCACTCGGCCACGAGCCAAGAAAATCCTAATACGCTCCAAGCCGAGCCTAAGCTATATCCTACAGCAGTCGGATATGGGTATCACTCGGCCAAGAGCCACGCAAATCCTGATATGTCCAAAGTTGGACCTAAGGTGTATCCTACGACGGTTGGGTGCGAATATCGCTCGACCAAGGAACCATGCAAGCTTCGATGTGCCCCAAGCTGGGTTCAAGCTACGTCTAAACGACAATCATGGAAAAATGCTTGGGAAAGGTACTTCTTTATTATATATACAAAGTTCACCAGGCTTTATGCAGGAAAGTATTGCATTCTGAGGGCCTAAACTTCTCCCGGCGCGCCGAAGCGACTCATAAGAGCCTCCCTTGCCCTGTAAAGGACGGGGAAGATCTCCAGGAAGGTGTCGACGGCGACGCGGTCGAGGGCAGCGGCCTTATCCTCCGCCCACTCTGCCATGGCTAGGTCAAAAAGCGCCCATTCCTCAGCAAGATCGTAGTCTTGGCTGGCCATGGAGGTCCTTCGGAAAAAAGGGTGAAGGTCAGAGCAAGGAAATGAAGAACTAAGCGCGAAGAAATGCATTCTACAAGCGCTGGTTCACCTTTTATAGCCAATGCGATGAGGTTGAAGTAAATGCGAAGATGTGAAGACATCAGAAGCCGAGGAGACTTGAAGTTAATGTAGTTTCAGAAGTCAAAGGGGTTTTCGGAGAAAGGGTTGACACAAAAAACCAAAATAGCCTTGAAGACCGTCCAGTATTGATCCACGAAGAGAATTAAGGTTTCGCTTCGAGCGGGAAGAGATATCTAATCCACACCTGAAATACGGGTTAAATTCGTGAAGTCACCCATGATAAACCTGCGAGACAGAAGATTATAATAAAAAACGGGGGTTATATTCGAGTCCTTCATAATCCCCTTGCTGCAAAGAAAAGTGCTCAAATCAAAAGAGAAATCAGTCGGAGGTTTATGATGGAAGCTAGAGATGTCGATCCAGAATCAAGGTCCAGATAAAAATGTAGCAATCGGATCATGAATCACTCGGGGGCTACTGTGGAATATATGGAACCTGGTACCTTCATGACGGGCCTAGCGTCACTTAAGGAGACGACAGGTCCAAGTAGAAGGCCAAAAAGATGAACCCCGCACCAAGCCTTGCTGCCGTATGGAAGGGGGCACCTCCTATGGATAGTTGAATACGTATTCAGATATAAAAGATACGGTTGTAATCCGAGTTGTTAACAGGGTAGACAAAGATGTAGACTTTATCCTGTAACCAACTAGATTCTAGTAACCGATCGGAATCTCCTAACCGATCGGGACTCTGTAAGCCGTCCCACCCCCACTATATAAGGGAGAGGGCAGGAAACAACATAGACATTGAGCAATCGTCTCGACACACACACATTGCCTTTCGCCCAGAGCATATTGCTCTTTGAGTGATCTTAGATCCAAGAGATCCATATAATCCCAGCACACAGTATTAGGGTATTATCTCCTCCGTGAGAGCCTGAACCTGTCTAACCCTTGTCTTGTATGACCTTCGAGTTTGAGATATAGCGCCTGCCCCATAAATTTATTGCCGACTATAAAAGTCGACACTGAATCTACATGATTTATCATGAATTTAGAAATTTATTTCACCTCATTTGGACTAATGGTTCAAAAGTTATAAGCATTTGAATACTCTAGGGTTGAAATTTATTAGAAATTCAGAAAACTGCCAAAAAGGGAAAGTGCGCTTTCGGATTCAAACCCCGCTTTCCGTTTTTGGCTGCGTTGGGCTATTCCACCGATAGGCGGCCCTGGCTGGCAGTGAGAGATGCGTGCTGTGAGCGGTTGACGCGCGGGCCCGCGCGGCAGTGGCCCATGCGACGCAATCGGATGATAAGGGGGGCCGCCTGTCAGCGTCGCAAGGCAGAGGAGGCACGACCGAGGCTCATCGACATTGGAGGAGCATCGGAGTCGACGAATCGGTAGCACGGTAAGCACCAGGGAGTCTGTGAGCATTCAGGGGTGGAACTGGTTCAATCGGAGGTGGCCGGAGTTGGTGCGCCACCGATGAGGGGCGGCGGCGGCCATGGCCGACGGCGGTGCAGCTCAAGCATAGGTTTTTGCGGTGCGATTTCTCCACCAGGAGAATCAGTGTGCCTAGAGGATCTTATTTTTGGGTTTGGTTAGGAAAATGAGTAGCGGAGGAAGGTTCTCATCGTGCGGGTGTGGCGGCGGAAGAAGAAGCTCAATGCGAGGGCTCACCGGAGATGAAGAGCTTCAATTGAAGTTGGAGATAGCTCTAGGGGTTGCTAGGAGGTTAGGGGTCAGATGATTCGGGCTGTGGTTCACCGAAATGGTTAATTGAGGTTTCTCCCCTTTTTACTGGTTTCGTCGGATTCGGAGAAGAAGGTGCAGGCCGAGTGGTTTTTGAGCGGTGATTTGGTTGCGGGTAAGCTGAGAAGAGTATGAGGAGCTAGCCGAGGCTTTGCGGGGTTTAAATAGGTAGATGAGGCGGCGAGAACAGGGTTTGAACCGAACTCAATTCGCGGCTAGTTTGGCGGTGAGTTTGCTCGAGATCTTTCGGGAAGAGCAGGGTTCTCGAGACACTGGTGTGGCAGCAGATTGTCAAAGGGATGGCAGCTCATCCATGGGCGACGTGAATTGCGGTGCCGACTAAAGAAGGCGACAAAGATGGGAGGCGGTGCGGCTCTGGCGTGAGAGACAGAGAGATGAGTAGAGAAGAGGAAGATGAAGCTGACGTGTGGGACCAGCTGGCTGGGAGGAAGTCGGCAAAGGCTAGCTACAGCAATTGGGCCCACAAGTCAGTGAAACAATTCGGCAAAACGCATGAAGACTCTGGATAGCACGAAGTAAAAACCAAGGTTTGGGTTAGCCGATAGGCTCAAGATTTTATATAGATTTTTATGCAGGTCGGCAAGGTAAAGATGAGAGTCAAGTAAAATTTTCAAATAAAAATTCTTGATACAAATATTGATAAAAAGCTGACAATGTATAACTGTCATTTTGTGTTGATCCTGATTTTTATTTAATTGAGGATCAAGATCAGTTTATTATTTTATGAAACTTTTAGAAAAGATCTGGAATGACATTAGTTACATTATATAAAATTATCAGATTTTTATATTTTATATTTTAATTGTAATAATTATGACATTTCTATTTTCAAAATTATTTCCTTTCTATTTTTGAATTTTTAAAGGATCCAAATATAACTTTTAATTTCTGATATTTTTACCAAAGGTAAGGATAGAGTTTATGTCAGCATGGTAAAAATATTGGCTATAGATAAGCCCTAATGATTTCTACAAAAATCTGACATGCTCTTTGATTGATATCATTCCTCATGATTACAATATCTAATCTTTTATTTCATGTATTCAGATTATCTTTGACAGCATCATAAGGGTTCTGACGGTTTATAATATTTTAATATTATTTTTGCAGATTTCTATTGCTATTGTATTTTTATCTTTTTTTTTACTTTTACCATTTACCATTTCAATATATTTGTCTTTTCTTTTAAAGCAAAAACTTAAGAAAAACCAATAATTCAGAAAACTCAGGAAATTAAAATTCAAATTAAAGATAACATCTCAAATTCATTTTTATAGTTTGTTTATTTTGGAAGAAATAGTTTTAATATTGGAATATCTCTTTTCTTTAAGATTAGAATGCAAGAAAGGAGGAAAAGATATTGTTTAAAATCAAAATCTTGATTCCAATTGAAATTTTTATTCAATTTCATTTTTAAATTTCAAACTTTTTATTTTTCATATATTTGAATTTTATGGGATGTTACAGCGTCGAAGATGAAACACAATTTTGCCTTTTCGATAGCCACTAGTACACAATAATCCTATACCACTCTGTAATAATGCTAATGGAACTAACCAATTCTTTTTTCGCATTGTGCCCAGCACAGACAGGGAGATAACCTATGTACCTTCTACGTTAGCCATTACAAAGAAGATCATCGATGCAACTACGTTGAAAAAGGCCGACCTAGAGGCAATTCGAGAATACCTCTCTAACTTCTTGATGCGTGAGGTCATACATCCAAAAGGCACATTCCACATTGACTAATTTGTGAAACTTGAGTATTCTATTTGTTAATATGTGAAACTTGTTTGAATTTGTGAATTGTAATTGCGCATTCCACTAGTTAATATAATATTTGAGTTGATTTCTGAAATGGTTGTGTAATTTGTGATATAATCAGCTTATGATCTATTGGTTAATATAACATTTGGGTTCATTTCTGAAATGTTTGTGTAATCTGTGATATATTAATCAGCTTCAGATCTATCGGTTAATATAACATTTGAGTTGATTTCTGAAGTGGTTATGTAATCTTTGATATAATCTCTTGTGATGTGTGCAATTCAGCTTCAGATATATTGGTTAATATAACATTTGAGTTGATTTCTGAAGTGGTTCTGTAATCTTTGATATAATCTCTTGTGATGTGTGTAATCTGCTTACGATATAATCTGTGTAATCTTCTTGTTTCAGAGGGCATGGCTAGCATTTCCTGAGGCTAGCTAATAACAGAAAAATATTCAGCAGTAAAAAATAATCACAGATGGTTCTATTAAAGCACCGTCTGTGATGTGGCTCACATCACAGGCGGTTCTAGTAAAGAACCATCTGTGATTTGAGTTTCACAGACGATTCAACCGTTGACATCACTAACACATGATTACAGACAGTTCACAAAACCGTCTGTGATGATGTTTTAGTACCGCCTGTGATAACTTTTTCTGTAGTAGTGGTACATGCATAATGCACTCGGCCTTTTACATACAAATTTTAAAACTTCAATTTGTGCACTCATTTCTATTTTGCAAAAAGATCGATATCCCCTCAAGAGTTTACAAAATAAAGATCTCAACAAATTACGAGACCACATATACCAGTGGTACTGGACAGAAGTTCTAGCGGAGAACGGTAGGTTTAGAGACCCGACAGGCTCCTACTAGTCCATATGTAAACAATATTATATCATGTGGATGTGATATGTGTACTGACTGTTCAGTATGTTTGTGTTCTATATTGTGAACGAATGTGATATGTGTTTATATCATGTGAATGTGATATGTATACTGACTATTAAGTATGTTTGTGTTCTATATTGTGAACGAATGTGATATGTGTATTGTAAAGTGTTTGTGTTCTATATATATTGTGAATGTGGTTTCCATACTGTTTGTAATCGATGCTGTTTTCGGGAGGATGTACAGAGAACAAACACTACATTACAATTAGTTTTAGCTTGGAACCGATTGTGATGTTCACCACATTATAATCAGTTCTATCTTGGAACCTATTGTGATGTTCCCCCACATTACAATCGGTTCCAAGATAGAACCGATTGGGGGAATATCCCAATCGGTTCTAGCTCAAAACCGATTGTGATGTGCACAACATCACAATCGGTTCTAGCTCAGAGCCGATTGGGATGACCATTTAGCACTATCAGACGAAAACCGACTGTGATAGCGCCTTCTCATCACTGTCTAATGACTTTGTATCCCCACCAAAATCAATTGTGATGACAAAAAAGAACAGATTGTAATGTACATTACTGTAGTGGTGTATGCATACCTATCATATAACTATCCACACGGAGACATGTGCGGGGATAACCGCTTGTCCCTGACCATTTCACTGGTTGAGGTGACTATTTCACTGGTCGGGGACGACTGGTGTGAAGCAAAGTTATTAACCACCTTGACTGAACTGATCGAAGACTTAACTGTTCAGATAAGGGTGGGCTTCGTGCTATATATTATGGGTTTTATTTGTTGTAAGCCCATTAATAGAGTAGAGTCATTAACAATTGAGGGTTGAAATAAATAACAGACTTTTAATCCTCTTCAAGCGTTTTCAAAATATGAGGTCACATAAGCAAAAACTATCTCGTGCTATAGGTATGTTACATTCATGTTTTGCTATTTGCATAAATAATTAACTTTGTAATTTTGGGTCATTAATTTACACATATGCAATTTCATTTTTGAGGATTCATGTTCTTGTATTATTGTTGATAAAGATATGATTGGTTAAGATACACCTAACCTTCATTAGTTAGGTATTAATATTTGAACTACTTCACTACACTATATCGTTTTTGCCATATTTTATTTGTTTTGTTTTATCGTTAAGCATGAAATTCAGATTTAGTTTTAATTGTTCATTTGCGATGTACTTTTGTTATACCTCGATGTGGGTAGTATTTGGCGTTAGTTATAGCGGCTTAGTTTTCTCCCTGAGGCTTAACAGAATCCTGGCTCCGCCACTAGCTCTACTGTAAGGAAAAATGGCATTTTACCATCCTTGAGGGGTACCAAAATTTACATTGAGGTAGTACCAAGGGGTACTAAAAATTTAAATGGTGCAGTATCAACTTTTGGCATATTTTGATATTACCTTAATATAAATTTTAATACCCGCTACAGCTACAGATGGTAAAAAGCCTCCAAAGGAAATTAGTCAAGAAAATTACGCCTTTGTTGTCGTGTCGTGCGCCGACTGACCAAAAGAATGAGCAGAGCAAGTAGCTAGTGGTTTGTTTAGGATTGAATCAAGCAAAGGTTATCTTGCTCCTACACTGTTTAATTCCTTGGGTTTGCCAAGGATTAGTAATTTTCGCTCTCGAGGGCTCAATCTCTGTATGTGTGTAGATTCCACAGTAGATGATTAATGGTGGAGGCAAAGGCATTCAATGGTTGGCCAACCGTTTGCAAATTTCCAAGGACACTATCGAACTGAGAGGGAATATGTCTTGACCTCAACATTGGTGCTGACAGCTACATATACCCTAGAGAGAGAGCGTGTGTGCATGTACTGAACAGCCGGCCCACCCCATTACTCAAGAAAGATTAATGTGTCTTGACCTCAAAATTGCTGCCTGTCTTATGTGTTCCCGAGAGAGAGAGAGAGCGGGTAGTACTCTACTGCTGTGCTACTGTTGAGGTGAAGAAGTGCTCCTTTGGTAAAACCGTAAAAATGGGGGTAATAGCCATTTTCTTCCCAAGGATTGCTATAAACATTTCTCTACAAGACACTTTAGGTCCCGTCTGGACACAGGAATTTTGTGCGAATTTTACGTGAAACTGTTCAATTTCCGTGGGAATCGGATTAAGCTTCCTGTTCCAAATGGGACCTTACAAAAATTTCGTGATCCTTTGTTGGCTACATGTCTCGTGTTCCAGTTGTCAGTGAAAGGCGTTGATAGGTTCATCCGCCGGGCGGTAGTTTTCATTTTTTTTTTACCTAATATAACACGTTGAAATTCACGATGAGTCATTGTAGGAGAAAATATTAAACTCTTTTATGGTACACTAAATTCAATATAAATCGTCTATTTTTTCTATCTAATTGATCAGATTAGTTATAAATAGTAGTGAGTAGTAGAAATAGTGTTAACAAATCAAATGGCTAGATCTGATTTCTACTATCCACTATATACTATCAGTATAATACATCTTAAAATTTATCAAAATATTAATGATGCATGCTGGGGTTGTACTGTACTGCTGCCATCTCTTCACCGGTTCTTGTGTACATTCATTCATTCATTCATCCGTCCGCGCATCCATCCATGGCCGGTATTGAATTCACAACCACGTGGTAGACCAGCAGATGAAACGCAACAGTTTGTCTGAACCGAGCAAGCGTAGCATATATATGTAGGCAGAGATACGAGCTAGGGTTTCTATATTCAAGTGCATGGACCAGAAACAAAGTGAATGAATGAATCAAAGTGAACGAATGAATGGCCATCATGCATGCATATAATTTTTGCATGTTGAAAGGGAGGATACGATGGCCGCAGTTAAGTAGATGACTGCTACCCGCTGCCTGCTTGCCACCATTTATATCATCCACTGTTCATCCTTTTTTACCCTCCCCACCCCCTGTACACTGTGGCTTTATGGCCTCTTCATGGAAGTGGTCACTCACTCGCTACTACAGAAAGGCTTATAGTAGACGCCCCAATACAGACGGTTTGAAAAAACCGTCTATGCTAAATAACATCACTGACGGTTCTATAGTGAAACCGTCAGTGATATAATTACAAACGGTACTCTTCATGAACCGTCAGTGATATACATCCATATCACTGACGGTTTTATTTAAAAACCGTCTGTGATATGATCTCAGACGGTTTTGAATACGAGCCGTCTGTGATAAGGTCATATCACAGACGGTTCTAACTACGAACCGTCTGTGATACTACCTCAGACCACTATATAAACATATCGATTGAGGTTCGTAGCGCAGACTTATGTGTTCGTCTCCCGCAAACCCTAGTGATTCTCGACCTTCTCCCTGGCGTTTCGGCCTCCTCCCCGCCGCTCGAGGACACGTCTCAGATGGCATCTCCGGCGCCGCCGCTCAAAGACGCCGTTGGCGGCCTCGACCGTCCCCTTCGTCGCCCTCCTCGCGAAACCGTGACCCCTTCGGCACCATCCTCCTCCTCGTCGTCTCCTTCGTCGGCCGTCACATGGACGTCGTCCTGTCCAACTCCAACGACTGGGTGGGTTGCTACCGGATTATTCTTTGATGATATATGTTGAGTGTTTAATATTGATGTATGTTCTAAGATATACGGTTCTTGCATGGTTGTATTTGGTATTTGTATTGTGTGGATCACTATTCTCCACTAGTTTAAGGTTATTAAAACCCACTGATTCACAAGGTGCAACACAAAGAGAATGCTGAATATTTTTGAGTATACCACAAATATTATATACAAAAGTATGAAATAAAATTGTAAAAGCAAAATAATCTTTGAAATACTGCTTTGAATTCTGGAGAAAAATGCAAGCTGCAAGGATTGATACCATGTATCATTCGAAGGGTGACCAAAATATATCTTAGAACATACATGATTCGTGAAGATAAATATTTTTATACATGATTCATGAAGACAAATATCTCTTAGAACATACACCTTTGCATTTGTCTTGTCAATTTCACATGGATTATGTATACTTATGTACTTGAAAATAGAGCCATGGAACCGGTAGGTATATTTGTCGTTGTGTTTGATGATTGATCAAGAAAGAGGAGCTTGCTAAAGCATAGTTTTGTGTAAAACTGTTAGAATCGAAATTGAAACTAATTGAAAAGTATCAAATAATTGTTTGTAACATGCATTAAGCTATAATGATTATGTGACCATGTGTTGTTAATGTGAATATGTGATCATGTGAAGTACATATTGTGTGAAGTAATCACAGAGGCAACCTCATGTTAAGTTTTGGGTTAAAACCATTGACATATGGGTTGTGAGAAAGATTATTACATTAGCCAATTGTCCCTGCTCGAAAAATAATAATGACGTGAAATTAAACTAGTTCAAGAATATAATTATTGTCGATCACCAAATTAATTTCTTGTAACTTCTCTTCTCCTCTTCACATGGCTACTATTGCACTTCTTTCTTACCTACTCCAATTCTTACCTGATCCAAAACTATCTTTCTTACCTAATCCAATTCTTCAGCACGCTACTGTCTATGATCCTCTGTTTTTTCCTACACCCTGAGCGGAACTTCCATCATTAGTATCTTTTGTTCGAAATGTTCTTCTGCTTATGTAAATCTGCAACGAAATTTACAAGGCACAACCAAATTATAGATTTAGTAATTGAATATCTAAACTTCCTAGATGCATCGAGGCAACAGCTTGTCTGATCAGGATCGTCTTAAAATATGAAGTTTTGTAGCACTTTCATCTTTTTCTTATTATAATATTGATGGATTCTAAGGTAAAATCCATTTCATTCCAATGTTCATCCTGAAAGGTGTCAGGCGCTGATTTATCGTTATCACTTTATCCTCATCTCCGAATGAGAATATCATTGGCAGCCATGCTTCTTGAACTATAGAGTTGATTAAGTCATCATATTGAGTTGATTAAATTATCGTAACTCTACGATAATTTAATCAACTCAATATGATGACTTAATCAACTCTATAGTTCAAGAAGCATGGCTGCCAATGATATTCTCATTCGGGGATGAGGATAAAGTGGAATCGATAAATCAGATCTTGACAGCGTTCATGACGAACTGTGGAATGAAATGGATTTTACCTTAGAATCCATCAATATTATAATAAGAAAGAGATGAAAGTGCTACAAAACTTCATATTTTAAGACGATCCTGATCAGACAAGTTGTTGCCTCGATGCATCTAGGAAGTTTAGATATTCAATTACTAGATCTATAACTTAGTTGTGCCTTGTAAATTTCGTTCAGATTTACCTAAGCAGAAGAACATTTCGAACAACAGATATTAATGATGGAAGTTCTGCTAGAGGATCACAGACGATTCTATTCATAAACTGTCTGTGATGTTTCTGTATCACAGGCGGTTCTACTTGAACACCGTCTGTGATGAGTCATCACAGACGGTTATAATGTAGAACCGCCTGTGATGAGAATTTTCACAGACGGTTCGAAAACCGTCTATGATGTACCCTTACATCACTGACACATTATTAGTGACGGTTCATAAAACCGTCTGAGATGACGATTTTGAACCGTCTGAGATGATGTTTTCTGTAGTAGTGACTCCCTCTCGTTTGCACACATGGATATGCCAAACAACATACAACATGTGCACCGGGCATGATTCTATGATTCCATACCTCTTCTGTTTGAGAAAAGGGGAATTCTGAATATCATATGCTGCAGGTAATTTGTATGCTCTTTCTTCAGGGGGCGATTGTTCTTTTTTTGTCTCAATTTTTATAAATCTATGTGTTTGTTTTGATGATGGAGCTAATTCCCTATGGGGTAAAAATGACTGTAATCTTACAAAATCGAGGTGCTGTTTCGTTAAACTATTGCAAGAATCGTAGACACTAAATGTGCCAATAGAGTGGACCTAGAGGTTAGAGGGGTTGTGTTTGGTGAAAACTAGGGTAGTAGATGAAATGGATCGATGCACAAACTATCAATCCGAGAGCTTTCAATAACTTTCCTTATTTTGCTTGGAATCTTATCAAATTACGCCATTTTGTAGAAGCACGCACTACTACAGAATGGTACATCACTATCGCTTCATCTGTGTCGGTTCTTAAGTTTTTTGGAAGAAACGATTGTGATAGATGACTTAGGAGAGGCATTAATCATAATCACTATCGGTTCTCAGGTTAGAAGTGATAGTGATGTAGCATCGAACATTACAATCGGTTCTTATGCGAGAAGTGATAGTGATGTGCATTATCATCACTATCGGTTTTCATATAAGGCGATAGTGATGAAGACGCGTACATATCACTATCGGTTCTTATTTAAGAAGCGATAGTGATGATAATGCACATCACTATCGCTTCACAAAAGAACCGATAGTGATGAGCACGTGCTCATCACTATCGGTTCTTTTGTGAGAAGCGATAGTGATGTGCATTATCATCACTATCGCTTCTAAATAAGAACCGATAGTGATGTGTATGTGCTCATCACTATCGCGTTTTATGTAGGAACCGATTGTGATGACTATGATAATCACTATCGCTTGTCTTGTAAGAACCGATCGTGATGTGCATGATCACATCACTATCGCTTTTATATGAGAACCGATAGTGATGTACCTCGTTAGGTTATTTATACCACTCGAATCAACTCTTCTCTGTTATTGTTCCGGAGGAGGTTTCTCCGCCGCCACCGTAAAAAATAGCTCATATTCGTGGTTGGAAGCAATACTTGGGTGAGAAAATTTGAAATCCTCAAGGGTGGGTGTTAAGAGGGTAAATTTGAAGCCCTAACTTGAGGAGATTTCCCTCATTTTGCATAATTTGTGGTTTTCTTCAAAATGTGAGCATTCCTTCAAACCCTTTTAATTTTGCACTATGTAATTTTGATATGTCGCAAGAAAGTTTAGATTGCACTGGTATTGTGTATATCCTATCGATTTCACACCCTTTATTCACAAGCATGTACACATGTATTTAATTATCTTAATTTGTAGTGCTTTGATGTTAATATGGAATTATTATTGCCACACCGATGAATGGTAGAGTTTAGGGTGCGGAACCTCGCCTCCCGCTCGAGGATGCTTGTTTATAAATATACCGAACGAAATGGCATATTTATAAGCGGCGCAGCTCGAATTGTCCACGTTCTTTGAGCAGCTCGAGGATATGTGCCGGGCAAGTTCTCGAGCTATGTTGTACAACTGCAGAGTAGAGATTTCGTAGCGTCTCACGATATTCTCCGGATACACACCCTCTTGACCTGTTGTCGAGGCGTATATATGGAGAATAGCGGGAGATCTTCAAATTTTCTCCGAGTTGTACAACGGCTTAGGAACTTGTCGGAAACCACATATCCTCGAATGGGATTAGGACCAAACCTATTTAGAGATTAGGAGTCATCGTTGATACCCTTGTATTGTTTCGTTGTAGTCAAAAGATCTGTAGGCTACTGCACTATATAATTAGATTGTTTGATATCATTGTTCATGTTAAAAATGTATGTCTCTTATCTAGGAAATTGGAAGCTCTAAACCAGGGAAGAATCTAGGTATCGATCGGAGTACATATTTCATATATGTTGCAGGAAATTGTCATCTATTTTGCAAAGGTAATATTAATCAAATGATGTCTCAATATTTCAAATAGCTAGCTTGCTTTGTCGCTCCAGTTTGTGCATAATTTATTGGGTGAAGTTTAATTGCAGATGAACCGTAAGGAATGGATGTATGCAAAAAGTCGTGTGAGTGCTGAATTTCAGAGGGGTGTTAAGGAGTTCAAAAAAATTGCCGAAGAGGACATGGTGAGGAGGGGTGTAAGCTTCATATATTGTCCTTGCATTGATTGCACCAATCTGAGAAGATTTAACAACTCAGCTCAAATTGAGGACCACGATTCGACGTGGCCGTGAGGAATTACACGTGTTGGATCCATCACGGGAGGCAGGTAGTACCTGCCGGTATGCAATGAAGACACGGTGGAACCGGATGATGAGTTGCGCTTGATATGTTTGAAGAGGAGAATTTGGAGCAAATGTTGCGGGATGTGGAGGTAATTACGTAAAGAGAGTTTGGAAAGTTTAAAAGCTTGATGGAAAGCGATGCGAAACCACTGTTCACAGGTTGCAAGCAGAATACACCAAATTAGGTTCGGTCCTTGCATTGTTCGAACTGAAGGCAAAACACCGTTGGACAGATACAAGTTTCAATGCACTTCTAGTTCTTCTATCGGATCCGCTCGAGAGAAGCGAGTTGCCAACAAGCATTTATGAAGCGAAGAAGCTACTATGTCCCATGGGAATGGAAATAGAAAGGATACATGCATGTTCAAATGATTGCATCTTGTACCGTAACGCACATCAGGAGCTGCACATTTGTCCAGTTTGCGGTGTGCCTCGGTACAAACAAAAGGAGAAGCGTAACGACAAGAAGCGTAAGAGCCGGGGCAACGAGGGTGAAGAGGTCACTAAAGGTGCACCGGCCAAGGTATTGTGGTACTTGCCCATCATTCCCCTCTGGAGAGGTTGTTTGCAAATCCTAGAGAAGCAAAATTGTTGCGTTGGCATTATGAGTCTCGAAAGGAAGATGGCAAGCTGAGACACCCTGCTGATTCGGCTCAATGGAGAAACATCGATTGGAAACATGAGGAGTTTGGTGCCGAAATGAGGAACATAAGATTTGGATTGAGTACCGATGGAATGAATCCGTTTGGTAACATGAGCGATCGTCACAAAGACGTGGCGGTTCATTGTGTATCTACAACCTCCTCCTTGGTTGTGCATGAAGCGGAAGTATATCATGATGTCGTTGCTAATCTCGGGACCCAAACAAATGAGAAATGATATTGATGTGTACCTCGCTCCATTGATCGACGATTTGGTAAAATTGTGGAATGACGGGTCATTGTGTGGGATGCGTCTGAGAGAGCATTTCACCCTACGGGCTATGGTATTTTGCACCATAAATGATTTCCGGCTCTTGGTAATTTGGCGGCTCTGATCGAAAGGAGCAAAAGCGTGTCCTATTTGTGAAGAGGAGACCGAGAGCCTATGGTGCGAATTCTAAGAAAACGTATATGGGTCACCGTAGGTTTCTACCTCGAAGTCATCGATCTGGGAAGATGGATGACAAATTTGATGGGAAGAGGAAGTCCGTTCGGCACCGCATGACCTATGAGTGGAAGGCAAGTATATTCACGTGTAGAGGATATCGATGTTCAAGATGCGGAAAGAGCCGTAAATCTGCTCGTTCTAGGACCATTTGGAAGAAGAGGTCAATATTTTGGGACTTACCGTCTCGGAAGGAGTTAGATGTTCGGCATTGTATTGATGTCATTCACGTTGAGAAGAATGTCTCACGACAATTTGATTGGTATCTGCTTGAACATACCGAAAGACAAAGGATGGTGTGAATGCTCGTCGCGACATGGCCTACATGGGAATCGTGCCCGGGCTTGCGGTGATAGAGGAGGATGGAAAAGGTCCGTATATGCCCGCCGCATGCTACACCTGTCCAAGAAGGAGAAAGAGGACCTTTGCAAATGTCTCTATGGTATTAAAGTTCCATCCGCTACTCTGCGAACATTAAGAAGCTTGTGTCCTTGGATGATTTGAAGTTGTTGGGCATGAAGTCCCACGATTGCCATGTCTTGATGACCCAAATACTCCCGGTTGCAATAAGAAATATTCGCGAGAGGATGTCGGGTTTGCAATCACGGTTGTTACTTCTTCAATGCGATCTCTGCAAAGTTATTGACCCGACGTGCTAGACAACTTGCGAGTGAGGTGGTGCGGACTCTATGTCGACTTGAGATGCATTTCCCACCGTCGTTCTTGATGTCATGGTCCACCTTGTTGTTCACCTCGTTAGAGATTAAGATATGTGGACCGGCATTCCTCGTTATATGTACCCGTTCGAGAGGTACATGGGTATATTAAAATCCTACGTGAGGAATCGGTCGGCTTGAGGGTAGTATTGTGGAAGGTTATGGTGCTCAAGAGGTTATTGAGTTCTGCGTGGACTATCTCGGGAAAAGACAAGCAATCGGTGTTCCTCTATCTCGCCATGAGGCGGACTTGCCGCAAAGGAACCGTTGGATCGAAACTAACGAGGCCACGGTTTGATATGTATTGCAAAGCGATCCGATATCTTGCAAAGCAGAGCCTGAAGTTGCGAGGTACATCGAGCGGCACAAGTCGATATTACGGAAGAGAATCCACAAATGGATGAGCTTTCCATCATGCGAGAACACAACGATAGATTTCTCACATGGTTCAAACAAAGGCGGAGGTCTCTGTTAGTGAGACTATCAAATGGTCGGTGACGGACCTAGATTTAATGTCTGAGACATGGCGAGTGCGATATTAATGGGTACACCTTTTACAATCGAAAGTCGATGATCAGAGAAATCTTGTTCAAAAGCGATGGTGTAAGCATAGATGCTTTTTCCGATGAACATCACTCGAAAGGAGGATCCTCAATGGCAATGAACTCTTACTTGGGTGATCGAAGAAATTTGGGAGCTCGATTACGGAATATACCAAATTCCATTGTTCGATGTAAGTGGGTGGGACTCCTACATGGAGTGAAGGTCGACAAGAGAGGTTTTACTCTTGTGGATCTCAACAGACTCGCCTATAAAGATGACCCATTCGTACTTGCGAAGCAAGCAAATCAGTCTTCTATGTGCGTGATTCGCCAATCCGAGGTTGCACGTCGTTCTTCATGGCAAGCGCGGATCGTTGGAGTCGAAAATGTCATAGATGAAGAAGAATACGCCAATTTGATGAAATACCTCCGTTTGCGGATGGGGCCTGTCTTAGTGGCGACGATGACACACATGGAAGAAATTACATGCGTGTAGATCATCAGGAAGGGTTGTATTGTAAATAAATGGACTATTATAATGTTTGTTGTTAATCTCATTGTTGTATTATGTATGTCAAATAGTTTGCAATGCTTTCAAGTAAAAATCCATGGTGAATTCTTTGTTGGAGGCTTTGATGGAAATGCAATGTCCTTTATGCTGCACTTTGTGCCATATGTTTTGAAAGAAAATTCTATTTGTGAAATTATTGTTGGGAAAGCTTGTAAATAGTCAAAACATCATTTATGGAAATTATCGTGCAATTCCGGATTAATTTGAAAAAGTTTTGACTTTTCTACACTTTACGCACAAGTCATGTCTACGAAATGAATTTTGGCATATTTCTTGAACGAGGTCGCTTTTTCCCAAAATTCTTTTATGAAAAGATTTGCAGTATCCCGAAATATGTTTCTGCAAAATTCCTAATAATTTCAACAACGAACGAAAATGTTATGGCATTTTCTCTCTACGATGAAATCTTGAAAATTCGAACTTGCGATTCGAAAAGGAATAGTGCAATGAACTAAATTTGTGTCGGTTTTCTTTAAAAAGTGATACGGATATTGAGCTTATCGATGTCGGTTTTCCTAAAATAAGCGATCTCGATTACTATACACATCCGTGTCGGTTTTTACAATAAGCGTCACGATGACTATAAACATCCGTGTCGGTTTTGTGTGAAAAGTGATCTCGATGTTGATTTACACATCCGTGTCGGTTATTGTAAAAACGACATCAAGATTGACACATCTGTGTCGGTTTTTAAAATAAGCGTCATCGATGACTATAAATATCGTGTCGGTTTTGTGTGAAAAGCGATCATCGATGTTGATTTACACATCCGTGTCGGTTATTGTAAAAACGACATCAAGATTGAAACATCCGTGTCGGTTTTATTCGAAGAAACGACACGGATATGTATATTATCAGGATCGGTTTTCCTAAAAAAACGACACTGATGACCCCCCGCCATTTATTTCCCCCGCCAAGTCGATTCAGGCGCGCGCATACTCTCATTAACCTAGCGAAAGCCGCCCCTGCCCGCCGCCGCCGCCACGCCCTACCCGCCGCCTCGCCCGACGCCCACCCGACGCCGTCGACCGCCCCGACTCCCGCGCCCCTCAGGCCGCCTAACGACTCGCCGCCCGCCCGCCACCCGCCGCCCCTCGGCCCGCCCGACGACCGGCCGCCCCACCCGACGCTCCTCCCGACGCCCGCCGACCGCCCGACTCCCAGCGACCCTCCGACCTGCCCGACGACTCGCCGCCCGCCCGCCCGCCACCGGCGCCCCTCGACCCGCCGACGACCGGCCGCCCCATCCCCGACGCCTGCCGACTGACGCTCTATCTTGGTAACTTTCTAAACCATCCTTTCTTCGATGTGAGTTGGCTTGATGTTCCTCACTTTGGTAACACAAGATGAAATCAACAAGCTAGTTTCTAGCAAGATATAACTTCCAAATAGGTTGATTTTATTGCAATAGAGTATGAATTTGAATAGTAACACTAAAGGGTAGAAAGATCACTTGTAAGGGTATAGAACAATCATAAGGTTATACTTTCACACTAGCGTATGAATGGGACACGAGAAAAACACAACTCCTATTCAAGATTAAGGGCATACAGAGACGAATGTGGAAATTACAGAACGCTTTACCATGCCCACACATAACACAAATTGTCAAAAGCGAATGGTAACCATTTTAGTGATATATTATTTAACGTCGGTCTAAAACAGATTCATAACTGAGAGTTTGATAACCAACAATGCCAAGCACTTGTGGTAGAAATTTTTAATTTTCATAATCAACTTGCATAATTGCGTTGTGTAGTTTGTCACTCCGGAAGGAGGAAAATTTTAAGAATGACCAAGAGATGTAGTGCGGTTTCTTATAGTTGACAAAGAAAAGAACCAATCTTGATTATTACAAGGAAAATGCAGAGAGCAACAAAAAATGGAAATAAATGTGTTGTGGGAAGCCCTTGCGCACTTTCCTGATGGCAATCAAGCTTGTTTCGGCACATTATATATGGAAGGTTTCACTGGCATCATTCAGTGGAGAATATGTACAAGTACACTAGAATTGCAGTATGTACATTATTGTCCTTACGACAAAGTTACAGAACAAGAAAATTATTTCTCTAATTCAAGTTTGAGAGCAAACATTTCTGAGTTCAAATTTCACAATGCATGCTTTCATCATCTACTGCAAATACAGTAATATGATCTACATGTTATTATTGTTACTGTAATATGATCTACGTTAGAGTTAAAAATGCGTAACCTACGTCTCCCATTCGAGAGTGCTTGTTTATGAATATGCCATTTCGTCACATTCATAAGCAAGCATTCTCGAATTGTCCACGTTTTTTGGACAGTTCGAGGATATGTAGTTCGGGCAAGTTCCTGAGCTGTTGTACAACTGCAGAGTAGATTTCGGTAGCATCTCCCTACGGTGTTCTCCTGGTATACACCCCTCTTGACCTGTTGTCGAGACGTATACCTGGAGAACAGCGGGGAGATGCTGTCGAAATCTACTCTGCAGTTGTACAACGGCTTAGGAACTTGCTCGAACCACATATCCTCGAATGGGATTAGGACCAAACCTATTTAGAGAGTAGGGGTTATCGTTGGTACGTATTTAGGTGATCAACAGATAAACTTTTTTTGAAGATCGTTCGCTCATTTGTTACTCTCTTGAAATATGCTAGAACAGCTTACATCTTATTACTTATCTATTCAGCTATTGCTTTACATGATTTATTGTCAAGTTCACAAAATAGGTACTAATTGCTTTCTCTCATGTCAAATATATGACCTTATCAGATTAGAAAACTCAAAATATCACAATTAGAGAGCATCGGCTCCTCGCCAGACAGAGTAGAAGGTGCTCCCGAGGGGCCGAGCCAAGTTCCAAATGTTGAGAGGCCGAGTAAGGTGAGGAAGGCCCGAGGACCGAACAAAGGGGCCACAGGGAGAACACCGCAGGTTCTCCACTTCAATGCCACGGGGGTCTGCACAGGCCCTCCCAAGTACAAGGGGCGATACCGTTCATTCCTCGATCAAATGGTGACAGAGAGAGTGCCCATAACGATTAAGGATTGGAGGAAGGAAGTCAGCGCCGAGCAGAAGAATCGACTGTGGGATGAGGTTAAGGGCAAGTGGATTATAGAGGAGGAAGATGAACGCAACGCGAGACAGTGCGCCTTGAAGAGGATGGGTGTGGCCTTGAGGCACCGGGTCCTCATGCACAAAGTGAGTACGTCTTGAAAGGTCGTACACCATTCGAGAGGTATCCGTTCGTTACTACGATGTTTGGGTGGAGTTCACGACGATGAAGGGTACGCCCGAGGCAGAGCGGCTAAGGAGAGGAATACCGCTATCCAGAGGCACAACACGCACCCGCACCACCTCGCACAAAGCGGCTATGAGGGGAAGAAGGCGAGTGGGCGCGACTAGCCGAGGAGTCGCGAACTCGGACGACGATGCCTTACTCCCACATATGTGAGGAACGACGCAATCGGGTATTAGCGAGGACAAAGAAAACCCCGACGGGCAGCTTGTAGTCGCAAACCCGCTCTCGCGCACGCCGTCTCGCCATCGTAAGACATCCGACTTAGTACATTGCGCTTGGCCTAGCTTGTTGTATTTCGATCTAATTCGTACTCGCTATTGCGGAGGAGGTAAGCCGGCGAAAAGAGCAGGGACCTTCGAGAGCCAAGGGTCGAAGGATATCACGTCGTCTGCGATCGGAAGCCCGATCATAAGGGCCGTGCTCGGCGCAGGTCGGGCATCTGAAAAGTCCTACTTCCAAGATGACGTTTGAGTGCTAGATCAAGATCATGGGAGGCACGCGCAGAGCCTCAAGGAGACGCCAGGAGCAAATGAGGAGGAGATCAAGGATGAGATGAGGGGAGATGATGGCACGTGAAGATGAGATAAGGGCTGAGATGATGGCACGTGAGGAGCGCTGAGGTCCGAGATGATGGCGATGATCTCCTGCAGTCGAGCGAATCCTCACCTCTTGTAGAGAAGCTCGTGCCCGACCTAGCACCGTGGTTCCAAAAATGATAAGACCGATTCCCATCCAAGGTAATAATTAATTTTTCCTAAATTAAATCTACAAGTGTAACTCCCACAATGTTTCTCCTCAAGTTGCGTACATCTTGCGTGCCCCTGCTAAGTGCCGACTCACCACCACCGACGGAGGATGGATTTCTGTCGAGGCTGCACGCGGGTTGCATTTCCGCAAGGAGACCGACACTGTGCATGGTCACCTTTGGGAAGGGCTACATGAGGGTGCGGTGGACTACGCCCACGAACACTTCTTATCACATGTGCTCGAGTTCCCCCAACGAAGATATCGGCACTCTCGGGCAAGCACGCATGTCGCTCATCAAGTGGCCCACGACGGGTGTCGATCGGTCAAGGTAAAATCCCGCGTCTTCTCTACCATTCCAAAGAGTACCGCAATAAGTTAAATATGCGCGTGCTTTGTAGGTTCCTACCGTGCTGCGCTTACTCGTGCTCTGATTCTATTCCCACCACCGTGATGAGTCCTACACGGAGTGCAGAGCTCACGTGTAAAAGGACAAGCACGACACCAACAGTAACCACAAGAGGCCTCTCGAGACTCCTTCCGCCAAGAAGGCAAAGGCGATAAAGGCCACAAAGCCCCTTGAGGTACTTGAAAAGCCAACTACCCTCACCTCAAGACTCCTTCGCCCGTAAAGAAAAGTCAAGACAGCCACGACATCCCTTATGATTTTAAGGCCTACGTGCATGGAAAGCCCCGCTGCATCCAACGAACTAAATGGTCTAGGCGGTGGACTCGCAAGCTCCATGGATGGTATATTGATAAGGTGAATGAGGAAGAGCGTCGAGTTGACTTCAATGTGATGTATAAAAGGGTACATTTCCACCGTGACGAGAATGAGATATTCCTGCCGGTTTGAGGATCTGTTTCTTGTGTACCAATTAAAAGCCGTCGATATTTCTACTTTACGATCTTGGGCCATTGTGAGTATCGCACCATACAACATGAGTAGCGACTTTTATAGGATTTTGCATTATGTTTTCTAATATCAACACGAGTTGCAGGGCAATGAGATAGCGAGCCGTGACGAATCTAAACCAAGTTGGGTTCGTCGACCCCGAGCTAGTGTCTGCGACCACGGCTAGGATACATCCGGTGTTTGTTGCTGGCTACGTCAAGAGGGTATTGCATACTGAGTCGACGAAGGACTTCGTTGTAATACCGTACCACGAGGAGTAAGTAGTACAAACCCTTCAATTACTTGTACGCACTTAAACCGTATGCGAACTTATTTCCTTGCACTACATTCCATTTAATAAGTAACCATTGGGTTCTACTCGTCCTCGCTAAGTGAAAACACACTATATTTTTAACTCAATCAAGAAGAGACCGATGGCCTACGCGATCAAGTGTCCTTTGCAGAAGTAAGTACATTACCGTAACCTAACACTTTATGAATTTAACTATATTTTTTTTACTCAATGGCATCTCTCCAATATATGTAGGGTTTCTCGGACTATGTCGATGAAGGAGGGTCACACAATAACAAAAGGGCAAGATCTTTGGAGTATAAGAAATTCACGGTACAAGTGCCTAGCATATATACGCTTAATTTTTTGACATCTAATCTTCGTGTGTTAATTTCTTTTCTCTCTTCACAGTGTCATCAACAGGGCAATGATGACTGTATGCGGCTTCTATGTCATGCAACACATGTTGGTTGTGGTCATGGCTCACACCTTTTTCCTAAGGTATATGTACATGCATACTTAGCCTTTCACATACAAATTTTGAAACTTAAATTCATGCACTCATTTATGTTTTGCGATGATCAATATCCCGAGAAGAGCTTAGACAAAGAAAGCACTCAACAATTTACGAGATCACTTATGCCAATGGTACTGGTTAGAAGTTATATCGGAGGACGGTAGGTTTAGAGATCCTGAAGCGTCCTACTAGTCCATATGGAAACAATATTAATTGTATATGTCAATGTGATATATATGCACGTGTACTGATTGTTAAGCATGTTTGTGTTTGTATGTTGTGAACGAATGGGCTATATGTATTGCAATTTACGTATTCGTGTTCTGTGAATGTGATATGTGCATTCTGTGTTATGTATTGTCAATGTGATATATATATGCCCAATGTTAATATGTGTGTTATTTTGGATAATATGCAAAATTGAAACACCCCCATGAGGGTCATCAGAATCGGTTCTTTTAAGAAAGCGATTGTGATGACCACATTAGTAGAATCGGTTCTTTTACGGAAGCGATAGTGATAACCATACCATTACAATCGGTTCTTGGAATAAAGCGATTGTGATGATACATTATCAGAATCGGTTCTTTAAAGGAAGTGATTCTGATGACCCCCTCATTAGAATCGGTTCTTTTGTAGAACCGATTCTGATAACCACGTTATCAGAATCGGTTCGGAAAAAGAACCGATTCTAATGAGGGGTCATCGAATCGATTCTTTAAAGGAAGCGATTCGATGACCTCATTAGAATCGGTTCTTTTGCGAAACCGATTACGATAACGTGGTTATCGTAATCGGTTCGCAAAAGAACCGATTCTAATGAGTCATCGAAATCGCTTCCTTTAAAGAACCGATTCTGATGACCCTTTATCAGAATCGGTTATTAGAAAAAACCGATTGTGATAATGTGTTCATCAGAATCGGTTTGATCTAAGAACCGATTCTAATGAGGATTTATCACAATCGGGGTAAAACCGATTGTGATAACTCCACCTCATCACTATCCAAAGACTTCGTATCGCCACTTGAACCGATTGTAATGACAAAAAAGAACCGATTCTGATGTACAATTCTGTAGTAGTGACGGAGACAACCCCCCTCGTCCTCTTCCCCGGGAGCCGAAAACGGTAAACCAACCTTACTGGAAACCAAACAGATGCGTCGTCTATCATACAGAAGAATCTAACCTGATCGAGTTGCAGTATTACCACTAGCTAATTTCTCACACTGGAGGCAGAGACAGCTGAGAACCGGAGGTACATCCGCACATGGCGACCCTTCTCACGAGGGACAAAACAAACAACCCCCCCCCCCCCCCTCTAAGAATGTTAGAGAGAGAGAGAGAGGAAGTCAAAGGGAATTGTGCAGAATCTACGGAGCATTCCATTCTCCCAAATGTTCCTGAAAGTATGGTTTTTGTTGGCTATAAGCTGTCATTGACCTCATCATGATTTGCAAGCATAGGATCCAAGTAAACTTATTTGCTTGATTTATATAATATTCTCCCCCTCCCATGTTGTTTTGCATTAAAAAAAGGACATTAGCTTTCAATTGACTTGCATATTGCATAATAGTGGAAAATGCCATTAAAAAGGTTTGGTCAAATGAGCCGGTGTCAGCTAGCATTCAGCAGCGTAGTATACATAGCTATGTTTTGCAGGTGCATTTGTGCAGATTTATTTTTGTTTGTTTATGATGCATAATTTACTACAATATCTGCCTTTTGACATTAGTAGTTGTAACGACCCTCATTTTCACATAAATGCAAAAATGGAAATCTAATGCGCATACAGTACTAGTCCCATGATCAGTGGCTAGTACGCACATTTTCAACAATTGGAATCGCATCCATACATCATTTTATTCAAGCGGAAGCTATTTGTACAATATATTCTTACAACTCAGAGTATATATAAATATAACAACAGAAGAAGCAAAGTTTTGTAGTGTTCCCATCTCCCTCAGGCAACTGACAAGGCATAATCCCTAGAAAGATCGCATCATTAGAATTCCCGCATCCTGCGACGAAAGATATTCTTCGGAGCTTCGCTTTCTTATCAACCTAAAATAATAGATTAAGCAAGGTTGAGTACTTTCGTACTCCGCAAGACTTAAGTGGTATTGCAATAATGCAAGTTAAATCAAAGGAGGCTTCTAGGTTAATATTTTTGCATAAAGCAGAATTTAATTTGTAAATCAAGTTGCAATTTCTCAAACGGAATTTGTAAGAGCAAATTTGACTGATAAGAAATAAGTAAAGCATAAGTAATACTCATAGCCCTTCGCGAGTATTGAATAATTCAATGACCCGATATTCCAATCGTGTCACAACCATTCATTTGCCAACATATAACCATTCATCCCATAATCCAATCATGCCATAACCATTCCTTGCCAACACGTGGCAAAACAAATGAAACCAAGCCCATTTGAAAATAACCAAAATATTTAACTAGTGCCAGTTCACCAAGTTTCCCATGACTAAGGGGACGACTAATTGATTAGATTTACACTCTGCAGAGGTGTACAACTTTACCCACAAGTCATGACCTTTTTCTTTTTGCCGCATGTTTCACGCACCTTTTGGCGTGTGGCCAGAATGTCATGACGAAAACTTTTACATTACCTAGGTTAACTTTACACCAGCCCGGGACGTTAATCCATACTATGGTAAAAGAACTCAAAGCATAGAAATGATGGGAACTCCTCATAGCATGGCGTACACCATTACATTGGTAAGTAGAAACCCCTACAAGCAGACTTTGAAAGGAATGCCTGTGCCATCTCCCGCCTTCTATAAATGCAAAGTTAAACTAGATAATTTAATTGGTTTAAGGCTGCCCATAACAACACTTGTGGTTGCACGGACTTATCTTGGATCATACAACACTACATTCGGTTCTTAATCCGACACGGGCAATAATCTCCCCCTACACTATGTACAAGTCCATCTCTTACACAACCGGTTATTGCCAATAATTGCCCGCGTCAAAACCATAGTTTTGATTTTTGGGTTTTTAACCAAAATACCGACAACCAACATCATGTCATAACCAACATTTTCAATTTTCCCAAGAAACAAACTTGATCTGATCATATACAACATTGGTTCTAACGCATGGCTAAGCATAATTATTAGATCGTATATATACCCATGTTGACATAATGTTTTGTCTAATTTATTCTAGGGTTATTAAGGTTCACATGACAATACTTATCAAGGAGTATTCATGAGACAACAGGTATATCTACCAGTACCATAAAATAGCGAATTTACAAAAAATAACGTATGAATGAAACAGTTTGATAAATAAAAGGAAAATTAAATACTGGGATAAAAATTCTGACATTCTGATTCTTAGATTTTTAGAAATTCTGTTTTTGAGTTTTTAAATATAATAAAATTGATTATTTATTTTTAATATTTTTACTGTAGATATATTTATCTGTCCAAAATATAATATTAAATTTTTAGCTCGAGATAAGGTAGGATTATTTTTATTTAAATCTGACAAGTTTACTATTGCTAGTCAAGAAACATTAATTGGGCATTTATTGCATACTTAATTGCTTTGATATGACTTTTTAAAATTCAGAATTTAGGTTTTAGTGATTTCTTAAGATTATCCAGAATTTTATACATTTATTGTTGTAAGATTTTATTATTGTTATTTGTCTATTATTCATAAAGACTTTTTCGATAGAACAAAAATCAAAGAAAACTAGAAAAAAATCAGAAAATGCAGAAAAAGCATTACAAATATAATTAAATTATAAAATATAATTTCTTACTTTATTTTAATTTTTGGGATGTTACAGTAGCAAACAAGAAGAATATTTTGATAGAGACGATCTTGTAATTAGGAAAGTTTGTTTGGGGAAAGTTTGTTTTAGGAAAGGTTTTAGGATCCGAGTTGGCCGTGGAGTCTGGTTGTAAGGCCCCTATTTTCGATAATAAATATCAACAATGGGTTTCCTGTGCATACAGTACTAGTTCCATGATCAGTGGCTAGCATGCACAGATCACAAATTGAAATCACATCCATACACAATAATGTTACATACGCTAAGCGTCTTGAAATTACACATTAGTATTACAAGCCAAAAACTCGAAAAGCAGCAGCGGAAACTTTATTGCTCTTGTAGCATGCCCATTCACCCTCAGGCAACAGACAAGGTAAAGCCCTAGAAAACATCGTCATCATAACCCCCGCATCCTGAATCGTCGTAAAGATCATTGGGGTAATCGATGTCTTCACCTAAAACAACATTGATAGCAAGATTGAGTACATTGTGTACTCAACAAGTCTTATAGTGTATTACAGGTGCAATTATAAATAAATGCAGGGCATAGCGAAGGAAGGGTTTCTATAGTTGTTTTTTCATTGGCAAAATAAAGCATAAGAACTTACCAGATTGCAACTGAAGTTTGTAAAGAAGAATTTTATTGTAATAAGCAAGTATTAATTCAGCATAAATCATAACACAGTCTAACCAACTGATTCAATCTATTTCCATGTCATTCCCTGACACGAAGCATATTCCAAAACATTATTCTCCCCATTAGATCATTTTAAAAAAAAAAATTAAAACTCTATCCATGTGATGACTTTACCAAGTGCCTTTAACCATAGGCGCGGCTAATTAATTAGATTTACACTCTGCAGAGGCGTACAGCTTTACTCATAAGAAATGATCTGCCACTTTTGCCAGGCCAGTTGACACTCTTCCTTTGGAGTGTCGGCATGGTGATCATGACATAACCGTTACGTTATTTAGACTTAACTTTGCACCAGCCCAATGACGTTAATTCCTTGTTATGGGGAAGAAACATGACAGTGTATCCCTGTCATTAAAGGTGGTAACACAAGCAGTAATTCCCTGTGGTGAAAGCAGTAAATCTCTGCAATAAATGTTTCTTCCCATACCAAGGCGTACATCGTTATATCGATATGCATTTACCCACAACGAAGTGTGGAAGCCCCTCATAAGCAAACCTAAAAAGGATTGCTCATACTATCTCCCGCCTACCAATGTGCAAAGCCAGACCTAAACAACTTACTAGGTTAAGGCTGCCCCATATCAGCACTCGTGGTTGTACTGTTTTCTTGGCTTGAAAACAACCCATAGTTCGGTCCTTAATCTGATACGGGCAATGCTCCCCCCTACACTACGTACAAGTCCAACCCTTGCACACCCGGCTAATGCCAATAATTGTCCGCATCTAAATCATAGTTTTATTTTGGGGTTTACAGTCAAAATACCAATAATTGACATCATGTCATACCCACCATTTAAATTCTCAAGAATTAACCTTGATCATTAACTTCGTTGCTAATGAGCATGGCTAAGCATGATTATTAGTCGTGTATACCCAATTTGACATTATGTAATGTCTACCCCTTTATCTATGGTTAACAAGGTTCACATATTCATACTTATCAAGGAAGTTTCATGATACATCAGGTATATCTACCAATATTCCAACATAGCATTTTTAGGACAAATACGCGCATGGATAATAGTTTTGCAATCATTGAAAGTAAATATTTGAAGTATTAGGACCAATATGATCAAGGGAGTGCTTGCCTTGCTGATTGCAGTCGGGTATAAAGTCCAGATCGTCGGCGAGGTCGTCGTCTGCTAATTCATGTTCGTCAGAATCTACTCGTCGATCATCAAGAATAACATGAAATAAATAGCAAACTAGTATAAGGGAAAAAAGAAGTCAGATAGAAAATCCAACTAAAGACTCACTTATAAAAACAGGAGTGTTCATTAGTAAGATTATAACCCAAGTTAATCTGGTTATACTGTTCCTTTTTGTTCATGTTTACTTTTATTATTTTTGGACTAGATGGTATCAAGTATTTCTTGCTTCATATGCATTATTCATTTTATTTTAATGAATTCTAGATGCTAAAATTGTTTAAAGTAGAAAGATTTGACTTATAGTGATATCATAACACAGTATGTTGTTAATAGGATTCAGATGCAAAGCAATGTATTTAAAGACTTTTGAATTAAACATTTATCACTATATTTCTGGCTGCCATCTTATTGGGCATAACACACTCAGTTATCTACCCCATTTTCATGAACTAATTGCTAGGTGCAATCATGGTCTCAAATGAACACACACACACACACACATATATATACCTATTATACTCTTCATACTAAATCACATCCTATTTGCATAAATCATTATTTGTTCAATATTTTTACCTAGCCTAACATTATTATGCCATTATGCTGAAAAGAAATATGTTTAACAGATTACCAAAAATTCTTTTCTTATTCATTTAGTTGTTATAGCATAGTTACTAATAATATTAAACTTTAATATAAAAGACATCAAACAACTAGTTACCCAAATATTTCTATAGAAATGGGTTCATATCAGAATAAAGATCTTAATAAAATTGGTTCCAACTAATATTAACCTTGTTTGCAAAATTTCCATACTTAGTCTACTTTCATATGTACTATTCCCCTTTGTATTAAAATATTTTTTTGAAGTAGCTTTTCAAAATATTTTTGCATATTCTGGAAGCTCTTGATTTTAGATGAATTTAGAAATTGGATTTATCTCATTTGGATTTCAAATGCGAAGGATATTCAAGTTTGAATTTTTAACCGATTAAAAAATCTAATGAAAATAGCAAAATATGCTTTCGCTGCGCTGAAAGCGTCTTTTGCTTCGCGCCATCAGGTCTCATTCAAACCGAACCCAGATGCTGACATCTCGGGTCCACCTGGCAGTGACTCGGTGCTTGCGCAAAGGTCCCGAATGCAGTCACTGACATCTCGGTCCCGCGACTCAGAGGCACAGAGCATAGCTCGGTGAACTTGGGCTCCCCGGCGGCGAACTAACTCCAGCCAGGAGGAATGGGTAGCACCTACGGCTTCAGCATGCTAATGCGCATCTACGGGACAGCCTAATGACTCTTGGCGATGACCGGAGATGGGTCACCGTCGTGGCCGAGCGGCGGAGGTTACGGCGACTAGCCACGCCGGTGACAAGGGTCACCTCCGGTGGAATGGGTTCTGGTTCTAGCATCTATGGGTTCTGGGGGTTTAATTTTTGCCAAAAGGAAGCTCAGAGGAGAGTCGGATTAGCTCACCACCGATCGTCGGTTTCGGAGAAGAAGGGGGCGTAGTGGCGGCAGAGCTCCGATCAGAATTTCCTGAAAATAACAGAGGAGTTTTGATTCATGTGTGCTGGTGATGCTATAATAGAAAGCAATTGAGGAATGGTTGCTTGTACCACCTTCAATCGATCACGATCCGAAAGCTAGGGTTCTTCGGCTGATTCAAAGAAACGCGAAATTGGTAGTGATCAGTGGAGTATACTGGATGAAACAAGAGGGGTTTTGATGAGCACTCTCTGGCGATCAAGCTGCGGTATTTATAGGCTGAGGGGGATGCTGTAGACAAGCCAACACCTGGTGTGAACTCGACGGGATTTTTCGGCGCTAGAACAGGAGAAGGGATGGGCGGTTTGCGGAAAATCTGGGCGAGGACGATGCGTGGCAGGGTTTGGCAGAGGCGGTTACCTCGGGCGAAGCGCAGGCGCTGCGGTGGCGCGAGCTACAGCCGATGAAAACGGCTCTGGTCACGCGCGAGCACGGCTGCGAGGGAGGAAGAAGAAGGTGGTGGCTGTGGCTGACAGGTGCGACCATACAGCGATTCGGGCCCGCATGGCAGAGAGAGCAAAAGAGAAGTTCGGCTTGAACTGCAAGAGCCCTGATTTGATTCACTGAATCCATTTCCTATCCATTCGGTAAATTAATGAGGAATTTACTGAGTATACCTGAGCTAGTTTAGGATCTACCATAAAAATTTCAGACCTATTTGACACATGAGGAATTTACAATAATTCTGACAGTGCACTGTGCACATATTCATGCATTCAGTTTTATATTTATTAAAGTACTTATATCTCACTCAAAAATTTAGAAACTTTTTTATCAGGTTCCTTATATGAACATTATCCTCCTATAAAATTTTAATCTTTATATTCTTGACAGTTTATTTAATAAAATTCTGACATTGAAGTTTATAGATTTTTAACTATTAAGTTTTTGAATTCTTATAAATATCAAACCTAAAGATCATCTCCTGATATTTTTACTGAATATGACTCTTTCTAGGGAGAATATAATATAAATATGTTCCATCTAAATTATGATCATTTAATTTCTGACATTTTCACTATTGCTAGTCTTGTTTCATTAATTACCTTTCTTTTCATCATTTAATATTTTGTCATAATTTTAAAAATTGTATTTTGAGTTCTGGATAGCTCCAAAAAATTTTACAGTAATTTTTATTATTTTTTGTTTTGCAAATCTTTTCTTATTACTTAAGTAATGGTTGATTGATTAGAAAAAGAATTTTCCTTACAAGCAATAATCAAAAGAAATCAAGGAAACTCATAAAATTCAGAAAAATCCAGGGAAAAACAAATTAAAACTTCTTAAAAATATATCATTTAATTTCTTATTATTACTCATTTTTCAGGATGTTACAGACCTATCCCCCTTACAAAAATCTCGTCCTCGAGATTTGACGAGGTTTTAGAAGAAGTTTGAAAATTCTTTCCTGAGTTGGTCTTCACGTTCCCATGTGGCTTCATCTTCTGAGTGGTTGCTCCATTGAACTTTTAGCATTTTGTGGGACTTGTTTCTGGTATGGCGTTCTGTTTCTTCAAGAATGCGGATTGGGTGCTCCCGATAGGATAGATCAGGTTGAAGATCAATATTTTTTAGATTGGTGAGTTCAATAGGAACGCGAAGGCACTTTTTAAGTTGGGACACATGAAAACATCATGCACTTCAGAAAATTGGGGTGGCAGTTCCAATTTGTAAGCCATCTCGCCCATTTTCTCAAGAATTTGATATGGACCAATATATCGGGGAGCTAGTTTTCCACGGACATGAAAATGACGGACTCCGCGGAGCGGTGAGACTTTTAAGTAGACATGATCACCGACTTCAAAGTTGAGTTCACGTCGACGATTGTCGACGTAACTCTTCTAACGAGATTGGGCCTCTTTTAATCGACTTCTGATCATATCCACTTGCTCTTGGGCTTCTTGAATAAGATTTGGTCCAAAGAATTTTCTTTCACCTACTTCAGACCAAAAGAGAGGTGTTCTACACTTTCTTCCATACAGTGCCTCAAATGGCGACATTTGAAGACTGGCTTGGAAACTGTTATTATATGAGAATTCTGCAAAGACCAAATTCTTTTCCCAATTAGTACTATAAGATAATACACAGGCTCTTAACATGTCCTCCAAGATTTGGTTAGTTCTTTCTGTTTGGCCGTCTGTCTGAGGATGGTAAGTCGTACTAAAGTTTAGCTTAGTCCCCAAAAAACTAGGATCCTCGATCAGAGACTATGGTCTTTAGGACACCATGCAGACGAACGATATTTTCCATGTATAGCTCAGCGAGCACTACTATAGAAAAGGTCATCACAGACGGTTCGGAATCGTCATCACAGACAGTTTTTCGAACCGTCTGTAACCATGTGTCAGTGATGTTACGGAACATCACAGACGGTTTATGAACCGTCTGTGATAGAACATATCACAGACGGTTTCAAACTAAAACCGTCTGTGATATGCAAACATCACAGACGATTTTTACTAAGAACCGTTTGTGATAATAACTATCACAGACGGTTTTTTACTATGAACCGCCTGTGATGTTACTTTTGGAAACAAAAAAAATATCATGACGTACAGATAATATTTCTGTGATCCCACTGCTCTGTGCTAGTTCAGGCATAATGGAAGAGCTACTGGATGTGAGATATCCCATATCCCTGCTCTAAAGAACTTGAAAACGCAAAATCGACGGAAAAAAAACTTCGGAGGCCGTTTTGAGGCCCTAAACGACGTTTTTGCGAGATCGATATTTTTTCGGAGCCTTGCGTGTACTTCTGATGTAGCCCCCTGACTTCATCTTATGGATTTTCAAATTGAAGTTTTCGTTAGCTTTAAAACAAGCACAAGAACGTCGCGATCGGAGCTCGTATGCAAAAGTTATGGCCGTTTTACCGAATGGTGCACAGATCGAAAACGAAAACGCCACGACATCAACAACGCAAAAGAGAAGAGAAGTGGGAAAGGAAGAGGAAGAGGAGATGATGAGTTATGACATTTTAGTTGAACGATTTGAACACCACACTTACCAAACATTCGAAGAGGAGAGGAAGAGGAAGTGAGAAGTGAGAAGAGAGAAGAGAAGAGAAGAGAAGAGAAGAGAAGAGGAGAGCAGGAGAAGTGAAAAGAAAGCAGTAGGAGAAGGACCGCGGGCTGGCATTTTAAAGGAAGTCGAAAAAGAGACGAGCGGGAAGTTCAAATTTGGTGAGAGTGCGAAAGTTGAAATATTATCACAGACGGTTCTGTCTGGATAAACCGTCTGTGATGTGGTTTATCACAGACGGTTATTATAACGAACCGTCTGTGATAAGTCGCTGACGGTTTTATTATAAAACCGTCTATGATAATACATGATATCACAGACGGTTTTAGTTAAAAACCATCTGTGATATTGATGTATATCACTAGCGGTTTTTGAAGAGTATCGTCTGTGATAATGTCACTGACGGTTGCAATATAGAACCGTCAGTGATGTTCATCGTCACAGACGGTTTTGAGAAACCGTTTGTGATGAGGCGTCTAATATAAGCCTTTCTGTAGTAGTGGAGCTTATCTCCAGAATGAGTGGTCTTGACCGGAACAAAGTGGGCCACCTTGGTTAATCGATCTATGATCACCCAAATAGAATCATGCCCTTTTCTGGTTCTGGGCAGACCAGTGATGAAATCCATACTCATATCATCCCATTTCCATTCAGGAACCTTTAAGGGCTGAAGGAGTCCAGCAGGACGTTGATGCTCGGCTTTGACTCGTTGGCATACGTCGCAAATTGCTACATATGCTGCGATATCCTTTTTCATGCCAGGCCACCAATATTCCTGTCGGAGGTCTTGATACATTTTTGTACACCCGGGATGGATTGAGAGAGGCGATTGATGAGCTTTTTCTAAGATCAGATTCTTAAGCTCAGGATCATTGGGGATATAAATTTGTTTCTTATGCATAAGGAAGTCGTCAGAACCTTCAAAGAACTCAGATTCAATGCCTTGCTTTAATTCTTTTCGGATCTTGATGATGGCTTCATCAACAAGTTGGGCAACTTTAATTTGGAATTTCAAGGTTGGTTGCACTTCTAGTGCGGTCAAGAATCCTTTTTCAATAATCCCTAAATTAAGTTTCTGAAATTCATCTTGCAGCTCAGATTGATCAGTGTAAGCTGAGATGGAAATGCAGTGGAGCTTTCAACTAAGGGCGTGGACTACAACTTTAGCTTTACCTGGGTGGTAATTTATGCTAAGATCATAGTCCTTGATCAGCTCCAACCATCTTCTTTGTCTAAGGTTCAAATCCGATTGAGTGAAGAAGTATTTCAGGCTCTTATGATCGGTGTATACGTTGCATCGATTACCAATGAGGTAATGACGCCAAATTTTTAGAGCATGAACCACAGCTGCTAGTTCCAAATCATGGGTAGGATAATTTTGTTCATGGGGACGAAGCTGTTGAGAAGCATATGCAACAGCTCTGGATTCTTGCATCAACACGCATCCCAGACCGTGTCGTGATGCACCACAAAAGACGTCAAAATTTTTATTGACATCCGGCAATGCGAGGACAGGTGTTGTAGTGAGTCTTTTCTTCAACTCTTGAAAACTTGATTCACATTCGGGTGTCCATTCAAACTCCTTTTCTTTCTTTAATAGCTGAGTCATTGGTTTGGCGATTTTGAAGAAGTGTTTGATAAAGCGGCGATAATATCCCGCTAAAAAAAAAACTTCCCAAGCTTGCACCGCTTGAATTTTACTGGGGTCAACAGAAATTCCTCCTGCTGAAAGGATATGCCCAAGAAATGCAATCTCTTTCAGCCAAAAATCACATTTTTCAAATTTGGCATCCATGAACGATAGTATGCAGCGAATCCTCGAGCAGATCATCCATGAACGACAGTATGCAGCGAATCCTCGAGCAGATCATCCATGAACGGCTGGAAGCCATGGACTACAGCGACGACACCGCCGGCCACAGGGACTTCCTCCACGTCCTGCTAAAGCTCCAGAAGGAGGACGACACGATCACCTATCGCGACATCCTCGTCCTGCTGATTGACATGTTTGGGTTCGGTATCCAGGAGCACATTGATCTTGGCATCAAGTGCAAGTCTCGTGTCGGGATCCAGCACAGGGTGACCAAGTAAGATGCCGGCTGCAAGATGAGAGCAAATGCCAAGCCAGCAAGGGAAACGACGCCGTGTGTGGTCGGAGTCGGCGTGTTCTAGCGCGACAGCTGCGATTGCGGGTTTTGCGGCAGCGCGTACAAGCACTGCAGCTTCGGGTGCGCGGTGGCGTTCGGGCGGGAGCGTGTGTGCATATTAGCTGGTTGTGTTTGTAGATGGTATTGGTGGTCATCTGTGTTTCAAAAAGGATGCCAAGGGAAGGAAGGAGTATGTCTCCGTCCAGCAAGCGACTCTACCATCTTCGTGTGGATCAAACGGATTGAGGAGATGGCGGCGTACGAGAAATCTATCGACAAGGGGCAGGCATCTGCTGACCATCGGCACCGAGGGGTTCTACGGCCCGACGAGTCCACCCAACAAGCTGAGTCTAGTTCATCATGAGTTGAGTTCGAGACATTTAGGAAATATGTTCTCCGTCCTAAGTTGAGCTCGTGGGAGATGTGTCCCGAGACGTTTGAGGAGATGCATTCACCGTCCATAGTCTAGTCCGCCAGAGTTGAGATCGTCGAAGATGAGTCTGGGATGTTAAGGAGATGTGTTCCCCATCCTGTGTTGAGTATGAGTTGGGCAAATCATAGTTGAGACCGACTATCTCAACAAGTTAGAGTTGTGTTACAGGATCAAGAGGATAATTGATAGAGATAATCTTGTAATTAGAAAAGTTTATTTTAGGATCCGAGTCAGCCGTGGAGTCCGATCACTGTGCGATTCAGTTTGATGTTCAGCTATATAAGCAGAACCTGTTTAGATTGTAAGAATAACAGAGAATTGGAGCAACGTAATACCTAAAAGAGTACTTGGCTCATTGGTTTGTCCCGTTGCTGTGAATTGAGAGATCAGATGTTCGAGTCTTCCTGCTCTGCAGATTTTTAGTTGATTTTTTGTTCTTTTTTGTGTTCCAACATATTTTGAGTGCTAGTTAAACAACCTTCCCTTGATGCGGCTGCATGCGAATGTCTTGGTCCGATAAAACTAATGCTGAGGTCATAGGGCTGCTAATTAACTAATCCCACCAAATTGATTACACTTATTGGAGTAGTTAATTTCTGTTTCTGAATAGATATTATTTTTGTTTCTTATACTTTAACTAAGTTACATTTACAACGACCATATTACCTCTCTTTGTTATATCTTTAAATATTATATTTTACTTTAATCTATGATAGTAAATAACATCAGAAATAGCTAAAAAGGAGAGGTATATATAAAAGAAAATAGTAAAAAATCATATCAAAATTGTTGAATGATATGTATTTAAGAATATAGTTTGAAAGCTAGAATAACATCTATCGATGAATGAATGAATGAAGTAATCTAACTAGCTAAGGGTGGGAGAGGCTTAGAACAAGTACTACTAGTACCAGTACAAAATATTCCTATGGTCTCAGTTTACTTTGTGAAGCCAGGGTCACGTGACGACATCTCCCTCTCACGTGAGCCTCCGGGAATCTTGCTTGCGTCCATCCATGCACATTTCATTCTTCTTCTACTCTGCTTCTTCTCCTCCCAAGATAGGATTGTCAGGTTTTTTTTACTACTCCAGTAGTAATAGTAGTGGTAACTTCTTCTTGTACCAAATCCCAAGGCTTTGACCTTTTTCATCTCGTCAATCACTGGGGCATCATTGCCCAATTATTTTTACCCGTCCGTGCGTGCGTGCGTGTCGCTGATCCACACGTGGCAGCATCTTAGTGGTACGTCCAGGTACGGTTTTGGAAGCTGCTACACGGTTGGCTGTCTTCTCTCCCTTGCACTGCTTCATGCGTGCGTCCGTGGACCGTGATATCGTCCTCTCATTGCGGGAGCATTCTGCCGCTGCAAAGGACTACTCCATCCTTTTAAGCTTCTATGAGTATATTTTGAATAGTCTTACGTGTCAATATAAGATGTATTTTGTATTTTAATATAAAATTAATGTGTTGTTCCCTCTATACCTCTAATAAATATCCAACTTTACTTTATATTTTCTATATGCATATATTCGATATTATGCTTAGAGATAATAATTAGGGACAATCTAGCCATTATCAATATTTTCTGGGTCTATATAACAAGAAAATATGCTATATAAATTTGGACAGAGAGAGTACTATATAATCCCTCTTTTCCTCCACAGATATTATTCTTGGTTCTTACACATTCATCAATGCACATCCACAAAAGATTACATTACCCTCCTTGATTAGATCATTTATTATTTTTTAATGGTGTGTTACTCTGGTCTATAATAGTAAATGACTTTAAAAATAGTTAAGGGAGAGGGTATATAAGGAAAATGTTGTGGTTAAGTATTAAACAGTAAAAAAAATTAGTTTGGGTGTATAAAACCTTCTCCTCTTTATTATGCTGACGTGAGGGCTATTTATAGCCGCTTTACATGGTTTTTGCGCATTTCCTATTAAGCCCTTGACGGATATTATTACTCTAGGGGATACAATGGTATTTTCCTCTTCTATTCACGCGTCATCAGTTGGTGGACCTAGCTGGTGACATTGGTCTTGTCTTAGTGGCAGGACGTGGGCTTTCGTGAACCAAAGACTTGAGTGACCTCCATAGCGTTTTTCCTGGAAATAAGTAAAGTGAATCCCCATCTCAATGTTTTTAGGTTTTTCTGAGCTATTTTTGAGGTAGCTGCGATTGAAAGACTATTTGGTGAAAGGAGATCATGAATTTAGAAGTGTGATTGTAGATCCTTTTGTTCTAGGTGATCTAAGGTTAGTAATTGATTATAATTGCATTATATTCAAAATCTAGCTTACTAAAGAGGGAATTTAAGATGATTTAGATCTAGCTTGGTGTAGATCCATTTGTTCTTTATGATCTAAAGTAGTAATTAGTTCTACATGCATTATACTCAAGATTTAGCTAGCTAGGTAAAAAGAGAATTGAAGATACTAAGGTGATGTAAGGTTAGTAATTGGTTCTATTTACATTATATTCAAGATCTAGCTTAGCAAAGAGGGGATTGAAGATGGTTTAGATCTAGCTTAGTGTAGATCCATTTGTTCTTTGTGATCTAAAGTAGTAATTGATTCTAATTGCATTATACTCAAGATACTACTACAAAAAGGCTTACATTAGACGCCTCATCACAGACGGTTTTGAAAAATCGTCTGTATTATATATAATCACAGACGGATTTTGTAAAACTGTCTGTGATAATTGAATACCACACACGTTTTTTGAAAAAAAAACACCGTCTGTGATGTGAATGGGAGTCATCACTACAAGTTTTTAAATAGAAGCATGCGTGATATTAGATTATCACGCATTTATTTTTAATAGAACCGCTCGTGATAAGACTCCACTACTACGTAAAAGCTTATCACGCAGACGGTTCGAACCGTCATCACGCACGGTTTTGAACCGCTTGTAACCATATGTCGATGATGTTACAACATATCACAGACGGTTTTTAAACCGTCTGTGATAGAATATATCACAGACGGTTTTAAACTAAAATCGTCTGTGATGTTATAACATCACAGACGGTTTTTGTTTGAAACCGTCTGTTACATCATTACATCACAGACGGTTTTAGTTTTAAACCTTCTGTTACATCTTTATATCACAGACCGGTTTTAATTAAAAATCGTCTGTGATAAGACTTCCAATGACAACTATTTTTCTATTTATTGGCTAGCCTCAGGAAATGCTAGTCACGCCCTCTGAAAAAAGTAGATTACAGAATAACTAAACTCATGTTACAAAAACATTACAACCATTTCAGATTACAGGCATTACATACAATTCATCAATCAACTCAGATTACATCACAACGCGAAGCATATTACATATAGATTAATATTGCACGGCGCATCTCTTTCAGAAATGAACTCAGATATATTAACCAAATGTAACTCAATAGCATTAACCAATTAATAGAATACACAACTACAATTTACAAATCCACAACACAAGTTTGACAATTAACCCAAATGGTAATTCAGAAAAAATAAGCTCAAGTTATAAGGCAGCGTGGAACTCGCCTTTTTTGTTTAAGACTTGACTGAGCAAGAAGGTACAAAGCTGTCCTCGAATTCGCTCCAGATTAGCCTCTTCCAACGCAGTTGTTACCCAATTGGGCGTTTTCTTAGTGACAAGGAGTTCCATGTTGTGGCAAACGTAAAATCCATAATGGTTATTTCCCTTTCCCTGCTGGTGGCACTGCAAATATAGATTTGGTTAGTTCCAGAATCATTATTACATAGTTTACATAGGATTATTGTGTACAACGGATACCGAAAACTTAAAATCGTGATTCAGCTTCGCCCTGTCCTTGCCAGAAGGCCCTCCATAAGCTTTGTACACTTTGAACGCGCTACGTGATTGCAAGAGGTTAGCCTCAGCTATTCCAGGAGAAACATACACGTTGAACAACCTACATGACCATGTTATCTTTGGAGGAAACGTCATTAATTACTTGGTGATTAATTTTGCGATAGGTTGTAAGTCGTGGCTGCCACTCCGTAAGGAATCAAGGTAAATAACCCGATTCGTCGATGGATGAATTACAATGAGAACCTAGTGAAACCTACACAGGTATGTCGGCATGGTCAATTAACAGAACAGAGTTGCGAGCATAGTGCAAATCAAACTAACACTTACTCTGGGTTGTGGGGTAAAAGTGTGAACTCTTTATCTTTTTGAGCCGCCAAGGCCTCTCCGACGTATTTATCGACAAATCCTAAATCTCTGTCCATTGTTTGCTTGGAGACTATGTGTGGGTCCAGGAAACCCACCGGTTGTTCGTTCTATCTCGCTTACCGGATCATGTATCTAAATATACGAAAGCATTGAGTCATATATATATATATATGACTTTTATCAATATTACACGAATGTAGACTGTGAATGCACACACTTACAATGTCCAGCATCTCAAGAGGGCGGCGTCGAGGGCGTCGAGGTTGAAGACGTCAAAAAGGTCCTTGAAGTCGGCTGTGAAGAATCCCCCCGATGACTCGTTGAATAGATGCTCAGGCTTGAAACTGACCGAGATACTCGTTATGCGGCCTTGCACTGGCTTTTTAGCTTGTTCCATGCACCAATTCTGCAATCTAACGCAAGCAATAGAAAGGTTTTTCATGCGCTCTCTTGTTACAAAAGGCTCTCCTAGCTGGTATACTCGGGCCAGTAGGGCAATTGGATAGTCCAATTTCTTCATGATCTGCTTCGCTTTGCCCTTGACTTTTTTTCTGCCATAAGGAGTCTGCACGGGAGACGAGTGGGCGCCATCCCACAGAATGACCTTTGATGCAGGGGGCACGGGAGCCGATTTGGTGCCCTGCTGAGGTGCAGCATATAACTCAGGCAGTTGGGGAAGCTCCGGTGATGGAGGACGGGCGTCCAGGGAGATGTCAATGCTAGGCCACTGGATAAAAGTGCAAATGGCGTCCCTCCAGTGTCACAATCTCATCGTTTGGGGGCATCGGTAGTGGGACGGTCTTGAAATTATCATTTACACCGTCCACACTAACCTTCGTGAATCCCGGTGCCACAAGGGTGCCATGCACCAGCGCCCCTTCAATAAACGGATACGCGACCCCCGAAGCAGCCGAAATAAGAATGGCACCATGGACAAGTCTCACTTGGAGAGTGCACCGCGTGGCCACCTACATAACGGTACACAATTAGCTACTACGTCCAACAGCTATTTGTATGAAGCATTCAAGACATATATATAAGTACCTTGATGTCATAGACAGGAGATTTCCCATGTTCATCTGTGGGAGTGGCTGACGCACAGCTGCTCTTTTTGGTAGTGGGGCTGATTTGCCCATATACATCTGGGACTTGCGCAGGCTGATTATTGAGCCTTTCCTCGAGGCTTTTTATCTTATTGTTGAATTCTTCTCTTAGTCTTTCCTCAATCCTTTGTACCAGTCGTTCCTCTCGCTTTGCTTTGGTTCTCTTCCTACTCCGATATTTGTCTGAGTTGCCTGGAAATCCTGACTTCTAGGGAACAAAAACCCCAACGCCTCATGTGCGACTAGGGTGTTCGTTGTTTCCCAAGGCTGTGGAGAGTACATCTTTCTCCCTGTTTGGCAAAAAAGTGCCCTCGAAAGATTGTGTACTCAATGCTACCTGCAAGATCCCGAAAAGTTAATTCATTTACAAAATTACGGACTAATTACGTTCAAAATTGGAAGTCCAATATCTTACCAGTCGTTGGCAGACTTCCTCGTCTGTGGGGTTTGTAAAGGAGACGGTGCCGAAAGACGTGGCACTTGACCTTGCTCTCAGCCAGTCTTTGGCGCGTCGGTCAACGATACATGCAAATGGCACACAGGCCTCCTCGTCCTCCCTCTCCCATCGGTCCCTCTTCCCCGTGTACCCAGCGGTGCAACTCTGTGGGGGTGGGTGCTCCTTGCCTGTAGGGCATTGTGGGCTTCACTTTGACGCACGAATTCATTCGTCGTCTTCGCCTCAACAAAATTTTGCCATATGTCCTCAGTAATGAACCCGTACTTAGAGAAGGGAGTCCTGTCCTTATTGACATATTCCTTGACAAGCGTGCTCTTGAAATTCTTTCACGCCTTTCTCACTACTAGCAGTGCATACCATCGCACTAAGCTCACAAAGTCTTCTGGGATATCAAACGAAGACATAATTTCTGTCACCAAGTCGTTGCGGCTCTCATCAGTCAGCGACTTCCAGGATGGACAAGTGATGGGGACCCGCCCGCATGATCGTCCCTGCACAATGTCCTAAATGTATTCACCGCCTTTCTTGGTTCGGTGGGGGGCCCATCCTTTCGATCAACCGCCGTGATGGTATATCGTTCCGTGGTCCTTTTATTTGCTCCTCTTGGACCTCGAGGAGGTTTTCTTTTCGATGACTCATCACATCCTTCAGACGGCGAATGAGGGGACACCATCTTGCAATCTAGGCTGGTTGTCGTGGCTCAACAGGAAAGAAAAGTAAACAAACATGGAAGGCTACCAATTGATGGCTGCTTTTATTTAATGGGTACAAAGGTAGTTCAGAGAAGGTAAGTTCAGAGAAGCAAATTTAAGAGAAGTGAAGAGAATTAATACTGCTTACAAGTGACAACATACAAAACAATTCATGATATTTTAGTTATAAGTTCTCAGAAGAATTAATACTGCTTGCAGTGGTCATTACTGCAATGTTAATCTGAAATGTCAAGCACAAGCAAGAGACCTCAAATGAAGGCAAAGACCACATGCAGGTTCTCATGGAAATCTGCCATTCCAACCAATTAATCTGCTATATTTTTTTGTTCTACTACTTACAATTATACTAAACAACTTGCAAATGAGCTGTGCAACATGTGATTAGGATAGTGACCACTTTATGCCCAATCTCAACAACACCAACACAAAAATGGTTGAGATGCAAAACAGAGCAGTGCTACTACCACTAATGCTTGAGTGAGTTCATCTGCAGCTTGAGCACATCACTAGTAGCTTCAGTTACACTACTGCAGAATTCCAAAAGCTATGAAACTTAAGCCTCAGCATGAATTTAGCATAATCTGGCACCAACAGATCTAACCCTAAATGCCCAAATGTAAAAATTCTCACACACAACCGCACAATCACACAACACTCTGAAATTTAGAATGGGTTCAATATATTTTTTCAGCAAGAGATCTAACCAAACGAATCAGTCCAATATAGATGAAGAGAGGGCCGGGGTTTCGGGAGAGAGGGAAGAGAGGGGAGCCATACCTCGGCTCGGCAACGGGGATGAGGCGGTCGGCGACGCGATGGGGACGAGGCGGGTCCAAGAGGGGGCGGCGTCGGCGATGGGGAGGCGTCGACGAGGGGGCAGAGACGAAGCTAGGGTTTTGAGCGCGTGAGTGGAGAATGAATGATCTGCAAGAGTGGCCTTTTTATAGGTCTCCCATATCACAGACGGTTCTAGTTTAGAACCATCTATTATAAAAACATCACAGATGATTCGTAAATAGAATTGTCTGTGATAGTATTTTACCACAGACGGTTCTATATTAGAACCGTCTGAGATAGTTTTTTTTATCGCAGACGGTTATTATTAGAACCGTCTGTGATATAAAATATACCAGACGGTTCTATTATAGAACCGTTTGTGATGAAGATTGACACAGACCTTCATTGCTAAGGTAAATCCAGAGTTTGGCCTCGTTGACATACAATCGATAGTGGATAATGTATAATGTATACGGAATTGTAGATGAAGCAATATCAGTAAAGGAAAGGGAACTATATTAAATAAATTAGATGCATATATACACAAAGTTGTTTTTAATTTCGAGCATCTCATTACAAACAACTCTATTATCTTCTAGAGTACACTTAAAATCATAACTCCACTTGCTTATTCTTTTGTATAAAAATTAGCCCTTCATGATGATCGACGCGTGTGTAGCTAGCTTCTTCGGGTTGTTCTTCCTGGACTGTGATGCTCTTTCCGATAGGAGGCAACTCTTCGAATTGATTGTATTCTTCCTCGTCTACTACATTCTCTACTCTGACAATCCTCCTTTTTCCCTGAAAAACTACATATCTCTTGTTGGATGGGTCGATTACATAGAATACTTGAATAGCTTGGTTAGCGAGTATGAATGGTTCATCTTGGTATCCGACGCGTGCGAGGTCAACAGTAGTGACACCGTACTTGTCAACCTTCACGTGCTGGGGGTGGACCCAACGACACCGAAATAAGGGGTTCTTGAATAGTACATAGTCGAGCTCCCAAATCTACTCTATGAACCCATAGTAGGAGCTCCTCGTTGACCCAACGGTGTTGAACGCATCTATGCGTACACTGCTGTTCTGTTTTATGCTTTTCATATCCTGATCTCTCATGTAAAATGTGTACCCATTTAAGTCGTATCCTTTCCATGTTTCAACTGTAAATGTTGGCCTTTTTGCCAACCATGTGAGTGTATCACCTGATGAGGTCCCAGTGATGGGTCGCTCCTTCAGCCAACTGTTAAACTGAAGGTTATGCTATCTCGTGATCCAAGACTCTTGCCGCATCAGATTCTCTTGCCGTAGCCAGTGCTTATGCTCGTCGATGTACAGGGACAATACAGCCATGTGTTGCAAAACCGTGAAATGAGCTTGAGCATAGGAAGCCGGATCAGGCGTGATTGCTTTCCTTCCGATGGTCCCGATGCCCTGGAGTCTCTCCTCATGGCGAGATCGAGGCACACCTATTGGTTCGACCTGAGCCATGTAATCGACGCAGAACTCTACGATTTCTTCGGTTGCATAACCTTCGACAATGCTGCCCTCCGACCGAGATCGATTCCGTACGTAGGACTTGAGAATTCCCATATACCTCTCGAATGGGTACATGCTACGTAGGAACACGGGCCCGCATATCTTTATCTCTATCACAAGGTGAACAACGAGATGGACCATGATATCGAAAAACGACAGAGGGAAATACATCTCAAGATTACATAGAGTCATCACCACCTCAGCCTGCAGTGCATCTAGTGCTTCGGGATCGATGACCTTCTGAGCAATTGTATTAAAGAAAAACACAGCCTCGTGATTGTCTCCCGGACCTTGACAGGCAAAATACTTCTAATTGCCACAGGGAGCATTTGTGTCATCAGCACATGACAATCATGAGACTTCATGCCAACTAATTTCAAATCTTGCATCGAAACAAGTCTCTTCATGTTAGAGGAGTAACCGGCCAGAACTTTCACACCATGCAAGCACTGGCACAGTTCAGTTCTCTCGGCCTTAGACAAAGTGTAACAAGCAGTATGTTCGGCCTGCATCTGTTTCTTTCGGTGCTAACTCAGGTCTTATACCCATATCGACCAAGTCAAGGCGTGCATTGATACTATCCTTTGATTTGCCTTTAATATTCAATAAGAGTCAATCAAGATATCACAGACATTCTTCTCCACGTGCATTACGTCGATGTAGTGCCGAACTTCTAGGTGCTCCCAATAAGGTAGGTCCTAAAATATTGATATCTTCTTCCACATGCTCTTCTCACGGGACCTCGATTTACGCCCCTTTCCAAACGTAACATCCAAGTTCTTAACCATATCATGGACATCTATCCCACTTAAAGGCTTTGGAGCTGAACCGTCTTTGTTCGTTCTATCGAATTGTTTTTTCATTTTGCGATATAGGTGATTCCTCCGAAGGAACCTACGGTGATGCATGTAAACGGTTTTGCGCGAGTGATTCAGCCACACACTCTCGGTATTGTCTAAGCAGTGAGTGCAGGCTTTGGTTCCTTTTGTACTCTGGCCTGATAGGTTACCAAGGGCATGGTAATCATTTATGGAGCAGATCAAAAGGCAGTGCAAAGTGAAGTTCTCTCGTTTGTATGCATCCCATACCTGTACCTTGGGAACCCATAGTGTTTTTAGATCTTCCACCAATGGTGCTAGGTACACATTAATATCGTTCCCAGGTTGTTTCGGTCCTTGGATAAGTATAGACAACAAAATGTACTTCCTCTTCATACACAACCAAGGAGGAAGGTTGTAGATACAGAGATTCACGGGCCAAGTGCTATGCCGGCTGCTCATGTTACCGAAAGGATTCATTCCATCTGTACTCAATCCAAACCTTATATTCCTCGGATCCTCACTGAATTCTTCAAACCTCCTATCGATGTTTCTCCATTGGATGGAATCAATAGGGTGCCTTAGCATTCCATCGTTCTTACGCTCCTCCGAGTGCCAACGCAACAGTTTTGCCTCATTTGGGTTCGCAAACAAACGGTTCAAACGAGGAATTATAGGCAGATACCATGCCACCTTAGCAGGAGGTCATTTCATCACCTGGAAGCCCTCGCTTTCATCATCCGAATGACTCTTACGCTTGTACCGGGATGCGTTGCACATAGGACATATGTGCAAGTTCGAGTACTCTTGGCTGTACAGGATACAATCGTTCGGACATGCATGTATTCTTTCTACATCCATTCCCAAGGGACAAAGAACCTTCTTAGCTTTGTAGGTGGTTGTCGGCAACTCGTTTCCCTCGGAAAGCATGTCCGCCAATAAATGTAACAACACTGTGAAACTCTTGTTGGACCAACCGTTGCTTGCTTTCAATTTCAGCAGTTCAATCACGGATGACAACCTTGTGTATTTCGACTTGCAGCCTGGGAACAAAGGTTTCTTCGAGTCCTTCATCATGCCCCGGAATTTACCATATTCTCTATCATCACAGTTCCCTTCTTCCTGTATCTCCTGCTCTTCAGATTATCTTCCTACAACCTATCCTCATCGGAACCACAATCGATATGATCATCCGACATATCATTGACTTCGTCGACCATGTTAATACTACCGCTTCAGATATCCCTGCTCTTCACCGTGGATCGGTCCAACATGTATACCCCTTTGAAACCCCTCATAATCAAGTGTGCTTCGATCTGCGAAAAGTTTCAAACATCTTCGATTCTCACACCAATGCACGGACAAGACATAAATCGCACCTCTTATTAAACATATCCTCTTCTGCAGCTCTTCTAAAAGCGGAGACGCCATTAATGTACTCGGCACTCACACGGTTCTTAGTGTACATCCAGCTTCGGTCCATCTACGCCAAGCATATAGCATTTAGTGTTAAACATTAAAGTACACTAGGTGTCCTTATGCACACATTGCTAAATTATAACCAATTACTACCTTCGAACAAAACAAACAAATGCATCTACAAGCTACATATCTAATTAAACACAATCTTTAAATTAATTCTCTCTTTACCAAACTAGCTACCTAAATCTTATATATATATAATAATGCAGTTAGATTTAACCAATTCCTAACCTTTGATCACAAAGAACTTGCACATGCATGGACCTACAAGCTAGCTAGATCTAAACAATCCTCAAATTTCTCTTCTAAGTAATATCTTGAATATAAAGCAATTAATTAGAATCTAAGTAATTATATACTAATTAACCTGCTTAAATATAGAAAAGAACAGTACAAGGATCTACAAGCTACATCTATATACAATTAATCTCTCTTCAAATTATCTCCTTACCAAGCTAGATCATGAATATAATGCAATTAAAACCCATTACTACCCTTATATAGAAAGAACACATGAATCTACAATCTAAATCTAAAAAATCATCAAATTCCATCCTTACCAAGCTAGATCTTGAACATACTGCAATTAGACACCATTACTAACCTTAGATCACCAAAATCAAATGGATCCTCAATCACCCTTCAAAATCAACGGTCTTCTTTTACCAAATCGCCTCACAGCCGTAGCCAAATGAAAATAGATCCCGAAACCCTAAAATGCACCAAGTGGCTCGGGCCTCTGTATTTTATATTGCTGAGAGATATCACAGATAGTTTTATAAAAAACCCGTCAATGATAAACATAGCATTCCAGACGGTTTTATAATAAAACCGTATGTGATATATGACAGACGGTTTTATTACGAAACCATCTGGGACAATACGTGATATTACAGATGGTTTTATAACACAACCGTCTGTGATATCTTCCCAGACGGTTTTTAACTAAAACCGTCTGTAACATTGATGTATATCACTGATGGTTTTTGTAGAGTATCGTCTGTGATAATGTCACTGACGGTTTCAATATAAAACCGTCAGTGATGTTTATCATCACAGATGGTTTTGAGGAACCGTCTGTGATGAGGCGTCTAATATAAGCCTTTCTGTAGTAGTGTCCCTAAGTATATATATCATTCTAGGTTTTGTGATCGCCGCACTCCTAAGCCTAACGAAATTGAAAACTATTCACCGCCTTCCTAGCCCGTTCAGCCACACTCCTCGTCGTCCTCCTCCATGGCGACCTCCCCATCGGTGTCCTCCCCGTCGGCATCCACCCCCGTAGCTTCCTCCTGGGCCGTCGGCCGTTCGCCTCTTTCCTCGCCCATTCGGCTGCACCCCTCGCATCCTCCACCATGGCGACCTACCCATCGACATCCTCCCCCTCGGCATCCTCCCCACAATGACCTTTGCCCCAACCACCCCTTGGCCTCCCAGCGATTCGTCGAGTTAAGTTATAACTGAAGGACCATGTGGAGGTCCATCCATGTTTGTGATGAGTATTTGACTTTATTTGAGCAAGGTGTGCTCAAGTTTGAGTTTGATTTGGATTGATTTTCAAAATGAAGCAATTTGAGTTGTACCGGCCGTATGGACACGGTAGTGGTGAGTTGCATGGTTTATTGCACATCTTTGTGGGCATTGCTATGTGAGGAGTTTCCTTGTTTTTGATGGTTGCAGGACGACGGTGCTAGGTCATGGTGAGGCGAAGGATGACCGGGACTAGGCGAGGAGCGTCGGAGGTCCAGACGGTTGGGAGATCGCCGGAAGATGATCGGAGACGGAGTCCGGGCAAGTCAAGAAGACAAAGAAAGGAGATGATGCTAGCTAGATGCCGCGTGGATCAATGAGGACCGTCGGATTGAGGTCTAGTTGATAGGTTAGCGGGTCTAGGTAGTATGCTTTGAAAACTGCAAGAAAACCCGGTATGTGTGTGGGTTTTGGGTTAGCCTTGCATGGCTGTGTGTGTGGGTTAATCCTAGCCCTTAGATGAGTGCTCTAGGTTGAGGGACTCATCCAAGGGTGGTAGGTGGCCCAAGAGTAGTATAAATAGGGGTGGAGGGTAGCCTCCTTCCCTTGAAGGTGTTGAGGTTTTGATGCTCATTTGAGCTTTGCCCACATGAATGTGAGGCTTTGTAACCTCCCCTTCCAGAAATGAAAGTTTTATTCATCCACCTCTGAATTTATTTTGCGCATTTACATTATGTCTTTACTTTACGCAATTTAAATTCAGCATTTACTTTCCCGCAATTACATTCCCGCAATTTACTTTCAAGTAATTTGGATTTGCCTCCCCTCCTTCTAAATGCTGCTGTTCTTGGATGTCTTGAGTGTGTTCATATGGTTTTACATCTCTTTTGCACTCTTGGATTGAGTAGAGAACATCTTTTCTTTCAAGTTCCAACTTTGTTCTGAACTTGTTCTTCGCGCAGCAGTCAGTTTTTAATTTTTGTAAAAATCTAGAAAAATCCTTTTTGAGTGATTCTTGTTGGAGGAGGTGCGGGACTCTGATATCCGCTTGCAGAAAAATTTTGGAGTTCACTTGTTGCACCGTTTGGGCGCCATGAGGTGAAAACCGAGCCCCAAACTTTCTGCTCGAAGTTCTTGACCAGACTGTGTTCTTCGATTTTTCCTGTTTTTTCTGTAAGGATTTTTGAGGAGAAATTTGGTGGAGTTCTTCACTACTCTAATTCTCACAGGGATAAAAAGCCTCAAAATTTTGTGAGCTACAGAAACCCACCAACCTCCTGTGCAAATTGAGGACAAGTTCTGGAAATCCTGCTTTTGCTTTTCTGAAAGTGACTTTTGTGATTTGAATTGATGTCCTTTCTAAAAGCAAGAGTTTGAATTGATTCCTCTTTATCTTGGACACTAGACAACCAGGATTGTGACTCAAAAATCCCCACATATTTTATGGTACTTATCCATGCAAGCTTGGGGTACACATGTTGTCTAGTTTTTCGGGTTTGTCACAATTCCTTTTAAACGATCTTGTCGAGGTTTTTTTGTTGGAGTATTTTGGGGGAATTTTTATTTGCGACCATTCACCCCCCCCTCTGTTCGCCATCTCGGTCCTTCAATTGGTATCAGAGCCGGTTTTGCTCTTCCATAGATCTTGACCGGTCTCAAGAGCCATGGCGACGGACAAATATTCCACCAAGCCTCCAATCTTTAATGGAGTTGATTTTCCTTTTTGGAAGTCCCGGATGGAGTCATACATCATCGCCTGGGCTACCGATATGGCGTAGGTGAAACTCCGTATGAGGTTCCTGGCGATGAAAATGTCACGCCATCAATATGGTTGACGTTGAGGCGAATGCTAAGGCAAGGAACATTCTCATACTGTGGTCTTAGCCGTGGTGAGTATGATAGATTTTCACCTTCGCTCCGCCACGAGATCCGGGTAACCTCGATGCTTACCATGAGGGCTCTACTCAAATCAAGACGTGAGGCAGATTCAAGCGCGAGTACAACAAGTTTGATCAACGCTACCGGTGAGAGTCTCGACGAGTGTTTTGGTCGGTTTACAAAGATTTTGAGCGACCTCCGAGCGCTTGGTTGCATATACCCGACTCGGACAATGCTCGGCATTTCTTGACCGCACTCGACCTTCGGGTTTGGGAGATGAAGGTGACCACTATCAAGGACACCACCGACTTATCGACTCGACTCTTGACGGGCTTTATTCCGCCTCAAGACTCATGAGATCGATGTCGCCTCTCGGAAGACGAAATCTCGATCGATGGCTTTGGTCACCGATCCCATTGGATCTTCTTCTTCGATCCTTCTATTGGTTTCTCTCTTCCGCCTTTGCGAGCTAAGCGATGACCAACTGGAAAAATTTCGGAAAATGAGCTTGCTCTTCTCGCCGCAAGTTTTCTCATGCATACAAGAGGGTGAGAGAGAGGAAGAGAGGTGGCATGATCACCGCTTGAGTGTGGTGGCCCCAACCACATTCGGCGAACTGTCCCAAGCCGAGAAGGGCAAGAATGACGTTGGCGGTTCGGGCAAGAACGACTACACCGACAAGAACCGCAACAAGAAGCCTCCGGTTCGTGAACCGCGCACGACGAGAGAAGTACCGCAACTTCTCCAAGAACAAGAAGCTCTTCCACCGCGTCCTTGCCGCGCTTGACGACATCAACCTCTCCGACACGGAGACATGGAGCGACGAGGCGAGGATGATCCGCAAGAGAAGAAAGGCGGCGACGACTTCTCCGGCATGTGCTTCATGGCCGACACCAACGACATCGGCGACTCAGCTCTCAAATGACTCGGACGAGGTACCCTCCTATGACCAGCTCAACGAAGCTTTACGCAAATTAGGAAAATTTCATGCTAGAGCTAGAACTAGGTGTACGGAGCTTGAGAAGGAAGTAGGTACCTTGACTCGGAGTTAGCTTCACTTAGATCTTCTCCTCCCGAGTCACCGATGATTGCTCTTTGTGTGATGCTATTCTTGTGGAGTTGGAGAACCTAAGGACCATACATGATAGTGTGCTTGTTGAACTTGATGGTCTTAGGTTGAAGAATGCTAGCACTAGTTCTCGTTGATGCTATTCTGTTGAGGCTAGTTTTCTTCATGCTCACTCCACTCCATCATGCTCTAATTGCCCTAAATTGCTTGCCAAATTGATGCCATGAGCGAACACCTTAGGAAGCTTTCGCTAGAAACAATGAACTTGAATCACATGCTTCTAAGGACCCAATACCATGTGAGGGTCAGAAGCAATTAAAACTTGACAATGAAACCACAGAATGTCAAGTGTGCTAAACTTGCTAAGGACTTACTAGATAAGTCACAAAAATATTGCTTATGTATGTATCGAGATTGTGGGGACTTGGATAAAATCCATGTCGAGCTTAGGAAGAAATTAGAAGACCAAGCCCATAGAATTAGAGATGCTCCTTGCGTTTCTTGTGAGGCCCTCAAGATTGAGGCAGCCGTCTTTGAGGAGAAAATGCACGTCTTTGAGAGAGCTCATCTTTCCGGTTCTTCTTCCTCTCCTTCCCCTGTTCTTCTTGTGCTTCTTTCTTCCGAGATTGCCAAGATCTTATGAGCACTCTCGAGAAGTTTGTTGGAGGCAAGAAGAAGCTAATCTTATTCTAGACCAATCCAAGATTAGTAGATTCAATCAAGGTCTAGGATTTGATCCCTTGAGCACGCCGGCGCATCCTCCCACCATTGTGCGCGGCTCCAAGAGTGGTGAGATTGTGGTAGCTCCCAGTGAGTACCACCGTGTTTAGGTCTCACTGGGTTGTCCATAGGACTTCCGACCGAAAGGGTGTTACTCCTATTGCTTCGCCTCTAGCAAGGCGGTACACATGCACCTTCCGTAAGAAGGATGGTCACCTAGTAGATTTACGCTTGAGCGTGCCAAGATCACTCGGCGTGAGCGTGTTGTCGCTCTTAGGGTATTCGTGGTCATCCCGCACTTTGAGTGCTCCTAAGACACACACGCTTCTAGACAAAGTTAGAGAGTCGCCTGTTTTTGGCGCGCGCCCGTGACTTGGTTTTCATGCTAGTTCTTCGAGTTTTAGTCCCGGAGCTGTTCAGAGTCGGTCTTTCCGCCGTCCTCTTGATATTCCTTGTTTTTCCCATCGAGGTAGATATCGGCGCGTGAGGTGTTTTTGGTAGGAGATCCAGCAGCCTTCTTTGGGATGGTCCGGCTTTTACACCACGGCGTACAACCCGCTTTGACTCTAGATTATCTACCGAGTTGCTCCCGATCGTGTGAGAGTTGAGCGTCAGAGAGACACTCGAGTCCGCCTTCTTCGTGGTCGGTACTGAGGTGTCGTATGGTTCAAGATTGGGTTCCTAAGTCTTCACTCTATCCCAAGATCGAGTCATCTTTCTCTCTTGTGTCTTGATCAGTTCGCTCGGATGGGGAAGGGCGATGTTTGGATTGTTGACTCATTTGTTCTCGCCATATGACCGAGATTCTCGTTGGTTCTCTTCCTAGTCCGAGCCCCGGTGATGAGTTAATCACTTTTGGGGATGCATCTTGAGTAGAGTCATTGCTAAAGGTACCATCCGCATTAACCAAAATTTCATTCTTAAAGATGTTGCCTTAGTAAGCAAGCTGCAATACAATCGCTCTCTGTTTCTCATCTTATCGATGACTCTTTCGAGGTAAGCTTCAAGAGTAATGCCCAGAGAATCCTTGATTCATCGGAGGGTTAGTTTATGGATTTCTAGATTTGGGAGAGTCTTTCGTGCTGATTTTTCCGCTTCTTCCGAGACTCTCTTCGATGTTTGATTGCTTCGAGTCCCGTGATTTCTCCTTCCGCATAGGAGACTTGGTCACATTGGTTTTGATCATTTGACCCGAGTTAGCGCCACGATCTCATTCGGGTTTGCCCAAACTCAAGATGGTCAAAGACTTAGTTTGCTCTCCTTGCCGACATGGCAAGATGGTTATCGCTTCTCATCCTCCAATCCCGTAGTAATGACCGATGCACCAGACAGCTTTTACATATGGACACCGTTGGTCCAAATAGAGTGCAACGTGAAGGAAGTGGTATGTTCTTGTCATCGTTGATGATTTTTCTAGATACTCTTGGGTATTCTTCATGGCCTCAAGGATAAGACTTTTTCTCACTTGGGGGTTTGGTCAAGAGGTTGTCTATTGAGCTCCTGGGTGCATTACGAGCTATACGCAGTGATAATGGCACTGAGTTCAAGAATTCCTACTTTGAGAGTTTTTGTGTGGAGTCTGGTTTAGAGCATCGCTTTCTCTTCTCCTCGCCTCAGTGAGAATGGCGTAGTGGAAAGGAAGAACAGGACCTTGGTTGAGATGGCCAGACGATGCTAGACGAGTACAAGACTCTAGGAAGTTTTGGGCTGAGGCTATAGCTCTTGCTTGCCATGTTTCTAATCGTGTGTTTTGAGAGCACATTTGCATCGCACTTCTTATGAGTTGAGGTATGGGCGAAAGCCCAGTGTGTCTCATTTTCGCGTTTTGGTTGCAAGTGTTTTATCTTGAAGTCCGTAACCTAGATAAGTTTGAGTCTCGCTCTTACGATGGTATCTTTTAGGTTACTCGACTTCTTCTCGTAGCTATAGGGTCCAGAGTGTTGATGCGCATAGGATCATAGAGATCCGTGATGTGACCTTTGATGAGGCTAGCCGGGAGCTAGACCTCGATGTTTGTGCTCTTCTTATCCCTCCGAGACCATCTTTGTAGAAGATGAGGATGATGGAGATGATGGTGTTCCACCGATCCAGCCTCTATACCGAGGTGCCTCCTGCTTCCATTTCTCGCACCTCGGGAGACCACCTCTGCCTTCCGACTCTCCTTCAATGAGTGGCTCTGCTCCTACCTCTTACGTGCATGAGGTAGAGGCCACTTCGCTTCGGTCCTCCCGTCATATTCAGCGTTCTCATCCACCGATCAAATCATCGGCGATCCGCTTGAGCGGTCACTCGCTCAAAATCGTTTGTCCAGCCGCCTCCACTCGCCTTTGTTGCCTCCTTTGAGCCGAAGGATGTTTCTCATGCATTATCCGATGAATCGTGGATTAATGCTATGCATGAGGAACTTGAGAACTTTGAGAGGAACAAGGTATGGCAGCTTGTCGAGCCCCATCCGGTCATAATGTCATTGGGACCAAGTGGGTGTTCAAAACAAGCAGAGTGAGGATGGGGTTGTCATTCGCAACAAGGCTAGGCTAGTTGCAGGGCTTTTCTCGGGTTGAGGGTCTTGACTTTGAGGAGACCTTTGCCCTGTAGCTAGACTAGAGGCTATTAGGATCCTGCTTGCATTCTCTCGCATCCCGGGCTTCAAGCTCTATCAAATGGATGTCAAGAGTGCATTCCTCAATGGCTATATTAAGGAAGAGGTTTATGTCAAACAACCTCCGTGATTCGAGAATCCCAAGTTTCGAGTCATGTATACAAGCTCTCCAAAGCTTTGTATGGACTCAAGCAGCCCCTGAGCATGGTATGAGAGGCTCAAGTCTTATCTTCTCACCATGACTTCAAAATGGGCATAGTAGACAAAACTCGCTCATCGACACCATGAGTCTCATTTTCTTCTTGTCCGATTTATGTGGACGATATCATTTTGGTGGCTCGTCTCATTCGCTTGTGTCTCGGTTTTACGAGGTGATGAGCACAGAGTTTGAGATGAGTATGATGGGCGAGTTGAGCTACTTTCTTGGCTTCCAAATCAAGCGGACTCGGAGGGCACTTTCTTGCATCAAGGCAAATATACCCGTGACCTCCGAGGCGCTTCGACATGTCCGATGGGAAGCCGGTGATGACTCCTATTGCCACCATCGCTGTCCTCGAGCCCGATGAGGATGGTGAGCCTGCTGATCAAAAGGAGTTTGAGCATGATCGGCTCCTCTTGTATCTCACCGCTTGAGGCCGGACATACATTTTGCTTGTGTCCGCATGCGCTCGATTTCAAGCTTCTCCTCGCGCCTCTCACCGCCAAAGCGGTCAAGCGCATCTTCGTGTACCTTCGTGCTACCACCGATTATGGTATTTGGTACTCTTCGCCTTCTTGTCTATCTCTTAGAGCCTTTTCGATGCCGACTTTGTTTGTCAGAGGATAGATAGGAAGAGCACTTCGCACTTGCCAATTCATTGGCACTTCTCTTGTTTCTTGGTCATCTAGGAAGCAATCGGAGTTGCACACCATCCACGAGGCCGAGTATGTTGTCGCAGCCGATTCTTTGTCAGAGCAGTGCTCTGATGAGATCGACCTTACGGGACTATGGGTTAGAGATAGAGAGTGTGCCACTTTTCTCGTGACAACACTTCAGCTATTTGCATTGCTAAAAACCCAAGCAACATTCCCGGACCAAGCACATTGATATTAGATATCACTTCCTTAGAGACCATGTGGAGAAGGGAGATATCGCGCTTCAGCTCGTAGAGAGTGACCTTCAGTTAGCCGATATTTTTACCAAGCCTTTGGATAGCTCCAGTTTGTTGCCTTGAGGAGTGAGCTTGAGTCGTGAGCCCTTACGGCCTTTCGTGAGGGGAGCTGGTTTGTATATTATGTATTATATGTTTTCTTCCAGCTTTTCTTTTCTTTGTGTTTCTTCTGGGTGACTTTGGGCTTGTTTTCTTGAGTTGAGTTCACTCACTTAGACTTCTGGCATGCCTCGCATGGACCTCTTATCTTGTGCTTTAGGTTGCTATCATGCATCATTAGCTGTTCTCTCTTCTCTCTAGGTTGAGTTCCCTCACGCCTTATAAGTCTAGCGGTATTGGGCCTCCTGGTAGACAGGTCTGTGTGCACTCCTTAGTTGGGATCTAGAGTCAGCTTCCCTATGTCAGTCACTGGGGAAGATAAGAGTGAGTCTGAGCCGTAGTGAGTCTCTTCTATCTTATCTATACTCAATAGCCATCCAGTTTTGCAGTTTCTCGACTTCTCCTCATTCTGTTTTTCTGGTTATTATTGAGTTCATTCGGTTTTTCTTTATGCCTAATCTTGATAATAACTCAACTTTAACCAGATTTGAGCTTAAAATTGATTCATTTGTTGAGGGGGAGTTTGGGAATCTGTTCGTGCATTGCATATAGACTGCATTTCCTGTTTAATGAGCTTTGTCTATTATGCAATTGATTTCTTCTTCATGCTATACACCATGCTACATCATTTGAAGAAAATCACTAGCTTAGGTATGTCCAAGTTCATTTAACTTGCTAAGCTTAAAAATGAAATAAGCCTTAAATGAAAAACTTGATGAAACTTGTTGCTTTTACTTGCTAGGTTTCTTCTCTAGAGGTTTGTGCCATAATTTGAGAAATTTAGGAGTTCTCTAGAGTCCCTATAGCAACTTGGGTGAAACTAGTTTGATCCATGCAGAGTCCTTCAATTGCTCATGAATCGTTGTGCTAAAAATGAAAATTAAACAAAATTGACTCTTCTTGTGCACATACGACTCAACACCTTGTATTCACAAGACCGCTTCCCATTGCACTTGGGATGAACTTGGAATACATCGTGTTTGACCTAGACCATCCTCTTAAGAGCTCATCTTGAGATGGTCGATACGGCTTGAGTCAATTGGTTGTCAAAAGAAAATGCAAATAAATTAAAAACAAAGACATATGTGGGTAAAGAATGCAAATAATGTCAAACATTTGCACCCGCTATGTCTTGTATGATGATAAATCAAAATTTGCATTAAGTGATAAATGACCCGAAGGACCTTGTATGCTCTTCTAGATTCCCCAACGTGTTGAGTAGGTTGAACTCTAGGTTTTCCTTTTGATCCTTAGAGTGGCTATTCTTCTATTTTTGAAACTAAAGCTAAGTGTTGCACTTGTCAAATCTTGCTAAAATGAAATATTCAAAACTAAGCTCGTATTTGCACTTGGACATGTCTTAGTTTAGTCATCTTCTGAAATTGACAAGCTTGGTGTAATATCCTTCCATTTTGATCAATTGGATAATCCTCAAAGCTTTTTCGATTGCATTTCATGCATACATAAAAAAAATTGATGCCTATATTGCCAAAAGGGGGAGATAACGTAGAAAAGGCATCACTAAAAAGATAAAAATGTGAATGTGAATGCTTATTTGGTTATTATGATCTTTGTAAAACCTTGCTACTACTTCTGTTGGATCATAATCTCATAATCACATTTGACATGTTTAGTTGGATTTTAGAGTTTTTGTTGAAAACTTGCTCTTTGTTAAATTTAACTCTAAAATCTAAATTCCTCTTCGTCAACTTGGTCATGGTTTAATTTAATTTCTATCTTTGGACCAAGTTTGACTTTGCAACTAAAAATTGCTTTCTTCTTCATTTTCTTCAAACTCAAATTTATGCCTTTTGCGTGGTTTGTCAATATACTTATCAAGGAGGAGATTGAAGGACCATGTGGAGGTCCATCCATGTTTGTGATGAGTATTTGACTTTATTTGAGCAAGGTGTGCTCAAGTTTGAGTTTGATTTGGATTGATTTTCAAAATGAAGCAATTTGAGTTGTACCGGCCGTATGGACACGGTAGTGGTGAGTTGCATGGTTTATTGCACATCTTTGTGGGCATTGCTATGTGAGGAGTTTCCTTGTTTTTGATGGTTGCAGGACGACGGTGCTAGGTCATGGTGAGGCGAAGGATGACCGGGACTAGGCGAGGAGCGTCGGAGGTCCAGACGGTTGGGAGATCGCCGGAAGATTATCGGAGACGGAGTCCGGCAAGTCAAGAAGACAAGGAAAGGAGATGATGCTAGCTAGATGCGCGTGGATCAATGAGGACCGTCGGATTGAGGTCTAGTTGATAGGTTAGCGGGTCTAGGTAGTATGCTTTGAAAACTGCAAGAAAACCCGGTATGTGTGTGGGTTTTGGGTTAGCCCTTGCATGGCTGTGTGTGTGGGTTAATCCTAGCCCTTAGATGAGTGCTCTAGGGTTGAGGACTCATCCAAGGGTGGTAGGTGGCCCAAGAGTAGTATAAATAGGGGTGGAGGGTAGCCTCCTTCCCTTGAAGGTGTTGAGGTTTTGATGCTCATTTGAGCTTTGCCCACATGAATGTGAGGCTTTGTAACCTCCCTTCCAGAAATGAAAGTTTTATTCATCCACCTCTGAATTTATTTTATGCATTTACATTATGTCTTTACTTTACGCAATTTAAATTCAGCATTTACTTTCCCGCAATTACATTCCCGCAATTTACTTTCAAGTAATTTGGATTTGCCTCCCCTCCTTCTAAATGCTGCTGTTCTTGGATGTCTTGAGTGTGTTCATATGGTTTTACATCTCTTTTGCACTCTTGGATTGAGTAGAGAACATCTTTTCTTTCAAGTTCCAACTTTGTTCTGAACTTGTTCTTCGTGCAGCAGTCAGTGTTTAATTTTTGTAAAAATCTAGAAAAATCCTTTTTGAGTGATTCTTGTTGGAGGAGGTGCGGGACTCTGATATACGCTTGCAGAAAAATTTTGGAGTTCACTTGTTGCACCGTTTGGGCGCCATGAGGTGAAAACCGAGCCCCAAACCTTCTGCTCGAAGTTCTTGACCAGACTGTGTTCTTCGATTTTTCCTGTTTTTTCTGTAAGGATTTTTGAGGAGAAATTTGGTGGAGTTCTTCACTACTCTAATGCTCACAGGGAGAAAAAGCCTCAAAATTTTGTGAGCTACAGAAACCCACCAACCTCCTGTGCAAATTGAGGACAAGTTCTGGAAATCCTGCTTTTGCTTTTCTGAAAGTGACTTTTGTGATTTGAATTGATGTCCTTTCTAAAAGCAAGAGTTTGAATTGATTCCTCTTTATCTTGGACACTAGACAACCAGGATTGTGACTCAAAAATCCCCACATATTTTATGGTACTTATCCATGCAAGCTTGGGGTACACATGTTGTCTAGTTTTTCGGGTTTGTCACAATTCCTTTTAAACGATCTTGTCGAGGTTTTTTTTGTTGGAGTATTTTGGGGGAATTTTTATTTGCGACCATTCACCCCCCCCTCTGTTCGCCATCTCGGTCCTTCAATAACTCTAGGTTATTTTGGGTGTTTCGGTTCCAGTGTTAGGGCTACGATCAAATCGTTTCTTGCATCATGGCTGTGATCGAGTCGATACCTGAGATGGTGTTGTGATCTAGATTGGTCAAAGTAAACTTTAATTACAGGTAGTCTCTGGACTCGAGCAGTGTTGACTGCGTTTTTAGGGCAGCATTTTGTAGCACTTTTGGTCAATTTCAGTGGGGTTGGATGTTGTGAAATATGTGGATTACTGTCTTAAGTTTCATTAGAGATCAAGAACATGAAATTTGGTTAAGCGGTTTAAAAGTTATGGCTATTTGAAGTCCTGCTGTCCAGAATCTATTTATGTTGGATGCAGCCGCGGTAAATTGCATATTAGAGCTACGTAAAGGCCGAATTAAATTATTTTAATAACTAGAGAAAGTTAAGAAATTTTCCGTAGATTTCAAAAATGTCATCGTTTGCTTAATTTGTAGTTGTATAAAAATAGTTACGAAATTGTGAAGTCTATTGTCTTAGGTGATGACAGATCGGTTTTCTGGGCTTAGTTCGAGGGATTTGATGTAGTAATTAAAAAATATGGATAACTAGAAAATTATAATTATTCTTGTGCAGTTTTCATAAAGTATATAAGTTCCTATGTTTGGGCTTTTGAGCTAAAAATTATGGTATTCCGACTATAGGATAGAAAGGGGTTAGTTGGTTGTCGAGAAGGATTGTGTAACTCAGGGTTTGGTGCGTAGTTGTGATATGGTTTTATTTATCGTATGTACCGCTAGTATGATAGGAACATGATCACTCTGGTCTTGTTTCTTCACAAGACCAGAGCGAAAATAGGCTGCTTATGGTATTCTCATTCGGGGATGATGATGAAGTGGAAGATAAATCAGAGCATGACAACTTTCAGGATGAACTATGGATGGAGTTGGATTTTGCCTTGGAATCCATCAACATTAAAATAATAAAGGGGATGAAAGTGCTACAAATGTTCTTCTTTTAAGACCATCCTCATCAGACAAGCTGTTGCCTCCATGAATCTAGGACGTTTTGATATTCAATTGCAAAATCTATAATTGGTTGTGCCTTGTAAATGTCATTGTAGAAATATCTAAGGAGAATAAAATTTCAAACAACAGATACTAATCATAGAAGTTCTGCCAAGAGAGTTAGGAAAAAACATATCACAGACGGTTCTATTTAAAAACCGCCTATGATATGTGTTTTCACAGTCGGTAGGGAAACCGTCTATGATATGTGTCGTATTATCACTAACACATGCTTACAGATAGTTCAGAAAACCGTCTGTGATGACGTTTTCGAAACGTCTATAATAGCCTTCTCTGTAGTAATGGATGTAGCTACCTAGGTAAAGAGAGAACTGAAGATGCTAAATTTAAATGTAGCTTATATATATATATGCATTTGTTCTTTGCGATCTAAGAAGTTAGGTTGGTAAGTTTAAATGTAGCTTATATGTAGATTGTAGATCCATTTGTTCTTTAGATCTAGCATAGTTTATGATTTAGGGTAAGGTTTTAGCTAGTTAATTTGTACTATAATTTAAGAATGTGTGCATGTGCACTCTTAATGTGTTTAATTCATTATTTAACACTTATTGTTATATACGTAGCATAGATGGACCGAAGCTACATGTACACTAAGAACCATGTGAGTACCGAGTACATTAATGGTGTCTCTTCGTTTAGAAGAGCTGTAGAGGAGGATATGTTTAACAAGGGGGGTGCAATTTGTATTTTATTCATGCATTGACTACGAGAATCTAAGGATGTTTCAAAACTCAGCGCAGATCGAAGCACCCTTTATTCTAAGGGGTTTCAAAAGGGGGTATATATGTTGGACCAGTCACGACGAAGAGCAGATTATACAAGAAGCAAGTAGTACTAACATCGCCGATGAAGTCAACGATACGCCAGATGATATCGATTGGGCTTTCGATGAGGATAGGTTTCACGATGACAATCTGGATCAAATGCTGCATGATGCAGAAGGGAATCGTGATGAGCGAGAGTATGAAAATTTTTGGGGCTTGAAGGATGACTTAGAGAAACCTTTGTTTCGGGGCTGCAAGTCCAAATACACAAGGTTGTCATCTGTACTTGAACTGCTGAAATTGAAGGCAAGCAACGGTTAGTCCAACAAGAGTTTCACGGCAATGTTAGGTCTGTTAGCGGACTTGCTTCCGAAGGAAAATGAGTTGCCGACAACCACCTGCAAAGCCAAGAAGGTTCTTTGTCCCTTGGGAATGAAAGTAGAAACAACATATGCACGTACGAACGACTGTATCCTCTACCGCAAAGAGTACGCAAACTTGCATATATGTCTGGTGTGCAACGCATCCCGGTACAAGCGTAAAGATCAATTAGATGACGATGACGAGGGCATCGAGGTGAAGAAAGGAAATCTTGCTAAGGTGGTGTGGTATATGCCTGTAATTCCCCGTTTGAAGCATTGGTGAACCCACACTAAAAGAAACAGTGTAAAATTCGTGGGCCAAAACAAAACCCACGAATTTATATATTTAAATTCGTCGGTTTCTAAAAAACCCACGTATTTAATTAAATTCGTGGGACAAAAAAACACCCACGAATTTATGTACATAAATTCGTCGGTTAGTGCAAATACCCACGAATTTAAATAAATTCGTGCGCAAAAAACACCCACGAATTTATTTACGAATTTAAAAGCCCGTCGGGCTTCTCTCACATGTCCATTTCTTGCCAACACGTGGCGTAAATTCGTAAATAAATTCTCACATGTCCATTTCTTGCCAACACGTGGCGTAACCATAATCTTTGCCAAAACAAGGCACATCAAGTGAAAATCATCCCATTTTGAAAATAGTAAAACTGCTAACCATGTGATAACGTTACCAAGTGACTTTGACCGTAGGCGAGGCTAATTAATTAGATTTTCACTCTGCAGAGGTGTACAGCTTTACCCACAAGAAATGATTAGCTCTTTGTGCAAGCTATTATCCTTTGGTGTGCCGCAGAGAGATCATAACATAACCGTTACATCACCTAGACCTAGCTTTGCACCAGCCCGGTGACGTGAAACCCTTGTTATGGAAGAAGAAATATAAATAAGTACAACATGGCAATCCATCCCTGTAATAAGATCAAGAACATAGGCAGTCCATCCCTGCAACAAGGGTTTCTTCCCATAACAAGGCGTACACCGTTATACTGATATGCATTTACCCACAACGAAGTGTGGAAGCCCCTCATAAGCAAATCTAGAAAGGATTACTCATACTATCTCCCGCCTACCAATTTACAAAGCCAGACCTAAGCAACTTAATAGGTTAAGGCTGTCCCATACCAGCACTTGTGGTTGTACAATTTTCTTGGCTTGAAAACAACCCATAGCTCGGTCCTTAATCCGACACGGGCAATAATCTCCCCCTACATTACGTACAAGTCCATCTTTTGCACAACTGGCTATAGCCAATAATTGCCCGCATCTAAACCATAGTTTTATTTTGGGGTTTTTAGTCAAAATACCAACAATTGACATCATGCCATAACCAACCTTTTTAAATTCTCAAGAATCAACTTTGATCTGATCATCAACTTCGTTGTGTAACATCCCAAAAATTATAAATAATAAAAATAGAAATATAAAAATTAGAAAATGTAATGGAATAGAATTTTTAATTATAATGTTAAGAATGAACTAAAATATTATCTTCTACTTCAATATCTTGAAATTAAACCATAATAAAAGTATGAGTTGCAAAATAAAACTTCAAATCAAACAAAATATGAAAATAAGTTGGAAATAAAAATTTACATTGAAATTCCAACTAATCTAAATTTTATTGAATTTTGGTTCTTAAAAGAATCTTTAATGGTACTAATTTCATTTTCTATACAATACAAAACTTAAAGTACAACAAGAAAATAAAGTTAACATTAAAATATATTTATTGATGATTTATAATAATTTTTATGAATTTATTATAATTTTATTGAATTTCCTTGATTTTTGTTCCAAAGGAAAAATCTTTTCATATAATCATGATAATAGATAAAGAAAAGAGTAAAACGTTTATAACAAAAAATAAACAAAAATTTATTTAAATATATAAAATTATTAATAAATTAATTTTGGCAGATAAGGGTCATATGGAGATATTTTAGATGTTACATGTCACATCAAAGCAATTAAGAGTGCAATTAATGAATCCTTGACTAGCAACACTGAATTTGTCAGATTTAAATAAAAATAAATATGCATTAATTTGAATTGAATGTTTTATATTATCTTCATTCTGGATCAGAATATGAATAGTAAAAATATCATAGAATAATAATTAAATTTGATAATTTTAAAAATTCGAAAACTGAATAGCTGAAAATCTGGTAATTCCAATGTAAGAATTTTAGTAAATAAAATATAAATAATTTGAATCTGAAAATTTTAAATGAGAGTAATATAGCTATAAGAAACCTAGAACAAAATTTTCAAAGATATTTCATAAGTTATGTACCACCAGATAAATTAAATACAGAAAACTGAAATCTGTGCACATTGCACTGTTCGAATTTTTATAAATTCTACAAGCATGAGATAATTCTGAAAAGTTTTCAGTACTGTCACGACTATCTGTTTTACATTCAATAAATTCCTCATTAAATAACCATCATGATTGATAACTGATTCATTGAACCCAAGGCCATCTTCATCTGCCGTCAGCACAAGGGGAGATGAATTCCCTCCTCCTCCCACCTTCCTTGAAGCTTCCTCAGCACAGCCAGCTTCCCATTCGCAGCCTTGCTTGGCTATAAAAGCCAGTGAGCTCCCCTCAAATGGCCCTTTTCCCTGAGCATGCAAACCAAGCATAAAATGCCGCTGTCTTCTCTCCATTCTGCGACTCCAATCTCGCGCCTTGCAACCAAGAAACCTGCCCTTCCTTTTTCCCTGCCGCAGCAAGACGCCAGGATCATCTCCCTACAAACCTCGCTGCCACGGCCATCAATTCCCCGGATATCTACTGCCCACACCGTGTTTGAGCATGCACAAGCCGAACCTCACCTGGCAGCTTCATCTCACCCGAGACCTACCCTGAGATCACACCACTTTCTTGCATCTCCTCTCATGCCTCTCCTCTCTGCCCAGGCTTCATTTTCCGCAAGCATAAGCACCCAGTCGAAACCACCAGAGGAGTTCTCCATGGTGCCATACCCCTGTTCTGTGAGACTGCTCTCTGTTTTCTTCTTTTCCTGTATTCATTTCCTTCACTAATGACCCACTAGTGCCTCTTAATTCCATGTCATATGAGACCAGCCCCGGATAAGCCTTCGGCCATGATTGCCATGGCGCCTATTTGTGCTTCCTCTGTTCGTCCTGTCCAATGGCCCCATCCAAGGTAACTGGAGTTAGTAATTTTAATTAGTCATCTTGGTTATATGGCAAAACTTGATTAAGGTAGGCAGTAAAAATCTAGTATGCTAGTAAGGTTATCAATGTCCATATGTTGGCAGATGGCAACTCAAGGTTCTAGCAACTAACAATTATAAGTTCTGTGATCTGTACATGTATAAATCCTCATATGAGTTTTGCATAATAAGTAAATAGCAGGCATGACTAGTGGGACCAAATGTTTAAGCTCTGTTGTTGGTTGGTCCAGGATTAAGGTGAGCTAAAGAAGGTAGAGTACTCTGGTTAAATACCTTAGCTTAAGAAGGAGATTTGCAGTTATGCATGTGTTGAGTAAACTAGTAGTAGTGGTATACATGTATGCATATGTAGGAGGGGCCATAGAGCTAATTTACCTTACAGCAACAGAATGTTAAAGAAGTGATCTTTATTTGGAATAAGCCTTATAAATAGAGTGTAACCCAGATGAGAAAGATGTATGTAAAATACATATATGTGCATATATAATAACTAGCAGTAGCATAGATGTGCATGACCATGAGATTGATTTAGTTCTGCTGAAACATATGTTCATACAGTATATGCACGTTTGAAAATTTGAAATGGATAGACCTCACAAAATGAAGTACCGGACTAGGTAGTGCTAGAATCAGCATATACTTTTAGATAAGCTCATGATAATTGGCAAAAAGAACTAGTCTAGATTGCTTGCATAATAGACTTCATCCTTCATGTGTATATAAAATATTTCAGCCAAAATCAAAATAATGCCAAACAAGTTCTAAAACATTTCTAAGATCATCATCTACTAATGCCAGAAAAATGAATGAATAATCATGTGTAGTTTAGCCGCAAACGAAAAGCGAAATTCGTCTAGTTACAACGTTAACTTTATGATCACATATGATGTTTCAACAGCAAATAAAATATCTTGTCTAAACTCTAAAATATATAAAATCAGTTTATAAATACTCTCCAAAGTACATAGCACCATATTCTAATGAAATAATTTCATTTCATCATGCTTTGCTTATAAATCTTGATAGCAAAATAACCTTAAGTGTTATGATTGTTGAAATCCTTAATATGAGTAAAAGAGCATTAATAATAAATAAGAAATCAATGATTATGATAGTTATAACACCAGTACCTTCTCTAAGATCTTGAAAATGATGCTAGTGGCCTAATCCTGCAGATCTAACTTATATAAATCGTTTTCATACAAAAATGATTAAGGCTAAAAGCTATTCTCATATAATACTTTAACTAATGTTTTAATCCTATTAATCCAAATAATTTTAGCATCTATAATTCGAAGTTATAAATACAAGAATACATAATGTTAGCCTCTTGAATTCGTAAAACAAGAATAAATAATCTATAAAAGAATATGCGTCTGTTTCTTATAGCATGTTTTATTTGATTTACTGTCTGTCTTCTTTTTGCCCTTATTGAAGTTGTTGTTTCGCTATATTTCCATTGAACGACGTGTAAAACCCGACGTCATTAATTCCGTCGTCGACAACACAGGCTTCGACCGCGACTTCATCATAAACAACAATTAAGCAAGGCAAGCACCCTCATTGATCATATTGATCCCAGTATTTAATTTTCGTTGTATTTATCAAAATGTTTCATGCATGCGTTTATTTTCTGTAAATACGCTATTTTGTGGTACTGGTAGATATACCTGTTGTCTCATGAAACTTCCTTGATAAGTATGGACATGTGAACCTTGATAACCATATAAATGGGTTAGACAATACATAATGTCAACTTGGGTATATGCGATTATTAACCATGCTTAGCCATGCTTTAGAACCAACGTTGAATATGATCAGATCAAAATTGATTCTTGAGAATTGAAAATGGTTGGTTATGACATAATGTCAATTGTTGGTATTTTGACTAAAAACCCCAAATAAAACTATGGTTTAGATGCGGGCAATTATTGGCAATAGCCGGTTGTGTAAGAGATGGACTTGTACGTAGTATAGGGGGAGATTATTGCCCGTGTCGAATTAAGGACCGAGCTATGGGTTGTTTTCAAGCCAAGAATTCCGTGCAACCACAAGTGCTGGGATGGGGCAGCCTTAACCTATTAAGTTGCTTAGGTCTAGCTTTGCACATTGGTAGCTGGGAGATAGTATGAGAAATCCTTTCTAGGTTTGCTTATGAGGGGCTTCCACACTTCGTTGTGGGTAAATGCATATCGGTATAACGGTGTACGCCTTGGTATGGGAAGAAACCCTTATCGCAGGGATTTACTGCTTCTATCACAGGGAATTACTGCTTGTATTACCACTTTAAATGACAGGGATACACTGTCATGTTTCTTCTCCATAACAAGGATTTAACGTCACTGGGCTGGTGCAAAGCTAGGTCTATGTAATGTAACGGTTATGTCATGACTCTCTGCGGCACACCAAAGGAAGTGTGCTAATTATCGATTGCACAAAGAGTCAGCCATGTATTGTGGGTAAAGCTGTACGCCTCTACAGAGTGTAAATCTAATTAATTAGCCGCGCCTACGGTCAAAGGCACTTGGTAACGTCATCGCATGGTTAGCAGTTTTACTATTTTCAAAATGGGATGATTTTCACTTGATGTGCCTTGTTTTGGCAAAGATTATGGTTACGCCACGTGTTGGCAAGGAATGGACATGTCAGAGTTGGATTATTGGATCATAGAATTATCCAATGCTCGTGAAGGGCTGTGAGTATTACTTATGCTTTACTTATTTCTTATCAGTCAAACTTGCTTTATTAAATTCCGTTTGCAAATGACAACTTGATTTATAAATTCAATTTCGCTTTATGCAAATTAACTGTAGAAGCCTTTTCTTTGAAATGGCCTGCATATATTATAGGATTTGCTAAAGTCTTGTGGAGTACGTAAAGTACTCGCCATTGCTTATTATGTTGTTTTAGGTGGAAAAAGATAGTGAAGCTTCGAAAGATCTCTTTTCTTCGCAGGATGCGGGATTTTCAATAAAGCGACCTTTCTAGGGATTATGCCTTGTCAGTTGCCTGAGGGATTGGATTGGCACACTACAAGACTTTGCTTCTTCTGTTGCTATATTTATATACTCTGAGTTGTAAGAATATATTGTACAAATAGCTTCCGCTTGAATAAAATGATGTATGGATGTGATTCCAATTGTTGAAAATGTGCGTACTAGCCACTGATCATGGGACTAGTAATGTATGCGCATTAGATTTCTATTTTTGCATTTATGTGAAAATGGGGGTCATTACACGTTGCTAATTAAGCATGGCTAAGCATGATTATTAATTGCATATACCCAAAGTGACATTATATATTGTCTAATCTTAATTCTAGGTTTATCAAGGTTCACATGTCAATATTTATCAAAGAGGTTTCATGAGACAACAGGTATATCTACCAGTACCACAATATAGTGAATTTACAGATAATAAACGCATGCATGAAAAAATTTGATAAACAAAGTAAAAATTAAATACTGGGATCAATATGATCAAAGGGGGGTGCTTGCCTTGCTTAATCGTTGTTTACGACGAAGTCGCGGCTGCAACTGACGTGGTTGACGATGGAATTAGTGACGTCGGGTTCTACATGTCGTCCAATGGAAATATAGCGAACAACAATTTCAATAAGGGCAAAAAGAAGACATATAGTATATCAAATAAAGACTTGCTATAAAGAACGGATGCAGATTCTTTTACAGATTATTTATTCTTGTTTTACGAATTCAAGAGGCTAAAATTATGTATTCTTGTATTTATAACTTCGAATTATAGATGCTAAAATTATCTGGATTAATAGGATTAAAACATTAGTTATCATATTATATATATGAGTAGTACTGCCTTTGCATAAGTATTCATTTTGAATATATATACACACACACCAGATTTGCTAGGTTGGGCTATTGGTTACATATTCTAGTTTGCAAGAAGGTTTTGGTTAAAACAAATATCTTAACCATTGATTCTTTATTTATTATTAAAGCTCGTTTATTCATACTACGGATTATGAAGATCATAATACTTAGGGTTATTTGGATGATAGGATTTATATGCAGAACATAATGAAACAAGATTATTTCTTTATAATAAGGTGGTCTATACTTTGGGGAGCAATCCTATGCTAATTTCATAAATTTTAGGATTTAGACGAGATGTTTTATTCATTGCTAAAATAGCTTAAATGGCATTAAGGTTTTGATGACCATAACACTTAAGGGTTTTGATCTATCAGGATTCAGATGCAAAACAAGATGTAAAAAGAATATATTTTCAGATTATGGTAGTCCATATTTAAAGGATCATTTCTGGGCTATTCTTCATAAAATTTGCATTTAGACTAGTTGTTTTATGAGTTGCCGAAAAGGCTTAAGTGTTTCTGAAAACATAATACTTGAGGTTATTTTGCCATCAAGATTTATACGCAAAGTATGATGAAGTGAAATTATTTCTTTAGAATATGGTGCTATGCACTCTGGAGAGTATTTCTAAACTAGTTTTATAAATTTTAGTGTTTAGACGTGATATTTTATTTGCTGCAGAAATAGCATAAATGATCACAAAGTTAACGTTGTAACTAGACGAATTTCGCTTTTCGTTTGCGACTACACTATGCATGATTTTTCATTCATTTTTCTGGTATTAATAGGGTATGTTCTTAAAAGTGTTTTAAAATTGGTTTCACATTATTTTGATTTTAGTCGAAATGTTTTATATACACATGAAGGATGAAGTCTATTATGCAAGCAATCTAGACTAGTTCTTTTTGCCAATTATCATGAGCTTATCTAAAAGTATATACTGATATTAGCACTACCTAGACTGGTACTTCATTTTGTGAGGTCTATCTATTTCAGATTTTCAAACGTGCATATACTATATGAACACACATGTTTCAGCAAAGAGACTCAAGCATAAGCTATAACTCATCTTAGTGACCTTATTGCACCATATACTCTGGTTGTATAAGATCTGGTTTTTCATGAACATGATTTCACTTTTTAAGATATACACACATATGTTTTTCTCATATGGATAAGGCTTATGATCTAGTTTATGCACATGCAATATTTTGTTACTGTCTTCAAAATGTTTCAACAGAACTAAATCAATCTCATGGTCATGCACATCTATGCAACTGTTAGTTATTATATATGCACATATATGCATTTTACATACATCTTTCTCATTTGGGTTATACTCCATTTATAAGGCTTATTCCAAATAAAGATCACTTCTTAAACATTCTGTTGATGTAGGGTAAATTAGTTCTATGGTCCCTCCTACATATGCATACATGTATATCACTACAACTAGTTTACTGTAACATCCCAAAAATTTGAGTTTTGGAATGTTTGAATTCAAAAATAAACCATTTCCACTTTTCTTGAATTAATCCAAGCTTAATTTGATTTTCCTATTAATGAAAGGATTTAATTTGACTAAACTATTCATCAAACTAAATATTTTTCCTATTAATGAAAGGATTTAATTTTTTTGTATTTTTGGGGATTTTTCTGAATTTATTTGATATTTATTTGAATTTATTTGCATTTATTCGAATTTCTTAATTTTTCTTAAATCGGAAAATGTTTTTAATTTCCAAAAAGCCTCTGGGCCGAATCTTCTCCGGCCCATCCCGTTTTTCCCCGCCGGCCCGCTTCACTCGCCACCGCCGGCCGCTCGCTCTGCTGGCCACGCAAGATGGCCCAGCCTCGCAAGCAGCCGCCAGACGCGCCGCGAAACCCTAGCCGCGCACCGTCGCCGCCCGAGTCCGCCTCGCCACGCCTTGGCGTCCGTGCAGCGTCCGATCGTGTCCCCGAGGCAATAAAGCCGTCCCGCACACCTCCCGAGGTTTTCTCGCGCTGCCGCTTTTTTTCCCTTTCTTGCCGCCCGAGCCGCTGCTTTTCTTGAAGCTCGCCGAGAGTTTGTCGCCGTGTTCGACGCCTTCCGCCGCCGCGGATCTTCGCCACCGCCCTCCTCCGCCGCTGCTTGCTCGCTGAGATCGCTGCGTCGCCTCTGCCGATCCGCTTTGTCTTCCGCCTCAACCGCCCTCCTCCGCCGCTTGCCGTGTCGTCTTCCCACGCCGGTGAGCTCGCGCGCCGCCTCGCCGCTGCCCTCCGCCGAGGAATCGTGGCCGTCCGACGCCCGACCAACGCGCGGATCGCGCGCGTTCTTCGCCGCCGCGACTAGCCTTCGCCGTCCGACCGCCTTCGCCGATGAGCGACGCGTGGCCCGCTGCGTCATCGCTATGCGTCGATCTTGACGTCTGCCGTGAGCGGTGCACGGTGAACCGGCAATGCTGTGAACTCATCCACCGTGAACCCGATGACGCCGGCGTTGCGCAATAAACCGATTTTACAAGACAAAAATAAATCCGAAATTCGATTTTCGATTTTCTGTATTTTCTCGAATTTAATCTTTCGAGGCCCGTTCTCGCTCATACGAACTCCGATTGAGGCGATTCAAGTTTCTAGATTTTTCTAAAATCAAGATCTATCTTTCAGAACCATTTATTTTCAATTTTGAGCTTGTTTGAGTCTCTGTTTTTTATATATTTGGTTTCGTTGCTTCTTTTCCGGTAGACGCTAATTCCGAGGGAGCGAACGAAGACTTCGAAGACTAAGACTCAGCACTAGATCAGCAAGGCAAGTCGTAACCTTTGATCATATTGATCCTATGTTTGCAAAGTAATTTGTTTTATACACTTGCATGCTATTTACGTATCAATGTTTATTTAATGGGAGTAGATGTATACCTAGTTGACATTATGCCACCTTGATTAATTGTATGCCATGTATCCATTGTTAGACCTAGGTTGGGACATTATTAGTTGGACATAATCATTATACCAGCATTGGGTTATCGTAGCTATGCTTAGACATGCTTAGATATACGTTGGGATTCATATCACATGTTGAAAAATGTTAATCTTGACTTAATGAGATATTGAATCGTGGCCGGTAGCCACTGTTGTAAAACTTGTTGTACCATGGCAGGGTTTGCCATTGGTCTTGGTTGAACGAATTGTTTTCCTCGCAAGTGATCGTGAAGTAAAGGGGTGCTTTCTAGCACATTGGGATGTGGATGTCTTGCCCGAGACAATTTAAGGACTTAATCTTGTGCGCCATTGAACTGGCCTAACCATACAACCACATGTCCGGAATGGGACAGACTTAGTCGATTAATTTGCAATGTCTAGCCTTGAGTACGCCAGTTGGTGGTGTGGGTTCCGGATGGACGGGTAAATTCGCAAGGCGCAAGAGGGGCCCTAATGGCGAAACCTTAGCGGCAAGACTGAGTTTAGACAATTGGCATTGTAAAGGCTTTGTCATGATATCTCTACGACACACCAAAGGAAGTGTGTTAGTAACGCTTGCACAAAGAGATGTTCATGTCTTGTGGGTAAAGTTGTACAACCTCTGCAGAGTGTAAAACTATTCGAATAGCCGCGTCGTGGTCATGGACAAAGCCCGGAATTTCACACGGGTATAGAGTGTTTCATAAAATGTGGAATTGTTGGGATGTGAACGGGGAGTTCACTGTTGTTTTGTTGTCTATCATTGATCTATCAATCTTTTATTTATCTTTTCATAAATATGCTTTCAATCTATTTATTGTATTTCAATTCAAGTTATTGCTTTACGCAAATGAAACATATAGCCATCCTTGTCAAGCCGCATGAATATATTGCATCAATTCCCTACGGCTTGTCGAGTACCTTTGTACTCACGGCTTTATGCCCTTGTTGATCGCTTCTCAAGGAGATAATGAATATCATGAGGAGGAATTCTATGAAGACTACGTGGATTAGGAAGGCGTTCCCCAGACGATTGCCTGTGGCATGTCGAATGGCTCAAGTTATCTTTTCTGCTGCAATAGTATTTGTTTCTTAAGCCCTTAAGGCATAATGGTGTAAACATTGACCATAAAGTCGTTTGCTTTATTTAATAATAATTTGCATCTTCTTAGTTAATTCGCTGTATGGAATGGTATTTCATCTATGTTTCCACTGTGTGCACTAGCGTGATCCTGGACTGGTGCAGTATACACAGAGGGTTTCAGATTTGCAAATCCGGGTCCCGACATTTACTCAATACATGCATAGCTTACAAAACTTACAATTGTTAGTTGCTGGAACCTTGAGTTGCTATCTGCCAACATATAGACATCGATAACCTTACTAGCATATTAGATTTTTACTGCCTACCTTAATCAAGTTTTACCATATAACCAAGATGACTAATTAAAATTATTAACTCCAGTTACCTTGGATGGGGGGGACATTGGACAGGACGAACAGAGGAAGCACAGACAGGCACCATGGCAATCATGGCCGAAGGCTTATCCGGGGCTGGCCTCATATGACATGGAATTAAGAGGCACTAGTGAGTCATTAGAGAAGGAAATGAATACAGGACAAGAAGAAAACAGAAAGCAATCTCACAGAACAAGGGTATGGCGCCATGGAGGGCTCTTCTGGTAGCCATGGCCGAGGGCACAACAGGCGCAGGGTGCTAGGGCGACTGTAAAAATGGAACTCCGGGGGTTCACTGGTATCGTGGGCAGTGGATATCTGGGGAATTGACGGCCGTGGCAGCGAGGTTTGCAGGGAGATGAGCCTGGCGTCTTGCCATGGCAGGGAAAAAGGAAGAGCAAGTTTCTTGGTTGCAAGGCGCGAGATTGGAGTCGCAGAATGGAGGGAAGGCAGCGACATTTGAGGCTCGGTTGCACGCTCGGGGTAAAAGGCCATTTGAGGAGAGCTCACTAGCTTTTATAGCCAAGAAAGGCTGTGGAGGATCTAGATGACGGGTGGGCCTTGGCATTGTTCATTGAAGTGACACAAAACAAACCTCATCAACTCCTTATCGCCAACAGAGCTGAATTGCATTCAATGGTTCAGTTAGCAATCATAGTGGAAATTTAACGAGGAATTTATGGTGTGTACAACAGATAGGTTTTAAGGTACTGTTAAATTTTCATAATTATCTCATGCATGTAGAATTTATAAACATTCTAAGAGTGCACTGCACACAGATTTTAGTTTTCTGTATTTAATTTATCTTTGGGTTCATAACTTATGAAATGTTTGTGCAACTTTTTGTGGAGTTTTATTATGGACATATTAGTATCCTGTAAAATTTTCAAATTCAAATTATGTATATTTTATTTATTAAAATTCTGACATTGTCATTTCTAGATTTTCAGCCTTTCAGTTTTCGAATTTTTAAAATTAACAAATATAATTATTATTTCCTGATATTTTTAATTTTTATAGCCTGATCCTGAATGAAGATAATATAAAACAATTCAGGTCGAATTAATGCATTATTAGTTTTATTTAAATCTGACAAGTTCACTATTGCTAGTTAAGAATTCATTAATTGCACTCTTAATTGCTTTGATGTGACTTGTAACTTCCTAAAATATCTTGGTATGACCCTTAACTGCCAAAATTAAGTTATGAACAATTTTATATGTCTAAATAAATTTTTGCTTATCTTTTTGTTATAAACTTTTTACTCTTCTCTTTATCTATTATTATGATTATATGAAAAGATTTTTCCTTTGGAACAAAAATCAAGGAAATTCAAGAAAGTCAAAATAAATTCAGAAAAAATCATAAAAATCATCAATAAATATATTTTAATGTTTAACTTTATTTTCCTGTTGTACTTTAAGTTTTGTATTGTAGAGAAAATGAAATTAGTATAATTAAATATTCTCTTAAAAAACAAAATTCAATAAAATTTTAAATTAGTTGGAATTTTAATGTAAATTTTTATTTCCAACTTATTTTCATATTTTGTTTGATTTGAAGTTTCATTTTGCAACTCATCCTTTTATTATGGTTGGATTTCAAGATATTGAAATAGTAGATAATATTTTAATTCATTCTTGACATTCTAATTAAAAATTCTATTCAATTTGATTTTCTAATTTTTATATTTCTATTTTTATTATTTATTATTTTTGGGATGTTACAATAGTGTATCTACAGTGAAAATCAGAATAGGAATAGTAAAAATCAGCTCGACTCAAAAGGAAAATTGATTGATTTTTTGATCGGGTGATCCAAACACCGTGAATATTTGTGGACACTTTCCTATGGATGTGAGGAACCTATTCCAACCTTCAATCACAAGGATTGATGTCAAAGTTCCAACCTTTTTCCAATTTGAGATAGAGTGCCAAGAACGGGTATAAAAACAAAAAGTTGTCCCTTAGCTAGCTCATGGGTTCTTGATGATCAAGATGATCCTAGATGGCTTCCCATAGGCCATAGCAAGTTAGAACACAAGTCAAGAACACCAAAAACTCGACCTTTCAAGAATAATCCTTTAGAGAGCAAAATATTAGTTTCTTGCAAGGAAGAACACAAGAGTTGCCTAGATGATTGCGATATTATCTGAAGAAGACTCATCCATCAATCATTCATCCTCATCACAAGAAGCAAAATCATGTAGAAGGAGGGGAGGCAAATCCAACTTTCATGAAAGTAAATTGCAAGAATGCAAATTGCGAAATTTAAAGACTATATTTAAAGCATAAGGTAAATGCGTAAAATAAATTCAGAGATAAGTAAATGAAGTTTTCATTTCTCGAAGGGAGGTTTACAGAGCCTCACAACAAGTGGGCAAAGCTCAAAGGAGCACAAAAACCTCAAAACCTTCAAGAGGAGGAAGGCTACCTCTACCCCTCTATTTATACTACTCTTGAGTCATCCTCGACCCTTGGATGAGTTCCTTCTACCCTAAGGATCACCATCAAAGGCTAGGATTGACTCACTCGGCATGCTTTTCAAAGCATACTAACTATACCTGCTACTCTATCACCTAGACCGCAATCCAACGGCCCTCCTTAATCTGAGCAGATCCAAGCTAGCATCTCATCCATTCCTTGTCTTCTAGGTTCGCAGCGACTCCGTCTCCGATCATCGTCTGGCGATCTTCCACCGTCTGGACCTTCGACGCACCTCGCCTAGTCCCGATCATCCTCCGCCTCACCATGATCTAGCATTGTCGTCCTGCAACCATCAAAAACAAGGAAATACATCACATAGCATTGCCCAAAATGATATGCAATAAATCACACAATTTAAAATTCCAATATCAAAAATCGATCAACAGGTCGGCACTACCGCCCCTGGGGCTGGTAATGCCGCTCGGCTGCACTACCGCTCCAGCATGGCCAGTAGTGCAGCACGCCTTAATTCCCAGCGAAGACCCTCTCTGGAATATAACTATCGCTCCCCTGGATTGGTACTGCCGCTCGGGCGGCACTACCGCTCTCACATGGCCGGTACTGTCGCCCCTGGCAGACACAGTTCAAATTGCTTCAATTTAAAAATCCAATTCAAATCAAACTTGTGAGGCCCCCATTTTTGATATTGAATACCAATAATGGGTTACCTGTGCACACTGTACTAGTCCCATGATCAGTGGCTAGTACGCAAAGATTACAAATTGAAATCATATCCATCTACAATAATATTATATACGCTAAGAGTCTGAGATTACGTAATAATATTACAGGCCAAAAACTTGAAAACCAGCAGCGGAAACTTTATTTCTCTTGTAGTATGCCCATACACCATCAGGCAACAGACAAGGTAAAGCCCTAGAAAAGATCGTCATCATAATCCCCGAATCCTATATGGTCGTAATGATCGTTGGAGTATTGATATCATCACCTAAAAACAACATTGATAGCAAAATTGAGTACATTATGTACTCGGCAAGTCTTATAGTGTATCATAGATGCAATTATAAGTAAATGCAGGTTATAGCAATGGAAAGGTTCTACATTTATTTTGCATTGGCAAATTAAAGCATAACCATATACTAGATTGCAACCGAAGTTTGTAAAAGAGCATCTATTGTAATAACCAAGTATTACTACAGTGATAAGATTATAGCGCAGTCTGCCCGACTGATTCAGTCCATTCCCATGTCATCCCCTGACATGCAGTATATTTCAAAACACCATTTCCCCATCAAATCATTTTAGAAATATTAAAACTCTAACCACGTGATGATGTTACCAAGTGCCTTTAACCGTAGGCGCGGCTAATTAATTAGATTTACACTCTGCAGAGGTGTACAGCTTTTCCCACAAAAATGATCTGCCATTTTTGCCAGGCCAGTTGACACTCTTCCTTTAGGGTGTCGGTATGGTGATCATGACATAATCGTTACATTGTCTACACCTAACTTAGCACCAGCCCGATGTCGTTGAATCCTTGTTATAGAGAAGAAACATAATTAGATACAACATAACAGTCCATCTTTGTATGTAGATCATTAACATTGGCAGTCCATCTCTGCCAGAAACGGTTTCTTCCCATAACAAGGCATACATCGTTGTACCGATATGCATTTACCCACACCTCGGTGTGGAAGCCCCGCATAAGCAAGCCGAGAAGGGATTGCTCATACTATCTCCCGCCTACCAATGTGCAAAGCTGGATCTAAGCAACTTAATAGATTAAGGCTGTCCCACACCAGCACTCGTGGTTGTACGATTTTCTTGGCTTGAAAACAACCCATAGCTCGGTCCTTAATCCGACACGGGCAATACTCCTCCCTACACTACGTACAAGTCCATCTCTTACACAACCGGCTATTGCCAATAATTGCCCGCATCTAAACCATAGTTTTACTTTGAGTTTTTAGTTAAAATATCCACAATTGTCATCATAGCAAACCCAACATTTTCGAATTTCAAAGAAGTAGTTTGTTTTGATCTTCTACCTCATTGCAAAATGAGCATGGCTAAGCATGATTATTAACCGTATATTACCCAAGTTGACATTATGTAATGTCTATCCCTTTTTCTATGGTTATCAAAGTTCACATGTCCATACTTATCAAGAAAGTTCCATGATTTATCAGGTATATCTACCAATATTCCAATATAGCATTTTTATGACAAGTATGCGCGTGCATAATAGTTTTGCAAACATTGAAAAGTAATTATTTAAAGTAGTAGGATCAAGATGATCAAGGGGGTGCTTGCCTTGCTAGTCATTGTTAGGTATAAAGTCCGGGTCGTCGGCGAGGTCGTTGTCTACTAATTCAGGCTCGTCGGAATCTACTCATCGATCATCAAGAATAACATACAATAAATAGCAAACTAAAATAAGGGCAAAAAGAATACAGATAGAAAATCCAACTAAAAACTTACTCTCAAAAACAGGAGTGGTTATTAGTAAGATTATGATTCGTGTTTATGTGGTTATACTGTCTCTTTTTGTTTATGTTTACCTTTACTATTTTTGGACTAAATGGTATCAAGTATTTCTTGCATCATATGAATTATTCATTTTATTTTAATGAATTCTAGATGCTAAAATTATTTAAAGAAGAAAGATCTGTCTTATAGAGGTAGCATAAAGTAGTGTGTTGTTAATAGGATTCAGATGCAAAGCAATGTATTTAAAGACTTTTGAATTAAACATTTATCACCAAACTTCTTACTGCCATTCTATTATGTATGCATGACACATTAAGTTATTTACTACATCTTCATGTACTAATTTTTAGATGCAGGTATGATCTTGCATGAACACATACATACATACATATACATATACATATATATATATACACACACGCATATGCTTATTTATGCCCTTGTACTGGAACACAATCTATTTGCATAATCCATTATTTATCCAATGTTTTTATTTAGCCTAACATCATACTGCTATCATGCTGAAAAAAAATATGTTTAGTAACCTCCTGAAATTCTTTTCTTATTAGTTTATTTATTTTGCATAATCAAACTAATAATATTAGACTTCAATAGAAAGACCTAAAACAACTAGTTACCTAAATATTTTTATATGAATGGGTTCCTAGCAGAATGAGGATCATAAGAAAATTGGTTCCATACAAATTCAACTTTATTTGCAAAGTTTCTACATTTAGTCTATTTTCATATCTACTATACACCTCTGTATTAAAATATTTTTCCAGAGTAGCTTTTTAAAATATTTTTACATATTCTAGAAGTACTTGATTTTTAGATGAATTTATAAATTGGTTTCATCTCATTTGGACTTCAGATGCAAAAGATATTCAAGTTTGAATTTTTAACCGATTCAAAAATCTAATGAAAATAGCAAAATACGCTTTATTACTGAAGCGTCTTTTGCTTCGCGCCAAGAATAGCTTCAAATCCGTCACAGCCGCTGACACTCCAGACCCATCCGTCAGCGACCCAAGGCAGGATTGTGGTGAGTCACTGATAAATCGGGCCCACATGTCATTCGACCGAGACAGAATTTGAGCCAGAGTTTGCCGGCGGCGAGGATCCGGTGACTTCCCGGTCCAGCCGAGAGCACGGTTAGCATTAGCACCCTTTTGCGCACCTAAGGACGGAACCCATTCCTACCGACGACTAGCCGAACCACCTCGCCACCATGGACATCAGCAGTAGAGGAGGCGGCGAGCCGTGCCGGCGTCAAAGAGCTTCTCCGACGGAATCGGTTCCACCTAAGGCATCTACGGGACCTAGAGATTCAATTTTTATCGATTAGTAAGTGAGAGAAGTGACAGATTAGCTCACCACCGATCGCCGGTTTTGGAGAAGGAGGCTTGGTGGCGGCGAGGCTCCGGTCGGAATTTCCTGAAAATGATAAAGGATTTTTTATGCTTGTGAGCTGGGAATGCTATAACAGAAAGCAATTGAAGAATGGTTGCTTGTACCACCTTCAATCGAGCACGATCATAAAACTAGGGTTCTTTGGCTGATTCGGGAAATTGCTAAATTGGCAGTGCTCGGTGGATGAAACTGGATGAAACAAGAGGGGTTTTGAAGCACGGTCTTTGGCGATCTTGCTTCGGTATTTATAGGCCAGGGGCGATGCTGTAGAGAAGCTCACACTTGGTGTGAACTCGGCTAAGTTTTTGCGGCGCCAGAACGGGAGAAGGGATGGGCCAATTCGCGGAATTTCTGGGCGAGGACAATGCGTGGAGAAGTGTTAATGAGGCGGTTTCCTCGTACGGCGCGCAAATGCAGCTGTGGCGATGCTACAGCCGTCGAGCTGATCTCAGCCACACGCGGGAGCTTGGCAGAGAGGAGAGGGAGAAGGCGGTGGTAGCGGCTGACAGGTGGGAGCGCACAGTGGATTGGGCCCGCGCGGCAGCGAGAGAGGAAGAGAACTTCGGTTTTGACTGCAAGAATGCTGAATTGGGTTCACTGAATCCGTTTCCTATCTAATCGGTAAATTAATAAGGAATTTATTGAGTGTACCAGAGCTAGGTTAGAACCTACCATAAAAATGTCAGACCTATTGGACGTCTACAAAATTTAAAAAAATGCTGACAATGCATTGTGCACAAATTTATGCATTTTGTTTTATATTTATTTAGGTACATACATCTTATTCAAAAATTTGGAAACTTTTTGTTCAGGTTCCTTATGGATATATTAACCTTCTATAAAATTTTCATCTTCAGATCCTTGATATTTTATTTAATAAAATTCTGACATTGAAGTTTCCAGATCTTTAGCTTTTTAGTTTTAAATTTTTATAAATATCAAACCTAAAGATTATCTCCTGATATTTTTACTGCAGATGAATCTATCCATGGTGAAGATAATATAAAAATTTTCACATCGAAATTATGAAAATTTAATTTTGACATTTTTACTATTTCTAGTCATGATTCATTAAATTACCTTTCTTTTCATATTTTAATATTTTGACATGAGTTTAAAACTATATTTTTTATGTTCTGTTTAGCTCCACGAATTTTACAGGGATTTTTTTTTCTTATTTTGTTGTTTTATAAATCTTTTCTCATTACTTATGTAATGTTTGGTTGTTTATAAAAAGGGTTTTCCTTTTAAGCAATGATCAAAGGAAATCAAGAAAACTCAGAGAAAATTCAGGAAAAACCAGAAAAATGCAAAAATAAAATTTGGTTTAAATATTTACTTGATTTCTTATTTGTATTGGATTGGCAGGATGTTACAGATGGCTCCAAACTGGAACCGTCTGTGATAAGCTCTACATCCCATATGGTTCCAGTTTGGAACCGTTTATGATGTGGAAATCATCCGTCTGCATTTTGGAGCCGTCTAGGATATGTGATCATCACAGACGGTTCTAGTTTGGAACTATCTGTGATGTATTTTTTCACTAACGGTTGCAAAGCCGTCTGTGACGACGTATTGTCATCACTGATACTTTGATACAGACGATTCGAAAAACCGTCTGTGATGGCGGTTCCAAACCGTCTGTGATAAGTGGTTGTGCAATAGTGGATGGTTCCACATTATAACCATCTGTGATGACAAAGACATCACAGAAGATTTCACTTTGAAACCGTCTGTGATGTAATATACATCACATAACATATATCACATATGGTTCTAAATAAGAACCGTCTGAGATGACTTACACACCACAAACAGTTTTTTTTTAGAATCGTCTGTGATGACAATTTTTCAAACGATTTTTAAACCGTCTATGATGTGTCCTTTTATCACTGACACTTTGTTACTGACGGTTTACTAAACCGTTTAAGATGACAATTTTAAACCGTTTGTGGTGTTGTGTTCTGTAATAGTGTCTAGGAAGGAAAGGGCAAATACTGCTTTGAGAGTTGTGCTCACATGTGTGGGGTTCGGAAAGCAGGGTACCCTTTTCGGCATTGAATCAGAAAACAAATGTACAATAACACAATACAATTTCAGTAACATTATTTTCGAAACGGATAGCAGGACTCTGCACATTCATTTCAGGAACATCACTGCTCTTTGCAGTTAATACTTGATGGTTACGTACTCCCTCCGTAAAGTTTACAGGACGTATTTTTTAATTAATAATATTATCCTTAAATGTAGAGTATATTTTATACTTTAATATAAAATTAGTATGATGTTCCCTTTATAGTCCTAATAAATATCCTATTTGATTTAATATTATCTACATACATGCATTGAATATAGTGCTTAAAGATAATAATTAGAGTTAATCTAATTATTTTTAATATCTTATTAGTCTATATATCAAAAGAAAATACGCTTATACATGAGGGGTAACTTTTAGCTAGTCGTTCTGAAATCACATGGTTATCGCCGCCAGAAGGTTAATGAATGTTGATCAGGCCGGCCGCAGGTACCCTTGCTCACTAATGCTCATCATTCTCATGTACCCCTCATGTCCATGGCGTACACACAAAGTGTGCCGGTCGCCAACAAAAAAAAAGTGTACCAGGCTCCCTGAAAAAGGTGTATACCTGTCAAAATTTAAAGCACTTTGTACGAAGATAAAATGGGGTATATATATTGTGGAAGTAGCAATTTGGTGTAGGCAGAGTACACCATGACACTGATTCTGGCATAAAAAGTGATACTAAAAACTGTATAGAAAAAAAAAGACAATAATGTAAGCACACAAAATGCTAGAGGTAGTACGTGTACACAAACAAACACATGTGTAGCCATAGCATGTACTTGTAACAATTTCAAGCCAGCTGATGTTTGACAAGTGTACATCCATCAGTGTCTACGTATGTAGCAGCTTCAACTGCAGTAAGCAAGGACATTGCACAAGCGGCCAAGCGCCATCCGACTGGACTTGTCTAAGAAGTAGGAAGAAATGGCCACTACTTATTTTACCAATGTGGTCCTCCAAGGAAGTATTCAGCCTTGCCAAAGTCTTAAAATCCTCTCATGCAAGTACTCTCATGTGTACACTCCCTTTTATTCCTGCACGTACGTACATACGTACGTCTACCTTTCGTCATGGATGTTATGCTTCATTTCTAATCATTGACACGAACCAAAAGTAAGAACAGGGCTTGGTACATATGTAGAGGGGGTAATTGTAATAGGAAAATCAAATCAAGTACTGCAAAGGAAAACATACATATTAATGAATCAACCGCTTGGATTTGTCGCAAGCGCTTGATTTGGGTTCAAAATCTGGGTCAAGTACGGGCACAAAGAAATCTTTTTTTAAAAAAAAAGAGGAATCTCTTCTTTTGCAAATCGAAAAAAGGGAATATACGAATTAAGCTACAAACATTAAATATAATCACCTTAAATAGAAGGCACTGATTCCCTGGGCGACAGATTCTGGTTAATTCCATGACAAAGATGCCATCAGGGTACATACAGGTTTGATGGATCTTGGGATGACAGAGACAATCAAGTAGAAACACTGCATCTTTTCTCCAGCTATTTTCGACTAGTCCATGTCAACAGCTTGATCGCACTGCTATTGCGTCGTCAAATCAGTTGGAGCTAGCCTTAGACAAGGTTTCAAATTTCGGTTTCGGATCGTATCTCGGAGGTGACCGAAATCCAAAATTTTGACAAGATCTCGGAATTTTGGACGAAATCTAAAAAGCAAATTTCAAATCCGGTTTTTTTTACCGGGATTTCCGAGATCTTGGTAAAAATTGCCGAGATCTCGACGAGAAACACCAAAATCTCAGCTCAGAAAACTTAAAATCCGATCAAAATACCTCATGTTTACATCCATTTACATCACAGACGGTTTTTAGTTAAAACCGTTTGTGATGTGCAATTTTTAAAATTTTCAATTTTGTTATTTCGCCCGGATTTTGAACCTCAGCAGAGACTCGATAGTACAGGGTGATGAATAGTGTAGAGTTAAAACGTAATTGCCTTGTGAGTTAAACCAAACGAGCCTGTCAATACATAATGAATTTAAGGAAGGTCGTCACAGCCACGTGTTTCTTGTTTTGCTATGGATCAACTGATTTGACTGTTCTCTACCACGGTACCACCTCCTTCACTCGTGAAAGCAAGGTCCTTAATTCAGAATTAAAATGTATAGATCCAGCTAGAAGAACAGTTTTAGAAAAACAGATTCTGGCATTTCATAAAATTCACTTTCGTAATTCGCACGCGATGTAGCGTTGTTCTCTAAATATAGGAATCAACTTAATTAATTGTTGAAGATATAATCGTGTTGATATTTCCTCGGATGTTTCCGCAATCCCTCGAGCTTCGAATAGTCGTTTGCTACGATCCAACGCTCCATGCTACAACTATATATTACTTGCATACAATGCACGGGTTAATTAGCGCCTAATCTAAACCGTTGGTATTTCCACTGAGTTCTTATTGTTACATATATTTAATCCATATCTCCTCTCCTTTTCTTTTATATTTCATTTTTGGCTCTGTTAGGGCTACCGATGAGTATTACTGATCAGATCAATATTTTATTGTTAAAATCTCTCTAAATAGTAGGCCCAAATTTGAGGTCCCACTTAAAAAAATGGTTCCACATATGAGGGCCCACCTAAAGTAATTGTTGTGCCTACAGTTATGATTCAAAGGAGGTCGTATCCCTTTTAAGTAGCAAACTGGTTGGAAGCTAACAAAGACTAGTTTAAACCGAGGGATGACCAATCTTGAGTGATGATAACCAGCATACTGTCTTATAAGCTTTGATAAGGTAAACTGGTTGGAAAACAAGATAGTTTCCCATGTGATTAACGTGAAGATGCTTATTGGCGTAGCTAGCAACTTATGACGCTTGACTAAAGAACGAGATGGCTCAAGACCTAATGAAGACTTGTACATGAAGACAAAAGGCAATCTGTAATAGAATTAATGGCCACCCAACCCTTAGGTGGCTATAAATACGATGGCCTGCGTGCCCCAAAAGGACACTCAATCGATCTAATTTTTATCTGATTCTTGTAAACATTCTTACCACGGCAATAATGTCTCTACTTGACCCTACTCTTATAATTTTTTCGTAAGTTTGATACGGGACCCTATGTCCCAATCATCGACAGTTGGTGCTAGAAGTAGGGCCACGTCAAGTTAAAGATCGCCATCGTGATGTCCGCGCACCCTTGCAGATAGATGAGGAGAACACCTTTGTTCTCGCCAACTATGCCAACCTCGTGGACAAGGACAACATCCTAGAAAAGGGGTGCAAGAGCAACTTCTACCTCGAGCATGTTTCTGAGGGAGAACCTATATTGTTCGCAACCCAACCTGTTTGGGGCAAAGATAGCAGAGAAAACACTGCCGTCCTCAAGCAACTTTGAGGGCGAGTACTTTCCCACTCCTATCTCAACTGTAGTGTTAGGTAACCACAATGACGATAACGTGGCATCTGATGATGATCTCACAGACATCAATGCTAAGGTTTTGGCAAAATCATCTCTAGAACATCTACTCTGAGATCTCGACTACTACCCCTCCTTCGATGAGACGAAACATTCTCACCATCCATCTGCTTTGATTTCTGTGCTTGCGTTGTCACCAACAAAGACAACACCTACGAATAGCGAACGGTGCATGAACAACGCAAAGCCGAATGTTTCGTGTAGGAGCAACGCAACAACTAGTTGCTTGCTGCCAAACAGAAGGCAATTATGGAGGCCGATTGACAGTACAATACGAGTGCACTGTAACGACCCTACTTTTTGGTATAGAATACCAAGAAGGATGATCTATGTGCATACAGTACTAGTCCCATGATCAGTGGTTAATACGTACACTTACAACAATTGATAATACATCGATACTCAACTTTACATATGATAATGGTAATTTATACATTAAGGTCTTACAAAGCAGAGTATATTGCAGCGGAAAGAAGCAAAAGTCTCATAGTGTGCCCATCCAACCCATAGGCAACTAACAAGATATAAATACTAGAAGATCGCATCATCGAAATTCCCGTATCCTGAAGTGAAGCATATATCTTTGGGGACCTCTTCTTCAACTAAACCAACAAATAAGCAAGGGTGAGTAGTTTTATACTTAGCAAGACATTCCATCAAATATCTCCAATTCAAACCATTTTGAAAATACTAAAACTTCTAACTATGTGATGACTTTACCAAGTACCCATGACCGCGGACGTGGCTTTTCGAAAAGTTTTATTCTCTACAGAGGTGTACATCTTTACCCACAAGTCATGATATTTTATTTTTGCCACTATTTTCACACTCTTTTGGCGTGTGACCAGAATATTCATGACGAAAACGTTTACATTAACTAGGTTAACTTTGCACCAGCCCGATGATGACGAGCACTTCCTATGGCGAAAGAAGATATTTGTACCCTCAACAGGCTATTCCTATTGAGTCCTCACTTCCCCAAGTTCTATAGTGCTGGAAGATAATTGTACAATGTTGTACTCTCAACAGTGCTGGGGAACGGGTAGGCTACTCTAGCGAAAAATCAAAATTTTCTACCGTGTAACCAAGGAACCACTACAAGTTATAGATCATAGAATTACCACTAGGCGCGCAGACCCGTAGCGAAAGTAGAGTCGATGTAGAGCGGTGGTGCAGATGTGGTCGTACTAGCCTTGCACCTCCCCAACAGCTCCTTGTGACATTCGCAGGTTGCAGATCGGCCAAGCGTTGAAGCTTCGTAGCAACGCCTCCAAGGTATCCACTCATACGGGGCAGGAACACCACGCACCGGCTGGGCGGTTCTTGGCGAAGGAGGGGTGGCGGTTAGGGTTTCGGGAAATCCAAATTCCTATTGTGTTTTTCGTGTGTGTCTCTCTTAAATCCAAAGTTAGCACCTCCTCCCTTTATATAGACGTCCCATAACGGGTTTCAACCTTTGAAGTCTATTAGGAACTCTAGGCCCATTACAACTTGGATCCCTATCCGAATTGGTTACAGCCCCTTAAGTGTACGACCCTATAGGTTCACGTGCACTTGGACATGGCCCAAGTATTCCTACTCGACTAGACATGGCTCGAGTACTCCTACTCGACCAGACATAGCTCGAGTACCCTTATTCGACCAGTCATGGCTCGAGTACTCCTACTTGACTAGACATAGCTCGAATACTCTTACTCGACCAATAATCGGCAGTGGTCCCTAGCAGGATGTGCCGCTTCCCAAGTACAGGTAAAGATTGGACGAACCTTAACAACGTCCTATATGCATTTCCTTTTGCCTCACGATATCGGTCAAACCCAAGGTGAGTTGTTGTCATCCTTGTTTGGATGGCTCGACCACTCTTTCTCGATGTCATGACTCGGATTCCCAGAATACATTGACTCGAGTAACTCTTTACTCGAGTAGCATGGCCTTGCATTTCTGGAATTCGGCCACTCGAGAGGCCTAGAGATATCTCTCCTGTTGTATGGAGGAGAAAATCCTATCTTGATCGACCACGCCTCGCAGCATGTTTCATGACAAACCCGAAAGCCATCTTTATAACTACCCAGTTACGGAGTAGCGTTTGATGACCCCTAAGTAAGCCATTACACATCTTGAGAACATGCGACAATCTCAAGTCAAAGGATATAACATACACATCATATATGAGACCAACTGATGAAAGAATACAACGTTCTCGTTGTGTCCAAGGTGGGTCGATCCAACTTCATGTTCTACAATATGTGTTCATATTATTGGTTTGATATCTCCATATCTATGACCTGTGAAACATGGTCATCAACCAATACATATGCTAGTCTATTCATATGTGTCATTATATGTTTATCGACTAGGGATCAATTTTACAATGAACACCATAAAGATGAATATAGAGTTTCACAAACAAGTCACGTACTTATTAATCAATATCCATGATGTTATTCAAAGAACAATCTCATAGTTCATAAATATTTATGGAAATATAATCATCTCTATGATTACCTTTAGGGCATATTTCCAACAAACAGTTCACTCTTGTTGAGTCCTCACTTCCCCATCACAGCAAGGCATACACTGTTGTATTGGTATGTAGAAACCCCTGTGAGCAATCAGTCTCAGAAAGCATGTACTACTCCAGCCTTCCAATGTACAAAGTTAAACTAGATAACTTAATTGGTTTAAGATCGTTCGATACTGGTACTTATGGTTGTACGTGTCTTTGGCCTAAAAACAACCCATAGTTCGGTCCTTAATCTGACCCGGGTAATAACTCCCCCTATCTACATGCAAGTCACATGCACATCCGGCTATTGCTAGTAATCGCCCACGTCAAAACCATAGTTTTATTTTTATTTTTTTACCAAAATATCAACAACTTTTAATGTCATATCCAACCTTTTTAAATTCTTAGGAAATAGTTTAATCTGATTATTACAATTTCCATTAATAAAGCATGGCTAAGCATGATTAATATGTAATCGTATATACCCATGTTGATATTATGTATTGTCTAACCTTATTCTAAGGTTATCAAGGTTCACAATTCAATATTTATTAAGGAAGTTCCATGAGATAACATGAATATCTACTAATAACCATAATATAGCCAATTTACTAAAGATACGCGCATGCATAAATAGATTTTACAAAACAAAAGAAGATTTAAAACACTGGGACCAATATGATCAAAAGGGGTGCTTTCCTTTCTTTGCTGGTTCAGGTAATAACTCGTAGTCATGGTCGATCGTCGTAGCTTTGGATATGTCGGTGTCTAGACGTTCGTATCATATAACAACATTAAGAAGCAATGACAATAATAGGCATAAAGAAGTCAAATAATACCAAACACAAAGATGAATTAGGATTGAAGGTTCTTGTGATAAAAACATCATTAATCATGATTTCTTATTATGCAGGTCGAGTAGAGTATTTTTAAATTTATTTTTAAACTTATTAGTTTAAATAAATTCAAAAATAAATTCCTAATAGGTTTTATGAACTGGTTACACTTTATTTTTGAATTTATTTACACTAATTATTACTATTTGATTTTCTATGTATTGGAAAACAACTTATTTACAAATTTAATTCAAACTAGGTTCAAATCTAAATATTTTTACAGGAATAAGTTGCTTATATTCTCAGGAACGTATTAAAATTTGTTTCACTATTTTAGGAGTTATAATTTATATACTTCCAATAGTGACCATATTAGGGTTTCATTCAAATAATTCAAACTAGTGTTCAACAATAAATATTTTTATGCATTCTGAAACTACATGATTTTATATGAATCTAGAAATTTATTTCACTGAATTTGGAGCTAATATACACAAGTTATTAAGACTTGAATGCTATCGGTTTTGAAAATCCCTGGAAAATGGCGAAATACATTTTCATTGTACGAAAAGCATTTCGTGATTTGAATGGCTTGTGCCTGCGTGCTGACTGATAGGGTGACCCCACCCATCAGTGGACGATGGCAGAGGAGTGAGCTAGGGCTCGCCAGCTACTGCGTTTCGGCGGGGCTTTGGGTCGGGCGAGCGCATGAAGAGATAGAGCACACTGAGGCACACCTTGGGGAGGGCTCTAGGCTGGTCGACAGTGACCAAAGGTAAAGCGCCATCGTGCGCATATAGCAGCCGCCATGGTCGAGCAGAGGCGAAGCTAGAAGGCACTGAATTAAGCCCAAGTAAGCACAATTTAAGCATCAGTGGATCACTAAGGTTCCATTTTACCTGTCGTTTATGGCGGGGGATGGCTGAGAAGTTCTGCCACCATGCACTGGCTATGGGGAAGAAGGACAGTGTAGCGGTGTGGTTTTGGGTGATGTAAGCTGAAAAAGTGGTGTGCAATGAGTTTAGGAATGCTCAGAGATGCTCTATGCTCAATGGATTGGAAGATTGTTGACCGAATCACCTTAATCGTGTTTTACCCCTTTTTTGTGTTCTTCAGCTATGGAGGATTAGAGGGGTGCAATTGGGCACAATCTCGGGCAGTGGAGTAGAGTGGAGGTGCGGGATGGCATTGCGAGGGTTGGCCGGTCTTTAAATAGGCAAGAGTGGTAGTGGTAACAGGGTTTGAATGTACGTCTCTAGTTGCGGCCGGGGACAAAGGTGATGGCGGCTCGATTTTTGTGGGATAAGGTGGTGCAGGGTTTGGGCAAGCATGTCATGGTAGGGCCTGGCACTTGGATGAGACGGTGTAGAGCCGAGAGCTCAGGTAATGTGGCTTGACCGGTGCAACAGAGAAAGCAGAGATGGTTTGCACCGAGAGGGTGAAATGACAAGGCATGGCTAGGTTCCAGGGGTAGTAGTGGCAGCAGTTGTGTCGTGGCAAGGCGCGGTGTCGGTTCACACGGTGTGAGCTCGATGCTGAAGCACGTGCACGATCGTTGATCTCACGATATTAACCGTGGCAGCGTCTTCACCGACTTTTGGCTTGCCATGGCAGCATTTGGGCAAGGCAGCGATAGGCTAGAGAGGGGCAAGGCTGTGGGTGCTAGTGACACTGCCAAGTGGGGCCAGAGGGAAGTGGGGCCCATATGCACAAGGAGAAGAGAGGATTCACTGGAATTTCCTTTTGTACAGGATAGGGTTTGTGCATTAAATGAGCTATCAATCTTGTCCAGACAATTTTTATAATTGTTTGTGTGAACCTTAGTCTATGGTTATCATCTGGTAAAAATTTGAGGCCAAAATAGTATTTGTGAAAATTTTAAAAATTCTGACATGCTCTCTGTTATGTTTTAAATGTTTTCTGATTTTTATTTTTCTGAGGATACAAATAGAGTTCATTTTTCTTGAAATTGTTTTTTGGTAATCCTATGGGTATACAAAAACTAACAGAAATTTTTCAGATGATGAGCACTTGTATTTATTTTTATAAAATTCTGAAATTGTTATTGTTGATTTATTGCCGTTTAATTATTTGATTTTATAATTGCAATAAATGAGATTATTTATTTTTTAAACTTTTCCTGCAGGCTACTATAGGTCGTTAGATGTAGTGATAAAAATTTTAGAAAGTGATAAGGCCTGTAACATTTTTAATAATTCTAACAATATGTTGTTGCTAGTCTTCCATACTGTTTTTGATTTAACTAGGACTTTATGTGTGTTCATATTGCTTTGAAATTTTTTGAGAAGGCTCTGGAGATGCTCTTTAGTCCAGGTGAATTTTCCCTAGATTTTATCCTTAGGTGATTTTGGTTTTCACGTTTTGGAAATAATATATCAATCATTGTAAATGATTTTATTGAATATTTTAACTTTTCAATTGTTTCTAAAATTCTTTGGGAAGATTCTGGAGTTATCTTTAGATTTTAATATATTTTCTCTGGATTTTTCTCTTATATGATTTTGGTCTTCATTATTTGGAAAACAGGGTTTTCAATCAAGAAAATTGATTTTCTTAAAGATCAAAACCCAAGAAAAATTCATAAATGGTGAAAATTAAAAACTAAATCTTATTTCAAACGTAAATTTTTATTTTATCAATTTTTCGAATTTGTCGAGATATTATATGCACTAGGGACGTCCTAGAGGCTCAACACTAATACAAGCGGAGATCACCCTCAACAACATTCGCCAATCACGCACTAGGTCATCCCAGGGCAACGGTAATGGATCTTAACACCTTACAATCTCCTTCATAGGTTTAAACTTCGGTGAATCGTGTTCACACTGCAAAAGTGTACATAGAGTCTTTCGTTATCTTCAGGATCCCAGGCCTGCTACAGGGTTGATCACTCTACTTCTTGGCAACGCCATCGTGGCAGCGACCACAATTGAGAATAGGTGAGCACTCTAACCGTGGTATGAGACAACCTCATTCTCATAATAATCTTAATGAAGCTCATAACTTCTAGCCATGTTTGAGGCCATATACAAGGTGCAAGACTTTCTCACCTGGGCTAAGATAAGTTACCTGGCTTGACAAATTAAAGCCAAGGAATTTGGAGAGTTTTTATGGGACTTAAAATCCTTCAAAATTCCTCAAGACCTACACTACCGCCATCCAAGCTACAGGGCGGTGACAAAAGGGTAATGGCTAATTACTAACAAACTGTACTAAAATGATCTAATCAGACATGGTTATTTAACCAACTAGAAAGCTCTTATTGTAGTTGAGAAAATTTATGTCATTCTATTTTAAATAACTTTAAAAGTTGCTACGCTAAGCAAAAGAAAGAGGATGATTTACCCAATTTGGGAAGCTGCATCTGTTGATGAGAGGTTATACAATGGTGGTCTTTATGATTTACATCGTCTTTGCCAAACTTTTGGAGAAAATATTTGCCAATTTGTTAAGAGGTTTGTAGAAGTGCGCAGTACGATTCCTAATATTACTGATAATTCTGTTATTCGAGCATTTAAGCAAACTATGCACTACAAGAGGTTCACAGAAGATCAAAACATTCACCAGCCAAGAATCATGTCAAAATTATTCGACATATATAGTTGATTGCTACTCCGATGCTCATAAGGCAGTGCAATGGAACCGTATGGTCGACAAGGGCCAAACACCACCACAAACAAGTTTAGAAGGCTCTGACAAGAAAGAGTCAAAGAAGCCAACTTGTTCTAAAGATCGCATAGGTAAGGTCAAAAAGAAAAATAAGGTAAAGCCTTCATCAAGGGAGGTCACTGCCGTAGAGCAACATTCAACCTATAACAAGGGTAAAGGCCCGTCGAGGAAACAAGTTGGTCGCACTAACGATTAGTCTGGATCCACGAGCTCTAGTGCGACCAGTAGGAGTGGCTATTGCTACCCATTACATAATGTGCTCAGGAACGATATGTGTAAATGTTGTACTTGACAGAAACTCATGGATGCCTTCTACTCGACAAAAAGGGCCAATACCTACATTGCCCAAAAGTGGTGCTCCTAACAACACTAAGGATGCTATTAGAGATGAAGAGATCTCAAATCAGAAGCATGAAAACCATATCAACATCATCTTTATAGGCTCAACTGCCTATTCCTCAAAAAGTCAGTTTAAATTTGCATGGAGGGAAGTCAACAACGTCGACACCCAACTAGGGAAGTCAAGCTACCCAAAGTGGTCGGATGTGATCTTGACTTTCAACAACAATAACTATCCAAAAAGGTATGTTCACCCCTCAAAAGCTTATTATGGTTTTTTCTCCTACAATAATTAATTAGAAAGTAGGAAGAGCACTGATCGACAGTGGTAGTTCTTTGAATTTACTTTTTGTTAGTACCTTAGGTGAGATGCAAATATCTTGTTCTAAAATACGACCAGTTATAAACTCTTTCTTTGGCATAATACATGGTCCTTCGATAACACCTATCGGTTATATAGTGTTACCAGTAACATTTGGAGATTCTAGTAATTTTAAAACAAAGTTAGTTACTTTTGAAATTGTGGATTTTGAGTTAACTTACAATGACATATTACGTAGACTATCACTAAATAAATTCATGGCAACTACTCATCACCCTTACTAGAGCATTAACATTCCAAGTCCAAAGGGCGTCATCTCCATGAAAGGCAATCATTCTACTACACTCAGTTGCAATCGTAAATATTTAGAGATTGTCAATCAGTTAATGTTAAGAGGTCCTGATGATCTAGGAAATCCAAGTAAGGTCGAGAAGCCTATGAAGGCAAAAGGGCCGAAAGCAATTCCTCGACCCAATGAAAAGATGAAGCAAGGGCCACTCAACCCTCACGACTAGTCCAAGACAGTTCAGGTTGGATCAGGAATGGAATAAAAATAGGAAGCCAAGCTCATTGCCTTCCTCCGGGCAAATGCAAATGAGTTTGAGTGGAAACCATCCGATATACATGGAGTCCCAAGGGAGGTAATCGAGCACATGCAAGCCATACGCCCTAAAAAAGGACCAATAAAGTAGAAGCTAGGGCCTGACAACTTATCGGTAAGAAACCACTAGACAAGAGTTGGATAAACTCTTAGATGCTAGTTTCATTTGTGAAATTGACCACCCAAATTGGCTTGCAAATCCAGTCATGGTAAACAAAAAAGGAAATGGTAAGTGGCACATGTGCGTTGATATAACCTATTTAAATATTGCCTATCTTAATGATGATTTCCCTTTACCCCTTATCGATCAGTTGGTCGACCCGATAGTAGGAAGTGAATTGATGAGTTTTCTAGATGCCTACTTAGGCTATCATCGAATAAGTGTGGATGAAGAGAAGGTTGTCTTCAACACCCCATTCGGGGTCTACTGCTGCGTTAAGATGCCGTATAGGCTGAAAAATGCTAGAGACACGTACCGATGCCTCATGCATAAGACCTTCATAGAACAAATAGGATGTAATCTGGACACTTATGTAGATGATCTCATTCTAAAGAGCATAAAAGCTCTAATTATTTGTTTGATTTGGCAAAAACCTTCAATAATTTGAGTAAGCATGGAATTAAGTTAAGTCCATAAAAAGTGTACGTTCGGCGTTTCTTCTAGAAATTTACTTGGTTTTCTTGTTTGTTCTCATGTAATCAGAGTCAATCCCAAACAAATCCAAGCCATTGAGTCCCTACAACCACTTTCTACTATGAAGAAGTTCCAAGGTTTAACTAGTCTAATGATGGCACTTAGTCATTTCATTTGTTGATCAGGTGAATGTGGGTTACCTTTCTTTAAGGTAATTTGCGAGCACAATAATTACATTGGTCGAATGAAGCATATAAAGCCTTCGAAGACATTAAAACTTATTTATCAAACCCACCCATATTGGTATCACCCTACCCAGGAGAAACTGTTCTGGTACATTTGGATGTAAAACCTAATTGTGTTAGAGCAGTACTAATTGTAGAACGAGATAAGGTTGAACGACCTATTTACTATGTAGGTGAAGTATTACATGGACCAAAGGAGTGCTACCCCAAGTACAAAAATTACATTGTGCTCTATTGATGGCTTCTTGTTAACTAAGCATTATTTTTGGTCGCATAAGATTGTTGTACCATCGTCCCACTACTACACATTATAACGTCACAAACGTTTCGGAATAGTCATCCCAAACGGTTTTTTGAACCGTCTATAACCATATGTTAGTGATGTAACGCCACATATGATATCACAGACGGTTCCTAATAAGAACCGTCTGAGATATGCTAACATCACAGACAGTTTCTAATTATAAACCGTCTATGATATATTGATAACACAGACAGTTCCAATTATAAACCGCCTCTGATGTGTATTATGTATTAATAAAACATTTTTTATTTATTAGCTAGCCTCAGGAAATGCTAGCCATGCCCTCTAAAACAAGATTACAAAGATACATCACAAGCAGATTACAGATTACATGCATTTCAGAAATCAACTCAGATTACATCACAACACAAGCACTACACCACATCACATACATTTCAGAAATCAACTCGGATTACATATTACACCACGTACAGCTCATCCATTTCAGAAATCAACTTAGATTAGATATTAGACCACGTACATCAAATCTATTTCAGAAATCAACTCAGATATATTAACAATTGAATGTGCAAGTACAATTCACAAATTCACGGCACAAGTTTCACAAATTAACCCAAGTGGTAATTCAGAAATAACACAACTCCTCATGTTAGGCAGAGTGAAACTCGCCTTCTGGATTTATAACTTAACGTAGCAAGAAGGAACATATATTAGATCGGTCTGTTCCATCACAGTTGTAACCTCATTGGCCTTGTTTGTACCGAGGAGTTGCATGTTGTGGCAAACGTAAAATCAACATAGGTTATTTCCCTTTTCCTGCTGGTGGCACTACAAATATATAATTGGTTAGATCTAGAGGCATTATACAGAGTGTGATATAGGAGTATTGTGTACTAGTAGTTAAAAGCATGCTTCAGTTGCACCTTGTCCTTGCCAGAAGGTCCTCCACGAGCTTTGTACACTTTGAATGAGCTACGTGATTCAAAAAGTTAGCCTCGGCCATTCCAGTAGCAACATACACCTTAAACAACCTACAGAAGAGTTATCTCTGGAGGAAACGTGATTACCTGTTGTGTAATTTCATGAAAGGATTCATGTCATCACTGCCGTTCTGTATGGAATCAAGGTAAATAACCCAGTTCTTTCTTGGTTGAATTATAATTAGAACCCAGCGAAACCTACAAAGGTATGTTGCCATGGTCATTTAACCTAACATTGAGTTGCGTGTACAATACAAATCAAAGTATATCAAGTAGTGTAGCACTTACCCCAGGTTGTGTGGTAAAAGTTTGTACTCTCTATCTTTTTGAGTCACCAATGCTTGTTCCGCGTATTCAAGGACGACATTTAAATTTTTGTCCATTGTTTGCTTCGAGACTTTGTGTGGGTCGAGGAAACCCACCGGTTGTTTCTTCTTTTTTGCTTCATGGATCATGTATCTATATATACAAAAGCAAGGAGTCATATACATATATATATATGGCATTTATCGGTATTACACGAATGTAGACTGTGGTTGCACACACTTACAATGTCCAGCATCTCAATAGCACGGCGTTGAGGGCATCGAGGTTGAAGAGATCGAACAAGTCGTGGAAGTTACCCCAAAGAAGCCCCTCGATGACTGGTTCAACAGATGTTTGTGCTTGAAGCTAACTGTGATACTAGTTATAAGTTCTGACATTGGCTTGTCGGCTTGTTCCATGTACCAATCATGCAATCTAATGCAAGCCAATTTAAGGTTTTTTAGGTGCTCTCCCATTACTAAAGACTCTGCTAGCTAGTATGTTCGGGCCAACGGGGAAATTGGAAAGTTGAAGGCCTTCGTGATCTCCTTCAATTTGCCCTTGTATTGCTTTCTACTATAGGGAGTCTTCACGAGAGACGAGTGGGCACAATCCCACACAAAGGCCTGTGATTCATGGGGCACGGTAGCCGATTGGTGGCCTGCTAAGGTGCAGTAGGCAACTCCGGTAGTGCAAGTGACTCCGGGAGTGCAAGCACTTCTAGTGCTGGAGGATGGGCATCTAGAAAGATGTTGCTACTGGGCCACTGGATTTATGTGCCAATGGCATCCCCTAGTGTCACAATCTTGTCATTTGAGGGCATCTGCAGCGTGACGATCTTGAAAATGTTATGTACACCGTCCACACTAACCTTCGTAAAACCCAGCGCTACTGGGGTATGTGCACCAGCGCCCCTTGACTGGATAGATACGCGAGCCCCCAAGCAGCCTGAAGGGGAACAGAACTATTGGCAAGCCTCACTTGGAGATTGCACCGCGTGGCCTCCTACATAACGATACACAATTAGCTAAGGCATCTAACTGATATATGTATGGAGCATTGATGAGATATATATCAGTACCTTGATGTCACAGACAAGAAATTTGATGTCGTCTTCATCTGTGTGAGCGGCGGATTCACAGCTGCTCTAACGGGTAGTGGGGATGAATTGCGTACATACATCCGGGGCCTACGTGGGCCATCTCTCATAATTATTGAGCCTTTCCTCGAGGCTTCATATCTGATTACTAAATTCATCTCTCAGCCTTTCCTTAATCTTCTGTACAAGTGGTTCCCCACGCTCGGCTTTGGCTCTCTTCCTACTCCGGTATTTGTCGGAGTTGTCTGGGAATCCGGTTTTCTAAGGGACGAAACCCCCTTTGCCTCACGTGCGACCAAGGTGTTCCTTGCTTCCCAAGGCCGTGGAGAGTACATATTTCTCCCTGTCTGGCAAAAAAGAGCCACCGGAAGATTATTTACTCAACGCTACCTACAAGATCTCGACATATTATTTCACTTATGAAGTTATGAACTAATTACAAAGTTGGTAGTTCAATATTTTACCAACCGTTCGCACACTTCCTTGTTCGCGGGGTTTGTAAATGACACGGTGTTGGAAGACATGGCACATGACCTTGCTCTTAGCCAGTTTCATACACACTGGTCAATGATCGATGCAAATGGCAGGGAGGCCTCCTTGTCCTCTCTCCTCTATTGCGCCCTCTTACCCATGTACCTAGCGGTGTCGAGTCTATAGGGTGGGTGTTCCTTGCCTAGAAGGCCTTGTGTTCTTTACTTTAATGCACGAATTCTTCCATTGTCTTCATCTCAACAAATGTTTGCCATGTGTCCTCATTAATAAACCCATACTTAGAGAAGGGAGTCTTGTCCATCTTGATGTAGTCTGTGACAGGTGTTCTCTTGAAGTTCTTCCATGCCTTTCCCGCCACTAGCAGTGCATACTATCGCACAAGGCACATGGAGTCTTTGGAGATCTCGAACGATGCAAAAATTCTGTTAGCAAGTTGTTGCACTCTCATTGGTCAGCGACTTCTAGGCTAGACGTGTGATGGGGATCCGTTCCTATCTAACTATCCCACACAATGTCCAGAGTAATGTTGCTGCCTTCATCGGTTTGGTAGGGGCCCATCCTGCGGATTGACCGCTGTGATGGTATATCGGTATATGGGCCTTTTATTTTCTCCTCTTGGACCGTGTGTCGGTTTTCCTTTCGTCGGCTCATCACATCCTTCCAGCGACAAAGAATGAGGGGACGTCATCTTTTTAACTAGACTATGTTAGGTATTCAAAGATAAGGCCAGTTGGTAAATCAACAATTCACATTGTAAGCAGAGGAAAGTAAATTAGATCTCGAGTTAAGAGAATTAAATTTTATCTGGGATCAGGTTGGATGGTTGTCATTATCAGCACTGTATTTGCTAGATGAGAGATATTTTGCTCACTCAATCAATTATGGTTCAAAAAGGGTTCCTTTATTCTTTAGAACAAGGAAAGAGATTAAATCGCTCCACTCTCTTTCGCCACTCAATTTCAAAAATATCTATCTAATGATAAAAGAAGAACAACGAAAAGAAACTAAGTGTTCGGGCACTCAGAACCCCTCGACACTACGCGCTCGAGCCACGTCTAAACTATAAACAAACATTAAGACAACAATCAAAATAATAAAGTAAGAAGAACAATAAAAGAAACTTGCTATCTGAGCACCAAGAACTCCTCGAGACCTCGCGCTCGAGCACACTTGGATCAACGCGTCCAAGCCCACAGACCATGCGTTTGGGAGCATTTCCTAACCTTTAATCCTATTTCTATTTGATGTACTCAGCTATTTACACACATATATATATTACACACATTCATATTTGGATATTGAAATTGAAGTCAAATGAAATTGGTGTAATGATCTCATATACTCAAAATCAGGTATTTAAGCATGTACTTTAAATGATTGAGTGCTCTCAGGTGTCGAACTGCTAAAGGTTAGATTTCAGCCTCATCGCCACAAGGTGTAGAGCTGCTACAGATTAATCTCCTACCTGCACTACACCAGGATCAATTAATCACTAGTTGAATTAGATAATTATCTAAGCAAATAAGGCCTTGAACTCTTACCTTCCTAAATTATGCACCATAAAGCATGAAGTACTAAATTTTGCTTATTCACATGAAACAGGTTCAAAATAGTACTGTCCAACCAAGACACAATACAAGAATATCAATATGACAGACCAAGCTAAACAGGTACATATCAGAACTACAACCACAAGCTAGTCAAGATATGCAGTGATAATCATATGAACATCAATCTCATAGTCATGAAGCATCAAATTAATACTACTAGCATTAACACAAGGTAACCATTTAGTTCAAGGCCAAGATTACTACTGAAATTGTCTAATTCAACTTCTAGAGATCCTAATTACATCATTGAGCCTTCAAAAGGTAACAAACAGTAAGAATGATTTAAAGAACCAATTAAGAGCAGCTATTCTATGTATCATGCTCAATTCATATTCAAATAATGATTTTACAGGTTGGTTTCATAAGAGCAAGGCAAAAATTTGCTTTCATCATAAAATCAAGAATAACTGTGTAGAAACAGTAAAGGTTTGTCAGAGCAACCCATAGTCATATATATGGTCTCAGTTTTGTGGCACTGAAATGATACTCGAAAAAAGAAAAATAGTAGACCGTCTTCAACCATCCTCCAAATCAACATATCATCATTTCCATCGGGTGAATCCTTAAACTTTTAAACTTCTAAATCTGGAAACACAACACTTCCAAACTTCATGTTTACTTGAAATATCAATGATTCAGTGGTATGGTGGAGACAAAATATATTACAGCAACTGAGGCATGTAAAGAACTTATATTGTTAAAGAGGCGTATCTATGAGCTCAAAATGAAGAAAGTGTATTTGCTGTTCTGTCATATCTCAAAACTAGTGTGTGTGCATTAACATGTTTATATGAGATGGATGCACAATAGTTAGGATCTAAATCCACAATGTTCGATTGTTTGGATAAAGTAGTATTGCATTTATAAAAATAAATCCATACGGAGCTAAAGTGCTAAACCAAGGGAACTGACAAAGGTGACTGAAAGGTCAAAACAAAGAAGACATAGGCATCACTTTTTTCTAATACACGAGGAATAGCCTAAAATTTCCTACAAGGTTCAGTTCCCTGGGAAAACATTTTCCAAAATTTCCTGATCCAATAATAAGAACCTCAATATTATTCTGAGTTTTCAATATTTGTGTCCATGTGCTATGTAACTGAGAACTAAAAAGCATGCAATATATGTCCATAGGTAACTCCTCTGCCCAACCTAAAATGTAGAACTAAGAGCACACGGTTCAAGAAATATAGGAAATCCTTGAAGGAGAATCTAGAAAGGCGACCTTAGTGAGCCTGATCTTGTAGTTGAGCTCGTGGAGGTAAAAAGTAATTACCAAAAAGTAATAGGAGGATGGCGCCGAGACCAGAGGAGGCCGGTGCAGGGATCGGCGCAGGGAGGAGGCCAGGTCGGGGGCCAGAGGAGGTCAACACAGGGAGCAGGTTGGGTCGAGGGCCAGATCACATCATAGATGGTTTTTGGCTAAAACCGTTAGTGATGACATGTATAGACATCACTAACGATTTTATCCAAATACCGCCAGTAATAAAATAGAGGCAGTTCAGAGGATGCTCGCTGGCAGCATTATAGCGACGATCTTCCACAGCCGACAGCTCAGAGAGCAATAGGAGACTCTAGGAGAGCTGAGGGATGGCTTGGTTGGGTTTGGGGGTCATCGGAAGTGGTGTGCCACCGTAGTCGGGCGGCGATGGTTCTGGCGAATGGCAAGGGGGATGACCGGTGGAGCTTAGGCTTCTTTATCATGGGGGTAAGCAACTAGGTGATTTAGGTGTTCCATTTTGGTACTTGCCTTGGTCAGAGGATGATTGGAGTGGTCTACCACCATACGTCAGCCGTGAGAAAGAAGGACGTTGCGGCGGCAGAATTTTGTTCTTCCAGAACTGCAGCCAAGGTGCGTACTGGGGTCAGCAATGCACAAAGATGCTTCAAGATTAAAGGATTAGAGAAATTTTCACTGAAATGCCTCAATTGTGATTTTCCCCTTTCTCTGGTTTCTACCAGGAATGGAGAAGATGGCAACGAGGTGGGCTTAGCTTGGTGCTTGAAGAGGTTCAGGGGAAGGATGTGGTGCTGGAGAAGCCATTGTCCTGGTGGCAGAATTGTGGTGCCGGAACAGGGCAAGCTTAGCCAATGTAGCGCAAAACAATGGAAATGGTAGCCATGACAGAGGCGTGGTAGCGGCACAATGATGCGGCGGTGTCGCGGCAGCATTTGGTTGGGCAGTATCCTGTCGCGGCAGAGAAGGGGAGATGCACCGAACGGCTGAGCGGGGGAAGAAGGAGGTGAGCTGGACAGGGATTTCTGGTGGCAGAGCATGAAGATAAGGTCGTCAAAGCATAGCTCGGACAACGACTTGGCTGCGTATGGCGGGGTCAAGTTGGTGCCAAAATTTTCTTTGCCGTGGGAGCAATTTTGTTAGCTCCTGGTTGCCATGGCAGCGTAGCAGAGAGGGAAGGGCTATGCTTCGCTGGGGAAGAAGACGAAGCCAGAGAGGCTGTCTGGTGGGGTCATGATATAGGGAGGTTCCATATGTAAGAGAGAGAAAGAGAGAGCAATGTGGTTCGTCTCCTCTGCTCATATCATCATTCCTCGCAATCAGTAGCTATCAATTCAAGTCACACAATTTTGAGAATTATTTTTCTTAATCCTCAAGCAATTTTTATCATTATGTAAAATTTTTACCTAAAACTGTTATGCGTGCAATTTTTAAAAATTCTGACAAGCCCACTGTTTAAATTTTCCTTTTCCTATTTTTCATTTTGATGAGGGTTAATATGTTGTTAATTTTGTTTTGAAAATTTAAGTTTCTTAGGGCTTAGTAATATTAATCAAAAATTTCAGATGATTTAATTTCATATTAATTTTATGAAAATTCTGCCATTGCATTTTCGGAATTTATGAAGTTAGTAAATTGTCTTTATTATTTTTAATAATTTTTATGTAGATCATTGTAGTCCTATATATGACATGGTAAAATTTTTAGATGAAGATAATGTTCGATCATTTTTAATAAATTCCGACAAGGTTACTATTGCTTGTCCAAATTTACTGTTTTTAATCCCTTATCCACATTAATTGCATTCATAACACCTTGTGGTTTTGCAAGGGGTTTCTAATGATAGTCTTATATTTAAATATATGTTTTAAGATTTTTTTATCATATAATTTCTTTTTCCGTAGTTTATAATTTAAGAATTAAATACTGAAACAATTTTCTTTAAGACCAAAATTTGAGAAAAACAAACAAAATATAGAAATCCAGAATAAAAACAAAATGCCAACTGAAGTTTATATTTTATCTTTTTGTACCTTTGGTCTCCTTTAACCATTCTATTTGACTTGGCTTTTACAAATTAACAAATTAATATTAGAAATGGTTTTCTTTAACGTTGAATTTTCATGAAAAGCATAGAAAAATAGAAATTCATATTAAGATCACAATTAAATTTTAATTTTATATTTTATTCAATTTTTCATTTTTCTGGGATGTTACATTGATGTTGTTGACCAGCTTCTCGGCAGATGGATCATAAGAGCACGCAAAAAAGCTTGTTAGGACTCAAAACAAAATCTATCCAATTACAATAGTTAATAGGTTCAAAATTGAAAAGAGTCTATTCCGAGCGAAAAAAGTTAACGAGCCTCGGCTCGATAGTGGCTCGTTGGCTCGAATTTGAAATAACCACTTAAATGATAAATAAAATTATTTTATGTTGAACTATGTTAATTTCGAAAGAAGCTCGATAATAGCTCGTTAAGCTCAATAGCCAACCCAAATCATTCTTTCTAAGTACGACCTCTGCACACTTGATATCCACAACAATTACTTTTAATTGTTCATAAAATTCAAAGCAGAAAGATTGCATTGTTGGCTCTTTTCAATGGCTTCAATGATGGATTTCTTCTTGACGAGGATTAAAACTCTATTTTTAATTAGGCCCTTTTTAATAATTCGTGACAGCGTGCTGATAATGGGCCTATAAAAACATAAGGCCCATAATACATTGAAATAAATTCCATCTCTATCCGAATGATTAAGTCTCTGACCAGTTCAGTCAAAGAGGGTCAAAACCTAGCTTCACAGTGGTCGTCTCCAACCAGTGAAATGGCCACCCCGACCAGCAAACTAGTGAGGGACAAGCGGTTTTTCCCACACATGTCTCTGTGCGGATAGTTATCTAATAGGAACACATAACCAACCAGAAGTTGTTACCGAAAAAGGCACCCTTTGGCGAGAAGACACCGTTTGGCGAGAAGGTGTCTCCTGGTTACACAACACCCCTTCTGTAAGTCAATTGTCGCCTCTTCGTCAAGGATAAATAAGGGGCCATTCCACGCTATTGGGGACATCTGATCTCGAACTAATGTTCTCTAGCAATCTCAATTAGAATTTAGTAATCAGTGATTAGGCGTTCTGCAATCACCCAAATCATCCTGAAATTTGTGTATTCTGTCACAACCATTTGGCTAATAAAGAAGTATTCCCTATTATCTCCAATTTGATATCCAGGGGCCCACATTTTTATATTTTCATAAGTTCGATTAAGGGACCCAAGGTCTTGAACATCGACAGCTGGCGCTAGAAGGAGGGCCTCCGGACATCAAAATCAAGAAATTCTCTACAATGGATGAGGAGAATTGGTTTGACCTCGTCGATTATGCCCATCTCACTACCTACAATAAGCCAACGGAGGAACAGCGTGTGATACTACTCTGAATATGTTTCGAAGGCGGAGTTGGCAAAGATCGAGGCAAAGGTTGAGGTAGAAGAACAATCATCTAACGCGCCAAAAGGTAAAGATCTTATTACTCCTCTAGTAAATTCAGAGGAAGATGTCTATGAAGCATGTTCCATGGAAATTGACAATGAAAATGTATCAAAAGGTAGTAATAACCCTCTAAACAATTCAGCCTCGGAAGATCATCTCCAAGGTTTAGATTATACACCTTCATCACATAAATATGGAGGATTAACACCCTCTGTTTACTCAGGTTTCCACGCTTGCGCGGTTACCAGCGAAATAGATGGTTAGTGGACAGAACATGAAGAGCGTGAAGCCCAAGAAACTGCCGAAAAAACCTCTTAGAGTGAATATGAATGGCGTATGACAGAAAAACAAAGATCTGTTGATGAGGCCAAGCGCTTACATTTCCATAATCAACCAAGCACCTCACAAAGATTTCAGGTCTCTGAGGGGCAACCTCGTCAAGATACATTCATTACGCCACCACCTCCAGAAGCGGTGGCAAGAGATCCCAACTTTACTCAAAACAGTTTGTGGCAAACAACTCCTGTTGAGAGAATCTGCATTTTATCAAATGCAATTCTCAATCATCCAACGGAGGGGGAATATATGTTGAATGCAACCATCATACGGCCTAGTGCTGCTAACCTGCAAGAATCTGCAAATGAAATAAGGTCAATATCTATAAGGACTCAGACCGAATCCCACGTGAAAGGATCCTCATCTGGTTGGCACCAACAAGACTTTAGCCACCAGCAAAGAGGAGGTCCGCAGTGGAGAAGTGTCTTTGAACATATTACCCCAGGTGAAAATCATAATTGTGGTCGGCGACAACCTCGTTCTCCCGAAAATATGAACCAAGCTCATAACGAGCGATTATGATCTAGTCTGTATACAGGATGTAAAGCTTTCTCCCCTGGGCTCAAAAACGTAACTTGGCCTAAAAAATTCAAGCCAGGATCTCTGGGGAGTTTTGACAGAACTCATAATCCATCAAAATTCTTACAGGTTTATACTACCGCCATCCAGGCTGCTGGAGGCCAACTACCTTCCTAATGTTTTAAAGGGATCGGTGCGAACTTGGTTGTTTAATCAGCCTGAGGGTAACATTTTCAGTTGGGAAAACTTGGGCCATGCCATTTTAAACAATTTTAAAAGTTGCTATGCCAAGCCTGGTAAAGAAAATGATTTGCATCGTCTTCGCCAAACTTTTGGCGAAATTCTACGGCAATTTATTAAAAGGTTTGTAGAAGTACGAAACACCATCCTTAATATCTCTGATAACTCTGTGATTCGTGCTTTCAAGCAGGCTATCCGTTATAAGAAGTTTACTGAAGATCTCAACATTCATCCGCCGTCTACCATACCAAAGCTTTTCAATATGGCAGACCGATACTTAGATGAACACGAGGCTATTGAATGGAACCGAATAGTTGATAAAGGCCATGCTCCACCACAACCTGGCCTCCTGATATCGGAGGACCAGAAGATGAAAAAAGTCTCTAAATCTGAAGATCATAAAAGGATGAATAAGAAAAATAAGAATAAACAGAACGCCCAACATGAAGTTGCAAGAATTGCGGAACGACCAACATAGTCCAAGGGGAAGGCACCTTGGAAGAAGACAGCTGGTCACGAGGACGACCAGTCCGGTTCCAAAAATCCTAGTGTGACCAGTGGAAATGGTCGTTGGTGTCCATTACATAGGGTATCAAGACACGACCTGCGGAACTGCCGTACGTGGCAGAAGCGCATGGAAGATTTTTACTCCGGCAAGGGTCCTATGCCTACCTTACCGAAAGATTTAAGCAACAAGGATGTTGATGATGATGAGGAAATGGGCTATCAAAAGCCTGACAACCACGTCAATGTTATATTCGGTGGTTCATCTGCGTACACCTCAAAAAGGCAATTTAAAACTGCATAGATTGAGGTCAACAGCATCGACAATCGGACAGGAAAGCCAGAATACCCCAAGTAGTCGGATGCCGACCTCACCTTCAACAGGCCAGATTGCCCAAAAGGTACGTCAGTCCCTAGAAAAGCTCCCATTAGTAGTTTCTCCTACAATTAGCAATTGCAAAGTTGGAAGGTTTTTAATTGATGGGGGGAGTTCTTTGGACTTGCTTTTTATTCATACTTTGGATGAGATGCGAATCCCTTATTCTAAGATAAGACCTATTACGAACACATTCTTTGGGATTGTAACTGGTCCATCAATAACTCCAATGGGACAGATAGTATTACATGTCACGATTGGAAATGCTGATAACTTCAGAACGGAGTTAAATTTATTTGAAATTGTTGTTTTTGAGTCAGCATATAATGCCATTCTGGGTAGGCCTTCACTAACCAAGTTTATAGCAGCAACTCATCATGCTTACCAGAGTTTAAAGATTTCTGGTCCAAAAGGCGTGATTGATGTGCACGGTAACCAACTTATTGCACTTAACCATGATCGCAAGTCATTGAAAATTGTTGATCAATTGCCATTAGGCAACTCCTCAGCCTAATGAGCAGATAAAGCAAGTTCCCATTGATCTTACCAGTCAAAAATTGCTCGGATAGGATCATCAATTGATGACAAATAGGGAGACACGCTCATTCCTTTCCTCCATGTTAACGCAAATGTGTTTGTGTGGAAACCATCCGACATGCCTAGGGTCCTGAGGGAAGTGATAGGGTACAGATTAGCCATACGATCTGACATACGACCATTGAAGCAGAAGCTACGGCGATGTGCTCCTAATCGACAAGAAGCCATCCGACATGAGTTGGACAAACTCTTGGAAGCTAGTTTTATTCGCGAAGTTGATCATCCTGATTGGCTTGTGAATCCGGTCATGGTCAAGAAAGCAAACGGTAAGCGGCTCATGTGCGTTGATTTTACCAGTTTAAATAAAGCTTATCCAAAAGATGATTTTCCTTTGCCCCAGATTGACCAATTGGTAGATTCAACAGTGGGCTGTGAATAGATGAGTTTCTTGGATGCATACTCAGGTTATCATCAAATAAGCATGGCAAGTGAAGATGAAGAGAATACTTCCTTCATAACCCCATTCGGTGTCTACTGCTACAGAAAGATATCATTCGAGCTGAAAAATGTTGGATTCATGTATCAGCGACTCATGCAGAAGACTTTTCATAGTCAAATAGGGCGTAATATCGAGGCTTTTGTTGATAATATCGTTGTAAAGAGCAAAATTAGCTCTAATCATTTGTCAGACTTGCTTGAAAACCTTCAATCATTTGAATAAACACAAAATTAAGCTCAATCCAAAAAAGTGTCTTTGGTGTTTCTTATGGAAAGTTGCCTTGTTTCTGTGTCTGTTCACTGGTATTGAAGTAAACCCTAAGAAAATTAAGGCCATCGAATCCTTAAGACCACCTTTTACATTAAAGGAGGTTCAAGGTTTAACTGGTCGGATGGTTGCTCTCAGTCGTTTTATCTCAAGATCAGGAGAACGTGGTTTGCCTTTCTTTAAGGTAATTCGAAAACACGACAAGTTCCACTGGTCGGATGAAGCAGATAAAGCCTTTAATGACATAAAGAATTATTTGCAAGGCCCACCCACTTTGGTCTCACCCAACCCTGGAGAACCCCTGTTGGTATATCTAGCGGCTTCGAAAAGTGTGGTCAGCACTTTGTTAATCGTTGAACAAGATCAAATTCAAAAACCCATTTATTATGTAAGCGAAGTATTACACAGACCTAAGGAGCGATACCTTCAGGTTCAGAAATTACTTTATGCTCTATTAATGGCTTCTAGAAAATTGAGACATTATTTCCAATCACATCAGATTACAATACAATCATCTTTTGCCTTGGGAAGTATTTTACATAACCAAGACGCAACTGGTCGGATTACGTGGGCCGTCGAAATTGGGTCATTTGATATCCATTTCGTAGCCCGAATAGCAATTAAGTCCCAAATTTTAGCAGACTTCATCGCTGAATGGACAAACAGTGAGCCCTCTACACAAGAGGATAAGACTAATATCGACCATTGAAAACTGTACTTTGATGGTTCTCGAGGAGAAATAAAATGCTCGGGGGCTAGCATAGTATTGGTTACACCTCAAGGTGATCAATTAAAATATGTAATCCAGATACACTTCTTTGATACGAAAAATATAGCGGAGTATGAAAGTCTTCTAGCTAGGCTCCAAGCAACAAAATCCATTGGAGTCCATCGGCTACTTGTGGTAGGCGATTCGAAATTGGTCGTAAACTAGGTTAGCAAGGAATACATGACGTCCGATGAGGTAATGACTCACTACCTGGATGAAGTGAGGAAATTAGAAAAATACTTTAGTCATTTCGAAGTCCAATACATACCGCAAAAATACAATATCTTAGCTGACCAGTTATCAAAACTGGGTTCCTCACGATCACCTGTTCCAATAGGTGTATTTCTTGAATATCTGCTAAGCCTTCTAGAGACACATCCATAGAGCAATCCTCGACCAGTGAAGCGATCAGTCCTTGAGCAGGATTCAAATTGGACTAAACCATTTAAATTCTATCTAGAAAATGGGAAACTGCTTGAGGATAATCACGAAAAAGATAGATTAATTCGAAAGGCGCGAATGTATAAAATTCTCGACAATACCCTATATAGGAAGGGCACACATGGTGTTCTCTTGCGATGTATATCCCAAGAGCAGGGAAAAACATTGCTTAAAGAGATACATGGGGGTTTGTGTGGAGCACATGCTTCATGCTGAACGATGGTCGATAAAGCTTTCCAACAAGGATTTTATTTGCCAACTTCTTTGCAGAATGCCATGCATCTTGTGAAAACTTGCGAGCAATGTCAATTTCATGCTCGACAAGTACATTTACCTGCCAATAACTGCAAGTCAATACCTTTGTCATGGCCTTTTTCGACATGGGGCATTGATTTAGTAGGACCTGTACCAAAAGCAACTAACGGATTCAAATTCTTATTTGTTGCAATTGATACATTCACAAAATGGGTCGAAGCTGAGCCTGTAGTTTCTAATACGGCCCAAGCCGCGAAAAAATTCTTTGTAAAAAATATAGTGTGGACGATCGGGACCGTCGATCGCAAAAGAAAGAAAGGGGGGGGTGAGGAGTCAGCTCGGGAGAGGGACCCGAGGTAGCGCTCGTCCGGGGGCTCCTAGCGTCGCGAGGGAGTCGTTCCAAGAAAGGATGCCGAACGCGGGGTTTATACTAGTTCGAGCCCCCAAGGTCGGGTAATAGCTCTACTCCAGTCTCGCCCGGAGACTAAGGGTGTATTAGCAGATCTGTGCAAGAGTACAAGGACGGGGCCCGAGCAAGAGAAGGGGGCCGCGCCATTCTCCTTTGTTCTCTCGATGTCTATCTCTCCTTGTGGCTGAGATGACCTATTGCTTTTGTAGCCCTCGGGAAACCTTGTTGCTTGGTCCCGAGGCCGACGTCAGGGGCCCGTGGCAATTTGACAGAGGCTCGGAAGTCGTTGCTAGCCGTTGAGAGTCTGACGGGAGCTGTTGAGATCTTGACGGGAGCTGTGGAGATCTTGACGGGAGCTGTTGAGCCCTAGTTCCCACGCAGGGGCAGGTAGGGTGCTGATTCCCACTCAGGGGAGAGTTTTACACAAGACACAAATAGAAATGCTACAGATGTCCCTTTCATTGGTGCCCGCGGGGGTATCAAGGTCGAGGAAGAGGCGTCGAGGTCGAGGGCGAGGCGTCGAGGTCGAGGGTGCCTGCCCCTGTGGCGGTGCCCGAGTTCAAGCTTGCTGGCCCCGAGCCCGACCATCAAGGGGGCATTACCTAGGTCGGGGATGAGCCCCTTGGACTGTGGACAGCTGCCACGACGCCGGAGGGATGCTTACATGTGCTGAGGGTACCGATCCCCGACAGCTAGCCCCCGAGGCTCAAGGGACAGCCCTGAAGCTTGGGGCGGCCTTGAGTCTTATTGTTTCTTGGGAAGGGGTCGACCCTTTAGCCGAGCACGGTAGCCCCTGAGGCCGACCTAGCGTGTTGAAATTCCCCAAGGACCTCTATCGTGGTCACCCCGAACTTGTCCTTTCGTCTTCGCGGCATTAAATTGCAGATCGCGCTGGGGAGGTATCTGATTTCCGTCGCCTCCGGTTCTCACGGCGGATTCAAGGAGATGGCCCGTAACGCCTCGTGTCCTGACGCGACGGGCGGCAAACACGAGAAGCAATGCCTCGGGTCCCCTGAGGGGAATTCGAGGAGGCACGACCGTAGCGCTTCACGTTCTCTGCCCAAAAACCCCGGCGCGCCTTTTGAGGAGAAACTGACGCTGGCTGTCAAAGATCGTGCTCCTTTAAAAACCTGAAGCCGCACACTTATGAAGTTCTTCACCCTTACGCTGTGTCTCTGGCCTTTCTGCTTGTCTTCTCTTTCTTTCCTTGATCTGTCTTGATTCTTCTGAGAGCCATGGCCAAGTTCGGAAAAAGCACCTTGACCACCGAGAGGATGAGGGAGCTCGAGTCGCTGATGCTTCTGGATCCCACGACCTGGCGGCTCCCGATGGCTGCAGAGGTCGAGCCGCACCCTCGAGAGGACGAGTTCGTGAGCACAGAGCAGTATACGCTCTTTGGGCTGCGGACCCCGGAGAGCGACTTCTTGGCCGCCGTTCTCGCGCAATGCGAGATCGAGCTTGTCAATCTGGTGCCGAACTCCATCCTCCTCCTCTCTATCTTCTCGCATCTCTATGAGGGGTTCCTTGGAATCCTTCCCACCCCCTCTCTCTTTTTCCGCTTCTATTCCTTGTTCCGCACTTCAAAGGACCCTGTCGTCGAGTGCCTTTATTTCCGGCTATGGACCGGGCTTCCCTGCACCTTCCTTCAAATCCCAACCCAGGACTCCCTCGGGCCGTGGACGGAGAGATGGTTTTACCTGAAGAAGGGCGAGGGGGCGAGCTCGCGTACAACAGCATCGCCGTGGACAGCAAGCGCGAGACCCCGGAGCCTGAGGACTCGGCGACCGACCAAGAGGCCGTCGCCATCATCCATGTCTGTGTGACGCGTGGCTTGACCGGTCAGGCCGTGGTCGTAGACTACCTTCGGGCTCGGGTGTCCCCTCTGCGGAAGAGGGTGCACCCGTTCTTCGAGATCCGAGAAAGGGACGACCCTACTCGGGAAAGCGCCAAATGTAAGTTCCTCTTGCCCTTGTGCTTTCCCGAGCTCGAGCGAGCTCTTTCTTTCTTCTTTTGATTGCCCTCCATCTCATTCTGTCTTCCTGCAGCCCCGTCGGAGTCGTGGGTGGCGGCACGTATGCAAGAGGCGTTCGGGAAGGTGGCCCACGCCTACACCCTCGACGACCCTGTCCCCAAGGACATATTGAGGCGGCGCAGCGAGGTAATCTTCTTCTCATTCTTCTGTTGGTCCCCTTTAGGGTTCGGGCGTTCTTTTGAGCATGACGAGTCTTGCAGGAGAGCCGTGAGTCGCTGGAAATGGCGGCGCTGTTGCGTTGCCGGGTGAGCAAGGGCAAGAAGACCGCCAAGAGGCCTTCCCGGCGCCCGAGCGAGCCGCCAGAAGCCCCACGTCGAGTGGGGTGATTCTGCGATGGTAAGTAAACCTGCGAGCCCGGGACGCCGGGCCCGACCTTAGTTCCTCGTCGTTTTCCATGTGTTTTCTTTTTGACCTTTCTTCCTTCTCTTTGCGGCAAAGAAGAGCGGCGGCGATCGCGATCGCGCCGTCGAGCCAGCGCCGGCGCCACAGCGCAGGGTGCTCGGGGGAGGACACTCCCGCAGATGACGTGGGCGTGGCGCCTCATGCCACGCCCCCACCACCCAGGAGGCGGAGGCTCGTCACGCAGGTTTTCTTCATGTCTCCTTTTCTTTCCCTTTTAGCTCGGGAGCGTTGGTCTTCTCCTCCTCACGAGTCTTATGGGTCTTTTTCGTCACAGATTTTGACTGTTGTTCAGGGCGAGTCCGAGGATGAGGAAGAGGACGTGGGGGACTATCTCCTGGTCCCCCAGGCAAGGCCGCATCACCCTCGGCCCGTCGCGATGCCCACGGAGGGCGACTCAGCTGGGACGGCTGGCCAGGGGGCCGTCGAGGCGCCCACGGAGGGAAGCCTAGGAGAGGCGCGACCACGGCCCCGAGTCGGCTCCGCTCGGCGAGGCCGTGGCGAGTCGATCTGCTGGGCGGCAGTGGGCCGGCGCCATCGAGCTCGGCAGCTGGGGGATAATGCTGCGAGCGCCGACGAGCACAGCGGGGCATCAGGTATGGCGTCGACTCCCTCTTTAAAATTGCTTTATTTCTGGGCCTCGGACCACTATGCAACTCTGTTTTTCTCCGGTAGGCTCAGCTCCGCCCGCGCCGCTCTATGCCCGCATGAGGCGCCTAGGGGTGACGCCCCTCTCGACGTCGCCGACCCGGCGGCGGAGGGGGCTGCAGAGGGGAGCGGGTCGTCTCTGCGCTCTGCCCGCACGAGGCTCGAAGCGCACCACGTAGAGGTTAGTTGATTTCGAGCCCGTCTTTCTTCTCTTTGGTTCATTTTAAGCTCGTGAGGCCATTTGTGACGCTTCTTGCGGCTTTTCAGGGCTTGGAGCAGGTCGCCCGAGGGCTCGGGGCCCTGCGTGGCCATGCCGTTAGCTTTCGGGCGCTGTTCTCCTTGGTCGAGGCACGCAAGGAGTACGTCCTCGGTCTCGAGGAGAGCATAGCACGGACGGGGAGGAGTCGGCGGTGAAGGTGAGCATGCCGTCGAGCTTTGAGGCGCCGAGCCGAGCGCGAGCGATCGGCGAGGCCCTCGCCAATGTCCACGAGAAGACCGAGGATGCCCTCGCGGGTGTTCGCACGAGGGCCGCAGAGATGATCGAAGCTGCCCACGCGGAGGCGGAAGTGCTCCGCAAAAAGGTCACGGAGCTCTCTGTCACTCCCTCGAAGGCTTCAGCTGACGTCGAGGCGAAGATGACCGAGCTCGAGAAAAGTCGGGCGAGCGACCAGCGGGAAGAACACCTAGCTCGGCGTGGAGCGGCCGGGTTGCCAATGCTGAGGCCGAGGCGCTAGCCCTGAGGGCGAGAGTTGCTACCCTCGAGCAGGAGAAGCTCGCCCGGGAGATGCCTGACCTGTAGATAGGTCAGTCGGATAGAAAAAGGGGCGAGGGGACTCGAGCCCTATGTAAAAGTTGATCGTGTAAAATTTTTAGAAGAAATGAAAACTCCCTTTGTGACTGCGATTTTATGCGTCTTTTCGATACTTGGTCGGGAGTCTTGCTTCGAGAGTGAATAGCCGCTTCTTTTGTTTGAGACTGCTAGAAATTGCTCGAGACTTAGCCAGATAAAATCCAGTCTGAGATCGAATGGTGTTTGCTCGGGACTTAGGCAGAAATCCTGCTCGAAACTGTTCGAGACTTAGCCAGAAGACCTGCTCGAGATTTTTGAGACTTAGTCAGAAAACCTGCTCGAGATTGTCTGACCAATATTCCTGACCTAGAAAAAGGGGGGACCCGCGATAAGGTTAGGTCGTTAGGTATACCTTTGATCGGGGACGAACTTTATCCCCAGCATTGGGTCGAGGTGGCCAAGCCTAGAAACATTGGGCCCTGCCTCCTTGCCGCATGCTTGCTGTTGATCCCGAGGTGCAGGAGTCAGTTGCAGGGGCCTGAGAGTTTAGCCGATACTGTTCAGCCTGAAAGAAAAAGGGAAGGGACCCACGACAGAGTCAGGTCGCAGGGCGTGCCTTTGATCGAGGACGAACCTGAACCGAGGAGTCGGGTTGGGATGACCAAGCCTGTGATTAGAACGTCCCCAAAGGAACTCGTCATACAACACTCGACGGGGAAATAATTATCAAAATCACTTGGCGGGGGAAATAGATCAACCCCGAAGGATATTCTTAGAAATCCGCGACCTCCCAGCCCTGGAATACATCAGGCTTGGTGCTAGGCCGAGCTCAAGGGGCTCCCTCTACGGGGGCCTCTCATTAGAATCACTCGACGGGGGAATAGAGCAACTCCGGAGGATATTTTTAGAAATCCGCAACCTCCGAACCTGAGAGTACGTCGGTCTCGATGTTAGGCCGAGCTCGGGGGGCTCCCTCTACGGGGGGGCTCTCATTAGAATCACTCGATGGGGGAATAGAGCAACCTCAGAGGATATTTTTAGAAATCCGCGACCTCTGAGCCCGGGAGTACATCGGGTTCGGTGTTAGGCCGAGCTCGGGGGCTCCCTCTGCGGGGAGGCCTCCCATTAGAATCACTTGACGGGGGAATAGAGCAACCCCGAAGGATATTTTTAGAAATCCGTGACCTCCGAGCCCAGGAGTACATCGGGCTCGGTGTTTGGCTGAGACAGCCGAGCCCGCGTCGGGTCAAGGCAGCCGAACTTGGGAATGCATCGAGTCCGGGGCTTCCCTGAGGGCGATCTCTGATTCCAACCAACGGCGGGGGGATAGCCGGCTTTCTGCGATTCAGATCGTCTTACTACGACCGAAGCATCCCCGGAGGTGAATCTAGAGTCCATGTCCACCGAGCCCGGGAGTCGTCATCAGGCTCGGGGTGCCCTCTAAGGACGGCCTCCGGGTCGGCTGATCGGGGGGATGGTCGGCTTACCCCGATAAAGATCAATTTACGGCGACCAGGACATCCTCGAGGCGAACCCAGAAAACGCGACCCGAGGCCAAGGCACGCAGGGTGCAAAAAGAAAAACATTCAGAGATACATATTGATAAAAAAAGGAACCCTAGGGCATCCCGAGGTTCGGGAGCTCTTGACGTGATCTCGGGTCCAAGCTCTGCTACAGGGGGGAGCCGAGATGCGATGAGAATCGACTTACAACTGACTGCGACCCCCTGGAGGCGATCCCTGAGATCACGCCTCGTGCTCGCGTTGCTCGCGGCGCGGGGACACATAAATGCTGGTATTTAATGAAAGAGAACTTTGAGTAAAGGGCATTAGGCCGGGTCCCGAGCGCGGGTTTCTTACCAGGCGGAACCTTTGGCACGGAGCTCGACGCAGGGGGTGGGGCAGTTGACTCACCGCAGCGAAAGCTGCTTTTCTGCATACTTGAGTCCCTGAAGACAGACCTTGAGAACGCGACCCGGCGTCGCGTCCCCTGGGGTGCAAGAGAGGCATTAGTAAAGGTAAAAAACATTCTTATGTCGGGCCCGACCAGGTAGTGCGCGGGTGCGGACCATGCTTGAGATGGCGACTTCCCGGAATCGGGAGAGCAAGCAAGGCGTTATGCGTACAAAGACAAAACATGCTTGCAGTAAACAAGAGGTCGGATCGGCCCCCTGGCTCGAAACGCTTACCAACGGCGATCTCGGGCACGGGCCTCGCCACGGGAACGATGCGCATCTGCGACGAGTCACTGCATCGCGGACTCGGCCCCCTAAGGCGTGCCCCGAGGCCATGGTTTTTTTCGAGCAACAATGGGAGAGGGGGGCCAGATTGCATCCCGAGGTCGAGGGTCTCACGGGCGTGATCGCCAGGCCAAACCCCGCTATAGGGGGAGCCGTGACGCGATGAGAATCGGCTTACAGCTGGCTCGACTTCCTCCAGGGGTGAACCCTCGGATCACGACCCGGATACCCACTCGCTTAGGGTGCGATGAGATATACAGAAAACGGCGCAATCATAGATGATAAAGTAAAAGCATTTCATCATGAAAGCAAGAGGCAGAGTTCAAATATGGAACTTTCAGAGCTGGTCAATGTTCCACGAGCTTGCGAGCTCTCGGCCGTCGGGCATGGCGGCCCGAAGCACCGTCCGGCTGCTTGACGCACGCGATAGGGGCCCTCCCACAGCGGGGATATCTTGTTGGTGCCGGACCGGTCCTAAATTCGCTTTAGGACCAAGTCCCCAACAAGGAGTCCTCTGGGTCACACCGATCGGGAGGCGTACCTGCGGAGTGTTTACAGGTAATGTGCCGACCGCAGCAGAGCATGGCATCTTACCTCCTCCGCCAGGGCGAGGTCGAGGGACCGTTCTTACTCGAGGTCGACTTGGTCGACTGAGTGGACCCTGGCGAAGCCCAGCGTGACCTCGGGGGCTAGGACGGCTTTGGAACCAAAGACGAGCCAGAAGGGGGTGGACCCTGTTGCCAGGCTCGGCGTGGATCGAATGGACCAGAGGACGGTGGGAAGCTCGTCCACCCAGTCCCGGCCTCGACGCTCGAGCTCGTCGAAGACTCGCTTCTTGACGCCTTGGACGATTTGCCTGTTGGCACGCTCGACCGCCCCGTTGCTCTGCGGGTGGCCTACCGAGGCGTAGCAGACCACAGTTCCCTGTCTTGCAGATATTCTTGGAACAACTCGTTTGGTGAATCGCATCCCATTGTCGTGTGATCCCGCAAGGGACTCCATATCTTGAGACTATAAATGGCGGAGAAACCTACGCGGCACAGGCCATGATGGTGAGATCGCTCGGCTTGACCCATTTCATGAAGGTGTCGATAGTGACAAATAGGAACTTCTTCCCCCCGACCGCCCGCGGGAAGGGGCCGAGGATGTCGAGGCCCCAGGTTGAAAATGGCCAGGCGAGGGGGATGGTTTGGAGGGCGTAGCGGTGGGCGAGCCTTCCGGGTGTGGAATCGAAAGCTCGGCAGAGGCGGACGATGTCCCGAGCATCCCGAGCGCCGTCGGCGGTAGAAGCCCATCCGGAACGCCTTCCCGACCATGGTCCTGAAAGAAGAGTGAGCGCCGCAGAGGCCCGAATGGATGTCATTAAGCAAGTATTTACCTTCCTCCGGGGTGATGCACTTGGCGAGGACGCCCATGGCGCCCCACCGATACAGCTATCCGTCGATGAGCCCATACGAGCTCGCACGGCGCTTGAGTCTGCTGCCCTCAACTTGGTCGGGCAGGAGCTCGCCAAGGCTGAGGAACTTGACGATCGGATCCATCCATGATGGAACACTCTCGAGGAAGGCCATCAAGTCTTCTGGTTCGTCAACGGTCGGGGCCGTCAGGGTCTCAAGGATGACATCCGACGGAATCTCGTCGTCGGATGACCCAAGCTTGGACAGGAGATCCGCGCGCAGTTGTCCTTCACGGAGCGTGTCGACTTGAGGTTCTTGAACCATTTCTCCATTTTGCGTACCTCAGCGAGGTACTTGCCATCGACGGCTCTGAGCATTGGTAGTCTCCGTTGTACTAGTTGACGACGAGTTGAGAATCTCCCCTCACGATCAGCCGGCGCATGCCCAGCGATTTGCACGCACGAAGGCCAGCCGAGAGGGCCTCGTACTCCGTGACATTGTTGGTCGCGGGAAAGCAGAAGCGGATCACGTACTTCAGATGATACCCCCGAGGGGAGATGATGAGGACACCAGCCCCCGAGCGTTTAAACGATCTCGAGCCGTCGAAGAACATGGTCCAGGGACCTTCTTCCTCGGCCTCAAGTTTAAGGGCGGGCTCCGCCGTTTGCTCGACCACAAAGTCGGCAAGCACCTGCGACTTGACGGCGGTGCGTGCCACGAACCGAATGTCGAATTCAGCTAATTCCATAGCTCATTTGGCGATGTGGCCTCCCGCCTCCGGGTTCCTTACAATCTCACCGAGCGGGAACCCACTCGGGACGACCACTTCGTGCGCCTGAAAGCAATTCCGGAGCTTGCGCGAGGCCATGAAAAGGGCATAGAGCAGCTTCTGGACCTGGGGGTAGCGCTCCTTTGGCCCATGGAACACTTCGCTGACGTAGTAGATCGGCTACTGCCGACCATCTCACTCAGCCACCAGGATAGCAATGACGGCCTGAGCTACGGCCACCAGGTAGAGTAGGAGCGTTTCGCCCAGGTGCGGGGTCGTGAGCAGTAGGCGGCTAGAGAGGTATGATTTCAGCTCGTCGAAGAACCACTGGGCTTCCAGGGTCCATTCAAAACCACGATGCTAGCGCAAGGCTTTGAAGAATGGCAGCCCGCGCTCCCCGAGCCTCGAGATGAATCGGCTGAGGGCGGCCACACGGCCAGCGAGGCATTGGACCTGCTTTGTTGACGCCGGGGCGATCATCCTCTCGATAGCCTCAATCTTCTCTGGGTTCGGGCCTACGCTCGAGCACCCGATCATGTAGCCAAGCACCTTCCCCGAGGTTGCGCCGAAGACGCACTTCTCGGGGTTGAGCTTGACCCCATGCTTGTTTAGTTTGGCGAAGGTTTCCGCGAGGTCGCTAACATGGTCAGCTTCAGAAGAGCTCTTGACGATGATGTCGTCAACATAGACCTCGAGATTCCGCCCGATCTGAAGGTCAAATGCCCGGACATCACCGTTGGGCGTCGCCTGCGCGTAGCGGAGACCGAGCGACATAGTGGTGAAGCGAGAATGTCGACAGCGTAATGAAGGCCGTCTTGTCCTCGCCGCCCACCGCGAGCTTGATCCAGTGGTAGCCTGAGTAAGCGCCGAGGAAACTCGGCATCTTAGGCGTTGGCGGTTGAGTCCACGATCCGGTCTATGTGGGGTAGAGGGAAGTTATCCTTCGGGCACACCAAATTCAAACCCGTGTGGTCGACACACATCCTCCACTTTCCGCCCTTTTTCTTCACGATCACCGGGTTGGCCAGCCATTCGGAGTAGTTGACCTCACGAATGAAGCCGGCCTTCAGGAGCTTGTCGAGCCGCTCCACGATTATCGCTTCCTTTCGAGAGAAAGCGTCGTAACCGGCGCCGCGGGCTGCATCCGGATGCTCGTTTGCAATTTATGCTCGATCACCTCCCCGAGACCGAGCATGTCTGCGGTTCCCCGCTTGAATATGCTTTTGTTGCTGCGAAGGAAGGTGGCGGTGGAATTCCTATTTCGGGTTGGTGGGCGGCGAGGTGGACATACTTGCGGGTTGTCCTCCTCAAGCCGCCCGGTCTTGAGTCGGGCCACGCGGTGGATCGTTGTTTTCGACGGCGTCATACGTGTCGCCTCGGGACCCGGCGAGGAGCATGCACGTGAGCTCGAGGGCCTTCTCCTCACAATGCAAGGCACTGTTTTGAGTCGCCTCGGGCGGTTATGGCGCCACAGGGCGGGGAGCTTCATGCAGCGGTGGCGTAATGGCTCACCACCATAAACTTGATCGAGCCATTCGCCCCAGGATGGCGTTGTAGGGAGATCGCGTCACGACCTCAAAGGTGACCAGGCTCGGTCGCGGAAGTTCGCAGTCGCCCGAAGGTGACGACGAATCGTCCGCCTCGAGCGAGTGGTCGAGCTCTCAAAGACAATGCCAAAGAAGGGGACCGCTATACTCCTAATTTTGGGCCGGGAATGCATCCAGTCCAACGATCGCCAAGAGCGAGTTGAAGAACTCCCTCATCAACCATGACCTCTCCGACCACGGTGTTGCTTATGGTCGAGTGGCGACCAAAGCGGTCTTAAGGTCCTTAAACATCCACGGGAGAGTCGTCACGGGAGAAGGTGATCGGGCAGCTAGCCCATTTGCATGGTCGTAGCGAGCTTCTTGCCAAAAGCTTGGTACACGATGCACGGCGCTCTTGAGCTCACGCCCGGTTATGTAAGCGAACGAACCACCAAGATCATATCAATGCGGCGGTGGCCTGCTGGAACTCTGGTGAGGCCCTTTGGCTCTTCCGCAGGCGCCCTCGTCGAGCAACTTTCCCTCAGCCGAGGAGGCGTGGGCATCTCCCACGCCCATTGTAGCGTTTAGTTTTGAGCGCCGCCAATGACCTCGGTCGCGTGGCGGCACTGGTGGAATAGGCAAAATTTGTAAGTCGTACCCGGCCCGACCTCTTTGGCGGGAGGTCGGCGTCCTGCGTCGAAGTCGGCCGACATTGCCCTGCGGTGGCGGTAGCGTATTTTACTCCCAGCTGGGGTTGACGTTAGCGCTTGCGACATCACGGTGACCAAGCCAGGGTCGAGTCAGTTCGCGGTCGGGTTATCGCACCTCCATCACCTCGTGCCGTCGGCCCGCGGCGACCACGCCTGATTGGCCACATGCCATCTCGGCGACCTTGCCCTTGCTTCTTAGGGCGGCTGATCGCGTGGCGACGCTTGGCGGCAAATGGCGACCTCGCGGGAATCGGCGAAACTTACCACAGTCGTGGTCGCGCTTCCAGCGGACGCATTGTCCACGTCCGCGTGGCGTTCCGCCGTTCGAACGACTGTTGACAGGTCGGTCGGTGGTGATCTCTAGGTCCTCCGTGGCGCCTATCGGACGCCCGAACGAAGGCCTTGATGGCAATGGCAACCGTTGGAGACCGGGATTGAATTTATCAGCGGGTGGCCCGGCGGACGAAGTCGCGGAGAGGTTCAACCTTACTGGATGATGCGGTCGGGTCCCTTTCGTCGAGCGCTTGGCGAGCTCAAAGTTTGATCGGAGGCGCTCGCGCGGCGCCATGGCCGGAAGGCGAGTGCGGCGGCGCCGTCGGGGCGATAAGGCGTGAGTTGGCCATCACAGCCTTATCGCGCGGGCGCGCCGGGATCGCGGTGGAGTAAATGATGAGGAACTCGTCGGGGTTCTTGGTCCGTCGAACGCGCTCCATCAAGGAGAGCGGCAGTTCGATAACGCACGGCAAAAGGTCGGCCAAGTACCTTTGAGCAGCCGTAGGTCGGGCCCGCATGGCCGCGCATGCGCTATATCAGAATCGTCGTTAGCGGTGATCGAACTCGAGTCGACAGCGTACCCGCTAGGCTCGGTAAGCAGGGAGGCGTCGTTAGGCGGCGATGATTGCGACCTGCGCACGGCGGAATGTCGGAATAGAGCGGACCGAGCGTCGCTACTTGAAGAGAACGCTGTCACCACCACATCGATGGCGGGAATGCGCGATGCACGGGGCACGTGCCTTGGTGAGTGTGGGCGGTTCGCGGCGGACTCGACCTGAATCTGGTCGGCCGGCGAGGGGCGGTGGCCGCGAACAAGCGCCATCGCTTCTTAGGGGGCGAGGTTGAGTGATGCGTTGGCGTCCTTGATGCGAGGATCGTCGGCCGCCCTTCTAGTTCCTCGGCAAGGATCGGCGAAAGGAAGCCCGTCCTTGCCGGGTGGGATCGGCCATGACGGCGATGGCATATAGCGTTCGGTTGGGATCATCGGCGAGCAAGGCTGCGATGCCCAAGCGAGTGTGGAGCCTCGCCCTCTTCCGTCGAGAGGCGGTGTTGG